>CM053601.1:44289360-44353073 GCA_028646575.1 Pseudocheirus occidentalis
TGAGTTAATCTATTTTTAAAGTGTTTTCTTCAGTCAGGTTGTTGACTCTCTTTTCATGATTTTCTCATATCATTCTGATTTCTCTTCCCAATTTTTCCTCCACGTCTCTTATTTGTTTTTCAAAGTCCTTTTTCAGTTTACCTATAGCTTCTAGGAATTCTTCAAGTGTCTTGTTAGCATTTGGTGTGGGACTTCTGACTGTGTTGTCCTTCTCCCTTTCCGTGCTTTGATCCTTTTTGTCCACAAAAAAGGATTCTAGAGTTCATTGTTGTCCTTATTTTGCTTTCTTTTCCTCATGTTGGCAAGTCAATTAATTGGTTGGGTTTTTTAGCTTTGTGAACCTCTGTTTCCAGGGGGGGTAAAGCTTTTTTCCAACTCTTTGGGGTGTTCCCAGCTGCTGGAGCTATAAGGGGGGTATTGCAAGTCCCCCCAGCTTTGGCTTGCTGAAAGTGCTCCCCAGGACCACCAACCAAGATGACAATTCAGATCCAGGCTGCTCAATGAAGAGCACTTGGCCCTGATAAATCAACTCAGCCCCCCTGCGGGTTCTGCAGGCAAGAGGCTCTGAAGCAGTCCAGTGGGGGCAGCAATGTGTATGAATTTCGTTTTGGCTCTGCTAAGCTTTGTCTTCCCAGAAATGGAAACTTTGAAGGATTTGAGGTGGACTGGCACTGTGAACTTCTATATGGAATGGGAACTAGACAAAGGACTGGACAAGGAGCTGGGGTTATGTTTGCCTTTGAACCCAGGTGACAGTTATGTAGATTCAGGCAGGATCTGGGACCATGGAAGAGGAACCATGGAAGCTGAGAGTCAGAATTAAGTCAAGATGAAAAGATATCTTCTTGGGTACCTGATTCTGTCAGAGGAGATTATGATTTACTGGGAAATAGGGGTGGGGAACTATGACCCTTTTAGTTTGTGTCCCTTAGGAATGCCTCCTTAAGGATGATTGAATTCAGGACTTACTTAATTACTGAGTTACTAAATGATTGTACTTTGTTTACAATAAGTGACAACTTTGGTGAAAATTATATGGCCATTTAGTGATAAGTTGTTATGTCATAACATTGTAAATGCTGTACTTTGATTTCTTCAAATGTTTTGCCTTAATTTACTGCTGAATAAATAGAAACTTCACTACAGTATATAATCAAAACCTTGAAGCTGCTCATAGCATCAGTCTTCTTGAAAGCTGCACATGGTTGGCTTTACAGGGGATTAACAAGAAAGGCTCCTCTCATGCTGGGGGATAGGGAGAAGTACAGGCATCCCCGGAAGTGAATGGCAATGCTCACCTCAACTAAAAAGGGGGAGATCCTGAGCCCCAGGGTTTTAAAGAAACTCAGGTGATTAGGTGTACTCTAGGGTCTTGACTCTTCACTTGTTCCCCAAGAGTTCCAGTGATTCCAAACCCACCTCAGGAGCAGGTGAGCTGTGAGCCATCTATAGCCTACAGTTGCTAGCACATGAGGCCCCAGCACACAAAGCCAGTAACCAGGTCCCAGAATCCCAGTTTCCTTTTTCACCTTCAGCACCAAGTTGGGTAAAGGGTGATGCTCTTGAGAATTATATCTTTGTTATTTGAAAGGAGTGTACATATAAAGAGGGTATAAACATAAGTTGATTTTGATGTGATGGTAAAAAAGTTCAATTAAGAAGTGAAAAGGAATTATACCAGGAGAAGAGGAAAGTAGGAGGCAGAGAAGTAACAGGATATATTACATCACCTGAAGAGACACAAAGACATATATTACAGTAGAGGGAAAGAAAAGAGGAAGATGGGCATGGTTTGAACCTTACTGTCAGTGGATTTGACTCAGGGAGGCAATAACACTTAGATATAAAAATCTAATTTACCTTGTATGAAGTAGGAGGGGAAAGGGAAAAGAAAAGAGAGGGGGTGATAGAAGAGAGGGCAGATTTAAGGAGGCAGTGGTCAAAAGAAAAACTCTAGTAAGGAGGGAAAGGGAAAAAAGAGAGAGAAAAGCATAAACAGGCAGGAGGATAGGGAATAGGATGCAGAGTAAGACATAGATAGTAATAATAACTGTGAATGTGAATGGGATAACTCTCACCCCTCTGGAATAGAAGGGGATAGAAGAGTGAATTAAAAGTCATAATACTATAATATGTTTTTTTACAAGAAACATCTTTGAAGCATAAAGATACAACAGAGTAAATGTAAAAAATAGAGCATAATAGATTATGCTTCAGCTGAAGTAAAAAAGAAAAAAAAAAGCAGGGGTAGCAATCCTGATCTCAGGTAAGGAAAAGGTAAAATTAATCTAATTAAAAGGGATAAGAAACAAAGCTACATTGTGCTAAAAAGTATAATAGACAATGATGTAATATCATTATTAAACATCTATACACCAAGTGGTATAGCATCCAAATTGTTAGAGGAGAAGTTAAGAGAGTTATAGGAAGAAATAGATGACAAAACTATACTAGTGGAGGACTTCAACCTCTCTGTTTATCAGGCCTAGATAAACTTAACCACAAAATAAATAAAAAAGGAAAGGAGATAAATAGAATTTTAGAAAAGGTACCTATCGTTGACCTCTGGAAAAAAAAAACTAATGGTGACAGAAAGAAATATACATTTCTCTTGATGGTACATATTAACTATACAAACTTTGGCAATATATTAAGGCATAAAAGTTTCACAATCCAACATAGAAAGGCAAAAAATATTGAGTGCATCCATTTCAGATTATGATGTAATAAAAAATACATTTAATAAAGGACCATAGATAAATAGACTAAACATTATTTGGAAATTAAATAATCTAACCATAAAGAATGAGTAGATGAAACAACAAATCACAGAAATCATCAATAACTTCACCCAACAGAACGACAATAATGAGACAACAAACCAAAAATTATGGGATGCAGCTAAAACAGTTCTTAAAGGAAATAGTATATCTCTAAAAGTTCAGATGAATAAAATAGAGGAAGAGGGGATTTATTAATTGGACATACAACTGAAAAAGCAAGAAAAATCCTATTAAAAAATTCAATTTAAAACCAAACTACAAATTCTTAAAATCAAAGGAGATATTAATAACAAATTGGAATTAAGAAGGCCATGGAAAATACAAGTAAAACTAACAGCTGGTTTTATGAAAAGAGAATAAAATCAGTACACCTTTAACTTGATTTTTTTAAAGAAAAGAAGAAAACCAAATTACCAATATCAAATATAAAAAGGGTGAATTTACCACCAATGAAGCAGAAAGTAAAACAATAAGTAAGAGCTATTTTTCTCAACTATATGTCAATAAATTTGACAATCTTAGTGAACTGGATGAATATTTACCAAAAACATAAATTTCCCAGATTAACAATGCTAAAGAGGGCGGAGCCAAGATTGCTGTGTAGAAGCAGCAAGGTCCCGCAGCTAACACACAGACACCCTAAACATTCATAAAATATGACTGTGGACAAATTCTAGGTCTCTCAAACTCACAAAAATACAGAAAACACATCTCTTGCAGGAGGCAGCTTGGCAGCAGGGGATCATCGAGGCAGGAGGCAAGCTGACACCAGCCTAGCCTGAAACCAAAACCACAGCCAGGTCGAGGGCAGAAGAAAGGAGTTGAGCCAAGCCATGCTGCGGCCAGTCTACAAGAGAGAAGATCTGCAGCCTCCAGCAACCCCACATCTACCATGGTGTGAAAAAAAGGGATTAGAGAAAGGCAGCTTGGCAGCAGGGGCTTATCACGCAGGCCTTCAGACCAGCAGCCGAGAGCAGCCCAGCCTGAAACTGCCATGCAGCCAGGCTCCAGGGTAGTTGGAAGGAGTGAGCCTCCCAAGCCACAGCATGAGTCTACTTCAGAGAAGATCTAAAGTACCTGGAGCAATCTTCACATCTACTAAGCCAGGATTAGAAGTCAGTGAAAGGGAGTGAAGCTTTGAAGCCAAATTTTGGGAAGGAAAAGCAGTTCAGCCAATCTACCCCCGGGCAAGGAAGCACTGGGGGAAGGGCAGGAACTGCTGTAACTGGCAGTTGCCCCCACTGGGCTGCTTTAGAGCCCCTGGCCTGCAGATCCCATGGCGGAAGGGGGGGTTGAGTTGACGGATCAGGGCCAAGTACTCTTGCGTTGAGTGGCCTGGATCTGGACTGTGGTCTTGGGTGGTGGTCCTTGGAAGCGCTTTCAGCAAGCCAAAGCAGGGGAGTCCTGCAACAACCCCTTATAGCTCCAGCAGCTGGGAAAACCCCAGTAATTTGGAACAGAGCCTTCCCCCCTGGAAGCAGAGTTTCACAAAGCTAAAAATACCAACCAATTAATTGACTGGCCAACATGAGGAAAAGAAAGCAAAATAAGAACAGTAATAAATCTCTAGAATCCTTTTTTTTGTGGACAAAAAGTATGAATGCATGGAATAGGAGGCAGACAAAACAGTCAGAACGCCCACACCAAATGGTTCCAAGGCACTTGAAGAAAGCCTAGAAGCTATAGATAATCTGAAAACAGTCTTTGAAAATAAATAAGAGAAGTGGTGGAAAACTGGGAAGAGAAATGAGAATGATGCAAGAAAATCATGAAAAGAGAGTCAATAATCTGACTGAAGAAAACAACACTTTAAAAACAAATTAATTCAAATGGTAAAAGAGGCCCAGAAAGCCAGTGAGGAGAAGAATGCCTTAAAAAGTCGAATTTGCCAGATGGAAAAAGAATCTCAAAAGCATTCTGAAGAGAATAATTCCTTCAGAATTAGAGTGGAGCAAGTGGAAGCTAATGACTTCACGAGAAACCAAGATACTACTAAACAGTTAAAAAGAAATGAAAAAACAAAAAGCAATGTGAAATATCTCCTTGAAAAAAGCACTGGCCTGGAAAATAGATCGAGGAGAGACAATTCAAAAATAATTTGTCTACCTGAAACCCATGAAGAGAAAAAGAAGATGGAAAGCATACTTCAAGAAATCTTCAAAGAATATTGCCCTGATATTTTAGAGTCAGAGTGTAAAATAAAACTTGAAAGAATTCACTGCTCACCTCCTCCAAAAGATCGCCAAAAGAAAACTCCTAGAAATATTATTGCCAGGTTTCAGACTACCCAGTTAAAGGAGAAAATATTACAGGCCTCCAAGAGAAAATCATTTGAATACTGCAGAAGCAGTATCAGGATAACCCAAGATCTAGCAGCTTCTAAACTGAGGGACTGAAAGGCTTCGAATGTGATATTTCGAAGATTAAGGGAGCTGGGATTAAAACTAAGAATCAACTACCCAGCAAAATTGAGCACATTATTTCTGGAGAACATTTGGTCATTCAATGAGGTATAGGACTATCAAGCATTCTTGCTGAAAAAACCAGAACTGAACAGAAAATTTGACAATCAAACACAAGAAGCATGAGAAGGTAAACATGAGAGAGAAATCATAAGGAACTTATCATATTTGAATTATTTACATGCTAATATGGAAAAATGATAATAGTAACTTATGAAACTTCTCTTAGTGTGAGGATAGGTGAAGGGAATACAAATGGATATATCTGTATACTTACACATATGTCTATATAGGAGGCTATATACAAGAGAGTAGGGGGCATGGTGATGAAAGGCAGGATGATGGAGGGGAGGGTCTGGGTGAGGGATGTTGGATGCTCACACTTCAATAAAGGGACAGGATAGTGTAGAGAACAGAACAAGGAGGGGGACAGATAAGAAAGAGGGACATATTATCACTGTCATAATATGTCCACTGTGAAGGTGTCCTGTATAATTACACCTGCACAGCCTATATTCAATTGGTTGTCTTTCAAGCAGGGGTGGGTCACAAGGGAGGAATCTAAAAAATCTAGAATTTAAAGCTCTGCAATACCTGCAACTAGGAATTAAGATATACAGGGGTTGTGGTAGGGAGACCCTCCGTGCCCTACCAGAAAGTTAGAGAGCTGACCAGGGGAGGGCCTCTACAGTGGGATCACTGTTTTGGGGTTGGGGTAGGGGAAAGATGGGGAGAAAATTTGTAATTCAAAAATCTCACGAAAATGAATGGTGTAAACAAGAAACAAATAAAATTTATTACATAAAAAAAAACGCTTAAGAAATTTCTGTTAAAACACAGCACTTTTTTCATTAAAAACATGAACATAGGATTGAATAGAGTTTTCTTTGAAATATAAGGATCATGTAAAGTCATCATAAGCACTTTATAAATTGAGGGCAAGTTAGAAGTATTCCAAATGAGATCGGGGTAAAACAAGGATTTCCATTACCACCACTGTTATTCAATATTCTACTAGAAATTATAATTTCAGCAATAAAAGAAGAAAAGGAAATTGAAGGAATTAGAATAGGCAATGAAGAAACAAAGCTATAACTCCTGGCAGATAATATAATAGTATACTTAGAGAATCCAAGAGGATCAATGAATAAATTACTTGAAATAATATACAACTTTAGAAGAAGTTACAGAGTATAATATAAACCACACAAATCTTGGTCATTTCTATATATTACCAATAAAGGCCAACAAAAAGAGAGATTCCTGAAATTCCAAGAGAGGGATATTACATATAAACTTACTGAAGACAACATAAAATTTTGGGGAGACTATCTGTCAAAAGAAACCTGGGAAATATATGAATACAATTACAAAACATATTTTACATAAATAAAGTCAGATATAACCAGTTACTCATGAGTAGGCCAAGCTAATGTTTTAAAAATGATAATTCTCCCTAAATTAATTTCCTATTCATTACCATACCAATCAAAGCTTCAAAAATATTTTATAGAGATAGAAAAAAAATAACAAAATGCTTTTGGAAGAACAAATGTTCCAGAAAAATAAGGAAATTGATGAGAAAAAAATGCAAAGGGAGGTGGCAGAGCTGTACCAGATTTATAATTGTATTATAAAGAAGCAATCATAAAAACTCGTTGATACTTACTAAGGAATGGAGTAATGTATCAGTGGAATAGGTTAGGTACACAAGAAACTACACTCCATGACTATAGTAATTTACTATTTGGTAAATCCAAAGGATCGAGCTTTTGCATTAACAATTCCCTATTTGACAAAAACATCTAGGAAAACTAGAAAACAGCACGATAGAAATTAGGCATAGATAACATTGTATATTCTATACCAAGATAAAGTTAAAATGGGTACATGATTTTGATATAAAGACTGATACTATAAGTGAAATGGGAGAGCAAGGAATAGTTTGCCTGTCTGATCTATGAAGAAGGGAAGAATTTGTCACCAAACAGTAGATAGAGATGATTAAAGAATGTAAAATAGATTGAGAAATGATGAGCAGGTGGATTTCATACAACCCTGGAAAGATGTATATAAACTGATACCCAGTGAAGTGAGCAGAACCATTAGAATATTGTACACAGTAACAGCCATAATGTGTGATGACTAACTTTCATACACTTGAATCTTCTTAGCAATGCAAGGATGAAACACAACTCTCAAAGACTCATCATGTAAAATGCCATTAACACCCAGAAAAAGAATAATGGAGTCTAAACACAGATCAAAGCATACTATTTTCTCTCTCTCCATTGTTATTGTTTTATTTTCTTTCTTCTTCATTGTGTTTTCCCACATTGATTCTTTAATTTTGTTTACACCCTGTATTCTACCACATGGATAATGATGCCATTTTCTCAAACTGATGTCTGTGCTGTACATTGTAACAGACCTCAGTTTTAGTGGCTGAAACATTTGAAGTTGGAATGGAATTTAGGGACCATTTTTTTTCTGATTTCCTCATTTTATAGATAAAAAAGGAGCTGAAGATTAGATAAGTCAAGTAACTTGCCCATGACCACACAACAAATCTATAACTTTACTGTACCAGCACCAGAATCTCCTTACATTTACTGTATGATTGCTCTTTTTTGTCCAGATGTCAAAAATGAGCCCAGAGTTGTCCAATGATATTACCATGATGACACAGGTAGCAAGTGGCAGAGAAGCAGTTAAAATGTATGACTTTAAAAAACAAGTTTGATTAGTATCCTCTATATTGCTTTTAACTATCCACAGTGCTGTTTATCTGTTCAGGTGCTGATTATTATTGTTTTGAAAATATTTAAAATAACTACTGAATAGTGTAAGCATAGCATCCATAGGATTGCAAAATTTACATGTGTTATGATCATTATTTATATTTTTCCCTTCATAACAAACCGATCAAGGTTTTTCTTTCTTGATTTCTCTCTTTTAGTGTTTTAATTTAAATTCTCTATACATGAATTACTGGAGATTAAAATGATTAAGTGGCAATAAGAGGAGCAGAGCCTTAGAGCTAGAAAGGCACTTGAAGATTAAAGGGATAATGTGGATCATAGATTTAGAAGTTGAAGGAATGAGAGGGATCATTGTGTCCATCCTCTCCATTATTTTAACAGTCTTAAAATGGATCCCAGGAAGATTAAGTTTAGGCATCAAGTAACTGTCTAAGATAAGATTCAAACTCTGATCTTATCTCTAGACCCAGTACCCTATCCACTAAACTATGTCATCCCTACAATACTCAAATAACTGGCAAATATTGGTGGAGAAATGAAGATGCAGGTTTCATCTAATTCTGCTTTCAATACTCTTTCTGCTCTAACACACAAGAAAATAATTCTCCTTTTTCCCATTCTTCTTTCCCAAATACATCCAAGTTTTGTAATTTATGTGATTATTATCATTAGTATAATATTTATTAATTTATTTCTGTTTTGCAACTGAATATTCTTTTCCTTCAAGGATACTCACAGCCTGAACCAACGCTGATCAGCATAGGAGTTTTGACCTGTTTTCTTTCCAAACAGGCTTGTTTGTCTCCTCCTTAAGGCAACTTGGTGGCTACCCACTTTGAAAGATTCATTATGTTCATACGGAATTTGCAGACACTCGATTGGTTGATCCCATTGAAGCCAAAACCCCTGAGCTCAGAAGTTATGGTTGAGTCATAGTTATTTTTTTATTTTTCCCCTTTAAAAAGCCCATCTTTTTGTATTATTTCTTCATTCAAAAATATGAAATTCTTTATGAATTTGAAATCATCCTTGTACAGGTCTCATGCTAATCTGTGATATTTCAATTTAGTATGTGTGGCTGAAGCAAGCAGTGCAACGAGCTTTTCAAAGTTCTTAAAATATATAATCTCACTCAATTCTTGCAATAACCTTATAAGGTCATTATGGTCAGCATTTTTGTGGTCATTTGAAAGATGGTTACATTTTCAAAGAAAATGAAAATTTTACCTTTGAATCACATTTGATACACATTTCATAATCTGCTTGGCCAGAGATGGAGAGAACCAGGAATTAGTAAGGTTACATATTTGCTTTCATGGGAAATTTTAAACATTCAGAAGACTCTCATGCTACAACTCCAAAGAAGCATTATACAGGATATGAATATCCTAAGTTTAGAAAACAATACCTCATTATGGAAATGTGATAATAATGCACAAAATGTTTAATATATTCTCTTAATCTTGAGGATTTTTATTAATCAATATTATTATTCTCTTAAAGAAAATGACTTGTCCTTTAAGAATCTTTAAGGCTTGAATCAAAGGAACTTTGAGAACTTTAATATGATCATAGATTTATGACCCAATGGAATCTAAGAGACCCACCAATCCAAATTTCCCTAATAACATAATGAGTAAATTGAGAGCTAGGGAGGCTAAGGTAAGTCAGGCAGAGGATAAACTTCAGAGCACAGATTCAAGCCCAGGTCCCTGGACATAAAGTCAATATTCCTTCCATTTATACTTTGATAAGGGAGGTGGTTTTGACTGTATTCTATGGTCTTTCTTTAAAATTTAATACTAAAGTGAGCTTTTGTGGTAAAAAAAAAAATGCAGATTTCAGTTACTATTCATAAATTGAAACTTAAACAATTTCAAAAATATCTTCCTGGAAGAATCCGTTTTTCCTCCCTATTTTCACTTTGTAACAATGCCCTCTATTATTAAAAGCTTTGAATGGATTTTCAATGTGACAATAATGTAGGTGAAATGATAATGAATATAATTTTGAATAGAAGAAATTATTTGTTTTTCATTTTAAATCAGAGTAATTGAGAGAAAGAAAGAGGAAACAACATAATATAAAGAGAAACGATGAACAAAAATGAGCCAAAATGAAATGAAGAGTAGTGTTATATTGAAAAGAACTAGACTATTGATCAGGAGAGCTGGATTCACATTCTAGTCCTTCAAATGACCAAACATAAATCACTGAATTGGCCTGGTTTATGTTTTCTCATCTGCAAAATTAAAGGTGATATTTGGTTACTCCCAGGCCTATAATTCATAGATTCAAACAAAATTTCAAAATTTTAAATACCTATATAACACTGTAATACCCCCTATTAGCAATACTCTGAACAGCTGCAATTCTTCTCCGATGACTAATAACTTTGGAAAGAAATTGCAAAACCACTATTTTGGGTATTTATATTTATTATCATTTATACCGATATAGATATTATTGCTAAGTTGTTTGTATTAGTTAATATACCTCTTATTCATTAGCAAAACATCATACTCTTTCTATTTATATTTCAAATAATATATAAATTTGATCCCTGAGAATCTTTGGACCCTTCACTTGAGTATGGATACTCATTCTGCCTAAGCCCTTTTATATCCCATGGTGAACTGGAAGTTGCACAATGGTACTGTCTCTAGCATGTTTTCTCTTCTTCCACTAATGTGTAATAGTAAAGTTTTTTAAAGTCATATCTTTATAGGAAGATGTTCTTCTGGATTCCCTGAAGTACAAACAGATTCCTTATTTATCTACAAATGAACTACCTCTGGAAACTTCTTCAGAATTACCCACAGTTCTTCTAAGGATCTCAAATCAGGCTTCATTATGTATGTCTTCTGTTTCACTTTATAGTGAAAAGTCCTTAATATGTATTAGAACAAATTTTACATATTACTGATTTTCAAGTTCCATATTCTAATCTCATTATCTCATTATGCCTAACCAAATTTATTTGATTACTGTATTCTCTGTGTGAGTGTGTATGTGTGACCTCACATAAACTCTCATTCTCAATTTCTAAAGAAGCATACCTAGAACTCTCAAATTGATTCCACATGTAAATGAAAGGTGAAGAGTCCTAAACATTTTGAATCATAGATGAATTTTTTGAGTCTGTTAGCATAATTGTTTCATCATACTCTCACTAATTTCCCAAAAAATGGAATGTCCAAACCAGACAATACCAATCTATATGAATAGCTTCAACACAGAAGATGTTTTATGAGAATGAATCTACTGTCTCTCTCAACATTGTTGTCTTATGTATAAGGTATACATAGGATCATATGATCAAAGATTTAAACATCATGGAGTATATTAGTCACATCTTTTTGCAAATGAAGGAATTGTAGGAGAGTAAAATGAAGTGTCTCAACCAATGCCACAACCACAGTAATTGTCAGAAATAGGAACAAATCCAGTTCATCATGACTCCAAACTCAGTATTTCTTCCATTTTGCTATTCTTCTGTTTGCCTAATAGTTGTTCTGCCAACTACATTTCCACAATAGGGAAAAGCAACACCCATTTCACTTGCAATACTTCTGTAATGGAAAAAAAAGATATTAAAATGCAAATAAGAATGATAATGTTTTCCTGAGCAGTAATGCTTAGACACTGTTTGGGGAGTGTCTTGTAGATTACTGAAACAAAACCCTTTAAAATGTATAAAAGGTTTTGAGTTGTTTGAAGTCAGGCACTAATTTTCATCTAAACTTTAAAGCCAGAACATATCCCAATTCTTGACAGAGGCTATCAAATAATGTATGAAGTGAATTTGTTCATTGCCTTCCCACACACATAAAGAGTAATATTTAGGCACTAAATTGCTGATGTGCAGTAGCAATTCTATTTGTATGTATGTCAACCTTCATCTAAAAATGTAGCAACCCTGAAATAACCAGTGAAAACAGTACTTTAACAATATTGACCATGTACACAGCATCCTGTGTAAAGTCCCTCCAACTGAAGGATATCAATTGCATTTAATAATCACCTGTCTACTAAAGGCAAATTTAAAAGGCAAACCTTTTTTGTTTAATGAGTGAGCAGCATGTTTGTAAATAATACCTACATACATAAACATATGTGTGCACATGTATATGCATATATACACGTGTGTGTATATATTACTGCATTTTATTAAAATCCATATTATTTTTTTACTTAAAATAAGCTGGCAACATGTCATTTAGGGCATTTAGCTTGAACAGTGTAGGATAGCATATTGGGATTTATTAAAAAATAAGATTTGACTTAAACAAACATGCTGAATCAGGTCAGGATATTGAGTTAAACAGAAATACAAGCTGAGGATGAATATTTTATAAATATTTCCACCTGAGTTAAAATCAGTATGCTGATTTTCCTCACTCTTTCACAAATACTTTTGTCCCATTGCCATTAGTTTGGAGTCAGTAATGCAAAGTTCCAGATGCCAAAAAAATAAATGAGAAGTATAGTTCAAAGCTGGAACCTTACTCATCTGATGGAGCAGGTTTAATGTTTCTTATGCAAGAGGTGATTTTTATTGGTTGACAATCCCTTGTGTTATACAAAGTAAAGTTCACAGAAATTCAGATATTGACCATTTTAAGAATAGCACTGTTATTCCACTGGCTTAAAGAATGCCTCAACAGTTTTTAATGGGGTTAGGGGATAAGATTTTGTTCCTAGCATACCTTGGTTTGAATCCTGGCCCTTTGACTTCCTATATGTTAGTGGTCAGTCATGTTTTTTTTTTCTATCTAGAAATAATTTAAAAACTAAGGACATGCTAGATCAATTCCACTTCTTCTCAGATTTCAAACACGATGATACTAGAATCCAATTGCCTCATACATAAATGAGGAAATTGAAGTTTGAAAAGATAACATGTCTTCCCCTAAATGGCACAGGTTGTAAGAGGCAATGTCAAAACCACATAGAATCTTAGATTTTCAGTTGAAATGAACTTTAAAGTTCTTTTGGGATTTCTTTGTTCCTCAATGTGCTCATCTTTACTCCAAATCATTCAGATACCAACACCATCTCCCCTTTCCATTAAATGACCCTATGAATTCTTAGGTCTTGCTGTAAGTCTTTTGGCTGCACCACAAAGACCAGCTGGTCTTCCAATTCAAATTGGGAAATTCTGCTTTTCATTTATGTTGTCTCTCCTCAATTTGATTGTAAGTTTTTTGGGAGGAAGATTTATCTAGCTCTTTTTTCTTCACTTGAAAAATAATAAGCACTATTTATTGCATCCATCCTAATACACCTACTCTAGCCCTTTTATTTTACAGATGAGGAACTAATGCCAAAAATGGTTAAGTGACTTGGCAAAATTTAAAGAAGTAGAAAGCATGTGATCTGAGGATCAAATTCAGATGCTACTATTCCAACTTCAGTTCTCTTTATAATGCACTACACAGGGAGCTGTTGTAGAGAAATCACTTCATGTGATAGAAGTGATTAACTTTTCTCAAGTCCTGGGGTACTTTTGTTGAAAATGGCAAACCACTCCATTATCTTTGCCAAAAAATAAACCTCAAAGGATGTCACAAAGAGTCCAGACTGGACTGAAATGACCAAATAACAAAAAGCTATTCCAATGAAGAATTTACATAGCTGTACATGTTATCTTGCCCATTAGAATGCAAGTTCCTTGAGGGAAAGAACTATCTTCTGCTTTCCTTTGTATCAACATCTTTTACTCATTTTCTAACTCATAATATATATTTTAAAATATGTACTGAGTTTCTGGGGACATGGGCAGGAGTTACAAAAGTTGGGCAGACAAGGATGTGTTTGTTCACTGGGGGGAATTTTAAAAAAACTGATCTTGATCTACTCTAGTATAGTGATTCCTCATCTTTGAGATGTTATATGCGAATGAAATATCATCTTTCGTTTCCTAGGGAGGACATATTTCTCCATTTTGTGAGGGAGACTTTTCTTTCAGCAAAGTTTTTTTTAACCTCATTTCACTCTTACCCTCAACAAGAAATGCTTTTCATGTTTTTTTCTAACTTTCTTTTCTTTTTCTTTTTTGATTAACTTTTATTTTTAGTTTACATCAATCATTTCCATGAGATTTTGAGTGCAGATTTTCTCCCCATCTTTTTGGCAGTCATATTTCCAGGAAATACGATATGTTCCATTGAAAGTTTTCTTTTCTGAATCTGTTAAACAAATTAGAAATAAATGAATGTTCCAAGAAATTTTAAAAGTGAATGGAAGAGTGGCTGGCTGGGTATGACTTTAACAACAATCCAATAAAATGTATATCAAAAAGGAATTACCAACTGGAGATCATGGACTTCGAAAGAGAAGAAAACCAGCCTTTATCCAAACAAGTAATTCCATGTTTGGAGATATTGAACTATTGATGAAAATCTTCCCTGATGACAAGTCTTAATTTTACTCTTTGAAGCTTGCAGCTTTCATAAACTCCTTGAACCTTAGCTTTTCTGATCTAAATATCCCCGGATCTCTCAACTCATATGACATGGTTATTGTAAAAATCAAATGAGACAATGTCTGTAAAAGAAGTTCTAACCATATTTTATCTCCCTATCCATACACATAGACAGATAGATACATAGATAGGTAGATAGATAGATAGATAGATAGATAGATAGATAGATAGATAGATAGATAGATAGATAGATAGATAGATTGATTGATTGACTGATAAACATAGATAGATGGACTGATAGATAGATATATAAACACAGATATATTGATATCATGTATGGAATGTTCAGAGAGGTCTAGCACCTCTGGTGTGAGGTTTTGGAGAACTCTTTTCAGGGCTGCTCATCCATATTTGGTGTTTATGTTGCCCAGTTCTTACCTGTGACTCTAAGAAGCTGTAGGATGTGCAATGGCACCACCCTGATAAAATCATCTTCATAGATGGGATAAACAAGGTTGAGGGCAACTGACATGCTTTAAATCCATTGGTGTATTTGGGTGGATATCTACCCCAAGCATATGAAGACTTCCTCTATAGAATGGACAAAGTGAACAATTGTTCCAATGAAGTTGGCTAAAGGCAGTTCTGTAGAGCACTCAGAGTTTACTCAAAGATGTCATAGTCAGTCACTGCATCCTGGGCCAATACTGGTCAACTTGATTTTTGTCCTGCCACTGGAATTCAATGACTCTGGACTTTGTGTACATTTTATAGCAAAAGTTAAACCATCATCCCATGATTTCATTGATTTTCTTCAAAACAGGGAGGAGAAACCACAAATTATGTGGATTATTATTATTAATGTAAAATTTTTGTTTTTCTAACTTGTGTAGTAGTTGAATATGAAAACTCATGATCAAAATTTAAGCTTTACAATCCAAGAATACTTTTTAATACTCAAGTAAAAATAACACCAATTTACTCTTATATTTCCAATACACAAAAACTAAAGGTTTCTAGACTTGTCCATAGTATATACAGATAAATATTCAATGAGTGGTGCTGATAATTAGAGAGATATCAGGTCTCAAGTTAACCCCTACCTTCACGTGTTCAAAACATTGAAGTTTCACTGAATAATGTAATTAAAATTCTACTTATAATTAAAGTAAAAGAAATAATTTCTCATGATATATGAAGTATAGAGATCAGGAAAATATTACGTAAAAGACTTCTTTAAAGACTCAAACCATTCATCTTCACCCCTTATATCCCACTACCAAAAAAAATATCTTCACAAAATCCAGCACTTGAGTTTGGTTTAAAATAGCTTCTGTCCTGACTTTTCAAATTCCTCTTCCCAAGTTAACCTAATATAAATGCCATTCTTTCTCCTAATGGGATGAAATCATTTGACTCTTAAATCCTTTGAAAGAGAAAGCAAGCATCTTGTGTGGGTAGGAGGCCCTAACATTGCTTATCCAATTATAATTTGAACAGAAAAGAAAGAACCTCTTAAAAAAAGGTAGAAAAGGGGAACAAACCAAGCTTTATTTGTTTTATTCTTCTATTTTCTTTGCTCTTCTCCTACTATGAACAAGCCAGAGGAGTTCATTGAAGCAGTGCAGTACCAGTAATCTGGATATAACAAATAGAGAAAAGAACAAAAGTAGGTGTGTAACAAGGTGGGATATGTTATAATATTGCAAGAGAGAGAAAGAGAGAGAGAGACAGAGAGAGAGGCAGAGAGAGAGACAGAGAGAGGGAGAGACAGAGACAGAGAGAGAGAGAGAGAGAGACAGAGACAGAGACAGAGAGACAGAGACAGAGACAGAGACAGACAGAGAAAATACATTCTGGAAGAAGACAGAACACAATGAATAAAAATTATACAAAAAATAAAAATAATAAAAAATAAAAATAATAAAATAAATTAAAGTAAATAAAAATAATAAAATAAAATAATAAAAATTTAAAAATTAAAAAATAAAAATTAGACAAAAAGAGTGAAAGCAAAAAAGGGGTCAAATGGATATCAAAAAATTGTACTTCACCAGAGGTTAGGCAATGCCTGTATGTACGTGTATAGGGGTGTGTGCGTGTGTGTGTATGTGTCTTTTTCTATGTCTGTGTTTTTATGTATATTGGTGATAGGGGACTTGTAAGTAGTGAGAAAACTTAAAAGATTTCCTTTATTCTCAGAACAAGGGTTGTGTTTCTCGGGAATGCATCATACTTACCTGAAGTGAAAAGCTGTCTGTTATGTAGTGTCTTTGGGATTGGAACTAGCCTTCAATTTGTGGATGACTAGAGTCACACAAACAGAGCAGGCTAGAGACAGAAGGGTCAGGACACAAACAGAAGTTTAATTAATTTCTAAGTGAGGAAAATCATGCATGCATATGAAGTTCCAACCCCTTCCCCAAGGAGAGCTTAAGACTGCTAAGACTGGAGACACTTATATACGTGAAAGGTGTTGGCCCATGGCACAGGCTTTATGAGTTCTTGAGATGTTTCTCATGATTGCCATTTCTGAAGTCAATACATTCTAAAGTCAATGAAGGCAATATAGTCAATACATGGGTCTTGTGGGATAGTCGTTTTCATGGGCTTCATGGCCACCCTGCCAGGTACAAAAACAAAGATCTGTGACAGGAACAGAAGTATACTACCTGCCAGTAATAGAGAGCATGTGATGGATGGCCCTGGAAAATAGGAAGAGCTAAATCCTTCAGTGAATATCTGGTTCTGGTCTAAGCAATATACTTTGCCCGAGGGTGACATCATCCTGAGCAAAAAGGATTATTATTGTGCCAAACCCAGGGCACAGCCTGCTTGTTAGGCCTTAGCTCTGAAAAATAGGATATCTCCAAAATATTTTGACAGCAGGTCAATAAACAGTGAAATAAAGCACTGTCTGAACATAAAACCAGTATACAGAGAACATCAGGATATAATGACTGGCACAGTGAGAAGTGATACAGAGCATCTTCTACCACTATCACATTACTCTGCCTCATTTGTTAACAAATATATCTACAGTAACATCAAAAAAAGGAAGGAAAGGAGATGATGTAGACATAGACAGTGAGGGAAAGGGAGACGAACGGAGAGGTGGAGAGGTTGATAAAATCATAACATCAGCAATCAAGCTAATAAATTAACCAGTTTTCATCTGGATGTTGATAGCATTTTCCGTCATGAGTCCTTTGCAATTCTCTTGGCTCATTGCATTGCTGAGAAAAGCTAAGTCATGCATAGTTGCTTACCAAACAATGTTGCTGATACTGTGTAAAATGTTTACCTGATTTTACTCATTTCACTTTGCATCAGTTCATATAAGTCTTTCCAGGTTTTTCTAAAATCTGCCTGCTCATCACTTCTTATTGTACAGTACTATTGCATTATATTAATATACTATAATTTGTACAATCATTCTCTAATTGATGGGTATTCCTTTAATATCCAATTCTCTGCTACCACAAAAAGAGCTGTTGTAAATATTTTTTGCACGTGTAGTTCCTTCTCCCTTTTTTGTGATACATACCTAGTAGTAGTAGTAGTAGTAGTAGTAGCAGCAGCAGCAGTAGTAGTAGTAGTAGTTGTAGTAGTAGTAGTTATAGTTGTAATAGAAGTAGCAGAACTGCTGGAACAAAGTTTTATTCAGATCATCTAATTTTAAAGAGCAGGAAACTGAGACTGAGTAGGTAAATTATTTACCCTAAATCACTTAGAGAATTATCATAAGACGTAGGCTTTAAACTCGGACTCCATGGTCTGTAGCCCATTGAAACAGGATGTCCCAGAGATATCTTGCTGCTGACACATCTAAAACTGAAAGATATTAATATTTTCCCCCAAACCATTGTCTCTGATAAGCTTTGTATTTCTATCAAAAGCGCTATCATTCTTACAATCTCCCAGATTTATACCTTCAACTATATACTGTATTACTTCTGCTCTCTCATTCTCAAATATATGATCATTTTCCAAATCTTAAAGTTTCTAATTCCACAACTTCTCTTAGCTATTAACCTGTCTTAGGTCCTTCTCATCTCTCATCTAGGGTATTCCAGCAATCTCTTAAATTATTTCCCTTCCTCAAGTCTCTTACTTCTCTTACTATAGCCAAAGTAATTTTTCCTTAATTATAGATCTGAATACTTGAATCCCTCAAATAATCAACTTCAGTAACTTCCCTATGTCTCTAAGATAAAGTATAAGCTCTTCTTGTTAGCCTTGTAAGTTTGACACAACTAGGTGTCAACTCATCTTTCCAGTCTCTTTGTATGGTACTCCCTCTCGCAACTTTTGCAATCTAACTGAAATGGTCTTCTCTCTGTTTTGTGCCAGGGTATTTCATCTTCCATCCCTATGCCTTTACTAATTGATAATAATAACTAACATTTAAATTGCAATTATGATGTGCCACACACTGTGCTAAGCACTTTAAGATTGTTATCTCATTTGGTTTTCACAATATTTCTGTGAAGTAGATGCTCTTATTATCCTTATTTTAAAGATGAAGAAACTGAGGCAAATAGGTTAGATGAGTTGTCCAAAGTAACACAGCTAGTAAGCCCTTATTTGAAGTCAGGTCGCACTGATTCTAAGCCCAGGAATCTATCTACTGTGACTCCTAGTGCCACTTTGTAATAGGCACCCCAAATGCCTCAAAAGGATTGCCCTTTACTTCCCACTGGACCTAGATGACTAATTAAGACTTTCACTTCTTTTTTACAAAATAGTTCAAGAGTGTAATGGAGTCTTTTGTTATTTTTACATTCTCCAAGGGTAATGCCCTCACTTTCAAATTATGCTCTGTTCATTTCATTTATATTTTCATTCATTCCTGTTGTTGTTGTTGTTGCTGTTAATCCCTCATTATGAAAGAGGACCATGACTTCAGGAAGGAAATCTGGTGACTTGAAAGTGAATTGGATTTAAGTGAGGTAGGGCTGGGCAAAATCACCAACATAACTCTATCCTCTGGAGCAATCTGGTCCCAGTGGAGAGATACAGATCACAACAACTGAAAAGGGCCCTAGACACAGTTGAAGGACTTGGTCTTTTTAAGCTAAGGTCTTTTTCACATCTCAGTTTATCTGAGGAAACATCCATTCAGTGACTAATGCTAGGTTTAAAAAAATTGCAAAGAATGGACTCTTTAAACTAGTCTAAATGAATACAATCAATCTGGGATGGGAAGATCCTTAGTGGTCAAAACAGAAACAACTGCAATTTATACTCATTCTGGGGCTTCAGTATCCACATGATGACCAAGTGACCCTTAGCCTGCGACCCAATGTTGTCCAATCAATGAGAACCACAATTATTTGGGTTTAAGGCATTGTTCATTAAAAAAATAAATAAATCCAGTCCCTCAATCCCAAGATATCTTGCTAGGTTTCAGCTATCAAAATTTACATGCCTTTGGGCAGAGCACTCACAGAGAAAGGTTTGATTCCCTATGTGGACTGAGGAAAAGGAGGAAGAGGAGAAATGGGGAGAGAAAAGGAAGGAGGGAAGAAAGGAAGGAAGGAAGGAAGGAAGTAAGGAAGGAAGGAAGGAAGGAAGGAAGGAAAGAAGGAAGGAAGGAAAGAAGGAAGGAAGGAAGGAAGGAAAGAAGGAAGGAAGGAAGGAAGGAAGGAAGGAAGGAAGGAAGGAGAGAGGGAAGGAGGGAGGGGGCAGGGAAGAAAGGAAAGAGTCATGTTACCCAAATGAAACTGATAATTCAGAACTTAGTGGGGCAACTCCTACTACAAGCTGTTTTTGCCCTTTGTTCTTGAAAAGGACCATGGAATTAGAAAGGAGATGTCATGACTTGCAAGTGAATTAGATATAAGTGAGGGAGAGTTGTGCAAAGTCACTAGCTTCAGTGTTTCCTAAATAGCCATCTAGGTCCAATGGGAAGATATATTCATTTCCCTTACTTGTATGCTATATATATATATATATATATATATATATATATATTTGGATAAGTACTTGTCTACTTGATTAGCATATAAACTACACAAAAGCAAGAATCACTCATTCTTTGCATTTGTATGCTCATTGCCTTTCAAAGAGGCTAGGAAATAACATGTGCTTAATAAATATATTTGCTAATTGATTTATTTTACTGCATTGTTTCCTCCTATGGCAGCTGCATCAACATGTAGAGTGTAAGTTTAAGGATGGAGAGTTACAATTGCTCATACCAGCATATAGACTATTTTTCTCTGCTTGGAGGACTTTGTTTCTGTTTCTCAAGGTGTGAGAAAATGAGTGCTTCAAAATCAACATCATTACCTGGAGTTTCATTTATAAGTTGTTTCTTAAGATTTGTTTAAAATTTAGAATTTACATAGTATTATAAATTATATTCATCTAAGTTCTGTATCAATGAAACACCTTCATATAAATTTTACAATATGCAAAAAGAAAGCATGAAATGTAGTTGAACCAAAATCAAGGCAATAAGATATTTTATATCTCATCTCCCTGGATTTTGACCATGGAGAAAATAGTGTAGCAAAATTTCCTTAGCAAGATGAGCATGTATGTAAAAACCCATCTGAGCTCCCCTTTCATTCCTCCTCTTCTAATTTGTCCTATATAACATACATTACTGTAATTTGGTTGGTGTTTACTAATGGGAAAAAATGAAATATGTGGAAGGAGTTCTTGCTTTAAAATTTAACAGAATAAGATATAGCAAGTAGCATAAGTAAATGTGCTTTTTAAATCATGGCGCATTTTTTATTAGCAAAAATGTACCTCCATTTCTTCAGCATTCTAAAGATGATTCCCTTCAAAAGTTCTATATCATCAACATAAGTAGGAGTTTTAAAAATTGTTATGTATTTTATTTATTGATGAAAATACAAATATATTTCTGAATGATGATAGTTTTATGCATGGAAAATTGTTTAAAAAATTAAGGGATATGTATCTGTATAGAAATTACTATATTACAACTAAAACTAATCTGCAAAAGATGATTTAGGCAGAGGAAATCAGACTCCCCACCCCCTTTTTAAAAAATATCTTTTGGCCTCATGTAAAGAATGGGAGTCTAATAATGACAAAATATCCTGTGCTTAGCCTAAGTGAGATCATATCTCGAAATCTCTAAGAAAAAGAAAATAGAATATTTTTAATTGTCCTAGTAATTAATTTTTTCAAAATCTCAATTTTCAAAATAAATTTAGAAATAATCTTATAAATAAATAAACATACATATATACATTTATAATATAGAAATATATAGATTTGTATATAAAATATATGTATATATTCAGAAGATATATATACATTTTATAGATAGATATAGATATAGATGGGTGGGAGAACTTTGTACTCTGTACCTTGTAACTTTTAAGGATGATTGGCAACTAATCTCCAATTAAGCAGAGAGAAGACTTTTTGACTAAGAGATTAAGACCATATGACCTAGGGGTGGAGAACTTTGACCTTTGTACTTTGTGTCCCTTAAGAAGGATTGCTCCTTAAGGATGATTGGTTTAAGGACTTACTGAATGATATCATTTATTTAAAACTATGTGGCCACTTTGGTGGAAATTATGTGGTCACTTTAGTGATAAGTGTTATGTAATAACATTGTGAATGCTTGCTTCCTGTGAATGCTTAGTTTAGTTTATTGCTGAATAAATAGAAAGTTACAATACTATATTATCAGAACCTTAAAGCTGTTCACAGCAGCAGTCCTCCAGAAATCTCCTCATCTTTGGTTTTAAACAGGAATGCTAGAAAATCCATTATTTTATGGAATTTCCATCCCCCAATCCAGAAAGATTATATTGCTTTGTTGGGAACATGATTATAATCACTTGCTTGTAATCCTTTCTTCTTTGCCTTCTGGGATATATTTTAAGCCATCCTATCCTTTAATAGGGACCTTGTTAACTTTTGTATTATCTTGACTGTGACTTTATGATACTTTAATTGATTCTTTTGGCATGCATGCAATATTTTCTCCTTGGTCTTGAATCTCTGTAATTTTGCTATAATTTTCATTTGGGATCTCTTTCAGGAGGTGACCACTGGATTCTTTCAATCTATTTTACCCACTGGTTCTAAAATATCAGGAGAGTTTTCTTTGATAATGTCTTAAAAGATGATGTCTAAGCTCTTTTTCTTCCAATCATGGCTTACAGGTCATCAAATAATTTTAAAATTGTTTTTCTTCAATCCATTTTCCAGGTCATTTGTTATTCCAATGAGATATTTCACACTATTTTTCTACTTTTTATTTCATTTTGGGGGGGGTTTGTTATTAGTTCTTGATTCCTCAAGAGTCATTAGCTTCCATTTGCTCAATTCTATTTTTTTTTTAGCAAATTGTTTTCTTCAGTGAGGTTTTGCATCTCCTTTCCCATTTGGCCAATTCTATTTTTAAGTATTTTTTTTCCTCTTCAGTGAAGTTGTGTGCTTCTTTTTTTTCCATTTCACCAATTCTGCTTTTTAAGACATTCTTATCCTCATTGGCTTTTTGTACCTCTTTTTTTCTATTTGGCCTATTTTATTTTTAAAGGAATTATTTTCTTCAGTAATTTTGGACTTCCTTTACTTAACTACTGACTCCTTTTTACATGATTTCCTTTCATCACTCTCATTCCTCTTCCCATTTTTTCTCTGCCTCTCTCATTGATTTTTAAAAATGCGTTTGAAGATCTTCTATGGCCTCTTACAAATTTATATTTTTATTGCAGGCTTTGGTTGTAGGAGCTTTGATTTTGTTTTCTTCTATTGAGTGTTTGTCTTGATCTTCCTTGTCACCACAGTAACTTTCTATGATGAGATTTTTTTTTCCATTTGCTCATTTTTCTAGTCTCTTTCTCTACCTTTATTTGTTTGTTAGAGTGGAATTCTGCTTCCAGAAGACAGTGTGTACTGCCCCAAATTTTAGTGTTTTTGCTGATCTATTTTCAGAGATACTTCTAGGGATCAATATGTTTTCAGTTCTTTCAAATTGGTATGATCTAAGGAGAAGTGTGTTTCCTACCCTCCTGTTCTGTACTCTTGTCTCTGAGTACTTCAAGCACTCTTTTGTGCCCTGCACTCTGGTATGGCTCCCTACAATAATGAATAAATCCGCCTCTGGTACCAGCAAATGAAACAAAACAAAATTTTCATAATTTCCTTATGATCAATTGTTTAATCCATTTAAAGTCTATGAACTGAGAACTCAGAAAGCAGCTTCTTCCAGTGCAGATTCAATGGTGCTGAAGACCTGTTGCTGGTATACTGAAGCCTTGTCTGTGGTGGACAGTCTGTACTGGACTGTGCTTCACTCTAACTCAGGTGTGACAGACCTTTCCTGTCAACCTTCTAATCTGTCATCCACTGCAATATTATTTTGTACTGCCTTGTTGTTGGTTCTGTTGTTCCAGGAATTGTTTTAAGGAATTATTTAAAGTTCTTCAAATGGGTTTGTGGGAGAACTCAAATGAGTTTCTCTCTAATCTTGGCTCAGTCTATTCACATGTGTTCATATGTAGGTATGTATGCATGTGTGTATATATGTGCAGGTGTGACTTTGTATAATATAATCTACCTCTCAGAGTATTTTTATTAATCTACATAATAAAAATAATAGTGGCAATTGATCAAATATTTCTCATTGATAGCAATAGCATTCTTTTATGTGTTTTTAGGGCCAGGACAAGGGTAGGGGCTCTTCATGTTGACTATGAAATTCAAAAGTTTACCCTTCAATATTTAACTACAGAAAATTGTAGGAGCAACAGCAGGAACACTAACAACAAAACCATAACCAACATTTATAGCATCTTAGATTTGTAAAACAATTCACAAATATGATTTTATTTTATTCTCCTGACAACATTGGAAGGCAGGTCCTTTTTATTATTCCATTTTATAGATGAGGAAGCTATAGTAGTAGACTGTGGATAGGTGCCTTGCCTAAGGTCTCTCATAAGACTGTTATAAAGGAAGAGAGTGAAGGGTAGCAGAAATGAAAAGTTGATGGGAGACTGCTGCTAGGATAAAAGGATCACATATTTAGGATTGAAAGGGGTTACAGAGGTCATCTACTGAAAATTAACAGGACTTAATTTTTATCTATCTTGCCACACAACCTTCCTTTTGCAAGGGTACTGTTTTTTAAACCATAAAGCCCTCTATATAAGAGAAATATTTAAGTTATCATCTACATGTAAGCTATTAATGTCTTCTTATACTTTTACTCTTCATTTTAATGTTTCAGAACTCCTCTTCTTTCATTGGAGGATACTGTTCCAATTCAGACTTGTTTCAACTCCCTCATATCCATCTTAAACTCCCAAATTGGATCATGGCAATATTGTACTAAAATATGCTTCTTTATAGAGTTTCTTTTATGTCACACTTCCTATTTGCATCACAATACTCTTTTAATCATGTTTTCTTTTTGAAAAATTATATTCCATTTATTAATTCTATCCCAATTACATTAATATTCATATATTCATTAATAAAATTGATATTCATTTTAATTGAGTTACAAATACTCTTATGCCTTCAATTCCCTCTCCCACCATTTCAGAAGGTAACCAAAATATTGAGTATATATGTTAAGTCATGAAAAATGTTTCTGTGTTTGCCATGTTGCAAAATAAAGCAGATGCACACAAAGAAGAAAAAAGAGGTTATAAAAGTATATTTCAAACTCAACTCAAAATTTTTCAGTTCTATATCTGTAGTTAAATAGCATTTTTCATCAGGAGTCCTTTGAATTATCTTGGATCACTGTATTAATCAGAATAGCTAAGTTTCAAAAATGATTGTTGTTACTGTGTATGTTCTTCTTCTGATTCAGCTATGTCACTTTGCATCAGTTCCTAAAAGATATACCAGCTTATCTGAAACCATTCTTTTTATCATTTTTTATAGTATAATACTATTCCATCACAGGCACATACCATACCTTATTCAATCATTCCCTAATCAACAGGCATTCTCTCAATTCGCTATTCTTTGGCACCACAAAAAAAGTTTTAAATACACACATATACAAATATATGTGTGTCTTTCTGTGTGCTTGTATATACAAATATATATCTACATATATATGTAGATATATTTGCATATACACATATATACATATATACACATACGCATGCGTATAAATACACACACATATATGCATATACACATACAAATCTATATATGTGTACACACATATATGCATATATAAAATTAATAGGGATGTTTGTCCTTTTTGTTTATTCTTGTTGAGATACAGACATATTAGTGGTATTTTGGTCAAAGGGCAGTTTATAGCCCATTGGGCATAGCTCTAGATAATTTTTCCGAATGGTTTCACTAGTTCAGATCTCTACCAATAGCACATTCTGTTTCCAATTTTTCCACATCCCTACTAGCATCTTTCACTTTCCTTTTCTGTCATGTTAACCAACCTGATAAGTGTGAGGTGGCATCAAAATGATTTTAAGTTGCATTTCTACCATTGTGATTTAGACCATTTTCTTCCTCTAAACTATTGATAGTTTGGAGATCTTCTGAAAACTGCTCATTCATATATTTTAACCTTTTATTCCACTAAAAAATGGCTTGTATTTTTATAAAAAGTACTGTTTCCTATGCATTTGATAAATGCATTGCCTCTTTATCTGACTTTCTATAATTTCCCCCAGTTTCTTTTATTCATTTGGATTTTTATTTCATTAAGTGTGTTTGTGCAAATGTTTTTTTTAATATTCCATAATCAAAATCACCTGTTTTACTTATCATGATGTTGTCTATCTTTTCTTCAGTCATAGACTCTTTCCTTATTTTATCTGATAGGTAAATTTTTCTATGCTCCCTTATTTTCCTTTGGTCCTCTCAAATTTTCAGTGGGTACTAATTTCCAGGGCAATAGTATCTACATTCCTAATTCTGACATATATGTATACACACTCTGCTAATACACTGTGACGTATATTTTGGGAATAATGCCACTCACCTGGAATTTAAAAAAAAATCTGTCTTCAAGTCCCAGCTCTGGCAAAGACATAGCATTATTTGGAGTAAATGACTTAATCTGACTGGGTTTCAGTTTCATCAAATATAATATAAGGATGAAGGGGAAAGGTTTTTTTCCATTTCCTTAATGTTTAACACTCTTCCCCCCCCCCCACTCATGATCCTTGGTAAAAGAAAATTCCTTATTATTATTCTTAGATATTTTTTTCTGAGATTGAGACTTTTAAAACTAGAAGTCAGGATTTGGAAGTGATTGGTTTTGACAATTACCAGCTTCTTACAGGCCCTTATAGACTCTTGGTTAGATCATTACAATAAATGGTTCTAAAGATAATCCCATTAATTCCTGATTTTCGCCATATTATTTCTTTGTTCCAAGACCTTCATTGGCTCCTATATTTAACTTATTCATATATAACTTGTTGCATGCCGCCTCAGCTATTATTGTATTTATTATGGGGAATTGCTTGAGAGGAGGAATTTTTTTCTTGTTTTTTTTTCATTTCTTGTGTCATATAGTATCTGATACATACTAAGGGTTTAATAAATTTACTGACTTCACTATTGGATAAAGTATAAGCCCTTTACCCTAATATTTAGGTCCCTCTTCCAGACTAGCTTCACAATTGCTTTTTGCACTGATTTTATGCTGTTATCCATTTATTAATTCACTCTTCTTTTCAGTCAAGTAGTAAAGTAGTTTTATTTTTTTTATTTCGTTATATCAAAACTCAACTCAGAACATTTGCATATACCAACCTGAAACTCTGAATTTGACATGTTCATATCCAAATTTTACAAATGTTTGTTGACTGAATGAATGAATGAATGAATTTCCTTCAAGACCTTGTTTAATTATGACCTATGTTTTTGAGCACTTGCCAATTGTTGGACTTGGAATAATGTCTTTTCGTTCCAATTTCCCTTGATTCTTTATAAAATCCTTTTAAAACTCCTCAATTATTATAGCTGGAAGGGACTTAGACTCTATATTGTCAAACCCCTTAAGATTATAGATTAATTACCTGAGGTTTAAGGAGATTAAGTGACTTGTTCTGTTATGGTAATGCTCATTGTAGCCAGATACTCCTTCCTGAAGAGCAAACTATTCTTCATTTCACTTCTAAATATGTTTAGATAGAGATATAATATAACATAAATACATGTGTTTATGTATGTCATTATATATGTATGTGACACGTACATATACGCATAAAACATATGTGTATATGTATGCATATATCAAGTTATTTGTAGACATATTTACCCCTAGTCAATTGTAAGCTGCTTGAGGTCAAGACCTTTTAATTTGTCACTTTTTATATTTGTGTCCTCTCTTTGACACAAGTCTTTGCACATAATCATAGCAAATCATTTTAATTTCTTTTCAATGCAAAGCAAACACTACTAAACCTGTTCTCTGTCTAAACAACTGTAAGATACATAGACTAAGAGAGAGAGATCCACAAAGCTTAATAAAATGATGAATTTCTTATTTCCAAAGAGAATTAAGAATCACTTATTTTAAAAACAGAATGAAATCCATTTGAGGGCAGTAAAATTAATTGCAATTTTGATTAGAATCCAAAGAGTTTTGGCTAATTAGTCACTAACTATCACTAAGGCCACTTAAGCTCTTAAACACATGACCCAATCATATCTTTTTTCCTTATTATTTGAAAGAATGCCACTTCTACCATACTGAGAATAATACAACAATGATCCCCTTCACAACTTGATATTTTAGAAATATGATGAAAAGTAGCATTTTTGTCTAAATAAATTTATTCTTCCTTAGGAAAAAAATAATTGAATAAATGAGTGAATAGTTCCTTATCAGGTGTATCCTGGGTATTTTGTATGAGTAAAGGTATTGTGAAAAATTATGTATGGTAAGGACTTCAGTGGAAACAAAAAAAAATATGAACAATGAATATGTCAAATTGAAAAGGATATTTTTACTATTTATGCTTTTAAGGGAAAAATATGTACTATTAAATGGTCACTCTATGAAAGGTTCCATAAAACACTGAGAAGAAGGTGTCTTCTTTTATATTTTCTTTCATTTATCTCCAGATATTTAACATATTTGGCATATTTAAAATTTTATTCACTTCCATAACTTGTATCTTATTTATTTATTTATTTATTTTAGATTTAGCTAGTTCTGAGAAAAAAATTAAAGTCCTTCATTATTATAATAGTACTATCTATCTGTGCTTGTAATTGATTTAACTTTTCTCTTAAAAAATTGGGTGTTGTATTATTTGGTGCATATGGATTCAGTAGTGATATTTTTTTTCATTCTGCATGTACATTTTATCAAAATGTATTTATACACTATAGTTTTTAATCAAGTCAATGTAATCAAAACTTTGAAATCATAGTTGTTACCTCTTTTTGTGTAGCACATGAAGCATATTAAGTTCTACTCCGACCATTCCCTTTAATTTCAAGTGTATCTCTCCTTCTTAAATGTGTTTTTGTAAACAACATATTATTGGGATCTGATTTTTTATCCATTCTACTCTCCATTTCTACTTTATGGGTGAGTTCTTCCAATTCAGATAGAAATTTATAATTAATACTTGTGAATTTTCCTCCGCCTTAAATTGATTCATTATTTTTCTTCTCAGTCTCTGATTTTACCCAAAGCCTGTAAACTCATCTTCTTTTTAACCTCCTATTCCTTATTTTAGTAATCTCTCTCTGAGTTTCTCCTTCATTTTCTCCCTAATTTTTTTCTATATTTTAATCTTTTTAATAAATTAATTAATTCATTTTCTTTCTTTCATCATTCATTTCCACGAGATTTTGAGTTACAAATTTTCTCCCCATCTTTCCCTTACTCAGGACGTCAAAACACCCTTCCTACTGTATAACCCCTCCCTGATCTGCTTTCTCCTATGTCCTCCCCCTCATTGCTCTGACTTTCTGGTAGGGCAGGATGGATCCCCCTACCACAGTGCCTGTATATCTTAATTCCCAGTTGAAGTAGTTAATAATAATAGTAATAATAATATATATGTACATACATATTTTTTTTAACATTTTACTATACAATTTTAAATTCTAGATTCTTTCTCTTCCTCCCTCATCACCCACCCACATGGAAGGACAAGCAATTAAACACAGGCTGGACATGTTATACAGAACATCTCACAGTGGGCATAATGTAAGAGACTGATTATATGTACCTCCTTCCTATCCCACCCCACCTTGTTCTACTCTCTACCCTGTCCATGCCCCTGCCCCTTTAAAAAAGTATGTACTTCCAGCCACCCTCCCCCCCCAACCCAGCCCTCATCAGCCCACCTCTTATCCAAATCCCCCCTACTCTCATGTGTGGCAAGACACCCAGTTTGGAGTTCATGTCATTTCTTCCCTAAGCCAAATTCAATGAGAGTAAGGTGGACCCTTTAACTTTTGCAATAAACCCTTCCTGGTGAGCTGCCTCCAGTGGGAGATGTGTTTTCTGGATTTTTGTGTGAGTTTTGGAGCCCTAAAATTTGTTTAAAGTTATATTTTATGTGTATTTGAAGTGGTTATGTGGGAGCTACAGAACCTTGTTTCTTTTATGACACTGTCTTGGCTCTGCCCCTCTATATCTTAATCTTTATACCCTTCTAAAATTTCTTCATGCAGTCGATACTCTACTTTTCTCAATTCTCTACAATTTCAGAAGTCTTCTATACACTCCCAGATGTACATGTTGTTTCCTCTTTAACTAAGATGAAAGTAAAGTTCCAACATTACAATTTTCCAAACTCCACCCACTTCCTCTGCATTTGTTTTTCCTTTAGTGCACCATTTTAGTAACATAATTGCCCCATTTTCCTTTTTGTATTGAATTTTGTTTTTTAGAATCACTCCATCATTCTCAACTCATCTCCAACCTTTCTTTCAAACAACCTTAGTAAAAATCACAGGTTAAGGTATCCTGATAACAATTTGACCTTAATGAATGCCTTATAATTAGTGTTCAATCTTTTCCTCATATTTCTTTTGGGTCTTTATATCAAATTTTCCATTGAGTTCTGGTCTTTTGCTACAAATACCTGAAAGTCTGCCAGTTCATCAAATGACAGTTCCACCTCACCCATTCAGGATTATAATCAGCTTTACAAGGTATGTTATTCTTGGATTCAAAACCAGTTCTTTTACTCTTCAAAACTTAATGGTCCAGTACCTATGTACTTTTAGTGTAAACTAGTAGGTCTTGTGAAATTCTGAGCATTTCCACAGTATTTAAATTGCTTTTTTCTGGTTGCTTGAAATATGTTGTTGTCCTTAACCTCAATTGCATAAAATAATGAAGAGTAAATTGAACAAAACCAAGAAATCATTGCATTCAGTAACAAATATTGTTCTAAAATTGACTTAGAGCAAATACAGCATTTTGGCCACTATAAATATCCTAATTGTTTATAAATATCATATGAAGTAATAAACCATATGCATATAGAGAAAGAAATGATAAAAAGAAATATGTTGCAAGTAATTTTAGATGATTCTCTATAATTTTCTAAATATACCATCATATCACCTATGAAGAGTGATAGTTTTGTTTCCTCATGGCTATTCTAATTCTTTTATAATGGTTGGATCAATTCATAATTCCACTAATAATGCATTAGTGTTCCAATTGTCCCACATGTCCAACATTTATTTTTTTTTTCTTTCTTTTCTGTTATATAAGTCCATTTGACAGGCATGAGTTGATATCACAGAACTGTTTTGTCTTTCTCTAGTCAATAGTGATTTACATTTTTTTCATATAACAGATTTAATTTTTTCATCTGAAAACTGCCTGTTAATCAATTTTGACTATTTCTCAATTGGGGAAGGACTTACATTCTTATAAATTTTACTTAGTTCTCTTTATACTTGAAATATGATGCCTGTATCAGAAACACAGACTTAGAAAAATTGTTTCCTAGATTTCTAATTTCCTTCTAATCTTTGTTACATTGGCTTTGTTTATGTAAAACCTTTTTTTTAATTTAATGCAATGAAAATATCACCTTTTCATTTCATAATTTTCTCCATCTCTTGCTTGGTCATAAATTCTTCCTTTCTCCATAAATCTGATAAGTAAACTATTTCTTCTTCTCCTAATTTCCTTACAGTATATTTGTTCTTTCTCTTTACTCTGTCCCTTCTCATCAGTGCTTTGCTTCTGACTCCTGTGTTCCACAATCTACTCCCTTCTATATCAGCCTGCCTCCCTTTTGTTTCCCCTTTCCTTTCCTATATCTGGCTTTCCTTGTGCCCACCCTTCTAACTACACCTCTCCCTTCCTTCTTTCCCTCTACTCTAACAGGTCATTTGTAACTCAGTGTGATGCAATTTACTTCATTTTTCCTTTCTCTTTCCTCTTCTGCAAGCACAATCATATTTTTTAACCTCTATTTTTTATTTCATCACAAATAAGTCAACTTATACCCACACCATCTGTCTATGTATACTCCTTCTAACTTCCCTATTAGAAATCCAGGCCTTAAGTGTTATAAGCAGTAGGGGTGGCTAGGTGGTGCAGTGAATAGAGCACCGGCCCTGGAGTCAAGAGTACCTGAGTTCAAATCTGGCCTCAGACACTTAACACAAAAAACTCTCCGTGTGACCCTGGGCAAGTCACTTAACCCCAACTGCCCTCAAAAAAAAGATTAAAAAAAACAGTTATAAGCAGTATCTTCCTGTTTAGGGATATAAACAGTTTTAACCCTATTGAATAATATACGTTTGGTTTTCTTTTTTACTTTTTTATGCTTCTTTTCCATTTTTTATTTGAAATCTCATTTTTTGTTCAGTATTGGTCTTTCCATAAGAACAGTTAGACAACCTCCTGTTTGCCCAACTGAGGAACACCTTTACTGATGTCATTCTAAATGTTCTTAGGCTGGAAAACTTGTTTCACTCTTTTTGTGGGTTCTGTCACTCTAGAATTATTTTTTTATTTTTTGCTTTTTGGAGGTAAATTTGAGTTAAGTGACTTGCCCAAAGTCATGTACCTAGTAAGTGTGTCATGACTGAGAGCAGATTTGAACTCAGGTCCTCTTGACTCCAATGCCCATGCTTTATTCACTGTACCACCCAGCCATCCTTTCCAGAATTCTTTTAGATGTTTAATTTAATATGTTTGTGAGGGAAATGGCAAATCTCAGGCAACTTCCTGGCTTCTTTTCACCCCTTGTCTCCCCAGTTTGTATGTTTTCCCAAGAAGTTTACTTCAGAAGGAAAAGAGAAAGAATGGAGCAAAAGTTGTGGAGTAAAGGCAGAGATTTGCCAGGGGGGGAACCAGCTTCACATTTTTAGATTCAATCTAGCTAAAGATTCAATCAATCAGTTCACCTGTTTTCCCTAACAGGGGAACCAGTTAACTTCAAATTTAAAGATTCAATCAATCAATTGACAAAAGAAATGACCTAGTTTCCCTAAGAGGGAGTTGATTCAATCAACAATTCACAATATAAGGATCTTCCACTCATGGGGCAACCATTAATAAGAGGCAAATCTCTCATTATACAAACAGTATTGGGGGTTGAAAATTGGTCAGAAAGAGATTACAGGTATCTCTTTGCTGGAGTTAAGTGCAAGACTCTATTTTGCTGTCCCTGCTCAAATATGGGTTGCACTACTCAGCCACAATCCATGGGTGAAAAAAAAACAATAGTACAACAGAACTTGTAACCACAAAGGAGCAGAGACATTGGTCACAGTTCTATGGTGGAAAACAGCAGTTGTTGCTCACAGATCATAGTACAAACCAGGACAGCAGTAATCACACCTCCCTTTAGATTAGTGGTTCTCAACTTGTGGGGGTTGAATGACCCTTTCATAGGTGTTGCCTAAGACCATCAGAAAATACATATTTCCAATGGTCTTAGGAACCGAGACATAGATTCTCTATCCATCTCTAGGCAGGTCTGCCCACATGCAGCTACGTCCACATATAAGTATTAAAGGGTCATGGCATTAGGACATTAAACACCACTACTTTAGATCATATTATTTTGGAAGACCTAAAAACTTAACAGATCCCCAGAACTGTTTCTGAGAGCAGCATCTAAAAAGCCTGAACTTTGGGAAAGTGTCTCCTAAACACAAGGAGCAGAGTCCCATTTAAACATAATGTTTAATAGGCTACAAAAATGAATGAACAACCACATCACAAAGAACCCAACCATAAGAAGTTACTATGGAGGCAGGGGAGATTAAAACATAAACTCAGAAGAAGACAGTAATGTTTAAACTGCTACTTCCAAAGCATGAAAAAAATGTCAACTGGTTTCAGGTAAAAAAAAAAATTCGTGCAAGAGCTCAAAATAATTTTGCAAGGCAAATAGATTTAGAGGGGAAAATGGGAAAATAAATGATAGTGATACAAGAAAATCATTACCAAAGACAGCTTGAAAAATGAGGCACACTAAAATGGCTGCATAGAAGCAGAACTCCATGGCTTCCCCCTTCCCCCATAACTACCTGAAATATCAATAAAATATGACTCTAAACAAATTTGAGAGCTACAGAAACCACAAAGTGATAGAGAGAAACAAATTACCTCATGAAGACAGCCCATCAGTGGGAGAGAAAGGATTCATCACAGTTCTTGGGAGCCCAGTCCAGCCCTGTGTGAGCCCATGGTCTTAGAACCAGCATGGCCCCTGACCAGCAGCTGCAGTGGACTTTGAGAGAGTGGATCACCAGCAGCAGTGGGGTTCCCAGAATTATCAACCCATAAACAATAAAAGAAAAAGTGAGAGGTCAGTGAAGAGCTATGTTGGAAGAGAGGGTATGGAGGTGCAAGTCTTGCCCCTTCCCCCAGAGCTAGAAGTGGCAGAGGTGCAATGGCCCTGCAGCCACCTCCACATGGCTGCTTCAGAGCTCCTGGCCTATAGATTACAGGGGGGCAAGGGAACATTCAGAGGCTAAGTGCTCTTGCCTTAATCTGCCTGGATATGGATCACAGTCTTGGGTGGTGGTCCAGAGGTATGTGATCAGTAAGCCAGTGTTTGTGGGTGCTGATGACCTGGTGCCCTTCTAATACTTCTGGCAACTGCAAAACCCCAAGTGATTTGGGACAAAGTTCCCTCTTCTGAAAGCAGAGTTCTGTTGTGGCAAAGAGGGTAAAAGTCAAGCAATTGAATGGCAAAATTAGTAAGCAAAAGAAGCAAAGCAATTACAGCCATCCAACTTTAGATTCTTTTTTTGGGGGGACAAAAAAGATCAAAGCATGGAATGAGAGGAAGACAACAAAGTCATAACTCCTGCACTAAAAGCTTCCAAGAAAATTATGAATTGGCTACAAGCCATGGAGAAGCTCAAGAAGAATTTTGAAAATCTAGTAAGAAAAGTTGAGGAATGATTGGGAAGATAAATGAGAATGATACAAGAAATCATGAAAAGAAAGTCCACAACCTGACTGAAGAAAATAACACCTTAAAATATATTAATTCAAATGGCAAAAGAAAACCAAGAAGCTAATGAGGAGAAGAATGCCTTAAAAAGCTGAATTTTCCAGTTGGAAAATGAATTTCAAAAGCTCCCTGAAGAGAATCATTCCTTCGAAATTACATTGGAGCAAATGGAAACTAATAACAATGTGAAAAATAAAAATACTATTCAAGAGATCCAAACAAATGGAAAAATAGAAGGCAATGTAAAATATCTCATTGGGAAAAACCACTGGTCTGGAAAATAGATCCAGTAGATATAATTTTAAAATTACTGGACTACTTGAAAGCCATGATCAAAAAAGAACTTAGGAATCTTCCTTCAAGAAATTCTCAAGGAAAACTGACCTGATATAGCGGGTAGGGGAAAGACAGGGAGAAATTTCATAAATCAAAATATTTTAGAAATGAAGGATGTGAACTAAAAAAAACATATGATTTAATTTTTAAAAAGAAAGAAAAATTAGGCACACACACAGACTTAAGGAAATAACTTCTGTGGTGGCTAGGAGGTACAGTGAATAGAGTCAGAAGGACTTCAATTCAAATCTGTCCTCAAACACTTAAAACTTACTAGCCACGTGACCTTGAGCAAGTCACTTAACCTGAATCACCCAGGATTCTTTCCTCCTAAAAGCAAAATAGTAATATTAATAATAAAATTTTAAAAAATAATTTCTCATGAAAACAGGATAAGCCAAATGGGAAAAGAGACATGAAAAAACATTGAAAAGATGTAGGCCTTAAAAAGCAGAATTGGGTACATGGATGAAGAAGTATAAAACAATCACTAAAGAAAAGAAGAAATCCTTTAAAAGTAGAATTGGCAAAATAGAAAAGAACATACAAAAGTTCAGTGAAGAATATAATTCTTTAAAAATTAGAACTGAGCAACTGAAGTTAATGAATCTATGAGGTACAAAGAAATAATTAAAAACACTGAAAGAATGAAAAAAAATTGAAGAAAACCTAACATGTCACATTTGAAAAGCAATTGAACAGTAAAACTGATCCAAGAGGGATGATTTAAACATCATTGCCCTACCCGAAAGGCATGATCATGAAAAAAAGAGCCTTGATATCACCTTTCAACAAATTATCAAGGAAAACTGCCCTGATATTCTAGGACCAGAAGAATGTGTGTGTGTGTGTGTGTGTGTGTGTGTGTGTGTGTGTGTAATGAAGGAATCCACTGATTCCTTCATGAAGAAGTCAAAAATGAATACTCCCAGGAATATTATAGCTAAATTTCACACTTACCAGGTAAATGAAAAAAAAAATCAAGCAACAGAATCACTTAAAATATTGTGGAGTCATAGAGAGAATAACACAAGATTTACCAGCTGCTTCATTAAAGTACTGAAATACTACATTACAGCTTGAAATGTGATATTACAAAGGACAAAAGAGGTAGTATTACAACTAAGACTTCCTTACACAGAAAAACAGTATAATCCTTCAAAGTGGGAGAAAAAAAAGATCTTCACTGAAATAGAGAACTTTAAAGTATTCCTGATGAAAGGCTCAGTGCTGAATAGAAAATCTGACTTTCAAATACATGACTCAATGGGAAAAAAAAGGTAAACAGGAAAAAGAAATCATGAGGTATTCTTTAAGATCAAAGTGTTTATATTTCTGCATGAGAAAATATTTGAAACTCCTGAGAACTTTCTCATTATTTAGACAATTAAAAGGAGCATATTTATACAGAGCATCCTGGTATAAACTGAATAGGAAAGATGATCTAAAAAAATAAAATTAAAGTGTAAGAAAAAATGGACTGGATGAAGGGAAAAGGGAAATGAATAATGGGGTAAATTATCTCCCATAAAACAGATGAAAATATCTTATACCATGAAAGGAATGATACGGGTTGTAGTGGGGGAGCATTTGAATCTTTTTCTTTTTGGAATTAGCTCAAAGATTGTATATACTCAATTTTGTATAGAAACATATCATATGGAAAAGTAGGAAGAGAAAGAGATGAGTGGGTAATGATAAAGCAGGTTTTTGGCACGAGGCAGTTGGCAGAAAAAATTAATCTCAAAGATGGACAGAATAAAAGGAGAGAGTAGGATAAATAGAAGTTAAATGAGACAGAAGAAACTACACACCAATCATCACTGTGAAAATAATTTACATCAAGCTTTGTGATGAAGACCACATATCTCAAAAATAGAGAAGTGAGAATTTATAATAATATGATGTATTTTCCAATTGACAAATGGTCAAAGTATATGACTTGTCACTTTTCAGACAAAATAGTCAAGCTATCTAAAATTATATTAAAATGCTCAAATCAGTATTGGTTATTGAAATGGAAATTAAAAACAACTCTGAGTTACCAGCAAACATCTATTAGATTGGTAATGTGCCAGTTGAAAGAAAATGACAAAGGCTCAGGGGATGTGGTAAATTTGAGACTCCAATGCACTATTGCTATGGTTATGAACTGATTCAACCAGTTTTGAATGCTATCAAACTTAACATACCCTTTGCCCCTGCAATGTCGCTACTAGGTCTACATCTTAAAGAGATTAAATATATAAATATTTATATACACCTAGTATGTATGTGTGTGTATTTACAGCACATCTTTCAGTACTGGAAAAGCATTGTTAATTGAAAGGATGCCCATAAATTTGGAAATGCCTGAAAAAGTTGCAGCATATGATTATGATGGAATATTATTTCCATCATATAAGAAATGAAGAGTATGCTCACATAAAAACATGTAAAGAGTTAAATGAACTGAAGCAAAGGGAAATGAGCAAACCAAGGAGCACATCATGCACAGTAACAACACTCTATGATAATCAACTATGAATGAGTTAGCAATTCTCCGCTATATAAATACTGAAGATAATTCTTATAACGAAAGAACTTATGATGAAAAAAAATGTTATCTATCTCCAGAGAAAGAATTGATGTAGTATAAATACATATCAAAACAAACATTTTAAAAAACTTTTTTGTCTGTTTCCTTTGACATGACTAAAAGGGAAATATATTTTGCATTACTATACATGTATAATCTTTATCAAATTGTTTGTCTACTCAATGAGTGGCAAAGGGAGGGAGAAAAAGTATTTTTAAGCCAGAATTTTCAAAAATGAATGATAAAATTGTTTTAACTTTTAATTAGTAAAAATAAAATACTAAATAAATATATTTAAAAAGTGAATGATAGAGACATAGGAAGTAAACTGATGGAAATGGTAGGCTCTTGTGAGTTGTTGGGCCTGTTTGAAGGATAGGGATACCTGTGTGTTTGTAGGAAGTGGGGAATGAGCTATTAGAAAAGGAAATATTGAGGAATAGAAAGTGTATGGATAGTTATATTGATAATCTACTGTAGAAAACAAAATGTACTGTAGAATTTATATCATGGTTGGTTCTAGAGATATTGGCTGTGACAAGCAAATAGCTATCTCCTCAACATAAAATAGATTAATGGAGGGTAGAGGGTGAGAGGGAGCCTGATGACATAAATGGAATATTACAGAAGTAGAGGAGAAGGGGTCTTTTCGAATGGTCCCATTTTTTTCCCAAGGAAATATGAAGCTGGATCCTCAGCAAAGAAGATGGTAAGGGTGTTGTGTGAGATTTGAGAAGGAAAGAAAAATGTTTGTAAAAGCTGTTTTAATAAGTTGTATAGAGAATAAATTAACGAGTAACATGATTATCTTTCTTTAAGAAGGGTCCAATTGAAATCATATAGAATTAATTCATAATGGATTCAGTAAGCAGTTTTATGATTTCCTGAAGCTTCTTTTAGCAATATTTGAGTTGAAGGGGTAAAGGAATAGAGAGTTAGGGTTTGGCGAAGTGAAATCAATAATAAAGCAATGGAAGAAAGCATTCTAAAGAAGAGGTTTCTGTAGACTTGAACATGTTCACCAAAAATTCAGCATCAGAAAAGAGGAAAGAATATTAAGAGAAAGGGAAACTAACTGTGACTATACAGAGCCATGGAGGGAGTAGAGGTCACAGATTCACTTCAGAAGGGCTGAAGCATAGGAAGAAAGGAAACACCAAAACTGGTGTTTAATAAAGGAAATTCAGTATTGTTGAATATGGAAATGACTTACTTGTCTATGATAACAAGACCATGGGTATATTTATCCTATTCTTTAGTTGAGATGAATAGAGTAGTAGGGAGAAGCAAGAATACTGATCTGGCAAACTAAACAATAAAATTAGATGGTTGTAGGAGTAAGGGATTATGTGGTTCCTCAGCTGTTAGGCTTGGTTTGAGGCTAAGCAAATATAACATCTTATTTGAATTTGTATCCAAACAGTTCAACTACTAGATAGAGTTTTATAGCTTAGTAGATAAATTGTGGTGTAGGAAGGAGAGGCAAGGTGAATATACCTGGAAATGAAGTCATAAAGGTGCTATTTCATGTGAAGAGAAAAGATGGGGGAATGGCAGCAGAGATGGCTAATGACTTCTGAGGACTTCTGAGAAATCTTTTCTATAGTAACAATGGTAGTAACTTTAAAAAATTCTAGTAAATTGCCAGCTAACTTTGTGGAGCATTTTATGGGAAGAAGTCACTTTTATAATGAAAACAAATATAAAAAGTTATTCATATTATTGACTAAAAAGATTGAAATATATTGTTTGGTGAATTTTTTTTCTTGAATGTCATATGTTTATTTTTAAATGTGTACTTATATGCATAAATGTATATATGTGTATGTGTATATACATATGTATATATAATGTATATATGCATAAATGTGTGTATGAACTCATATAAATGGATTTAGTAAGAATAGATGCAGGATGATCCATAAACAAAATTGAACAACAAAAATGTTTTTAGATCCAAGTAATTAATGATAATACTAATAAAAAATACCTGAAAAGCCAAAGCTTATCAGTTAATTATTCATGTTTCTGTTTTCATTTCTAGCTTCTCTGAAGCTTGCTGATGTTGGCACTCTGCTAGCTTTAAGTACCCTTTCAGTAAAGCCCAGCCAAATTAAACTGTCACTTTCTATTAAAAATCTATAGAGGGAGATTTTTATTCTACTATTTTGGGCTTTATAATAGAATGTCAGAGGAGCATTCATTTACAACATAAAGGCAAGAAAAATCTCTGACAACTCCATGGGAGAGGAAAAGAAAGAGAAAGTAACTATCATGTCATGAGCAAAATTGCACAGATACACTTTTTTTCCAGTAAAAAATTCTAATAGACTAATTTAATTTGATACTATTTTTTACATTCTTTGGATACCATTACATTTAGTAACGGAGAATGAATGAATTTTAAATAATTCTAGGCAAAGATGGTTATGATTTGAAAATATAATTAGTGTGTGTATTTATAATATATACATAATATACATATACGCTGATTATATTTTCAAATCATACATACAGATATAGACAGACAGACAGACAGACAGATAGATAGATAGATAGATAAGTACTTATAATGAATTACCAGCAATGACAAAAAAGTGTAAAGATTACAATTGTCCAACCTACTATACTTTAATCAAATTTTATTTTTTCCTCTAATGAAGTAGATGTTGGTTCTTCCTCATGATCTGAGATGCCTCTTTCTTCCAGGACCTTGTTTTTATAGGGTTTGAATCACAAGAGGTATGATAAAATACAGATTTCCATTGGTTGGTAGACATAGCTCCTGAGGGCCAAAAATGATGTATCTATGGGGGTGGGGGGGTTCACAAATTGGGTGAGGCATGAAGCATCTTCACTGACTAAGTGGTCACAGGATAGTCATAAGATGGCCACCTGCTTTTGTTAGATAAGAAAGAATGATCCAGAGGCAAAATAATAAGTTGGACAACTTTCCAAAACAACCAGGCATCCCATATATGTTGGGTTTGGTCATAGAATTTAAGCAAAATACAATAGAGATATCTTTGTCAGCATTCTTGTGGATATACAAGTGAACTTCATAACTTGGTAAACAAGTCGGTGACATTAGATTAAAGTTTGGGGCCCACTCTAAGAACCTATCTATCAGTATACGATTTACCAAAAAATACCAAACCAATTGGGGTGGCTAGTTGGCACTGTGAATAGAGTACTGGCCTTGGAGTCAGGAGGACCTAAGTTCAAATCCAGCCTCAGATACTTAACATAAAACTAGCTGTGTGACTTTGGGCAAGTCACTTAACCCCAGTTGCCCTATCTTACCCCCTCCGAAAAAAGCAAAAATATCAAACTGATTAATGCTGATCGGAATAGAGTAAGGGTCCAAATGAATTATTTCTCACGAAATATTTTTTTTGTCCTGGATTGATGCTAGTGAATAAAAAAGGTTGATATGCTCTCTTCTCACATGAAATAGAAGACATTAGTCAATAAACAAGGTAAAGAACAAGTGTGCAATGATTATGAAGATTGAGAGAGAAATCAAGAGTTTTAGATGTGGGTAATGGAAACTAGATTCATTGATAACAAATTGGTAAACAGTTGTCATTATTTTGTCATTTCAGTCATGTTTGACTTCATTAGCACATTTGGGGTATTCTTGGCAAAAATAAGGGGATAGTTTGTCATTTCATACTCTACCTCATTTTAAAGATGAGAAAATTAAGGCAAATAGGATTAAGTGACTTCTTGTGGTCACGCAGCTAGTAAGTATCTGAGGTCATATTTGACATCAGATCTTCCTGGCTCCAGGATTGGCATTTTATCTGCTGTACCTCTTGGTTTCCATAGGTATGTATGCTGCTAATTTACTGAAGTTATTGCTTCATTTTATTTAGTTTACACACTAGAGTTTTCATATTGTCTGCAAGTAGTAATATTTTTTTGTTTGTATTCATTCTTTCCATTTCTTTGTCTCATTGAAATGATTAAGATGTCTAACATTATATGTGACAAGTGAAATCTGAAATAACTGAGTAAAAAAAGGTTCTAGCTTCTAACCATATTGATCTGTTAAGTAATATAGGGTGATTGCATAATGAATTTGGACCAGGCCTCCTCAGTTTATCACTGGCCATGGAATAAAGTGGGGGACAAATTTTATGCTTTAAAGGAAGATAATTAACAGTATGTATACCAGGATAGATAAGGGACTTTTTTTAAGGATGTGAGACATCATGTGTCACTCAGTTCCTATCACTAGCAAGTCAGAAGAATTTACAATAAAATGAAACGGGTTTCAAAATGGAGTCAGTTTTACAAAGTCGAGTCAAATTGGTTTACACAATGCCTACAGTTCTCTGATATACCAAATAACCAGATTGGAAATGCCTGTTACCTGCTTAATCTTTTGATTTTACTAGAAAGTCCCTAATCTGTATCTATTACAGATTATACTAGCTTCTAAATACAGTTCACCATATTAATTACTTCCTGTGCTTTTAAAAAGTATTTCATATAAACTTATTTATGAAAAATGTTTCCTATTTAATCTTACAGTTATTAATATTTTCTGTTATAATTCAACTAATGTTGAAATAAATTTGTTCATGCAAATATGTTGCAACAAATCATATAAATCTGAACTGCTCATAATTATGTCATAAGTTTTTAATAAATTTCTGTAAAATATTCACTACTATTTTATTCACTAGTTTTTGCATTAGAAATGTTTTCTCCTTTTCTATCTCTCCTTTATATAACCCTAATTTAAATGACTATTTTAATAGTGTTGGTAAGGTTTCATCTTTATTTATTTTGAAGACAATTTATATAATATTATATCTAATTTTAATTGAATGTTTAATGCAATTAATCTTAAAATCCATCTGAGTTTCCCCTTTTCCAGTCACCATTTTGTGAATTTATTTGTGTAGCCACTATGGTCTGGGCTTACTGTCCCATAGCAAAACAGGGTATATACACCCTTCTGAGTTCTAGGAATACAATAAGGGGACTGATTGTTTCCGTACCCTTTAGCCAATAATGTTGGTTCTATTTAAAGTTCTATTTAATGTTTTAATATCAATTAGTTTTTACAAAGGAATAGTTTCTTTAAATACATAATAGCAACAAAAGTACAAATCTTTATATGTATATATATATATATATAAAATTTATATTTCTTTCTTTTTTCTCTTTCTTCCTTTCCTTCTTTCTTTCCTCCATTTCTCCCTCCTTCCATTCCTTCTCTCTCTCCCTCTTCTCTTCTCTTCTCTTCTCTTCTCTTCTCTTCTCTTCTCTTCTCTTCTCTTCTCTTCTCTTCTCTTCTCTTCTCTTCTCTTCTCTTCTCTCCTCCTCTCTTCTTTCTCTCTCCCTCTCTGCAAAAAAGAATGTTTAAATGACATTTAAAATCAAATGAGAGAGATTGAGGGGAAAAATTTTAGAAAAGACAACCAAAAAACAAACAAACAACAAATAAACAAACAAGAAAACCATGAAAGGAAAATCTACAAATTAGAAAATGAGATTCAGAAACTTAAGGAAAAAAATACTCATTGGAAATAAAAATTGGGGAACAGGAAGACAGTAATAATAAAAACAAAATATAAAGGATAAAAATTAGAAAATATGAAAGATAGTGTAAGAAAAATGACTGGTGTGGAAAAAAAGAACAGGAAGAGAATATATAATAATCTGACTACATCAGAAGTACTATAATAAAAATCTTGATTAAAAAATAATACAAGAAAAAAAATAAAAGAAAATTGTCCTAAAGCATTAGAATAAGAAGGGAAAGTAGAAACTGAACAAAATCTACCAATCACCACCTCAAAGAGATCCCGGATAGAAAACCTACAAGAATATCATTATCAAATATTGAGACCTCCAGCTCAAGAAGAAAATATTACAGACAACAAGAAAAAAATAATTTAAATATGGTGGTGCCACAATTAAAATCATACAAATCCTAGCAGTGGTGGCATAGTCTTTAGGGAAATGTTTTTTTTTTTTAATTTTGTATTATATTTTAGTATTCAAGTTTAAAATAAATTAACAAAACAAAATAAAACAAAAAGATAAGAAGAAATTTCAGTTTCTTTAGACCTTACAGCATCTCAGAATTAAACTGCATGGTCTCTGCCCTGCATATATCTCCTTGCATGTTACTCTGGTTGAAGACTTTCTACTTTACTATAGCTCTAATATCCTCCTCAGGAGTATATACTATACTATACTATACTATACTATACTATACTATACTATACTATACTATACTATACTATACTATACTATACTATACTATACTATACTATACTATACTATACTATGCTGTACTGTACTGTACTGTACTATACTGTACTGTACTATACTATACTATAATGTGCTATACTATAATATACTGTACTATACTGTGTACTATACTATACTATCCATATATATACTAATTTACTCTCTATATTCCCCAGGAAGCACTGAATTTTCTCTGCACACCTTTGCACAGTAACTAACAGGAAGCTGGATTGAATTTTGGGGAACAGGAAGACAGTAATAATAAAAACAAAATATAAAGGACTGACAGACTATAAACAAAAACCCTCCAGCATGTTGACCACATAGCATGTACTTGACAAGTGTGCCTCTATACCTCTTTGCACAGTAACTAACAGGAAGCTGGATTGAACTTCTGCTGCAGCCCTGACAGATTATAAACAAAAACCCTCCAGCTTGATGACCACACAGCATGTACTTGACAAGTGTGCCCATCAGGCTTGTAACGATTTTCTTGTGTACTACAGGAAAGTTTCTGTTTTTAGAAAACAAAGGCACTACCCTGCCTTTGCCTACATCATCCCATCTCTCATCCTCATCTGCCCTAGTCTCCTGTTTGTGGCAAGATACCAAGTTTAGAGTTTATGCCATTCCTTCCCTAAGCCAAATTCAATGAGAGTAAGGTGGACTCTTTCCCTTTTGCCTCCCTGTTCTTCCTCTCCACTGTTACCTCTTGCCTCTTCTTTATGAGATGATTAACCCCATTCTGTCTCTCCCTTTCCCCTCTCATTCTAATCCTCTCCCACCTCAGAATTTCACCTTTTAGAATATCATCCCTTCCTATTCAATTGATACTGTGCCCTCTATGAACTCATATATACACATACCCAGATATGTGTTGATATGCATATATAAACCCTCCTAAATAGACATTTTTGTATGTATATGAATACATACATTTGTATTCCCTTCACCTATTCTCATTCTGAGAAAAGTTTCTTAAATTACAATTATCATTTTTCCAAGTTCTTATGTAAATTGCTCAACTTCAATAAGTTTCTTATCGTTTCTTTTCCATGTTTGCCTCCTCATGCTTCTTGTATTTGAGTGTCAAATTTTCTTTTAAGTTCTGTTTTTTTCAGCAAGAATGTTTGAAAGTCCTTCACTTCACTGAATGACCATATTTTCCCCTGAAAAATTATATTCAATTTTGCTGGGTAGGTGATTCTTGGTCTTAATCCTTGCTCCCTTCATCTCCAGAATATCATATTCCAGGCTCTTTGATCCCTCAATGTAGAAGCTGCTAGAACCCGGGTTATCCTGATTGTGTTTCCACAATATTCAAATTGCTTCCTCTTGGCATCCTGTAATATTTTCTCCTTGATCTGGATACTCTGAAACCTGGCTACAACATTCCTAGGAGTTTTCTTTTTGGCATCTTTTTCAAGGGATGATTCTGAAGGAATTATTGTCTTCAGTAAGCTTTTGAGATTCTTTTTTCCAAACGTCAAAATATTTTTTAAGGTGTTGTTTTCTTCACTCAGGTTGTTGACTCTCTTTTCATGATTTTCTTGCATCATTCTCATTTCTCTTCCCAATTTTTCCTCAACTTCTCTTATTTGGTTTTCAAAATCCTTCTTAAGCTCCTCTGAACCTTGTACCCAGTCTACATTTTTCTTGGAAGCTTTTGGTGTGGGAGGTCTGACTGTGTTGTCTTCTTCCTGATCCATTCTTTGATCATTTTTGTCCCCAAAAAACGAATTTAAAGTTGCATTGCTGTTCTTATTTTGCTTCCTTTGCTTGCTCATGTTGCCAGTCAATTACTTGACTTTTTAGCTCTGTGGAACCCTGCTTCCAAAGGGGAGAGCTTTGTCCTGTATCACTGTGGTTTTCACAGTTGCCAGAGCTATTAGGAGGCTGCTGTCTTTGTAGCCCCCACCAGCTTTGGTCAACTGAAAATGCACTTCAAGACCACCACCCAAGACCACTATCCTGATACAGGCAGCTTAAGGCAAAAGCACTTAGCCTTTGAGTGATTTCATGCCCCCCTGCAATCTACAGGCTCTGAAGCAGCAATGTGGAGGTGGCTGCAATTTCCGGCCCCCCCAAAAAAATTTAACCAAGTTCCACTGACCTTCCACTTTGACTTCTTTCTTATGGGTTGATAATTCTTGAAACTGTCACAGCTGCTGGTGATCTGCTTTCCAGAAAAAATGCAGGTGCAGTTTGTCCTGGCTACTCCAGGGTCAAGCCACGTTTTCAGGCTGGGATGGTTTTGGCCCCCAGCAAGCTGTGAGGAGCCCTTCCTGTCCTGCCTGCTGGGCTGCCTTCAGTATGAGCTTTGTTTCTCTGTACTTTTGTGGGTTCTGGAGCTCTAAAATTTGTTTAGTGTCAATATTTTATAGGTATTTGAAGTGGTTATGGGAGGAGTTGTGGAGCTGTCCTGCTTTAACTCTGCCATCTTAGCCTAGTTTCAGCCTTTTATCCAATATGTACCCATTGGATAATGGTATATTCCAAGTTTTGTCATAGTATTTTCCAGTTTTTCCAGCAGTTTTGGTCAAATAGTGAATTCTTATTTCAAAAGCTGTAATCTTTGGGTTTATCAAACAAAAGTTTACTATAATCATTGGCTTCCGTGTCTTATGTACCTAACCTATTCCACTGATCTAACCCTCTATTTCTCATGCTGTACCAAGTGGTTTCAATGATTTCTGCTTTATACTGCAATTTAAGATCTGGTATGGCTAGGCTATTGTAAAGGCACTCACAAGCAGCTTTCCAGAGAACTGCTGCTTTGAAGAGCTTTCAAGGTTCTAATTACATAGTATAGTGATGTCTCTATTTATTCAATAACAAACCAGAGCAAAACAATCACAGAAAATCAAAATACAGCATTGACCATGTCACAACTCAACCAATTATCACTAAAATGGCCACATAATTTTCACCAAAGTGTTCAAATAATTTTAAACAAAGTACATTCATTTAGTCAATCACAAAATCCTTAACTTAAGCACAAAGTACAAAAGCCAAAGTTCTCCAACCCTAGGTCACAGAAAATCACAATCTTCTCAGTCCATAAACAGTATCCAAGTAAAGTCTTCTTTCAGCTTGACTCAAGCCTGGTTCTCAGCTTCCCTGGTCATTCTTCCAGGTTCCCAGCAGCTACCTGAATTCACCAAACTGTCACCTGGGTTCAAAGGCAGATAGTTCCCACTTCCTTGTCCAGCTGTCTGTGCAGTTCCTGTTCTGCACTGAAGCTCAAAGTGTCCAGTCTACCTTAAATCCTTCATAGTCTCTATTCATGGGAAGTTACGGCTTAACAAACCACAAAGTATGGACACCATAGTTATGCTTCCTCTGGCAGCTCCTGGCTGGACCTCAGAAGATGTCAGCAGAAGTTTCAGCTGACCCTCAAAATATTCAGCAGTTACTCAGCAGCCCCTCAGCAACCCTGACTGGCCCTCAGAAGTCTTCATCACTATAAGCTCCATTCAAAAATTCAAAATCACTTTATCCAGTCTCCATGTGGCTTGTGCCAGTAAATTCTGTCTCAGTTCTCAATTCTCATTCCTCTTCTCAATTCTCAGTTCAATCTTCACTCCATTAGCATAAGATGCCCTGCCTTTACATGCTTATCCCAAGAAGTTCTGACTGTCCAGCTTGTGCTCTTCCTTACATATGGTGTAGCTATTCTCCTTCCTGTTGCAGGAGTTTATGAGTCCCAGGGTTCATAAGCTGCAGAATTTACACATTCTGTTTATTAACAGACAATATAAGTCAAAAGAAACTTGAACTGAAACAAGGTCTTAATTTAATAGCTGAAACAAAGTGTGAACTATTTCTGTGTTTCCCACTACACCCATCTTCCTCAGCATTTCTCTTCATTAATGCACTCAATATTCTGAACTTCTTTTTTCTTCCAGATGAATTCTGATAATATTTTTTAAGCTCTATAAAATATTTCTGGTAATTTAATTGGTATGGCACTAGTAAAAGTTTTCTAAGCACATGGTGACCAAAAATTAATTCAAAATCAAATGGACAATGAATCCCAGGTGTTTCTGGCAATTCTTATTCCTGACTCATTTCTCAACTCCACTACAGCCTTCCTTCTGAACTCACAAAATGTGAACCTTTCACTGAGTAAGCCATCACACCATGTAACACCAACAACTACTGCCAGAAACATTTTGGCTCAGAATCAAGATTATTGTATGTTATGAATTGCAGTATTTTTACTATACAAAGTTTTCTGTTCTCCCAGAAACCAAGAAGTTTAACTATGGAAAATAAAGATATTTTAATATTTCAGTACCATCATTCCTCAGTATGTATCACGTTAGTAAATCTTTAGAATACATTGTGTTACACTGTTTGATTTTTAAAATTGCTATCTTGTTCCTTTACAGAAACATAAGTGTTTATTTCTAGCAAGTAAAGACAAAACCCCTTTGATACTATTTCACCACAATCATTGCCATATGTGTAAGAGACAATATCAATTTTTAAAAACTGTTGACAAACCAATGTAAATTTGCAAACAAAATCTAGAATTTGCTTGATAAATTATTAGCAATATTTATATTTTAGAACAAAAATATTATTCAGTCATCAGTAAGTGGCTAAATTTAGACAGAAGCAGTAAATATAATGATGACAATGTGGCAGTCTTCACTACCAGGTGGTAGTACACCTTTTTTTTTTTAATTTGCTGTATGGAAGGGGAAGGAAGGGAAATTGGGGTTAAATGATTTGCCCAAGTCCACACAGCTAGTAAGTGTTTAGTGTCTGAGGTCACATTTAAACTCAGTTTCTCCCGAGTCCAGGGACAGTACTCTATTCACTGTGCCATCTAGCTGCCCTGAAGTACACCTAAGTTGAAAAAAAAGAAAATATAGCATATCTCGTGACTTTCAAGAGAGTGAACTTTAAACAGATTATTGAAATGGAAAGATTAATTTACATTTTTGACTGAGCTGAACTCTGCTTTTGTTAATTCTTTTAATAACATGACTTTCAAAAGTGTTATTTGTCAGGTATTTTTAAAAATAATGATTTTAATATGTCACTTAAAGGAACAAATCTAATACATCTAGGTTAATATGTGTGTGTGTGTGTGTGAGTGTGTGTGAGTGTGTGTGTATTACCGGAATTCTTAGCATAGGGAAGAATGGAGAAGACGTTTCTTCAGAAATGTGTACAGCTACAGAGGTTTTTTTTTTTTAATAATTGAAAATACATTTAACAAATATTAATAGTAAGAGTTATACTTGATTATCTGAATGGCCAGGAGACAGTTTCAGAAATATTTCCCTTCAAATTTTGATTTAAAAAAACTAAATTGGGATCATAAACTATAATAGATTGAAATTTATTTTTTTCCTTTTTTAAATATATTTTAAGAATTTGTTTCCTTGTTCACATCATTCATTCCCATGAGATTTTTGAATTACACTTTTTCTCCCTGTATTTCCCCTACCCGAACCCCAAAACAGTGATCCCACTGCAAAGCACCTCCCCCAATCAGCTCTCGTTTGTACCCTCCTCCGACACCTCTCAACTTTCTGGTAGGGCAGGGAGGATTTCCCTATCCCAGCCGCTATATATCTTAATTCCTAGTTGCATGTCTTGTAGAGTTTTAAATTCAAGATTCTTTTGGTTACTCCCTTGTCACCCACCCCCAGTAGAAGGACAAGCAATTCAATACAGGCTGTGCATGTGTAATTACACAGGACATCTTCACAGTGGACATATTGTGACAGTCTGATTATATGCCCCTCCTTCCTATCCCGCCCCCACTTGTTCTGTTCTCTACCCCGTCCCTGTCCCTGTCCCTTTAATGGGATGTGTGCTTCCAGCAACCCTCACCCAAACCCTGCCCTCACCTCTGTCATCCTGCCTCTCATCCCCATGCACGCTACTCTCCTGTGTGGCATGATACCCAGTTTAGAGTTTATGTCATTCCTTCCCTAAGCCAAATTCAATGAAAGTAAATGAAAGTAAAGTTGTAACAGTTATCCCTTGCCTCTTCTATATGGGATGGTTAACCCCATTTTGTCTCTCCCTGTCTCCTCTCATTCTAGTCCTCTCCCACCTCAGAATTTCGCCTTTTAAAGTATCATCCCTTGAATTAATTGAATTAATATCCAATTAATCCTATACTCTCTATGTACATATATACCCACATGCTCAGATATATATTCATATGCATATATAGGCTCCTACATAGATATATACATGTATATACATTTGTACTCCCTTCACCTATCCTCATACTGAGAAGTTTCATAAGTTACTATTATCCTTTTTCCATATTGGCTTGTAGATACTTGAACTTTGATAAGTTCCTAATGATCTCTTTCCCATGTTTACCTTCTCATGCTTCTTGTGTTTGAATGTCAAATTTTCTGTTCAGTTCTTGTTTTTTCAGCAAGAATGCATGAAAGTACTCCACTTCATTGAATGACCATATTTTCCCCTGGAACATTATACTCAGTTTTGCAGTGTAGGTGATTCTTTGTTTTAATCCCAGCTCCCTTGATCTTTGAAATATCATATTCCAGGCCCTTTGATCCCTCAGTGTAGAAGCTGCCAGATCCTGTGTTATCCTAATTGTGTTTCCACAGTATTCAAATTTTTTTCTCTTTGCAGCCTTTAATATTTTTTCATTTAACTGGGACTTCTGGAACCTGGTAATAACATTTCTAGGAGTTTTCTTTTGGGGACCTTTTTGAAGAGGTGATTGGTGAATCCTTTCAAGTTCTATTTTGCCCTCTGATTCTAAAACATCAAGGCAATTTTCCTTGAGAATTTCTTGTAGGATGTTTTCCGAGTTATTTTTTTGATCATGGCTTTCAGGTAGGCCAATAATTTTTAAATTGTCTCTCCTGGGTCTATTTTCCTGGTCAGAGGTTTTTTCAAGGATATATGTCACATTGCTTTCTTCTTTTTTCATTTGTGTGTAACTGTTTAATCGTTTCTCATAAAGTCATTAGCTTCCACTTGCTCCACTCTAATTCTGAAGGAATTATTCTCTTCAGAATGCTTTTGGGATTATTTTTCCAGCTGGCAAATTCAACTTTTTAAGGCATTCTACTCCTCATTGGCTTTCTGGGCCTCTTTTGCCATTTGAGTTAATCTGTTTTTTAAGGTGTTATTCTCTTCACTCAGGTTGTTGACACTCTTTTCATGATTTTCTCGCATCATTTTCATTTCTCTTCCCAATTTTTCCTCCACTTCTCTCATTTGTTTGTCAATGTCCTTTTTCAGTTGATCTATAGCTTGTAGGCAATCTTCTATTTTTCTTGGATGAATTTAGTGTGGGAGTTCTGACTATGTTGTCTTCCCCCCGTTCCATGCCTTGATCCTTTTTGTCCACAAAAAAAAAGATTCTAGAGTTTTATTGCTGTTCTTATTTTGCTTCATTTTCCTCATGTTGGCCAGTGAATTAATTTATTGATTTTTTTAAAAACTCTATGGAGCTCTGCTTCCAGGGGGGAAAGCTCTGTCCTAAATTGCTTGGGTTTCCACAGCTGCCAGAGTTATTAGGGGGGGTGCTGCAACCCCCAACAGCTTTGCCTTGCTGAAATTCATCCCAGGACCACCACCCAAGACCATGATCCAGATCCAGTATGCTCTGTGCAAGAGCCCTTGGCCCTGATCAATTGTCTCAGGCCCCCCGCAATTGGCAGGCCAGGAGCTCTGAAGAAGCCCCGTAGAGGCAGTTGCTGTTTACAGCAGGTCCTGCCACTTTCCCAGCTGCTTCCTTGCCCTGGGGGCAGGTTGGCCAAACTGCTTTGACTCCCCCTAATTTAGCTTTAAACCTTGAATTTCGCTGACCTTTCTCTAATCCTAAATTTTCCTGGCTTGTAAGAAGTGGAGATTGCTCCAGGTGCTTTAAATCTTTTTGACTCACAATGTGGTTCAGTTCCTCCAGACCGTGGTTTCAGTTTTGGGCTGGGCCAGCCTTGGCGTCCAGACTACCACGTTGAACCCCTTCTACCAAGCTGCCTTCAGCAAGAGATGTGTTTTCTGTATTTTTGTGTGTTTTGGAGCCCTGCATATTTATAGTAGTACTTTTTGGGTATTTAGGGTGGCTGTGTGGGAGCTGCAAAACTTTGCTGTTTCTAAGCCACCATCTTGGCTCCACCCCCAATAGACTGAAATTTTTAAAAAATCAGTCATATGCCTTTAAAAGTTCCAGAATAATTTACAGAATTATCAAGTTGCATAGTTTTAAAATGTGAGTTTCCCTTAAAAAACAATGTTAAATGAATTTTGGCTTGAGATTAGGAAAGAATTTCCAACAATTTCTGAAACAGTCCTCAATTTAACTTTTACCATTTTGTACTATATATTTATGTGAAGCAGCATTCTCAGCTTTGATGATTATAAAATCAAAATATCAATCAGCTCTGAAAAATATTGAAGATGTTGTACTTCCTTCAATATCAAGTATTCTGTGAAGATTTAATTCTTTATGTAAAAAATATAAGCATATTCATCACATTAATATGCAAGCTTTTTCTTCTTTGATAAATGGTAAAATTATATGTACATCAAAGAATTGTTTTAAGATAAATTTCTTTATCATTTATTATAAGGAAATGTTTTATGGGTATACATTTTTATATGCCTATATGGCCTGGGTCTTATAAAAATTTCTAAGTTGAAAAAGGGGTCACAACTGAACTATGCTACTCCCACACACGTGTGATATAATTTTCTTGTTGATGTTCTAAGTTTCTTTGGCTACAAAATTATTTTACTCCTTGGTGGCTCTACCATCTTTGCTCCACCCCTACTAATCATTATTTCAACATGTACCTTGTTATTCTTTTCTCCATTGCTTCCTACCAGAGGTGGGCTCAGCCATAGTCTTTGATAACTATCTTTGGCAAAATATAGAAAACTTTGTCTATTTCCATATTATTGTTTAAAATTCTTATTTTCTTATGCCAAGGTACTTTAAAATGTTTCTGAGATCAAGAAAAAAAGAATTAGCATTTCTTTTAGTGATAACAATATTGATAAAAACAAATTGATTTTCCACCAAAAAATTTCCCTTGAAACTTGTGAATTCATTTTTAACAGTTATTTTAAATTAATCAATAAAAATTCCTCAAATACACAATGATGCAGAACAAAGATATAAAAATTTATTTTAAAACCTGATATTTATTAGCTACAACAAAAACCTGTTCTACAAGTTAAATGAAGAAAAATAGAACATTTAATAATTTGCCTCATGTATAGAATATGAAAAATTTCATTTTGAAAGATGTTGATAGTTACAAACATGGATCAATAAATATGAAAATCACAAAGGATGTATCAATGTATAAATATCTACATTCTTTTATTGTAGAAGATTTGTCTGCTATACAATTTTTATCAGTTAAAATTTTTATTTCAGTGAACTATGTGATAAGAATATTAGTTGTGGAGATTATTTTTTTAAATGTAGTAACCACATGATAACTTTTGATAACTTCTCAAAAGTGAGGAGAGCTGCTTTTTAAATTTGGAAATCACTGGGATGTTTATAGTCAATCTGTGAAAATGTATACCAACCATTCGACTAAACTGACTTCTTTGAATCTCTTAAGTTGCAAATTTTACGTCCTCTCAACTCACTGTGTGGTCTGGTGAGACCTTCCTATGTGAATACAAAACAATTCACCAGTTCTGGGAAAATAAGATAGTTTTGACATGGATATTCAATTTGAAAGCTTGTTTATTGTTATCCCCTCATTTCAGGAATGTGGAGAATGAGTAAGGATATTTCCAGGAAGAACTGAAAGCTTCAAGAAATTTCACTGTATTGAAATTTCTGTCCTCTTTTTCTTTCTCTTTTCTCTCTCCCTCTTCCTGTGTCTTTGCCTCTCTTGCCTCTGCCTCCCCTTCCACCTTTTAATCCAACTCCCTAAAATTTATCTTCAATTCCTAATTATTAAAAAGTTGCTGCCATCCTAGAATCAGTACAAAAAAGGAAAATGGAAAAGAAAAGAAAAGAAAAGAAAGAAATGTGGAACGCATTTTCAGAAGGTTAAACTAGGTCAGTTAACATTCTCTTTCTTCTTGTGAAGTTATAAGATTACTTGATAGTCACTAAAATTGGTTTAAAAAAATTCCTTGAAGCAGTATGGATGAAAAGCTGCTACCAGAATCTAAATGGGCACTCATTAAAGTAAATGCTGAGAATCAATGATATTTTGAATAATGAAGAAGTTATTTTCATTAAATTTATAAATAGTTTTGCTTGCATTTTTCAGTAAATGTTTCATTAAAATCTAGGATTCTTTTGTGGAATGGCTTGAAACATTTTTCAGTATTGATTTTTTCCATCTGTGGTTCTTATAGTTTCAAAGCTGGGAAGGATATCAGAAGTAGTTTTGCTCAATCTCTTCATTTATTAGATAAAGAAACAGGTCGAAATGGTACTTAGTTAATAATAGCTAGCATGTATATACAATTTTATGGTTTTCAAAGCACTTTTCACATGTTATTTCTTTGATCTTTATGACTCTTGAGTTTGATGTTTTTATGTGCATTATATATTTGAGAAAACTGAGGCAGACAGTAAGTGCCTTGCCCAGAATCACATACTGTCTGAGGCAGGATTTGAATGTAGGTCTTTTTCACTCAAGTCCAAATGTTCTGGCTACTTTGTCATTTAGATAACTTTAATAGGATTTGTTTAACCTGAAAATATCTGTATCCAGAGGAAGTGAAACTATAAAGAATGTATTATTATTTTTTGCTCATCATGGACTTATTCTTTATAGGTAAGCATGGAAGCCATACCCTTCCTTGGCCAAGATCCAAATCTTTCTTTTCTTATTTCCTTCACTGGTTTCACTTGCACCTACTACATGCCAGACACCAGCTAAGCACTTAAAAGAATTCAAGTGATTGTTACGACTAGTGGAGATAGGTACTATTATCACCCATACTTTACAATTGAGAAAACAGAAGCAGAGAGAGGCCTTTCATTGAAGGTGGTAATGCGAATTTTCTGAGGTAAGATTTGGATTGTCTTCCTAACTCCAAGTTCATCAGTTTATCCACACTCGTCACTTACCTGTCTAAACTTGTGTTAACACCAAACTCAATGTTTCTCTTCCAAAACTTTTTCCAACTCTTAAATTTATTATTTTCATTTATCACATTACTATAGTTTTAGGAATCCAGTACAATAAATATGTTATTTAATTGCATAGCTATTAATTTTTTAAAGTTTATTTGCTATTTACTGTCACTTATACCCATCAACTAGATCTTACCAAAACCTAGCATGCTGCTGATGGCGCATTTTCCCTGACCACTCTTTTCAGTACTGGCTATGCCATCTCTCATTCTTCTCAGCTCACTGGTCATCGTTCAGGAGTTGGAATACTTCTTGCTACCCCATATTACTTCTAGATTCTTAACTTTTTCCATCTCAAAGTAGCCTTTCTTCCTTTGAGGTTCATACTACTAAGGAGAAGGTACAAGATAAAATTGCCTAGCATATTATGGTCCATGGGGTCATGACGAGTTAGACATGACTGAATAAATGAACAACAACAACAACAGTAAATCAAAATGCTGGTACCCACCTGCAGATCCCTAGATCATTCACTTTCCTTCTACAAGGAGTTTGATACCTGACTTAATTATTTTTCCTCTCTTCCCCAACTTCTACCCTCATACTCGGGAATTCGACATACCTATCAGTTCTCCCACAATAACTCAGTTCCTTTACCTACTCACCTCCCATAAACTACTCTTCTCCAACTTAACCACACACAAAGACGCCAATCCCTTGATCTTCCTATCACCAAATGCATATTATTTAATATATCCATGATCAATAATTCTGAAATACCTTATTTGACCATAATCTATTGTTTTTCCCCTCTCCCTCAGTTTTCCTTTACATATCATCACTCTTCATCCACACTGTGGCCTCCAACTACTTGACTCCTCAACTTTTTTTTATATTAACTCATCTGTGCTAGCCACTATCTCCTCTTCTCTTGATCCCTTGGTGAACTAATTCAACTTTACACTGTCTTCCTCTCTTGAATTCCTATATCCATATTACTCTTTACATCAAACAAAGTCTTAGTCTTGTCTCACTCTCATCATTCATCATCTTCATCCCCACAATCTTGCTGCTGAACAAAGCTGGGGAAAATCACTCACTCTTTTTCACTGGGTCTGCCAAAAATTTATATGGCATAACCTCAATTGCACCCTCTCTGTTGCTGGACAGTCTTACTATACCTTTCTTATAAAATCCCTTTCCTCTCTACAGTGGCTCTTCCAAAGTTTTTCATCACCCCTAAAACCTCCCATGGCTCCCCCTGACACCTCTATTTTCCCTATTCTTCTACTTATTTCCAATCATTCCCTATTCTGACTTATTTCCTTTGGCCTACAGTCATGACTCTCCCATCTTAGCAAACAACAACAATGAGACCTCACTTGTTCTTTCTGTTCCTGCTTTCTTCCGATATATTTTCTTAAGCTTCATGGCTAAGCTCCTTGAAAAAAAATGTATATCATAAATACCTCTACTGTCTCTCCTCTAACTCTTTTCTTAAGCCTTTATAATCTGACTTCCAACTTTATCATTCCACTAATACTATTCTTCCAAAGTTACTCATGATCTTTTAGTTGCTAAATTCAATGGCTTTTTTTGAAATCTTTATTCTTCTTGAACTCTCCGCAACCTTTGACAGTATTCATCACTCTCTCCTGCTTGATAGTGCATTTTTCTAGGACATCATCCTGTTTTGGGAACATCATTATCTCCTGGCTTACCTACCTCTCTGATTGCTCTTTTTTATATCTTTTGCTAGATCTTCTTTCACATAAAGTGCTCTAACCTCAGGGTTCTTACCAGAAATCTCTTCTCTTCTCCTTCTGAGATACTTCACTTGGTGTTCTCATCAACCCTTAAGGATGTAGTTGTCATATTTTTGCTAATATATCTCAAATTTATCTTTTCTGCCCTAATTTCTCCTGCTGACCTTCAGTCTCCAACAACCTTTCAGACATCTTGAATTGGATGTCTAGTAGCCTAATATGTCCAAAGCAGAACTCATTTTCTTTCCCCTGAAAGTCCCTCCACATCTTAACTTTCCTATGATTGTAGACGGTAAAACCATCTACCTACTCTCTCAGGCTCCCAACCTATGAGTCATTATAGATTCTCTGGAATCTTTAACCTGCCATATCTGAGCCTGTTGATTTCACCTCTGCAACATTACTTGAATGTGCCCCACCTTTCTTTCCTTCTATACTGTATTTTGTACCTATACTGTGAACCCTCATCACCTCATATTTTGGTTAATTCAATAGCCTCTTGGTATGTCTGTCTGCCTTATTTCTTACCCCGGTTCACTTCACCCTCCATTTAGTCACTAAAATGATTTTCCTAAAGTGCAGACCTAATCATGTCATCACCACCTCTCAATATACTACAGTCACTTCTTATTACCTCCAGGAGAAAAATATAATTTGCTTAATTTAGCATTCAAAACCCTTAATAACCTAGGCCCCTCCTACCATTCCAGTCTTCTTATACTACTCCCTGGCATGTATTGTAATCTGTTAAAAAGAAACTCCTTCTCTAGGGTTTGGACCTCTCTCTCTCTCTCTCTCTCTCTCTCTCTCTCTCTCTCTCTCTCTCTCTCTCTCTCTCTCTCTCTCTCTTTTCTCTCTCTCTCTCTCTTCCCCTCATACCTGAAACCTTCTTTCACTCCTCTGCTCTGACTATAAAGTTTTCTTCTTCCTTTAAGAAACACTAATCTCATCTGTAGGAAAGTTTCCCCAACAGCTTCTCAATTCTAATGTCTTACCCTTAAATATTTAAAACAAATTAAATCTAGCTTTCTTTGTATATATTTGCTTTCATGTGGTTTTCCCCCATGAAATTGTAAGATACTAGAAGGCAGGGATGGTCTTTTGCTTCCTTTTGTATTTCCACTTCTTAGAACAATGCCTGACACAAATTAAGTGTTTAATAAATGCTTACTGATTGATACCGAATCTTGCCAATTTTATTGTAAAGAGGCTGATGTGAACATTTATTTTGCTAGACAAAAATGGTTTGTAATAGAGGTGTTCTTTTTCTTTTCTTTTTAACTAGGGATAAGGTAGAATGGGAGGGAGAGAGTATAGATTTTTGCTGATTGTAAAAAGAACCAAATTTAAATTTAAAAGTATTTACCTTAGAAATATCCATTACTTTCTTTCCCCTAACAAAAATATCATCCTGGCTTACCACTACATTAATCCATTAGATATACTACTATAGTAGCCTTCTAACTCACACTTCTGATTGCAACATCTCTTTTCTCTAATTCATTCTTTTACTCTTCTTACTTACATATTGTACCAACACAATCCTACTGATACAGGTCTATGCATAAGACTCCCCAGCTTGCAGAGGGGGAGGTAATAAGGGTTAGTAGAATATAAAAGTGGGGGTTTTGGATTTTTATTTTTCTTTTGTATCCCCCATCCCAACTCCAGCCTCCTAGAACTTACCATGGTAACTATACAAAAGAAACCGTTAAATGCTTGGTGAATTAAATTCAGGTAGTTTCCCCATTTTCTTACTTTGACAATTCAGTACTTCTATGTATCAATGATAGCATTCATTCAAGGACCAATCCAACTATATCTTCTTTTCCAGTGCAACTATTGCCCGTTTCTTTCAACAAAACAAAACAAAACAAAACAAAACAAAACTTCATAGATACAATGCTGAAGCAGAATATAATCATCCTGAGGATGAACCGTTGCTTCTTTTATGTTTGTACCCCTGGAACTAACCATAACTACTTTGCATAGGAAGATCATAAAAATCTCTGAAAAAATAGAGGTTTTCTGTGGTTCTCTTATTTGTCTTAGGCTATTCAATAATTCTACATGACAGCCTTTTTTTTACCTTCCAAGGATCATGTAAATTTAATATTTTTTGTTACTGCTTTCTATTGCATTTCTTATTCTCAAATAATAATTGATAATTAAAAGAAACAAACTGATGACCTCCAAGAGCCTTTTCATTGATCTACAGATCTCTGAAAACCAGCATTTTCTTCTAGAAATCTATTCCATGATTTGTAACCATATAGTTAATGCAATGTCCAAAACATTTAGCAAAAACATTTTTTTAATTTTCCTGAATTTCAAGGTCTTAAATAATACTATTCCATTTCAATCAATCTGAATTCCTGCTAAATTATAACCCTAGTCATTCCCTAATGTCATTCTCTCTACTCCATTATATTTCATAAATTTATTTCTTGGGCTAAAATTTTGCTACATATCTCAGCCTTCCAATATGTCCTTTAAAATTCAGTAACAGGGTACTTCCTTCAAAAAGGTTCCATGCTCTCAGGTGAATATTAACTCATTGATATATGTCTTTCATATTTTTCTGTGTCCTCAGAGTCAGGTTTTACATATCATGAGGAAGTTTAATTAAATTGAAATAAATTAGTGGATCTTTCCATTTTCTAGACCCATGCCTCCAATCTGTCTCTTAGTTTTGTCAATTCTTTCTTTACAATTCCTATCTTTTCTTTCTGCGTTCACTGCCATAATCTAAATTCAAGAATTTGTTACTATATGTAGGTTGCAAAGATAGTACATGCTTCTTCATTTATTTCCCTACTTTTAGCCTTTCTTCTCTAACATATTTAACAGAAATGCCTGATTTATCTACCAAAATTATTGCTAATCATATAAATTTCATATTTTTAAATTTCTAATGGATCCCTATTGCTGATAGCACAAAGTGTCAAGTTTGTAATCCAAGGTTCTCAGCTTGGAATTCAACCCAACCTTTCCAGCTTTACATATGAAAAGTTTTTTTCCCCTAATCCAGAGGTGTGTAACCTGTGGCCTTAAAGCCACATGTGGCCTTCTAGGTCCTTAAGTGTTGTCTTTTGACTGAATCCAAATTATACAGAACCAACTATTCTATTTTAATTAATACATTTTTGTTCATCTATCATATTTTTTATTTTATTTTTTTAAATAGGTGTACTTAAAATACCAAAGAATAAAATAAGTCTCAATGATAAAAATCTTACCAGATTTACTCGCATATTAGAGCATCAGTAAGCCATAAGGGATAAATTAATGGCGGCTTACAGTCATTATTTAGTTCTCTTTCTACTTCTATTTCTTCTGTATGACTGGCATTACCATATGAGGCTAGTTGAAGAGAATTTATGGGGATTGAGTATGACAGAGAGTTAGCTTTTGATAGTAGTATACTGTGTTTCCTTTTGAAATGAAATTTCTGAATAGTTGCACAGCACAACTATGCATGCATATATATACATATATGTGTGTGTGTGTGTCTGTGTGTGTGTGTGATTCTGTCTGATTAATAGCCCATCTTGTCAAAAAAGACCAATAGAATGTTGGAGGAAAAAGATTTTTTAATGATAACTGGAAATTGCAATATTATCTTGTTTCTGCTAAAGATAATTTACTTGCTTTGTGATACCACAATATCAAAATTGAAGAAATACAATGCTCAACAGCATTATAACACTCATAGTTACCACAAATATTTTAAGTTAGAGGGAGAAGTAGGAAAGTTTTCATTGAAGAAATTTTTTAAAATGAAAAGCAAAGATAATATTTTAAGGGACAATAAGACCTTGAAATAGTGCCACTGAAACAACTTATAAATTAGCTTATATACAGGGGAAAAAAGGGAAGCCATTGTGAAAGAGCACATTGTCCAAGTTGTAGGATGCTTAGACCTTAATAATATTTCAAAATATAAGCAACAGCCTCTTTAAAAGAGTACCATAACTGATCAGTATCATGAATTTGCATTTAATTTAACAGAACGACTTCATAGAGTACTTCAAAAGGAAAATTTATATTATTAAATCACTGTATAAATCAACTGATAGTATTGACTTGGTGCAGGTTTTATACTTTATTTGGGCCATAATAGGAGATTTTCTTTGCTACAAAGAGTTACTTGCTTTGAGCAATCTTGCAAACAGAGCACAGGGAATAGATTTCTTTAAAAAAATGTTCAAGTAAATGTCATGTAGTTATACTGAATTTAAAATTCATTGAGTGTATGTATAAACAGTAAACTTCAATGACAGGAAAACTTGAGTTGATGCACAGATTTTTTTTCAAAGCATTAACATATCCAGATCCTCTTATTTCTTTTCATTGTATCTTGCATCATCAAAATCTCTGTGTCAAAACTATTTTAAAATTTGAAACTTTGCAACAAGTTATAAGTATCATTTACAACATTCATATAAATTCACATAGTATCTTCAGGTTTTGTAACATGTGAAAGATAAACAATGAGGTATTCAGTGAGGACTTGTCATATAATTCTTAAATATATTGGTTATCTCAGGGACACATCTGGGGGATCAGGGACAGATTCTCTGCAAGAGTAGATAGTTAAATTTCATGAAGAACAGAATTAGAAATCTGAGATATTGAAAGAAAATTCCTTGTAGGAATGCTGCATTTCTGTGTGATATCACATCAAATCAATGTGACTTGAATATTTCTTTGCAAGGAAAAACTGAGACTATCTATGATATCTGGCACACACACACACACACACACACACACACACAAAATAAATCCAAGTATCTAAAATAAAGGCATATTTGAGAAAAATCTATTATTAATTAATTTTTTCTTACTTTTAAACATTAACTTTGACAGGATTTTCAATTCCAAATTTTCTCCCAATCTCTTCCCTCCCGCCACCCCAACACAACCTGCATTCTGATTACCCATTCCTCTAATAAGTCCTCCCTTATATCACCCTGCCTACTCTTCCCCCCTTCCCTTCTATTTTCCTATAGGGTAAGAGAGATTTCTAGAAATCTTTGTCTGTATATCTTATTTCTCTGCTGCTTGTAAAAACACTTTTGAAAATATATATTTTAAAACTTTGAGCCACACATTCTCTCTCTTTCTCCCTCCCCACCCACCCTCATTGAGAAGGCAAGCAATTTGATATGGTTTATTCATGTGTAGTCATGTAAAACACTTCCATAAGAGTCATGTTCTAAAAGACTAACAATATTTCCCTCTATCCTGTTCCACCCTGCAGTTATTCTATTCTCTCCTTTTACCTGTCACTCTTCAAAAATGTTTGCTTCTGATTACACATTCCCCCAATCTGTCATACCTTCTATTATCCCCCCATCTTACCCTCTTCTCCACTTTCTTGTAGGGTAAAATAGATTTCCATACCCAGGCAAGTGTGTATGCTATTCCCTCCTTAAGGCAAATCTGATGAGAAAATGGTTCACTTATTCCCTCTTGACTCCCTCTTCTTCCCCTCGATTGTAATTTTTCTTGCCTCTTTCATGTGAGATGATTTACTACATTCTATTTCTACCTTTCCCTTTCTCTCAGTACATTCCTCTTTTATTTTTCAAATACCATCTCTTCATATTCATCTTATACACACACACACAAACACATACACACACACACAAATACAGATATATGCATGAACATCTATACCTATGTGTGTATGTATATACACACACATAAACATACATACATATATACATATATACATGTGAATATAATCATATACATTCCAAATACCCTAATACTGAGAAAGATCTCATGAGTTAAAACTAACATCTTTCCATGTAGGAATGTAAAAACCTAGACTATTTTTTCTTTTTAATGAATTTTATTTGTTCCTTGTTTACATCATTCATATTCATGAAATTTTTGAATTACAAATTTTCTCCCTGATGTTCCCCTACCCCAATCCCAAAACAGCGATCCCACTGTAGAGCCCCTACCCTGGTCTGCTCTCTAACTTTCTGGTAGGGCAAGGAGGGTCTCCCTACCCCAGCCCCTGTATATCTTAATTCCTAGTTGCCGGTATTGCAGAGCTTTAAATTCTAGATTCTTTTGATTCCTCCCTTGTCACCCACCCACTTGAAGGATAATCAATTCAATACAGGCTGTGAATATATGATTATACAGGACATCTTCGTAGTGGACAGATTGTGACAGTGATCATATGTCCCTCCTTCCTATCCCCACCCCACTTGTTCTATTCTCTACCCTGTCCCTTTACTGAAGTGTGTCCTTCCAGCATCCCTCCCCCAGACCCTGTCCTCCCCTCTGTCATACCCCCTCTACTCCCCATGCCCCCTACTGTCCTGCATGGTATGATACTGAGTTTAGAGTTTATGCCATTACTTCCCTAAGCCAAATTCAATGAGAGTAATTGAAAGTAAAGTTGTAACAGTTATCCCTTGCCTCTTCTATATGGGATGATTAAGCCCATTTTGTCTCTCCCTATCTCCTCTCATTCTAGTCCTCTCCTGCCTCAGAATTTCACCTTTTAAAGTATCATCCCTTCGTATTCAATTCATCCTATACCGTCTATATGCACATCTACACACATTCTCAGATATATAGTCATATGCATATATAGCCTACTATTTAGACATACATATAAGTATACTTATATATACATTTGCATTCTCTACAGCTAACCTCATACTAAGAGAAGTTTCATAAGTTACTATTATCATTTTTCCATATTGGCATGGAAATAATTCAAATTTGATAAGTTCCTTATGATTTCTTTCCCATGTTTGCCTTCTCATGCTTCTTGTATTTGATTGTCAAATTTTCTGTTCAGTTCTGTTTTTTT
>CM053601.1:44353573-44364855 GCA_028646575.1 Pseudocheirus occidentalis
TTTTTTCATTTGTTTGTATTTGTTTAATAGTATCTTGGTTTCTCATAAAGTCATTAGCTTCTACTTGCTGCACTCTAATTCTGAAGGAATTATTCTCTTCAGAATGCTTTTGAGATTCTTTTTCCATCTGGTAAATTCTACTTTTTAAGGCATTCTTCTCCTCATTGGCTTTCTGGGCCTCTTTGGTGATTTGAATTAATCTATTTTTTAAATTGTTGTTTTCTTCAGTCAGGTTGTTGACTCTCTTTTCATGATTTTCTCACATCATTTTCATTTCTCTTCCCAATTTTTCCTCCACTTCTCTTATTTGTTTTTCAAAGTCTTTTTTTCAGTTGATCTATAGCTGGTAGGCAATCTTCAAGTGTCTTGGAAGCGTTAGGTGTGGGAATTCTGACTGTGTTATTTTCCTCCTGTTCCATGCTTTGATCATTTTTGTCCACAAAAAAAGGATTCTAGAGTTGTATTGCTGTTCTTATTTTGTTTCCTTTTCCTAGTCAATTAATTAGTTGTTTTTTAGCTTTGTGGAACTCTGCTTCCAGGGGGGGAAAGCTCTGTTCCAAATGCCTGCTCTTTTCACAGCTGCTGGAGCTATTAGGGGGGTGTTGCTGCAGCCCCCACCACCTTTGGCTTGCTGAAAGCACACCTCAGGACCACCACCCAAGACCACGATCTGGATCCAGGCCGCTCAACGCAAGAGTACTTGGCCCTGATCAGTTGACTCATCCCCCCTGCGGGGTCTGCAGGCCAGGGGCTCTGAATCAGCCCAGTGGGGGCAGCCACAGATTACAGCAGTTCCTGCCCTTCCCCCACTGCTTCCTTGCCCTGGGGGCATATTGGCTGAACTGCTTTTCCTCCTCCAAATTAAGTTTCAAAGTTTCACTTTCACTGACCATCTCTAATCCTGGTTTACTGGATGTGAAGATCTCTCCAGTTGGAGTAAATCTTCTCTGAAGTAGTCTCACGCTGCAGCTTGGGAGGCTCTGCTCCTCCTGACCACCCTTGGGCTTGGACGTGGTTTTGGTCTCGGGCTGGGCTGCTCTCAGCTCCCAGCTGGCTGGCCTGCGTGATGAGCTTCCTGAGGAGGTCACTTTCTCTAATCCTTGTTTTTCACACCTCAGTAGTTGCTTGAGGTGAAGTAGATCTTCCTTCTTGTAGACTGGCTGTGGCTTCTCCCATATTCCCTGGGGCCTGACCTGGCTGCGTTTCCATTTCAGGCTGGGCTGGCCTCGGCTCCTGTCCTGCTGCAATGAGCCCCTGCTGCCAAGCTGCCTTCAGACGTGTTTTCTGTATTTTTGTGAGTCTTGAGAGTTCTTGACTTTGTCTGGGGTCATATTTTATGGGTATATAGGGTGGTTGTGTAGGAGCTGCAGAACCTTGCTGCTTCTACACTGCCATCTTGGCTCCACCCCCTTCTGTTATCAAAACCTATACTCTTAATAAGTCCTTACTATATCTCTTCCCAGTTGTTTTTTTCATGCTTCTCTTGAGTCTTGTATTTAAAGTTAAATTTTCTATTCATCTCTGGTCTTTTCATCAAGAATTCTTAAAAGTCCTTTATTTCATTGAATAGCCATATTTCCCCTGAAATATTATATTCAGTTTTGATGGATAGGTGACTCTTGGTCTTAATCCTACCTCTTTTGACCCCTGGAATATGATTTTCCAAATCCCCTAAACCTATAGTTTAGAAGTTGGTAAATCCTGTGTTATCTTTATTGTGTTTCAACAGTACTCAAATTATTTCTCTCTGTCTACTAGCAATATTTTCTGCTTGACCTGGGAATTCTTTAGTTTGGTTACAATATACCTAGCAATTTTTTTTGGCATCTCTTTCAAGAGGTGATTGGTGAATTCTTTCCATTTATATTTTGCTCTCTGATTCTAGAATATCAAGGCAGTTTACTTTGATATTTTCTTGGAAGTTGATGTCTAGGCTTTTATTATTTTTTATCATGGTTTTCAGTTAGTCCATCATTTTAAAATTTTCTCTCCTAGATATTTTTTCCAGGTCACTTGTCATTCCAATGAGATATATCACAACATTATCTTCTATTTTTTCATTCTTTTGGTGTGTGTGTGTGTGTGTGTGTGTGTGTGTGTGTGTATATGTATATATATAATTAGTTTATTTATTTATTCATTCATTTCTTTGTCAATCAATCAATCAATCAAGTAATTAATTAATTAATTATTTCTCATAAACATTAGCTTCCATTTGTTCTATTCTAATTTTTGAGGGGATTGTTTTCTTCAGTAAGCTTTCAGACTTCCCTTTGCACTTTAAGAATTCTTCTTTTTAAGGCATTCTCCTTCTCATTGGCTTTTTTGACCTGTTTTGCCATTTGTCACCAAGAAAGTAAGATTACATATTCTGATTTTCCCCACTGTTTGCTCATTTTCCTAGACAATTACTTGACTTTTGAACTCCTTGTTAAGTGGCCCAAACTTCAGGGGTTTGTGTAGTTGTCTTCAGAAATATTTCCGGGGACTTGTACATTTTCTGCTCTTCCAAGTTGGTATGAGCAATATAGAGGTCTGTGCTCCTCTTCTGGCCTGTGCTCTGATTTGTGAGCAGCCACAAGGACTCTTTTCTGCCTTGGTACTGTGAGAAGGATACTTTCTCCACTGCCACCATACTAATACCCCTCCTTACTCCAAGACCACAACCCAGGATTGTAATGCAGCTCCAAGCATGGGCAAAGCAATGGAATCCTATCTCAGAGCTAGCAAAGAGATCCTTGCATACCCCTCTGATCAGCTGCTCATTTTCCCCAATATCTATAGGAAGAGAGCTCCAGAAGCAATCTGTGCAGCAGCAGCAGCACCCTGATGCTCTGGCTGGTACTGGGTTCAGACTATGTTCCTCTCTCACTGAAGTGAGAGACCTTTGGGGTAAATAAACATACTTACTTTCAAAGTTGTCTTTGGCATTTGTGCTTTGAGAGGTCTGGAAAGTGCTGCAGTTGCAGGTGAGTCAGTATCCTATGATGTTTTCCAGCCCTGTCTGTGTTGGTGTGGCCCATGTTGGCTTTCATTCCTCTCCAAGCCTGGTACAATAGACTTTTCCTTTTGACCTTCCAGATTGTTGTGACCTGGAAATTTGTTTCACTTTGTAATTTTGTGGCTTCTGCTGCTCTAGAATTTGTTCAGTTATTTTTTGCAGGTATTTGCAGGGCTTTTAGGGAGATCTCAGGAAAGTCCTTACTTTTACTCTGCTGTCTTAGCTTCACCCCTTCAAAAAAAGCTATCTTTAAAAAATGCATTTCTTCTTCAACAGAAAATTTCAAATGAATATTTTCCTCAATTAGAAAAGGTTACTGATGAGCATGATCATATAGATAAATCATTTGAAGAATTTAGTGCTGTCATAAACCTATTAATTGAAGAATACAACGAAACATCTACTGACTTTGAAAATCATGCCATCACACTTAAATTAGTATTTCAGTCTCACCTAGTTTATATTCCCAAGGTACCTAATGAACTACAGATGTGATTGATTGAACATTCAGCAGACGACATTTTAAAGTCATTGTTTGATACTGAGAAAGATACAATTGAAATTTGTAAAAATGTGCTATAATACCCATACCTTTGGGAATATGTGCAAAAAGTACTTTGTTGCTTTTCACCTAGTTATTGCTGTAAATATATATTCTCCTAATTAACCTAAATCAAGAAACCCTTAAGGTAATGAATGAGTGATACCTATGCAGAGGATGAATTGAAACTGCAGACTCCATACTACAACTAAATATCCAAATACTTTTCAACAACAACCAACAGATGCAACAAAGTAAAAAATGTTAGTTAACTTTAAAATTAACAAGTAGTTTTCATTTTTGAAATTATTAAGTACATCGTAGTTAGAATTTTGCAAAAATAATGTGCATTTTTAAGTATATCTAATTGAAATTTCTTATTTGATTGTAGCTAAATATTTATGTGGTCTTCCAGCATGAAGACTTTTCCCAGCCCTGACTAATCACTTTGCTCAAGTCAAATTAGTCTATTGAATTTAAGTATGTGAATATGATCTTAGAATTACAGATGAAAGGGACAAAAAGATGATCTATTTCAACCCATTTTCCACCCTCTTCTGCCCATTACATGCCTGAAATAACTGAATAAATAAGAAAAAAATAGTGATTTACTCTAGGTCTCTCCAGTAGAAGAGATAGTTGCAGGCTTCAATATTTGAATCTAAATCTTGCAGTTCTCTGATTTCATTAATTTTTCCTTGTATCATATTTTGCTTCCTCACATTTATACACACACACACACGTGTGTGTGTGTGTGTGTGTGTGTGTATAGAGAGAGACAGAGACAGAGACAGAGAGACAGAGAGACAGAGGCAGAGAGGTATTGTCTATTAATTCTTGTGAGAATGTATATGTATATATGTATGTATGTATATATATATATATACATATGCATATGCTTCTTTGTAAGATTTTTTTTTGTTTTTTACTCAAATTCTCTGTCCTAGTCCTGTTCATCTTTCAAGGTTCAGTTCAAATCTGTCTTCCTTTCTTTTCATGATGCTTTCATATTTCACAAATAATGATTAATTTTGTCCTCAGAATTCCTTAACTATTTGTTCTCTATTCCATTTGTCACATACTGTTTACTTTTAGTAAGCCGATAAACATTTCTTAAGTGCTTTTTCTATGCAGGGTACTGTGCTAAGACATCATGTAAAAGAAAGGAATCAAAAGATAGTCCCTGTGATCAAGGAACTGGGTATAAGGGGGGAAACAGCATGCCAAACCACTCAATAGAAAGAATTAAGGCATTGTTACATTGTGAAACAATGATTTGCATTTGTGTGTAGAAAATCTGCTTTAATGTCCTCAGATCCTTTAGCTTTATACTGACATTGTTTGCATTAAAATATTAACTATAGACTTATGTATTCCTTGGATACTGGGATACAATATTAATACTTCCAAAATTGAGTCAAGGAATTGTAGACTTAGGAAACTGCTTGACTGTTATTATAGAAATACTTGAAAAAGCACACAAATTCTTAGTATATGAAATACAGGACATCCCAAATATCTTAGTGAAATTTCAAGCTATTAGAACTTTAAACTCAATTAAGATTTTAGGAAAATGTCTGTAATATATTCTAGTAATGGGATAGTGACTTTAACCTTCATCTCAGCTCTTCCTTTCTTTTATTTGATATTTCCTTCTACAAAGATATATTTCCATTATGTTATATCTCCATCACCTTGTACTTCAATCATCTCCTTAGTATTCTAAGAAAGAAAAAAAAAAATTCCTCCTCAGGGAGATTTACACTAAAGAAAGCTGAAATATTTCCATTCTTTGTTCCATTGTTCAATAAAAGGTAGAATGGGGCAGGTGTTATTAGAAATCCAAAACAACATTTTTATCATGTTAATGCATTGCTCAGTACAATTAACTAATCATTTTCTCATTCACAAAATTCATTATCCTTCTGCTTCTTTCCAGAAGAACATTCATTTAATTTCAAAACAAATTTCTTCTAAATATTTATGTAAATATTTGTGCAAATATTGTGCAAAATCCATTTGTTGTTTGAATTTCTTCTTAGAGTTAATAGGTAGTTAGTTTTGTACAATATTTTGACACTTCTTTATGCTGTTTTTTATTTACTCATCTCTCCATCTTTAAGAACATCTTGTCAAGGACAATCTTTACTGTCATTTTGTGTGTGTGTGTGTGTGTGTGTGTGTGTGTGTGTGTGAAGGTGCGATATTGCACATTACTTTGTCTCAGCCTGGATTGCCTAGGACTCAGGGTTGGGAAACCTGTGTTTGCAAGGCCACATGTGGCCTTTTTGGTGTTCAAGTGCAGCCTTTTGACTGAATCCAAACGTTAAAGAACAGATCCCCTTAATAAAAGGATTTGTTCCATAAAACTTGGACTCTGTCAAACATCTACACTGAAGACGGTCACATGTGGCCTCAGGGTCACAGTTTCCCACATCTCTGCTTTTTTTTTCTTGTGATGATGCCTGCCTCCTAGAATTCCCCTAGTTCTGCAGTATAGAAGATAAATGGTGTTGTTTTCAAAGTAAATTCTCTGATTCTTTTAAAATTTGATGTGAATTTTAGTGTTTGGATGAACAGGAATAGATAAACTATTGTAATCTTACTTCAACCCATGTACTTTCTACCTAGTAAGGAAGTCCACTGCCCCATAGCATTTTTAGTATTTTTAGTGTAATATATATTCTAGATGATGGCTGAAAGCAGAAAAAATATGAAATATATTATTTTTCACTAAATATCCTCTTTTAAACTTTTATTTATGTGGGTGCGTATGATACATTTCAACAGGGAAAAATGACAAGATTTGAAGATTGTTTATATCTAAGTATATATGTATATGTATATATATATATTTATAAAATAATATATTATATATAAATATATAACTATGTATGTATATACATACATATTGAAAACGATTCCCAGATCTTGTCACTTTCCCCTATTGAAATGTATCATTCATCCCTTTCCTTCCACACATAGTATTACCACTCAAGAGCAGATACTCAAGACCTCACAATTGATTGAGACACCTATCTCATTTTTTTGCTTCCAGATCTATCTACTTATCATGTATTCATTTATTTTGGTGGATTAGAATTCATTGGACACGGTTTTTGTTAATCATACTGACTCTGTCAACACAATTCAACAAATATTAATTAGGTGTCTACTATATTTGAGATGCTATACTAATTTCTAGGGACACACAGACAAAACTAATAAAGTCTTTTTACACAACAGACTTCCATTATTCTTTTGGTTTAAAGAAAAGAGTAAACAGCAACTTGAGGGTACCAAAACATTAAAAACAGGTAGAAAAAAGTATTATTTTCAGAGAGATAGGAACATCAGAGCTTAGTTTTAACAAGGATTCTGACTTACAGGAATTATTAATGAGAATATCATTCTAAGAATTTCAGATTACACATCACAGGTCATAAAATCTAGGGCAATAATACTTTCTACAACATCTCAAAGAAGTATTCGTTTAACTCTTATTGAACATTTAGAAGGATTGTGAACTTTTGATCTCTGAGACACATTATTATGTTTTTGGACAGTTCTAATTGTTCTAAGATCAATCAAAATTAGTACTCTTTACATGCTAAAATCTACTTCCACAACTTTCATCCCATTTCCTATGGTCATCATGTGCAAACTTCTCTACTTTTTAAACTATAGGACCACAATCTTTACTTTCTCACAGATTCATTTTCCTGCCTTCCAGGCACCACATTAAGCACTGAGATTTCCAAATGAAAAAACAGGACAATTACTATCCTCAAGAAGCTTACATTCTAATGGAGAAACACAACTAATACAGGAGAATGGTGACTAGAAATAAGACTTTTCTTCTTGGAAGTCACAGGCATGGGTATTTTTTTCCTAATGAATATTGATGCAAAAATTTTAAATAAAGTACAAGCAAAGGGATTACAGCAATATATCACAAGAGTATATGACTAAGAACATTATGATCAAGTGAGATTTATACCATGAATGCAGTGTTCATTCAATATTAGGAAATCTATCAGTAAATTTGACCATATCAATAATGAAATCTATGATCCTATTTCTAAAAATCCAGGTCTTCCTATTCAAACTCCATAGTGTCCCTAATATGGATACCATGAAGCTGCCCAGGAGACCTTCCTTAAAGATAGGCAATCCCTGACAATATTAATTCTATTTTTGCTATTATTGCATTAAGGAGTAATAAATATCCTCCTTGCAACTACCTTTTGAGGCTAAAAATCTTAGGAGGGTGGATAATGCATGTGTCATACTTTTCTGTAGATTAGAAAACTGGGGTTCTGAAAGGATAAAAATGATTTTCATATGGTTATATAAGAAGCTGAGTATCAAATCCTGAACACAGATATTTCTTGTCTCCAGGTGTACATTTTGCATTATACCACACTCTCCCTATTTCAGTGTTTAGATTACTAACTTGTAAGTTTTAATTAACTTAATAGATATATTTTCTGATTTGGAAGTAGAAATAGAAGAACACTCCCAAACCATTAGAATGATAAACAACTTTTATAGCAGACTAGTGAACTGAATAATTCACAATCACTCTCTCATAGCTCTTTCATTTTCCCTCTTCACCCTGAACTTTTAAATGTCAAAAAAGTCATTTTCAAAGTTCAGAAGAGACAAAATTGCAAAGTATTGAAGCAATTTAGGTCAACAGCAATTTATGGGATAGAAAAAATGTTTCCCTTCCTTCACCATTGGGATTGGACTAAGGAGAAGGTTTTAAGTTAAATTGATTAAACATCCTATGTAGTAGGTATCATGGAGTTTTTGTTGCAAGTGAGGATATCTGGTCACAACTACAAAATGTCTATTCATTACATGCTGAGTTAAGGAAGACATAAAATCAGTTTAATCTTGATCCAGATAGAAGGTCTAGATTGTATTTTCTTTTATTCCTTAATTGTGAGCCTATGCCTCAAGAGTTGGAATCTTTAGAATTATTAAATTTTACACTACACTAATATACCAGTTCCTGAATCTACTGTTTTCCCCTGACATATTCCTGCATGGAAAAAACATAGAAACAGTGCTTGTCACTTGGTCATGACCTTGCCATCACTCTCAAGTGTTACACTTTCAGATTCATGAATCCTGGAATGACTTTATCTTAGCTTAATTTTCCCTATTCCACATATCTATTTCAATGTCAAACTATGTATCAAATATATTTTAAGGTCTATTATAAAGACACAGATAGGAACTTTAAAAAAATCTACAAAGCATTTTTTTTTACATTTTCTACTATTATTTTGATTCTTCCTATTTTCTTTGATGGATTTTTATGTCTTATCAGGCTATTAGCTTCTTCTTTCTCAATTCTAGTTTTTAATTAATTGTTTTCTTCAGTTAGCTTTTGTATCATCTTTTCAACTTGACCAATTCTACTTTTTAAGGAGTGTTTTTAGTGTACTTTTTTCCATTTTGTCAAATGTATCTTTAATTTTTTTCTTCAACCTTTCTTAGCTGACTTTTAACACCTTCTTGAGCTCTTCCAGGAAGATTTTTTGGGCTTTAGAGCATTTCATATTTCATTTTGAAGTTTTGAATGTGGGTATATTGACAATGTTGTTCTCTCCCGAATTTGTGTTTTGATCTTCTGTGACACCAAGGTATTTTTCTATGGTGGCTGATATTTTTTTTCTTGCTTAGATTGTCTTTTTTTTCTGGTTTTCAAATTTGATCCCAGCCTCTGGTGCCCAAGGAACACTGTACCAGATTTCTTGTGCTGGGAGCAAGGTGCCTGGTTACTGATTTACTGTTTTGGGGCCTCACATGCTAGAAGCTGAATGTTTTAGTGGTCTGATAGTTAACTTGTTGCTTAGTAGGAGGTGGTATGTGCCTGGTGTTGGCACTTGCCCTCTCCTCCACCCTGCAGCTCAATATCTCCCCCCTGGTCTGCTGGGATGCCTCTGGTTCTGTACTAGTCCCCATCATGCACAGGAGGAGGGAACTTTATTATTAATCTCTCTAGCCTCCCAAGCAAAAGTCTGCCATACGCTGTTTTTCTGCTGGCTCCACAATTCTAGGATTTTTCTTGGGGAAATATTCTCTGGATTTTTCAAGATCAACAAAGGAGAGTAAGAGCAGTTTACTCCTTCCTCTTCCATCTTGGTCTTGAGAATTTTAAATAGGTGATTTTCAAACATTCTGTCTGTGAGTTAATAGTCCCAAGCATAGCTGCTCCTACTGCTGCTGCCACAGGCCCCATGCAATACTGTGCTATTCTCTCACACAGTCCTGGTAGAGCCCACTCCTGAACTGATAGGTCTGAGAATCACCATTTCTGCCAATAATTCAGTCTGCTGGAGTCTGCTGCAGCTTTGTTATTGTTGAGTCTGTGTTGGTGCAGCCTGTGCTCTAGACTGCATTCCTCTCAGTGCAACAGATCTTTCCTGTTGAACTTTCAGGTTGTCTTAGGCTAGAAATCGGCCACACTATCTCTTTTATGGATTCTGTCACTCTAGATTTTATCCAGATTAACTTTTTAGAGGTATTTGAAGAATTTTGAGGGAGAGCTTAGGGGATTCCCTCCTTTCTCTTTTCTAACTTGTCTGCACCCCCAAAGCATTCTTTACAGCAATAAAAGTCAATTATTATAGATGTAGATTGATTCCACTGATTAGGCAATACCAATGATAAAAAACCATAATACTTTCTATATAAATTTATTATTCCATGCTACATCAATAACTTCACCATATGATACCATTATGGAACAAGTCATGTAGAACTGTTAGTGAAAAAGATAGTGCCTACCATAAAACAAGGGTATACATAAAGTCAATCCTTTGGAGCCAATGGTGGTCAGAGAAGGTTCTGGGAGTTCTTGGCTCATCTATATTACCAAATAAAAGTCTGGAGGCAACATGATGTCCCCACTCCCAAGCTGAATAGAATCCTAAATATTTGAGGGCAGAGGCTATTTCATATTTTTCTTTTGCTCCAAGCATTATAATTATCAATAATAAGTAATATATATTTAAGAAGTGGAAATGGGGTGGGTAGGTGATGCAGTGAATAGGGCACCAGCCCTGGAGTCAAAAGAACCTGAATTCTAATCCAGCCCCATACAGTTGACACACATATTAGTTGTCCGACCTTGGGCAAATCACTTAACCCCAATTGCCTTGCCTTCTTTCCTCTTCATAAAGTGGCATAATATATATTATTCAGATAAATTAATTGGCCATATTAGCACACATAATTTGCTTTTACAAATCTGAATACAAAACATATTTTAGTACTTTACCAACCTAGATAGTTCTCTAATCTCAAAAGTACACCAAACGGAAAAATAAAATATTAAGTGTATTTTCTTATATATGTATATAGTATCTGTATACATGTTCTATACTGCATATAATAATATCACGGAATTTATTTTTTTAATTTGTATTTATTTTCTTGATTACATCATTCATTTCCACAAGGTTTCGAGTTACAGATTTTCTCCCCTTCTTTCCCTCATCCCCAAGCCCAAAACATTGATCCCACTGCAAAGCCCCTCCCAAAATCTGCTCTCTTCTAGGTTCTCCTCCAACGTCCCTCTAACTTTCTGGTAGGGCAGAGAGGGTCTCCCTGCCCCAGTCCCTGCATGTCTCATTTCCCAGTTGCATGTAGTTAATAATTATATATATATATATATATATATATATATATATATATATATATATATATATATATATATATATA
>CM053601.1:44364955-44387738 GCA_028646575.1 Pseudocheirus occidentalis
ATGCGGGACATCTCCTTGGTGGACATATTGTGAGAGGCTGATTGTATGTCCTTTCTATCCCACACTCCCCCTTGTTTTGCTCTCTTCCCTGTCCCTGTACCTTTACTGAAGTGTGTGCTTCCAGTATCCCTCCACCCAACCCCACCTTTCGCTCCATTAGCCCCCCTCACATCCCCATACCCCCTACTTTCCTGTGTGGCAAGATACTCAGTTTAGGGTTTATGTCATTCCTTCCCTAAAGCAAATTTAATGAGAGTAAATGAAAGTAAAGTTGTAACAGTTATCCCTTCCCTCTTTTATATGGGATGATTGACCCCATTTTGTCTCTCCCTGTCTCCTCTCATTCAAGTTGTCTCCCACCTCAGAATTTCACCTATTAAAGTATCATCTCTTCCTAATCAATTTACCCTGAACCCTCTATGTACACATATACAACCATGCTCAGATATGTCTTCATACACATATGTGCCCTCCTATATAGACATATATATACACATATATATATATATGTATATATATATATATGTATGTATGTATGTATGTATGTATCCCCTTCACCTATCCTCATACTAAGAAAAGTTTCATAAGTCAGTATTATCGTTTTTCCACATTGGCATGTAAATAGTTCAACTATGATAAGTTCCTTGTGATTTCTTTCCAATGTTTACCTTCTCATGCTTCTTGTGTTTGAATGTCAAATTTTCTGTTCAGTTCTGTTTTTTTTCATCAGGAATGCTTGAAAGTCCTCTACCTCACTGAATGACCATATTTCCCCTGGAACATTATACTCAGTTTTCCTGGGTAGGTGATTCTTGGTTTTAATCCCAGCTATCTTGCTTTCCAGAATATCATATTCAAGGCCCTTTCACCCCTCAGTGTACATGCTACCAGATCCTGGGTTATCTTAATTGTGTTTCCACAGTATTCAAACGGTTTCTCTTGGAGGCCTGTAATATTTTCTCCTTTAACTGGGTATTCTGGAACCTGCCAATAACATTTCTTGGAGTTTTCTTTTGGGGATTTTTTTGAAGAGGTGATTGGTGAATTCTTTCAAGGTCTATTTTGCCCTCTGATTCGAAAACATCAGGGCAATTTACTTTGAGAATTTCTTGAAGGATGCCTTCCAAACTCTTTTTTTGATCATGATTTTCAGGTAGACCAATAATTTTCACATTGTCTCTCCTGGCTCTGTTTTACAGGTCAGTGGTTTTTCAAGGAGATATTTCACATTGCTTTCTATTTTTTCATTTTTTTGTAACTGTTTAATAGTATCTTGGTTTCTCATAAAGTCATTAGCTTCCACTTGCTCCACTCTAATTCTGAAGGAATTAATCTCTTCAAAATGCTTTTGAGACTCTTTCTCCATCTGGCAAATTCGACTTTTTAAGGCGTTCTTCTCTTCATTGGCTTTCTGGGCCTCCTTTGCCATGTGAGTTAATTTGCTCTTTAAGGTATTGTTTTCTTCAGTCAGGTTGTTGACCCTCTTTTCCTGACTTTCTCTCATCATTCTCATTTCACTTTCCTGTTTTTCCTCTACTTCTCTTATTTGGTTTTCAAAGTCCTTTCTAAGTTGATCCATAACTTGTAGGCATTCTTCTAGTGTCTTGGAAGCATTTGGTGTGGGAGTTCTGACTGAGTTGTCTTCCTCCTGTTCTATGCCTTGACTCTTTTTGTCCATAAAAAAGTATTCTAGAGTTTTATTGCTGTTCTTACTCTGCTTTCTTTTCCTCATGTTGTCCAGTCTGTTAATTGCTTGGGTTTTACCTCTGTGGAACTCTGCTTCCTGGGGGGAGAAGGCTCTGTCCCAAATCGCTGGCACCTTCACAGCTGCCAGAGCTATTATTGGGTTGCTCCAGCCCCCCCCCTCAGCTTCGGCTCACTGAAAGTGCACCCCAGGACCACCACTCAAGACCACAATCCAGATCCAAGTCACTCAATGTAAGAGCCCTTGGCCCTGATCAATCTCCTCAGCCCTGCTGCTATCTGCAAGCCAGTGGATCTGAAGCAGCTCAGTGGAGGATGCTGCTGCTTTCAGCGGTTCCTGCTGCCACAGCCAGCCTCTTGCTGCTTCCTTGCTCTGGGAGCAATTTGGCTGGACCCCTCTTCTTCCCCAAATTCAGCAAAATCCACTGACCTTTCTCTTAGCCTTTTTTCTTCTGGCCTGATAAATGCGGCAACTATACCTCCAGTACCGCCCGATCTGTTCTCCTATAGATTCGGCTTAGCAGACTGCCCTGGGGCATGCCCAGGGTGGGGTTTTGGGCTGGGCCAGCTGCAGCTCCCAAACTGCTGTGATGAGCCCCACCTGCTGAGCTGCCTGCAGCAACAAATGTGTTTTCTGTATTTTGTAGAGTCTTGGAGCTCTAAAATCTGTTTTGAGTCATATTCTATGGGTGTTTAGGGTGGCTATGTATGAGCTGCCAAACTTTGCTGCTTCTACTCCCAACATCATGGAATTTAAAATCATATGAACCTCAACTTTAGGGTTTTTTTTAGTAAGTTTGTATAATAATGCAAGCTAATTATAAATACTGAGTACACAGTTTATGTATTTGTGATAGGTAGGTTTGTTAATCAATATTTGCACATTTATCTGTAATATTTATAATTCTTAGCTGGTAATATTTCATAATTATATCTTCCAATTTTCAAAGTTTCTCATAAATTTTCATAAATAATACTAATTGATATTTCTAAAAACTGGAGTGTGTTTCCAAATGTGCAACTCCCTTCTGAAATTCTTTTTTCTATGCCAACAACTTAGTGGTAGTAATCTCCTTATTACAAATAAAAGAAAGAAAGAACTAGTGCAGCTAATCAAGGCTATTGTGTGCCAGATTGTCTACTCTGTGTTTAGTCATATGTTATACCTAATATTTAAATATTAATGAGGTTTTATAATTAATCACCAAATTATCCATGTAAATTAATTGTTATCTAATTAACAATTATTTGCATATAATATACTGATTAATCTGTATGTCTTAGTTGGCAGAAAAATATCTTGGTAGGAAATATATTCATTTTTCCTTGAAGTTTTATGCATTTATTGTTAAAATGCTTAAATCACATAATGCACAATATTTAAAAATTTTCATGCACCAAAATCAGATTTGTTGTTTCAAGATTATCATTTGGAATCTATAAGACAGAACGGCTTGTTACTCAAACAAAGAGGTTTAAGTTTTGCATATTGGTTCCCTGGGTAACCAAAACAAATTTTGCCATCCTTGGATCATAATCATTTTCTCCTCAACAAAGTCAAAGGAATATTTCTATCTCATGAAAGCTGCAGGCAAGACATTTTCAGTCTTTCTAAATACTGGGCCTCATTACTCATTTGCATGGGATTAAATTACTCTACTCTTATAAAAAGACCATCAAATTTACAAAAGTAACAGAACTTAATTACATCAGAAGGTATAAAAATCAAAAGGATATTATAATGAACAAAACATACTACTGAACTTGGAAGGTATGATCTAACACAAAACATAATCTAATTTGTGATTTAGGATCGATTGCAAAATAATGGAAACTTTAACACTGGGATATGGTATCCAGTGAAAAGAATTTTGCGTATGGATTGAGGAAAAGCAAGTGTTAATCCTCATCCTGACACTTATCCTCTGTAAAAGCAAGAATATGTCACATACCTTCATAGATGAGTTATGAAGGAAACATTTTTAGAAGTGAAATTTCTATTTTAAATAAATTATCATCTAATTTGTCCTCAGAAATTTATTATCTGCATGATCCTAGCAAATGACTTAACCTCAATTTGCCTCATTTTCCTCAAGTATAAAATCAGACCAGTAACTATTTTCCAAGATTGACTAAAAGCTTATATTACACTAATTGGTACTTAGTAGCACCTATATAAATGTTTATTCCCTTCCTCCTTCCCTTCCTATATTGTCTTTCAGAATATCAAAACCTAATCTCATTAAGTTTATCAGCATCTTGCCTTTTACATTTCACCACTTTCAAGGATCAAAAAAATTTCAAATTGTAGCGACAGTCTCATAGAAGAGTTCATCCCCTTTTCTTTGGTCCTGTACATGTTTACCCCTGATTTCTGGATAGGTTTTCTTACCTCATAATTCTCACTTTTTTCCCAGGCAAGTTTGCTTCCTATTCCTTATTTTGGTTTCAATAAGGTTTAATTTTTAACATCATACCAGTTGATTCATGTTCCCTAGACCTGAAATACTAAACCATGGTCAATACTTCTTCATCCTTTATGAATGGAAGCTTCATTCAGTGCTAAGTTGCATCAACCTCTTCACTCTATTGATTTCAACAACATGAGTTTACTATTTCTTTCTCTACATGTACCAAATATTACAAGGAACTCATGACAGTTTCTCAGTGATAAACACCAATCCCCTACCCAATCAAAAACAACTCAACCTTTTTTCCAAAAATATTTCTGAGGGTTTAGAAATAACAAAGGGGTCTCTTAATTCTTTTTTTTTTTTGCTTTTTGGAGGGCAGTTGGGGTTAAGTGACTTGCCCAAGGTCACACAGCTAGTTTTTTTGTGTTAAGTGTCTGAGGCCAGATTTGAACTCAGGTACTCCTGACTCCAGGGCCGGTGCTCTATTCACTGTGCCACCTAGCCACCCTAGGGTCTCTTAATTCTGAGGATAGTTCAAACCACTACTATATTTTTCTCCTACAAAGAGCAATCAGCTTTTCACTGCCATCCATGCCAAAGTGGTCTGCTCAGACTAGTACAACTTCTTTTTGAGTCATAATATTCTCATATGGGTGATAGAGATTGTTGCCGTGATGGAGAAAGCAACTGCAAAGATTACAGTGCTAATGAATATTTAACAACTGGCTATCCAAAGTCAGATACATTTTAAAGTTTAATCTGTAATATTGATATTTTCCATTGCCTAAATTCAGAGAATTAACAGAAAAATAACTCTAATAATATTATGTGACATCTGTTGATTTCAGATGTGTAAATATTTATATTTTAACAATTAGCTCAGAGTATGGATGGCAGTGAAAAGCTGATCACTATTTGTTTTCTTCTAGCATGGCAGAGAGCAAAGACCCTGATACTCCTCTTCAGTGTACATTCCCTTACACAAATGCACCAATACATCTATTATTAAAAGTAGTCATTCCTGATTCTGTACATGGGTAATACTATGAAGTTTGTTCTTTTAATATATAAAAGTAGAACAATATGGGCAATAGTTAAAATGTAATGAAAACTTGTAATACAGGAAAAATTTCATCCTCTTTCAGAGGAAACAAGTTATTATGGTATCCATTAGCATTCTATTAAAGTGCTTATTTTTCCAAAGCCAAAACACAATAAAATAAAAATGCCTCCAAGAACAGCTAAAGACAAATGTAGACAAGGTACTTAGTACTAATTATCTTTGCTTTGTTCTTTGAGCCCTTATTTTATGGGTAGTGGAGGAGTCTTTCCTATACAGCAATAAGTAACATCAAGAGAAACTGTAATGGTTATCATTCTTAAAGTCTCTTTGTTTCAGAAGAAGCATTCACCTACTTGTAGTTCAAATTTGGAAGAACTTCTATGTAATATCCAGGCAATCAATCTGTCAGTCTATAGTCATTTATATATTTATGATGTACCAAGTGGTTTCCCTCTGCAGTAAATAAATCAGAGGCTATATGAAACTAGGTGACTCAGTGTATGAGGTTTTGGACTTCAATTCAAGAAAACCTAAGTTCAAAAACTGGTTGAAGCACTGACTAGCTAGATGATCCTATGCAAGAGAGCTATAAGTGCTTTTGTACATTCTCAAACTGTGATAAGTTAGGACTAATCTGTCCTTTAATCTACCCTCCCTCTATTTTCACTTCCCTCTTTTTCTCTTTTCTTCCTATTTCCCAGTGGAATTAAAGTTATTGTCTCCCAACTGTATTTTTCTTCCTTTTTCTTCCTCTTTTCTTCCTTCCTTCAGCTAGTACATATGAGTTTGAAGCTTCAGATGCTCCACTCATCATGCCTTTCTTGTTTCTATAGATATCCAGTCTCATACTCTAATTACATGAGATAATTTTCCAAATTATCTGATCCCTCACTTCAATTTATTCTTATTTGTGTCTTCCCACCCCCCATTTTTTCTTAAGATCATAAAGACACAACTACTCCCAGATCTTGTCTATATGTATCTATGACCTTGGGTGAAGGTAGAGCTCAGAGGACATATCTGAATCATTTTACCGTATTATAATGTAAGCAGTTTAACCTTTTTTATTAAAATAGTGTTGTTCATTAATTATATTTTTCTGTTTTTCCAAACAACTTTTTTAAAGTTGAAAGTTTCTATGTATCTCTGTTCTTTTTATCAGGGATACTTGGAACTTCACTACTTCATTAAAGGACCATTTTCCTCCTGTAAGATTAATATTCAGTTTTGCTGGATAAGTTCTGAGATGCAAGTCTATATCCTTCACCTCTATAATATTCTAAGCATTCTGATCCTTGATAGTGATAGATAATAAATCACATTTGATCTTGACTGTAACTCTCCTTAGTACAGGAATTCTTTTTAGCTTGACTTTTTTTTCTTTAGCCTGGGAGCTTTGAATTTTGGCTATGATATTCCTGAAATATTTTGGAGGGTTTTCTTTCAGAAGGCTGCTGTTAAATTCTTTCAATTAATCCACTGAGGCTTGGGCAGACTTCTTTTAAGATTCCTTGCAATATGATATCTATGAGAGGTAGAAAGACAGAGAATTGAGATACAGACAGAGAGATGCACAGAGAAAGCTTCTACAGCTCATATAACCTACTAAGTCTATAATCTGTTCCTAAGTCAATCATGAATTATCTTTGTTATAACTTCTTAATTAAAAGCATTTGCAATAGTTAATCATGAGTTGCTATATCATTTCTGCAAAGTAAAGGCTACATTCAAAAAAATTCAATTAGATATTCTTAAAAGTAGACATTATTTTGTAAAATTCTAACTACTATGTACTTATTTTTTAAAACATGAAAACTATCTGTAAATGTTAATTTTTTTTTTTTTGCTTTTTGGAGGGCAGTTGGGGGTTAAGTGACTTGCCCAAGGTCACGCGGCTAGTTTTTGTGTTAAGTGTCTGAGGCCGGATTTGAACTCAGGTCCTCCTGACTCCAGGGTTGGTGTTCTATTCCCTGAGCCACCTAGCCGCCCCTGTAAATGTTAAAATTGAACTAAACTTTTAATCACCTTGCTGTGTCTGCTTTTTTGTTGGAAAGCATTTGAAAGAAGATTCAGTTGATCTTCTAGATGGACATCAGTTATTTGGGACCTTAAGGGCATCTTGATTTGGATTAGGAGAATCCAGATTCATAGCAGTAAGTGGTTAAAATGCAAAAAAGAATTTCTCAGGCATATTACTAAAGGTATGGGTATTCTACTGCATTTCCCATATTTCAATTGGTTATTTCTTAGCATAAAAAATGACTTTAAAATATCATCTACTGAGAACTCAATCAATTGTATCTGTATTTCTTTAGATACCTTGGTGATATCAGGTAGGTGAGACTAAAATGCTAACCTGAGTGTAATGCCATGATTTTCAAAGTCAGAAAACATTTCATTGCATTCTCCAAATTAATAGGTCTATAATAGCTGTACATTCTTCAACTGATTCTTATATATCTTCCTGATCATCAGTGATCTTTGCAAACTTAGGGGAATGTTTATCCAAAATTTCCTTAGGAAGAAGAAAGGTTTCAAAAATGAAAGCTTTTTTAGAAATGCTTGAATTTTTTTTTTGCCACATACCATATATGGACTTACATTTTTCTTGTAAAGAATTATTAAAGTCCTTTTTATTTGGCATGATATAACACAGAACTGCACAATTCCTATAGATATCTTCTATCAATCATTCATATCAATGATTAGCTATCTGTATTTGCAGAGATAAAATTTTGTCTAAAACCTGTCCCTTTGATAACCAATATACTTTACAATAACATGGCACTTCCATAGTGAATACCTCATCATTCAAAGTAAGAATGTTAAAAAAACTGACCATGCTGCATTGTATTTGCATAGATATAGTAAACAATTCTTGCAGCTTGTTCCAAAGTGTCACTTAAAATATTATCTTTAGCACAAAGATTTTGTTTAATGCAAGATATAATGAAAATAAATTAAAGCATAATACTTTTTTTTAATCTGTGCAATAAACCCTTCATGTTTCCCCTTTTATGGAAGGTGCACTATATCTACATACACTCACTAAATTTACATAATTCAGTCAAACTTCCTGACATTTACTTTGAAAGTCTTTGAAGATATCTCCTTCCTATGTTCTGTTTGCAAGAGTGCCCAAAGCAAGTAACTCTTTGCAACAAAGAAAATCTACTATTATGGTCCAAATGAAATATAAAATCTACTCTAAATCAGCAGTATCAGTTGAATCCTACGCAGGGACTGAATACTATGTATTGTTATTTTGAAGTATTTCATTGTTGCCCTGTTAAATTGAAGATAAATTCATGCTATCAATCACTGATGGTCCTTGAAAGAGGCAGTTGCTTGTACTTTGAAACATTATAGAGGTCTAAGCATCTCACAACTTTGGCAATATATTCTTTCACAATTTCAGTATCATTGAATAGCTTCCCTTTTTTCCTGAGTATATAAGCTATAAGTTGCTTCAATGGCACTATTTTCAGTCTTATCACTCCTTGAAAGAATTGTCTTTGCTTTTGCTTCGCATCTTTTAATTTCTGCACTTCAATCTTTCATGTTTCTCCCTCTAGTTTAAAATATTTGTGGTCTTCATGAATGTTATAATGCTGATGAGCACTGGATTTCTTTAATTTTGATATTGTAGTATCACAAAGTAAGTAAATCATGTAATCTTTAACAGAAACAAGACAACATTGCAATTTCCAATTCTCATTAAAAAAAATCTTTTTCTTCTTTGACATAATGTGCTGTTAAGCAGATAGAATTTAAAAATGGTGAGCCATTCAACTATTCACAATGCCACGTCAAAGTGAAATTCAGTGTACCATTGTCAAAAGGTGATAACAGACTGGCCCCATACACTCTCACCAACCAGACTCATCTGATAATGACACTAATCTGGCAGGGGAACCTGGAACTAAATAGTGAGTATAGCATCCATCAGTTTATCCTTCATGCTTTACTAATATTCTAATTGTGTTGGTCAATCTGAGAGGATTATTTTAATAAAACCTATTTTATCCTTTGTTATTTTAAATATGTTCATTTAAAAATAAAATAAACTAAAAACATGAAAGATGACAAATATGTATTAATAGAAATAAAAGGATTTATTCTGTAAAAGATAGTTTCCACAAAAGGCTTCACTTAATACCTAGAAGGCTACATGTGGTCTTAATGTAACAGGCACTCCGCCCATGGTACAGGGAATTCCAAACTTCTCTCTACTAATTCAGACCAGTATCTTTCTTGTAATTTTGCAGGCTTAATTGAGATTTTCAATGTTTTGCCTGTTGTTGCAGAGTCAGCAAATACCAAAGGTAGGGTTGAAAAATAGATCTACTTGGCTATGAGACCAACTTTGTATTAAAAAATCTGTTACATTATAAATTTGAAAGTCTTCTTATCAGTAGCAGGCATAAACTCAACAATAACAAGGTGAAAATTTTCTGGAGAAAAAAAACTTAGCAGGGTCACAGAATCAAATAATTGGAGTCACAAAGGATCAGAGGAGTCATCTACGACAGGTGTCAGAATTGTGGACCACAAGGTGCATGTTGCAGGCAAACTCACAAGTGAGCACAAACCAGATTAAAATGTTATTTTGTGCTTTTCTCAGTCATTGTGTTTCCTACAGGGATCTGTTCCTATTTGAATTATACCCTACTGATTGAGGTCAATCAGTATCTGAATAGACATTTCTAAAATTGAGCAAAAATATGTCAATAAAGATGCAATAAAATTAATTTATTTGTGACCAGAAGAATTTTTAAGAGGTTTTCAGTATCAGATCTTATGTTTGCAACCAAAACCAAAAGAAAGATTATCATTAGGAAGCAGAGAGTCGTTCATTGATTAATGCTGACTGCAGTCAAATATTTGAGATTATGCAATATATCACTGCATATTAAAAATTAAAAAAAAACATGCCATGTACCAGAAACCCAGAAAGACATGATAAAGGGGCTATCATTTCACATCAAAAATCCTTTTTTAAAAATAAATAAATGAACAACGAATCATGAGCAACTAGATGGTGTGATGTATAGACTTCCAGGACTGAATTATGGAAGATTCATCATCTTGAATTCAAATTTGGCCTCAGATATAAACTAAGAAGTCATTTAACCCTGTTTATCTCAGTTTCCTCATTTGTAAAATAAATTGAAACGAAAATCTCAAACAACTCCATTATATTTGCCAAGAAAATCTTAAAGGGGAGAGAAATCACAAAGATTCAGACATGACTGAAAAGTGATGTAAAAACGACAATAAATCATTGTGCTATGCCTCCCAAAGTGGTATTTGCAAGTATAAGCTTCAATATATTCTTACTAATTCAAAATTTTGGAGAAATTTATATAATTATAATTTAAAAATAAGGAAATTTTAAATATATGTTGTCATACTAAATACTTAACAAGAGCTAAACTTTGGTGAATGAAGAGCTTTCAAAGAATAGAAACCACGTAGAAGAATTTAACATTTTATTGAAACAGGACAAAGGATGTGTTATTCTTATCCAGTTGGCTACTGCAATTGTCTTGAAGAAATTTGTAGTCAGTTAACAGAAGATAAGAATGTACAGCCCAATACAATCAGTTAATTTACAAGTCACCATCTGTGTAATATCTTTTGAGAAATGAATATTTCTCTCATATTTAATAACTAATTATTTTATTAGAACCTTAATTGCTCTGGAAATATACTCTGCCCCTTAATAGGCTGCATGTTATCACTTAGAGTCTGTGGTGGGAAGGGTTTGTTGAAGGGTAGAGCAAAGCAAACAGGGAGCTAGGAGTCAGAACCCCTAGACATGGTGGGAAGAGAGAACACATTTGAGGGACACAGTTAGGGGTGTGTGTAAATGTTGTTGCTTTTTTGGAGGGGAGAGGTTAGATGATTCTGTGGCTTGCTTTGCTGTTACAGCTTATTAATTTCTTTGCTACTTCAATGGAATCCGTTTACTGATTTTGGAATTTGGTTTCCTGGTCTCTGAGTAAATGTTTTGCTTCTGTATTTTATATGAACAGTTTGTTATATTTTGTGATTGAGCATGGTGAGGGTATATTTATAGGGACTGTGGGTACTTTGAATACTACATTGGTGCTACATTTGTGATTGGGAAAGCCTACATACATAAATGTATACATACATACATACATACATACATACATACATGCATGCATGCATGCATAAATAGGAATGTATTAATTTCTCCTAGGAAGAAATCATCTGAATTCTACCAGAAAATGAAGTTAAAAAAAATCATTTTGAAAGCAATAGTATTTAATATTAATCTAGCTCTTAAAAAATAAAAAGTGCCATATGTGAGTATACATACATACATATATAAACACATATATATATATGTGTGTGTGTGTGTGTGTGTATATATATATATATATATAACATCATTTTATTAGTAAAATATGGCAATCACAGAAGAATTATATAGTGGAAAAAGAAATTGTTCTTATTTAGATAAGCTGGGCTCAAATTCTGCTTCCCTTGGTTATTACATGAGACTATGGGTAAGCCACTTCAGTTTTTCTAGAACTCAGTTTCTTTAACTCTACAATGAGGACATTGAACTAAATAGACACTGAAGCAGTATGTTAGTTACAGCACTGGACCTGAAGTGAGGGAGACCTACAGTCAAACCAGGTCTCTAACAATTGCCAACTGGGTGACACAAAGGAAGTCATATAACCACTTTTTGCCTTGGTTTCCTAAACTGTGAAATGGAAATAATAAGAGTCTTTATATCACAAGGTTATTGAGATCAAATGAAATTTGTAAAGTACTTAGAACAGTGCAAGCCCATGATGGATGTTGCATAACTGCTTATCCTCTTTGCGTTCTCCCTTCCATTTTAAATAATATGTCTATGATCCCATGAAGTGTTATATCTAGATAAATGTGATAACAGATTAAGATATTTAGAACTAAAAATAAGATATTTAAGCTTAGAAGTTCCATACAGACACCTTTCTAACCCATCTTCTTAGTTTCACATGAAAGGAAAATAAGACAGATGGCACCTTGACAGTGAGCGCTAAGTGTTAGAAAGAAGACAGACAGATCTTCTAATTTCTAAATTAAACACCTTCTACAATACTATTATAGAATTATCTATTTTTTAAGTCCAAAAATCTCAAGTCCCTTTATAAACAGAGTTTTATTATTCCAAATATTATGTCTGTGGCACAGTTAGCTAGTAAATTTTCATTCTGCTTATTTTACAGTGGGGTGAATTAAGTCTAGTTTAGAAATGTAATTTTGTCAGTCAAATAGCACATCAGTAATAGATGCATTACAGCAACTTGGACAGGGTGAATTTCTGGTTGGTCTTAATGAATACAAGTGTCAAGGATCAAACTTTTCACTTTGTTTTAATTGGTGATTCATACTTCCTTTCATGTAGGGAATCCACACCATCATGATATTGCTTGTCAACACAATTAAGACTTGTTTAAATAATTTATTAAAATGTTGTTTTGGTTTGTTGGAAATAAATTGATGTTGCAAATCTTTAGGCAATTTGGCAATAACTACAAAAAGTCTGTTCTAGTTTTATTTTAGCTTCATCACTGACACAGATAACAATATAAATGTTGAGGATTGAGGTTCTTCATTAATTAAGAAAAGCTTGATTTACCATTTCCCAATTTCTTTCTTTTTTACTTTTTTTATGCAAATACAATTAACTATAATATCAGTCAGGAATCTATAGTACTGAACTCTCAACTGAAAACATTACTTATGAATTGTCATAAAAATAATGTTAAAATATATGCATAGAATAAAAACCAGAATAAATTTTAATTATTTACCTGAAGAGTTAAAAGAGCCATGTTTTTTTCAAACTATCTGCTGAATATTGATGCCAAAGCAGTTTAATATTATATTATGAGCTTCAATTGTGATATTTGACAATGACAAAATAATTCTGTGTATTTGCCAAAGAAAGGTAATATACACAATTACAAATTTCTCCAGTTGGTCATATTTATACTATAATGTTTTATTGAAATTTGATTCCTGCCCCCCATCTCATGTTACTAAACCTAGGGAAGTCCAAAGCCAACAAATAATGATAAGCAGCTTCTATAGTAGTCCAAACGTAATATAGTCCAAGCCCCCATTCAGTAACATGAACTTATATAATACTCCCTTGAATCAGAATATAAATATATATGGTAGGAACAATACTCTATCTCCATTCCCTGAGAAAGTTAGGCTATTTTTCCCCTTTTTAAAAGCTATTGAAGCTTCCACTGAGATTTTATTAGTTCAGACTGTTGACATCACTCAATACTCACTAGAAAATAGACCAATCATAATGGACTCCAGGGGACATGTTTGACTGGTAGATTCTGTTGGGTAAACCATTAAAGCGTTTCACTTAAGTTGCATCACATAGAGGTATCCTCAATGCCTGCCTTTTTAATTTAAAAATAAACTGCTATGGCTAAGAAAATATCTGTTTGTTAACTATTTACTCTATCTAGTGATATATGAGTGGTTTATTTTCTTTTAATGTGTAAACTAAATTTTTAGACAAACTGACCAGTGTGGTCAAAACCAGAACACAATATATGCAAGTACTAAAAACCAACAGAAGTAGATTGCACAAAAGTAGTTTTGAGTTGGATAACATTTGAAAAGTGAGAGGGTTTTTTTCTCCCATTAAATCAAATTTCCAGATAAAAGAAAATATATTAAGTGCTTACTAAATTCTAAGTACCATATTATGCATGTATAACAATATTAATACAAAATCACAGTAATATTTTTCTTCAAGATAATTATATTCTAATGCTATACTTATTTTTGTATATATGTATATAGGCATACATAATTATGCACATATGTGCAAATACACACATATTTGTATATACACACATGCATATACAATATTCATATGAATATACATGTCACTAGATAGCATATATAGTAATCCATGGAGACACTTACTAACCAATAAGAGAATCATTATCCATAGAGCTAGAGTTCCAGATGCACAAATAAAGGGGTAAAATCTTCTATGACATAGTGTGTGGTATGGAAGTGTAGTAAGATATTTGATGATAAGATGGCCAAGAATAACAGTGAAAAATTACTGGAATCAGGTGAGATATAATAAAGTTCTCAGATTGTTGCATAAATCTGTATGCATCTATGAATGTTTGTATGTATGTATGTAAGAATATGCATGTGTGTATATGTATATATGTGTGTCTCTCTATCTCAGTCTGTCTGTATGCCTCTGTGTCTGTCTCTGTCTCTGCATCTGTTGATCACTCCCTCTGTCTTTGTCTGTCTCTGTTTCTCTTTCTACATTTATATTTGAATATATTTACATATATACAAATCTATCTATCTATTTATCTATCTGTCTTTCTAATCTCTCTATCTATCAATACACACATATATGAAATCAGGGTTTAAAGTTACCTAATAGGAGAATTTTTTTTTAATTTTATTGACTTGTTTACTTACTTTTAAGTTACAAGATTCAGTTCCAGAGTCACTTGAGTTTCATATTTTTCTCTCCTTCCTCCCCACCCTCCACCCCCACCATTGTGGCATACAATCATGTATAGGATCTGCAAACTCCTTCACATTGCACCATAGTCTGGTTGTATAGGTGTTATAGCCAATGGAGTGAACAATGAGAAAAGAGAAACAAAAGCCAAACATCGAAAAGAGTGATAACATTCATTGCTTCAGTCTCCTTTTAAAATCTGATTTTTCTGGATCCTTCTCTGCATGTAGACATCTCCTTCTATCCTGAGACTTGTAGACTTGTCTTTTAACTGTGCAATGCTGAGAAGTGTCCAGTTTTTCAAAATTGGTCATCACACATATGATGTATCTGTGACTATGTACAAATTTTTCCTGGTTCTGCTCTTCTCACTCAGCATCAATTCATATAAGCTTCTCCAGGTAAGTATGAAGTCAATCTCCTTCCCATTTCTTATAGCATAATAATATTCCATTACATTCATATCCTATACCTTGTCCAGCCATTCCCCAATTAATGGGCATCCCTTAAATTTCCAGTTTTTTGCCACCACAAAGAGAGCTGCAATAAATACTTTTGTACATATGGGACGCTTTCCCACTTCTGTGATCTCTTTGGGATACAACCCCAAAAGTGGTATTACTGGGTCAAAGGGTATGCTATTATTTATAGCCCTTTGGGCATAGTTCCAGATTGCCCGCCAGAATGGTTATATCAGTTCACAGCTCCACCAACAATGCATTAGAGTTCCAATTTTTCCACATCCCCTTCAGCACTTGTGATTTTCCTGTTTTGTCATCTTAGCCAATCTTACTGGTGAAATGTAGTACCTCAACATTGTTTTTATTTGCATTTCATGAATCAACAGTGATTTGGAGCATTTTTCCATGTGCTTAAATATATATTTAATTTCTACCTCTGTAAATTGCCTTTTCATAACCTTTGACCACTTACCAATTGGGGAATGATTGGCATTCTTGTAAATTTTATTTAATTCCATGTATATTTTAGAAATGAGGCCTTTATCAGAGATACTTGTTGTAAATATTCTTTCCCAGTTTCCCACTTCCCTCTTAATCTTGGTTACATTGGCTTTGTTTGTATAGAAGCTTTTCAATTTGATGTAATCAAGATTATCTATTTTGCATTTTATAATGCTTTCCAAATCTTCTTTAGTCATAAAGTCTTCCCTGCACCATAAATCTGATAGGCAAACTATTCCTTGCTTCTCCAGATTATTTACACTATCGACCTTTATATCTAGATCATGCATCCATTTAGACGACTTTGGTGTATGGCGTTAGATAATGGTCTATGGCCAGTTTCTGCCATACTATATACCAATTTTCCCAGCAGTTTCTGTCAAATAGTGAATTCTTAACCCAGAAACTGGGGTCTTTGGGCTTATTGAACAGTATATTACTATAGTCATTGACTACTGAGTCTTTTGTACCCAGTCTATTCCATTGATCTCTGTTCCTTAGCCAGTACCAGGCAGTTTTCAGGGCCACTGCTTTATAACAGAGATTAAAATCTGGTACAGTAATATGAGAAAATTTAACAGATTGACATCTGTGTTTGCGGATAAAATACTTAACTAATTAGATCACAGATCCACCAAAGTAAAATATTAAAAGCGAAAAATGAGGATGAAAAACATCTATTACAGTATTATGCTCTGCATTTTGACAAACCATCTAAAGCACTTATTTAAAGAAAACAGCTTAGTTAAATCACCAAACCCATGAATGAACACAGGGAAGCAGGAGAAAATGAAGACCTAGAATGTTCCAGAAATCACTTAGGTACCAATTTCACTTGGGAAAATAGGCCAAGAGGAGGCAGTCATTGTCCCAGATCTGAAAAGTGTAAAATAAGTAACTCTTAAACCTGAAATTTCCCCATAACTATAAAAGTAACAATGAGGAATGTTATTATAAGATACTAGGTGTTACTTCTTTCTAAGATGACTAGCTGAATGAGCCTTAACTTGGTTGGGTAGTCCACCTCACTCTTACTACAGCCAAACTTTGCAGTTAGCACAAGAAAGAATAATGATAAAAAGATGCAATTAAAAATTATAGTTAACGATGTCCTCTACCACATTACACAATTCTGCCCAAAAGCTTGAGAAAATAGATAAGACAGACTTTCAAATAATTGATTAACAATATCATTAGAGGGAGGAAAATTTTAGTCTGAAAGTTTCTTTCTCAAAGCAGCAAGAGTCAGAGATACCCCAAGGTAGGGGAATGAGAAGTTCTAGAGGATAGTAGCCTATAGTGATCAGCAGGGTGCTCGAGTGTTCCAACCAGGATATCTCAGGTCTAACAGATCTAATATCCCTAATATTTTGTCCAGAGGTATCAGAGAAGCCACAGGCATTCCAGTGCTCTGGATTTCAAAGATGTGAGAGGACTGGGATGGGGATAGAATTAATTCAGTTGAAAGTCAGTGTAGGGGCGGAGCCAAGACGGCGGCATAGAAGTAGCAAGGTCCTGCAGCTCCCACATCACCACTCTAAACACCCATAAAATTATGAGCCTAGGAAAAGTCTAGGACTCTCAGACTCACAAAAATACAGAAAACACATCTCTCGCTGAAGGCAGCTCAGCCTTCTCAATAGAGTTTGAGCTCCTTTGTAATATTTTATGCTTTACATCTTTTTGTATCACAAGACTTAGTGTGTAGTAAATACTTCATATATCTTGAATGACTGAGTGATAGTATGGTATACTTGCCACAAGTGTTTCCTTATTTATTAGGGCAATTTTCCAGTATTGTGGTTGAAGTTGTAGTTTAAGTAATAAATTCATTCAATCCTAAATACGGACTTAGCTCTCTAATTAGTTTTACTAGCAAAGTATTATGAATCATTAGCAACTTTAGCCAAGGGGTTAGCTATAACAAAGGAGTTTAATAAATGCTTGCTGACTAATTGACTCACTACATTAGTTTAATATGGGACTGCCAAAGAAAAAGGTCACTCAGAGTTAGCATAGGCTCTCACTTTGAATTTAATTCTAGTATGACACAATAGATGAAGCCCCAAAGGATAGAGGTAGTTTAAAAGAAAATTAAACTTATTAGGTAGGCTAGAACTTCAATTTTTCCTTTACGTAAATTTGTCATTTTAATGTTGCATTGCTGAATCCAAAGAAAGTAATGTGGGCTTTTCCACAGAAACTCCCAGTTTCTCAGAGAAAACCTTAGAAAATGTTTTCACTGGTCACAGTCTTGGGTGGTGGTGCTGGGGTGAGAAACACTGGTGTATCACGGCTTTTTGAGGCTGTGGAGAGAAATTCCTTCTCACACTGCTAAAGCATGTACCTGGAAAAAAAAACACTAACAACAAGTGCACAAAAGCCCAGACATTTGGAACACAGAACTCCCCACTCTGGAAGCAGAGTTCTACTATGACAAAGAGTTCAAAAGGCAATTGATTGGTTAGCAAGATGAGCAAACAGAGGAAGTGCAATCAGACTGTAGAATTATTTTTGGGGGAAAAAGAGGATCAAATCATAGTAAGAGAAGAAAACAAAGTCAAAATGCCTGCATCAAAAGCCTCCAAGAAAAAATATAAACTGGTGGCATGCCGTGAATGAACTCAAGAAGGACTGTGAAAATCAAGTAAGATAAGTAGAGGAAAAAATGGGAAGAGAAATGAGAATGGTGCAAGAAAATTACGAAAAGTGAGTTAACAAACAGACTGAAAAAAACCTTAAAAAACAGACTAACACAAATAGTAAAAGAGGCAAAAAAAAGCCAATGAGGAAAACAATATGTTAATAACTCAAACTGGTCAGATGGAAAAGGAATTTCAAAAACTAAAAGAAAAACTAAAAAAAAAACCTCACTGAAGAGAATAATTTCTTCAATATTAGAGTGGAGCAAATGGGAGTTAATGACTTTATGAGAAATCAAGATACTATAAAACATATCCAAACAAATGAAAAAATAGAAGTCAATGTGAAATACCTCATTGGAAAAAAAACTGACCTTGAAAATAGATCCAGGAGAGATAATTTTTAAATTGTTTGACTACCTGAAAGTTATGTTACAAAAAAAGAGCCTAGACATCATCTTCCAAGAAATTCTCAAGGAAAATTGTCCTGGTATTCAATAACCAGAGAGAAAAATAGAAATGGAAAGAATTCATTGAGTGTCTCTTGAAAAAGTTTCCAAAAAGAATATTTCCAGGAATGTTATACCCAAATTCAAGAGTTCCCAGGTCAAGGAGATAATATTAAAAAGAGTCAGGAAGAAACACTTTGAGTATTGTGCACAGACAGTCCAAATAACCTCAGGTCAAGCAACTTCTACATTAAAGTATCAAAAGATTTGGGGCATGATATTTTGGAAGTCAAAGGAGCTAACAATGAAACAAAAAATCACATACCAGCAAAACTGAGTATAATTTTTCAAAGGAAAATATGGAAATTCAGTTAGAGGACTTTCAAGCATTGTGATGAAAAGACCAGAGCTGAACAGGAAATTTGACTTTCAGATACAAGAAGCAAAAGAAGCATGAGAAGGTAAACAGAAAAAAAAAATCATAAGGAACTTATTAAAGATGAATTATTTATATTCTTAGATGGAAAAATAATAATTGCTAATACATGAGACTATTCCCAGTATGAGGGTAGTTGAAGGGAATATATATATGTATATATGTATACATATGTATACATATGGAAAAGAGGGTATATGTATGTATATGTGTATATGTGTATACCTGTATATATAGACAGAGGGGACAGGATGAGTTGAATTGAAGGGATTATATCTACAAAATAAAATTAAGAGATGAGACAAGAATATACTGGGTGAAAGTGAAAGGGAGAGATATAATAGCATAAATTATCTCATGTAAAAGAGGCAAGAGAAAACTGTTAAAAAGGAGGGGAAGAGCAGAAAGGTGAAAGGGAATGAGTCGACCTTATTCTAATTGGATTTGGCTTCAGGAGGGAATAATGTATACATTCAATTGGGTATTTTACCCTCAAGAAAAGTAGGGGTAAGGGGTTAAGAGAGGGGATGATAAAAGGGAAGGGAGATTGCAGGAGAGAGAAGTTAAAAACCAACATTTTTGAAAAGGGACAGGCTTGAAGGATAAAATAGAATAAATGCGGGGCAGGATAGGTTGGAGGGAAATATAGTTAGTCTTTCACAATATAACTATAATGGAAATGTTTTGCATAACTACACATGTACAGTGTATATTGAATTGCTTGTCTTCCCAGTGGGGGTGGATGAGCAGGGAAGAAGAGAAAGAATCTGGAAATCAAAGTTTTAAAAATAATTGTTAAAAATTGTTTTTCGCATGCAACCAGGGAATAATATATACAAGCAATGATGTATAGAAATCCAGCTTGCCCTCTAAGAAATTACAGAGGGAATGGGGGAGGCCATAGGAGAGAACAGATCAGGGTGAGGGATATTCAGTATGCCTGCTATCTTGGGGTGGGGCATAGGAGAGAGATGGGGATAAAATTACTAACTCAAAATCTTGTGAGAGTGAATGTTGAAAACTAAAAATTAAATACATTCATTTAAAAATAAAAAAAAATCATTGTATTGTTGAGAATAATTATGTCATTTATAGATGATTATCATGAAGCATTGCTTTTACTATGTACATTGTTCTCCTGGTTTTGCTCACTTCACTTTGCATCAGCTCTTACACATCTTTACAGATTTTTCTGAATTTGTTTGGCTACACTACGCCTGAATTAAATGGTCTATCTTCCACTTGAAACCTCTCCTGTTTCCAACCTTCTGAAGTTACTATGTGAGGGAATTGAATTCATCAAAATATGCATTTTTCAAAGTAGGAGACTGAAATAACTGAGCTCCAGATATTAGAAGTAAATGCACCAATCCAGGGAGAAGTGGTAAGAAAGTAACTTTCATCATGAGTCTTTGAAATGGTCTTAGATCATTGTATTGTTGAGAATAATTACGTCACTTATAGATGATTATCATAAAGTATTGCTTTTACTATGCACAGTGTTCTCCTGGTTTTGCTTACTTCACTTTGCATCAGCTCTTACACATCTTTACACGTTTTTCTGAAAGCAGCCTGCTCATCATTTCATTATAGCACAGTAATATTTCATTACAATCATATATCAATACTGGTTCAGGCATTCCCCAATACTGTGGAAATTTTGATAAGCCAATATTTTATATCTAGATAATGAACTGAAACAAAGATCTAGCTTAATTCTTGTCTAAGAATATGTGTGTCTTTTGTTTTGTTTTCCTTTTTATGTCTAGTCCCTCACTCAGTCCCTTTCACATAGCCAGTATTAATTACTGCTTGCTAAATTAACTTGAATTTAGTAGTGCATTAAATTTTTCATTATTATTCTTTCCCATTTAAAGTTATCATGTAAAGAAAAAAAGAAAACAAAAAAGTACCCACAAAAATATAACTAAGTGGTCAACTGAGAACATGTTAAATTTCTTTTACATGCATATTTCTTCACACAAAGAAAATTTTTTAATGCATATCCCACACTAAACTACAAAAAATTAATATTTTGTTACATTCTCGTTTCATTCGTTATTTTACTATGTCCCAAGAGGAAAGGTACTCCACCTGCCATGACTGTCACATCTTTCTCTATGTTCCCATTATCATTAGTCAGTAAATTTGTATTTATTAAGCAGATTCAATATTAAAGGAGAGAGAAAGAGAGAGAGAGAGAATCTTTGCCTTCCAAAAAATATTCTGATGAAAGTAGAAAGCATTGCTGTCTCTTCAACCTTTTGCACATATAAAATACTGGGTTTATATATAGATTTAGAATGTTCAGGTTTAGCAAAAAAAAATTGCTAATTCACAAGATATTTTCTTTTCTACCACTTTCCAAAAACTTACGAATTTAAAATAGTTTCCATTAACATCATTGCTTTTGTCTCAGACACAATTATGAAGTCTTTTTAATGCATTACATCATATTTCAAACAATGAATATGCTATAATGGTTCATATCTATTTTATTATTTACTCTACTCCTCTGTCTTCCCTTCATGTCTATGTTGAAGGCTTATGGAAGAAATTATTTATATCCAGTTAATGAACCACAGAAACTTTGATATAGATAATATAATAATATGAACTCTAAACTTACATGATATCTGACATTGTTTTAAAATTCCAGTGGCACTTAAATTTCACCACTAATATTTTAGCAACTTAGTCTCAGTGGTATTTATTTACTAGGCAGAACAAGTACATCAATAATGGAACAATGTTGACTGAACTAAAAATTTAATTTTGCACTGGGTGATTTGCTCTGTGGATAATACTAATACATTCAACTGAGATATATACAGTTTATATTCCAAGCATCCAAAAATAGTTCTGTAAACTGTTCTACATCAGGTCAGCAGTAGGTCAAGGACTCTGTGCTTTATATTTTAAAAGATTTTGCCTCTGGAGTTTTAATAAAGTGAACTAGAGTATGTAACACTCAGTAAAAGGGTGATATTCTGGATATTGCTAATAAAAAAGGGAAACCACTCCCAAGGAAGAACATGTTCTAATAAGTAGAAAGTTAACTTGTATTTAAGCAGAGGTCTAGAAGAATTACTTTAATAAGAATGATCTTTGGTTTCATCTTTTTTTTAAATTTTATTGACTTAATTGTCTACTTTTAGGTTACAAGATTCAGTTCAAGAATCACTTGAGTTTCAGATTTTTCTCCCCTTCCTCCCCACCCCCCACCCCTGCCATGGTGGCATACAATCATGTATAGGATCTGCAAACTCCTTCACATTGTATACTAGTCTGATTGAATAGGTATTATACTCAATGGAGTAAACAATGAGAAAAGAGAAACAAAATCCAAACATCGAAAAGAATGATAGCATACATTGCTTCAGTCTCTTTTTAAACTCTGATCTTTCTGGATCTTTCTCTGAATGTAGACATCTTCTTCCATCCTGAGACCTGTAGAGTTGTCTTTTAACTGTGCGATGCTGAGAAGCGTCCAGTCTTTCAAAATTGGTCGTCACACATATGATGTATCTGTGACTGTGTACAAATTTTTCCTGGTT
>CM053601.1:44388238-44411586 GCA_028646575.1 Pseudocheirus occidentalis
AAAGTGGTATTACTGGGTCAAAGGGTATGCTATTATTTATAGCCCTTTGGGCATAGTTCCAGATTGCCCGCCAGAATGGTTATATCAGTTCACAGCTCCACCAACAATGCATTAGAGTTCTAATTTTTCCACATCCTCTCCAGCACTTGTCATTTTCCTGTTTTGTCAACTTAGCCAATCTGACTGGTGAGATGTGGTACCTCAACGTTGTTTTGATTTGCATTTCATGAATCAATAGTGATTTGGAGCATTTTTCCGTGTGTGTAAATATATATTTAATTTCTATCTCTGTAAATTGCCTGTTCATATCCTTTGACCACTTGTCAATTGGAGGATGACTGGCATTCTTGTAAATTTTATTTAATTCCATGTATGTTTTAGAAATGAGGCCTTTATCAGAGACACTAGTTGTAAATATTCTTTCCCAATTTCCCACTTCCCTCTTAATCTTGGTTACATAGGCTTTGTTTGTACACAAACTTTTCAGTTTGATGTAATCAAGAATATCTATTTTGCATTTTATAATGATTTCCATATTTTCTTTGGTCATAAAGTCTTCCCTGCACCATAAACCTGATAGGTAAACTATTCCTTGCTTCTCCAGATTATTTACAGTATCAGCCTTTATATCTATATCATGCATCCATTTAGACTTGGCTTTGGTGTATGGCGTTAGATAATAGTGTATGCCCAGTTTCTGCCATACTATATTCCAATTTTCCCAGCAGTTTTTGTCAAATAGTGAATTCTTAGCCCAAAAACTTTGATCTTTGGACTTATTGAACTGTATATTACTATAGTCATTGGCTACTGAGTCTTTAGTACCCAGTCTATTCCATTGATCCACTACTCTGTTTCTTAGCCAATACCAGCCATTTTCAGGACCACTGCTTTATAATAGAGATTAAAATCTGGTACAGCTAGGCCACCTTCCCTAACATTTCTTTTCATTAGTTGCCTCGATAACCTGGACTTTTTTTGTTTTTCCAAATGAATTTTGTCACTATTTTTTCTAGTTCTATAAAGTAATTTTTTGGTAGAGCTCTTTGGTTTCATCTTAGTAGGTATAGATTCTCCCTGTTGAAGGAGGCAACTGTCTAATTCTTATTCGCTAGAGCACACATTTTTACCATATTTCTCCATGGAGGATCATTCGTTTTTTCTGTTGTTGCTGTTGTTGTTGTTCCTGTTGTTGTTGTTGTTGTTGTTGTTGTTGTTGTTGTTCTTCTTCTTCTTCTTCTTCTTCTTCTTCTTCTTCTTTTTCTTCTTCTTCTTCTATTTTTAAAAAGTAAATTATAGTTGAAAATGTGTTCTATATTTGTCTTGCTCTATAAATAGCACAACTCATTTCTTTTCTTCAAATATCCTCAAAAATATTTTCACTCCACTTCTTGCACACTTCATCACAAAGTAACAAAATATAGGCTATTGACAACCACAATGCATCTTTCCATTATAACTTGAGTTAATGTAAGTCTGAAAGTGATCTTATTCATTTCACAATTCATACTAATGTACCATGGGATAAGATTGGCTACCATTAATATCTCCCCTGATTAATCACACAAAAAGTAAACTCTTCCACCCAGCAGGTGTTACAAATGACTAATCAATTCAATTAGCATGAGAGGAACAACTTGTAGCTAGGAAAAAAAGCATTTAAACACCTTGAGACCTGGGGCACTTTAAATATTGTATTTTGCACCCAATGACCTAGCAGGGGATGCCTGGAAAGCATTTATCAACAGAAACAATAACAACAACAGTTAACATTTCTATAGGTTTAATCTCATGCCATATGTTCTCTATATACATAGATGTAGGTAAATTTTTGTGCTATGGAAGACATCCATGATAAAATGCAAAGGAGAAAAAAAGTACTCATCTATCTATCTGTCTATCTATCTATCTATCTATCTATCTATCTATAATACCTATCAATTATCTATCAGATTGGGAACTTTTTCTGCAAATGTATGTTTTCACCCTTCTTTAACCTCTAATTTTACTAGTTGGTCAGAAGTTCTTGGGAAGTTAAGCAGATTGCCTAGTCAACACAGTATATGAAACCAAGTCTTCAAGTTTCAGAGACAAGCTCTAGCTCACTGCAACCTACAGAAATGTATGTTTACCTCCAACTTGCCTATGTACATTATGAAGGTGATATCACATAAGAAAACCTACCCACAGGTACAATTATCTTGAGAGAATGAACCTTATTACTCTTACCCTGAAAAAAGCATGTAGATAAGCAAGTCCCATGTGAGTAACCTCATTGTCATGTAATTATAGCAACTGTAGTCCCAAGGTGTTTTTGTTGTTGGGAGGATCTGTGAGGGATGATGGGATGGGGTTGTGGTTGTGGCAGTGGCAGTTTTCAGTGTGAGCAATGGTTCAACCCCTAATATCAACATACCAGACCCATTTATGTTATGATGAGAACCTTTCTACTTCCCATAATTTTGACATTTGTGGGACATTTGAGGAGAACTTTAATATTCTCTCATTCTTCCTAGTCAAAATAGCAAATGAAATACTTATTGGAGGCAATATAAGATAATGTAATGTCCACTCTGATGAAGGTGTTCTATTCCCTTCTCTTCAAATAATTGGATATACGGTCTTACCCAAACCCTTTACTTTCCTGGGCCTCAATTGTCTAGTTATAAAATGAGGAAATGGCATTACACAGTGCTTCAAATTTTTCTACCATCATAATTCTACAATTGGTAACAAACAATAAGCACAGTAAGATGCTATGTTTTCTATAAGAATCAATCATCTTATATAGAAATTAGTTAGAGAGAGAAAGGACTAGAAGCAGAGCCAAGACAGTGCTATAAAGGCAAGGACTAGCTGTGGTACTTCAATTTTCCTCAGTACAACATTAAAATAAAGCTTCAAAATGAATTCTGGAGTTGTAGAACCAGTAAAAGGATGGGATGAAACAGTTTTCCAGCTAAAGATAACTTAGAAAGTAAATAGGGAAGATCTACCATACTGAAGAGAAAGTAGAGAACAATTCACCTCAGAACACTTCAACATAAACTGAGCCCAGCAAGCTAGCATCGGGTCATGCCACTGACTTAATCTATGACAGTTTTGGCTTCAGGAGCTCTCAGCCCACACATGTTAAACTTGTCAACAAATGGTCAGAAGGAGAGTAAAGAGGACTCTTTGCTAAAACTAGGAGCAGGACTTTTTTGGCATTGACATTATGTAGTTCTCCATTATAATCCAAGAGGGGCTGGGATTCTGGTCACAATGCTAGTCAGAAAATTGTGCTTTTGGTGACTAACAGATCAGAGAATGGGTCAAAAGAACATTGACCATACCTCTCTGTAATGATGATTAATTTGAAGACCCTTTTTTTTGTATTGTCAAGTAAGCAGGTACTTAGCCCTTAGTAACTAATCAAACTTCTGTGAAAGAAACAGAAGATATGAACACCTGTCTCCTGTTGCTGACATAACCATAAGGGGTTGCCTGAAAAAGGAAGTGAATGCTGTGTGTATATAAGAAAAGCCCCAGAGAGGCATAGTCAGAATTTCTTGAGACCAGGATCTAGTGACAGAATCTATTCTCCTGGGGAGTGATAGAGAGTTTCTCTCAGCAGCATCTGACAGCTGGGATGCTGCTGCTGCTGGACTGAAAACTGAGTCAGAAGTTTTTTTGGACAAGAGCTCATGAAGGCTGTAGTTGCTGCCACCAGGAAGACTAAAGAGGAACACACGCACACACACACACACGCGCACACACACACACACACACACACACACACACACACACACACACCCTCCACCCTTGGCTATAGAAAATGATTTTGATTTTGAAGACACGGGAGAAGTGATTGTGATACCAGGAGCCAGTTGAGATTTCTTCTGGGTCATATGGCCAGATGAACCACCAGAGGAAAGAGGAGGTATGGCTATGGTGCCAAAATCCTGGAAGAGGGTCTTGCTGATGTTTTCAGGGGTCCTGAGACTGTTCTGCAGGCAGAGAGTAAAGCAATGAGGATGCTAGCAATGTATATTGTGGCTTTGTTAAGGTTTGTCTCCCGAGGAATAGAAATTGCTGAGAACTTGCCTCTGGTCAAGATGAAAATATTTCTCCTAGGGCATTGAATGCTGTGATGAAATTGTAGTTTACTAGTAACATAGGGGTGGAGGGTTTGTGTATTTTCTAATGATTGTACTTAGCTATTAATGGTACTTAATAATTGACTGCTGAATAAGTGCTGATTGGGTTAATTAACATGCTCAATAAGTGGAAGACTTTGACTATTGTATTTTGAGATGACTGTTGTTTGTTCTAAATATTGTGAACACTTTGACTATTTTAATGATAAGCTGTTGTGAAGACTATAATTTGATTTTCTGTGAAAAGGTGTAATATTCTGAATGATGTGCTTTGATTTTTCTGTGAACAGTTTGCTTTGATTTGGTATGGAATAAATAGAGTGTTCACTATACTGGGTAATCAGAACCTTAAAAACTATTCACGGTAGCATACTTCTGGAAAGCTGCTTGTGACTAGCATTACACTTTCCTTAGATCATACCATCTTGTAAGAACTGAAACCATACAGAAAGTCAGAACTATATTACCTTATGCTTGGGACACTCCCCCTATCAAACCTTGGAGCAGAGCAAAGCTTTAAAATAAAGTCAAAATCAAGATAAAGGACAGAAAAAAATAGAAAAAAACCTGGACTGAGAGTTAGCATGATTACAGGAAGCATCTAAACAGATACTCAGAAGAAGACAGTGGACTCAAAAGAGCCAAATGTGAAGCCTCAAAGGAAAAAATGGGAATTCATCTCAAAGCTGAGAAGAACTCAAAGGGGATTTAAAAATAAAATGAGATACATTGGGGAAAAATTGAGGAAATAAGTGAGAGATATAAAAAATCAAAAATAGGAGGGACAACAATTTGGTTAAAGGAAGCACCAAAAATACTGAAGAAAAAACGTGGTAAAAAGAGATATGAAATCTATTGAAAAGAGTTCCTTTAAAAGCAGTATTGACAAAATGAAAGAAATGTACAAAAATTCATTAATAAAAGAATTAATCAAAAAGTAAAATTAACCAAAAGGAAATGGAGGCATAAAAATTTAATGTAGAAAATAATTTCACTAAAGTTAGAATTGGATAGCTGAAAGTTAATGACTCCACAGTACATTAAGAAACAATAAAACAAAATTTAAAACGGGAGAAAATGGGAAATAACTCATTGGAAAAACAATTGATGTGGAAAATAGATTAAAGATACATAATTTAAGATTTGTTGGGCCTAGAGGAAAAATCAAGGGAATTAGAGGAAGAAATAGATACAAAGAAATACTAGTGGGGGACCTCAATCTCCCCCTCCCTGACCTTGATAAACCTAAACTCAAAATAAAGCAGAAAGAAGTTAAGGAAGCAAATAGAATTTTAGACAGGCTAAACATGATAGAGTTTTGGAGAAAATTGAATGGGAAAAAAGGAATATACCTTCCTCTCAGTGGTACGTGGCATATACACCAAAATCAACCATTTACTAGGGCATAAAACCTCATAATTTGGTGCAAAAAGACAGAAATATTAAATGTATTATTTTCAGATCATAATGCAATAAAAATTATATGCAGTAAAGGGCCATGGAAACATTAGCAAAAAACTAATTGGAAACTAAATAATTTAATCCTAAAGAAGAGTGTGTCAAAAAATAAATCATAGTAACAATCAACAACTTCAATAAAGAGAATGACAATAATGAGACATCATACCAAAACTTGAGGGATGCAGCAAAGACAGCTCTTAGGTGAAGTTTTATATTCCTGAACGTACACATAAAAAAATTACCGAAAACAGAGGTCAATGAATTGGGCTTGCAATTGAAAAAGCTATAAAAAGAACAAATTGTAATTCCCTAAGCAAATGCTAAATAAGAAATAATGAAAACTAAAGGAGAGATTAATGAAACTGAAATTAAGACAACTATTGAACTTATAAACAAAACAGAGTTGTTTTTATGAATAAAAAACAATAAAATTGATAGACCCTTAGTCAACATGATAAAAAAAGAAAGTAGAAAACTAAATTTTGAGTCTCAAAAATGAAAGGGTGAACCTACCTCCAAATGAAGAGGAAATTAAAACAATAATTAGGTATTATCTTGCTCAATTGCATGCACACACATTTGACAATCTTAGTGAAATTGATGAATATTTACAAAAATAAAAGTTGCCTGGGACTAACTGAAGAGGAAGCAAATTACTTAAATAATCACATATCAGAAAAAGGAATTGAACAAGCTATCAAGGAATTCCCTAGGAAAAAAACCCCAGGGCCAGATGGATTTATCAGTGAATTCTATCAAACATTATAAGATTAATTGCTCCCAATACTCTACAAACTATTTGGGAAAAGTGGTGAGGAAGGAGTCCTACCTAATACTTTCTATGACACAAATATCGTACTGATACCTAAAACAGGGAGAGACAAAATGGAGAAAGAAAATTATAGACCAATAACCCTCATGACTATAGATGAACAATTTTAAATAAAATATTAGCAATAATAATACAGCAAATTATCACTAGAATAATATATTTTTATCAGGATGGATTTATACCACAAATGCAAGGATAGGTCAACATTAGGAAAAACATCAGTACCATTGACCATATCAACAAGAAATCTAGCAGAAACCACATGATTATCTCAATAGAGACAGAAAAAGATTTTGACAAAATACAACATCCATTCCTATTAAAAGACACTTGAAAGTATAGGAATAAATGGAGTTTTCCTTAGAATAATAGATTGCATTTGCTTAAAGCCATCAGAAAGTATTATGTGTAATGGGGATAAACAAGAAGCATTTCTAATAAGATTACAGGTGAAACAAGGCTTTCTGCTATCACCCCTCTTATTCAATATAGTACTAGAAATGTTAGCAGTAGCAATCAGAGAAGAAAAAGAAATCAAAGGAATCAAATTAGGCAAAGAAGAGACACAGCTTTCACTCTTTGCAAATGATATGATGATAGAGAATCCGAGAGAATCAAGTAAAAATCTTCTTGAGACAATAAATAAATTTTGAAAAAATGCACAATATAAAATAAACCCACATAAATCCTCAGCATTCCTATATATTTTCAATGAAGTGAAACAGCAAGAGATAGAGAACCCACATTTAAAGTTACTGCAGTCATTAAAAAAAATATTTGGGTATCTACCTGCCAAAACAAACCCAGTACCTTTATGAACACAACTACAAAACATATCACACAAATAAAATCAGATCTAACTAATCAGAAAAACAAATCATCAATTGCTTGTGGCTGGGTCAAGGTAATATAATAAAAATGACAATTTTACCTAAATTAAATTATATATTTAATGCCATATAAATTAATCTACCAAAAATTACTTCATAGAAATAGAAAAAATGTGACAAAATTCATTTGAAATAACTAAACATTCAGAATTATAAGGCAATTAATGAAAAGAGATGGTAGGAAAGATGGTCTAGCCATACCCAATTTTAGTCTGTATTACAAAGCAACAATCATCAAAACTGCTTGATATTGGCTAAGGAATAGAGTAGTGGATCAATGGAATAGATTCAGTGCAAAAGACTCAGTAGTCAACAATATATCAATATACTGTTTGATAAGGCCAAAGACCCCAGTTTTGGGGGTAAGAACTCTATTTGACAAAAACTGTTGGGAAAATTGGAATACAGTGTGGCAGAAACTGGGCGTAGACCATCATCTAAAGCAGTACAGCAAAGTCAAATCTGAATGGGTGCACAATCTCGATATAAAGGCTGATACTGTAAGTAATATGGGAAAGCAAGGATTAGTTTACCTGTCAGATTTATGGAGTAGGGAAGATTTTATGACCAAAGAAGAGTTAGAGAGCATTATAAAATGCAAAATGGATAATCTTGATTACATAAAATTGAAAAGTTTCTGTACAAATAAATCCAGTGTAATGAAGATTAACAGGGAAGTGGGAAATTGGGAAAGAATTTTTACAACCAGTGTTTCTGATACAGGCCTCATTTCTGAAATATACAGGAAATTAAATAAAATCTGTAAGAATACAAGTCATTCCCCAAATGATAAATGGGCAAAGGATATGAACAATCAATTTTCAGAGGTAGAAATTAAAGATATTTATAAGCATATGAAAAATTCTCTAAATCACTATTGATTCAAGAAACGCAAATCAAAACAACTTTGAGGTATCACATTTCACCAGTCAGATTGACTAAGATGACAAAACAGGAAAATGAGAAAAGTTGTAGAGTATGTAGAAAAATTGGAACACTAATGCATTTTCAGTGGACATGCAAACTGATACAACCATTCTGGAGAGCAATCTGGAACTATGACCAAAGTGCTATAAATAATCACATACCCTTTGACCCAGTAATGCTACTTCTGGGGCTGTATTCAAAAAAGATCATAGAAGTGGGAGGAAGATTCATATGTACAAAAATATTTATCGCAGCTCTCTTTGTGGTGGCAAAAAACTGGAAATTCAGGGAATGCCTTTCAATTAGGAAATAGATAAACAAGTTGTGATATATGAACATAGATACATATATGTGTTTGTATGTATGCATGTATATATGTATACATATGTATATATGTATGTGGGTATGTGTGTATATTTATTTGTATTTCCTTCCCCTATCCTCACACTGAGAAAATCTTCGTAAGTTACAATTGTCATTTTTCCATGTTTGCATGTAACTGTTCCAACTTTTATAACTTCCTAATGATTTACCCTCTATGTCCACCCCTTCCTGCCTCCAACACCTAACTGTCAAACTTTCCACTCATTTTTAATCTTCCATGAAGAATGCCTGAAAGTCCTTCCCCTCACAGAACAACCATATTTTCCCCTGAAACATTACACTCAGCTTTTCTGGGCAGGTGATTCCTGCCTTCAATCATAGCTCCCTTGATCTCTGGAAAATCACACTCCAGGCCCTTCAATTCCTTAATGCCAAAGCTGCTAGATCCTGGGCAATCCCTACTGTGCCCACATAGTACAAGAGACACAAATTATCTCATCTTGGCAGCCTGCAACACGATCAAGAAAAGAACAAATAAATCACCCTTCAAGAAATCCTCCAGCAAAATAGCTCTAATATTTTAGAACCAGAGGGAAAAATTGAAATGGAAAGAATTAATCACCTCTTGAAAAAGATCCCCAAAAGTAAACTCCTAGGAATGTTATAGTCAGGTTCTAGAGTTCCCAGATCAAGGAGAAAATATTACAAGCTGCTAAGAAGAAACAATTTGAATACTGTAGAAACCCAATCAGGATTATACAGGTTCCAGCAGCTTCTACATTAAGGGATCAAAGGGCCTGTAATATGATATTCCAGAGATCAAGGGAGCTAGGATTAAAACCAAGAATCACCTGCAAAATTGAGTATAAAATTTCAGGGGAAAATATGGTCATTAAAAGAGGTGGAGGACTTTCAAACTTTCTTGCTGAAAAAAACAAGAACTGAATAGAAAATTTGTCATTCAAATATAAGAAACATGAGAAGGTAAACAGGGAAGAAATCATAAGGAACTTATCAAAGTACAACTATTTACATGCCAACATGGAAAAACTTATGAAACTTTTCTCAGTACGAGGATAGGTGAAGGGAATATAAATGTACACACACACACATACACATATATATGTATATATAAGTATATGTATATATGCATGTATGTATGCATATGTATACATATATATCTATATAGGAGGTTATATGTGTGTATGAATACATATGTGAGTGTGTGCATATATGTATACATAGACAGAGGGTACAGGATCAATTGAATTTTAAGGGATGATATTTAAAACATGAATTTGAGAAGTGGGAGAGGAATAGAAATGAGAGGAGACAGGTATCATACAGAAGATTCAAGGGATAACTGTTACAATGGAGGGGAATAAAAAGAAGGCAAAAGGGAATAGGTCAACCTTACTCTCATTGAATATGGTTCAGAGAAAGAATGACATACACTCTAAATTGATTATCTTGACCTACAGGGGAGTAGGGGGGATGGGAATGAGAGGGGGAATGATGGAGGGGAGGGCAGGTTGGGGGAGGAGGGTTGTTAGAAGTACATACTTCTCTAAAGGGACAGGGACAAAGTAGAGAATAGAACAAGTGGGGGGCAGGAAAGGAAGGATTGAAATATAGTCCATCTTTCACAATATTTCCATTGTGGAGATGTTCTAGGTAGGTACACATGAACAGCCTGTATTGAATTGCTTGTCTTTCTGGTGGGGGTGGGTGATGAGGGAGGTAGGGAAGGAATCTAGAATTTAAAGTTCTAAAACCAAATGTGTATATATGTAGGTATATGTGAATATATGTTTGTATATATATATATGTATATATATATACACATACATATAAACACATATGTGGGTTTGTGTAGTATATATATGTGTGTGTATCTGTGTGATTTGTATTATTGTTGTTGTTGTTGTTGTTGTTTACATTCTACTGGGAATTAAGATATACAGGCTGGGATAAGGAGAACCATCTTGTCCTGCCGGAAGTCAGAGTGGTGATGGGGGAGGATATATGTGAGAACAGATTAGGGGAGGGGGTAAACCTGGGATTGGTCTTCTGTGGTGCTGGGCAGGGGAAAGATGGGGAGACAATTTGTAACTAAAAATCTTGTGGAAATGAATGATGTAAACTAAAAATAAACAAAAGTTAATTTATATTAAAAATTAATAAAGGAAAAAATGGAGAACAACAACAAAAAAAAACAAATAAGGCCTTTGAACCTTCTAGTAAATGTGAGTGGGACACTGCAAAAGATACTAGTTTTGTCTTCTCTGTACTCGAGAGCTCAAAGTCTCATTTCTGAGGCATCTCTTTTTTCAGATCTATGAATTTTCCCAATTTATCTTAGTGCTAAATGAATTTTATTACGTTTGTTGATATTCACAATGATATTGCACAATTCCCTTTTCTGTCAACCAGGAAAGGGTTAAATACCAGTCTTATTGCAGCTTTGAAACCTGTTTCTCTTTGATCAGTGAAATGGCCCTTTTTATTCTTAGATAAATTTTAGTGGAGAAGTTCCCCTTTTTCCCTTTTTTTCTCTTCTTTCTGCCTTCAAAAACTTGGCCAGAGTCCAAGGAAGCAGAAAGGGAAATTTTTGTTTTCTGCCAGCAACTTTTCTTTAAGAGACTATCAATCTTTCAAGCTCAGGCATGGTGTTATTTTTTTAACTGGCTTAATTTTGAAACTTACAAGGTGGGATACTCAAGGATTTTTACACAGACACAGAATAGACAGATACAAACAGACAGGTGGACCTAAAAAACAGATACAGAGCACTCAAAGCACATAGGTGAGGAGCCACATGACATGCACAGAACCTAGGACAGAAACCAGAAACAGGCAGAGATCCAATGTCTTGGTTGCACCTGTGAGATCATTGTGTTCCCTGAACACTCCACCTGCATCTAGCCATATTCTCCAGACCAGGATCAGAAGGGAATTCCCATCAAAACTAGAACCAGAAACCTAACTTGCTTATGGAGTTTTTTTGTTGTTGTTGTTGTTGTTGTTTTTGTTGTTTTTTTATCTTCACGAGTCTGAGTAAGGGAAAGTCAGGGGCAGGTTAAGTCTCCACAAAAGCCAAATTCAGGAATGAATCTGAGTGGAGGAGGGACTTGATAACTCTATTCATGCCTGGGGGCCCAGAAACATTCCTCTCAGAGTCAGGGCAGGGTCAGTTTGTCTCCTCCCTGAGGCTGAGATCCTGGGGTCTTCTTGGTGACACAGAACACTGCATCTCATTGGGTCTTCAGAAATGTTGTGCAGAATAATGGGAAGCAAGACTCAAGTTATAAATTTAATGTGGATTTATTCAAGCAGGATACTGTTCAGAGTGTAGACTCAAACTGAAGAGTATGAGTATGTTCAGAGCCAGAGTATTTAAATGCAAAACCCACAAAATAATGATCTGATCTATATGAAAGCAGGAACATACAGAAGCAAAGGAGTGTAATTGGTGGACCATATGTAGAATATGAAATATAGTAAAGTTTCAATTTCCCAGAACAGGATAGGTGACTAAGCTTTTGGTAGTTTCTCAGAAATATGCAGGACTTTACTGTTGTGAAGAAGAGAGCACAAATTGGTGGGGACTGGGGCAAGATGGAAGCTGACTTGAAGCCCAGTATAATACTAGTAATTTTTCATTCTTCAGATTTTGTTTGACTGATGCTTGATACCTCATCAAAACATTAGTTTTAGATTCACTGATTCCATTTTTTAGCAAATTATTCTCCTAAATTAATTTTTGAAGTCACTTTTCCCTATGTTCAAATTTTGAACCTCTTTTCCAATTTCACAAATCTTACTTTTTAAGGAACCAATTTATTCATTTTTTTTCTATTTTGGCAAGTGTAATATTAAAATAATTAATTTATTTTCTACCTCTCTAATATGGCATTTAAAATTTTTGGGCTCTTCTAAGAATGCTTTCTGGGTTTCAGATCAATTCATATTCTCTGTTAAAGTTTCAGAGTTGGGTATAGAGTCAATGCTGATCTCTTGTGGATTTGGTTCTTCTCACTCATTATAAAACGATTCAATTATTTTTGTTCTTGGACATTGCTTCTTTCTTATTCTGATTGCATATTTCATGGCCTTTAAAGTGAATTTCTGCTTCTGGGGTATAGAGAGTTCTTACCATACTTCTTATACTGGGAGTTAGGTGTCTGATTGTTGGCTTTTTGAGCTGTGTCTTTTGAGTGTCTAGATTGAGGCCAAGGCCAGGGCTTTATGTATTGCATTAAGGTTGCTCTGAAGCTCACAGTATAAGGTGTGGGGGATGGGTGATTTGGCTGCTTCAGTATTCCACCTCTCAGCCCCTTGGCTGAAACTCAGGAAGGCTCAGCTTTTGGTGGCCCAAAGCACCAATGTCTACCGGTTCCCCTGGTTGTGTGAAGGAACAAGTGGGGTTCTGGTGTTAGTGCTTTCTGGCTTCACCCCCCTGGGATTCAGGATCTCCTGGTGGTCAGCTGAGATGGGGCTTTTGGGGACAGCTCTTCCCCTGCATTTTAGCCTTGGCACAGCCACACCCACAATCTTCCTCTAGGACTCCCAAACCTGCCTAGGGTTGGGCTATTTCAGCATTTTCCTGTGAGGCAATATTCTCTGGGTTTTCAGGGTCTTCGGGAGAGTGGAGCAGATAGGGTTTACTTCACCATCTTTGCTCCTAGGAGCTCAGGGAGTTGATTTTTAAACATCCAGGTTGTGGATTGGTAGCCCCAGAATTAGGGGCTGTTGCTGCAGGCCCTTCACTTTTTCTTACTCACCTCCAAAAAGATCACCATCCTGTGGTGAGGTGTTTGGCAATTGCCCCTGCAGTGGCTGAATCAGCTTGCCTGGGCTCACTGTGACTCCACTCCGGTCAGGTATCAGTTCTGAATTGGTGTAGCCCCTACCCCATTCTTCCCCTGCCCAGTCCCAAGCATGCATCTTCCTAGACTGAAAATCTTCCAGGGTCTGTCTCCCAATGGATTCTGCCACTCTAAAATCCATTCACATTCACTTTTTTAGGGGTTACTGAAGAAATTCATGGAGGAATTTAGGTGAGTTCCTGTTTTGACGCCACCATCTTGGCACTGTACCTAGGTAGATAATTCTTAAATAATCTCTCCTCTATCTTTTTCCAGGTCAGTTGTTTTTCAATGAAGTATTTTACATTTTCTAATATTTTTTCATTCTTTTAATTTTGATTGACTATGTCTCATACAGTCATTATCTTCTACTTGCCTAATTTTGCTTTTTAAGGATTTTTTCTTACTTTAATTAGCTTTTAAAAATGTCTTTTCCACTATTTGGTCAATTATACTTTTTAAGTCCTTCTGTTCAGTGAGGGTTTTTTTTGGCCTTTTTGAAGGGGGGAAGGCAAGGCAATTGGGGTTGTGACTTACCCAAGATCACACAACTAGTAAGTGTTAAGTGTTTGAGGTTGGATTTGAACTCAGGCCTTCCTGATTCCGGGGCCAGTGCTCTATTCACTGTACCACCTAACTGCCGATTTTCAGTGAATTTTTGTACTTTCTTTTCCATTTGGCCAATTGTACTTTCTAAGGAGTTGTTTTCTTCACTAGATTTTTTTTTCCTATTTTGTTAATTGTATTTTTTTAATGAAATTGTTTTCTACATTTGATAATTATGCCTCATTTTGCAAGCTAGGGGCTCTTTCTTCCGTGTCTCATTTCTTTTCTCATTTTTTTTTCTTTTTGCCTCTCTGTTTTGCCTTTTAAAATATTTCTTGAGTTCTTCCATAAAGTGGGCTTCTGTTTCCCTTAAGACAAGTTCATATTATCTTCTGAGGTTTCAGATTTGGGTATATTGATAATATTATCCTCTTCTGATTTTGTGTTTTCATATTCCCTATCACCGTAATGCTTATCTATTGTTAGTGTTCTTTTTAGTTTTGCTTTTTGGTCATTTTGTTCACCTATTTCATGACTTTTAAAGTTGAGCCCTGTTGCTGCAGCATAGGGGCCACTGCCTAGGCTTTTTTTGGCTGGAAGTCAGCCTTCTTGTCACTTGTTTTGTGCCATGGGCTCTCAGGTGCCAGTTGCTAGTGGTTGTAGATCTCTGGAAGCTTAAATGGTGTTGAGTTTGAGTCCTAGTGGTGGTTTTTGGCATATGCTGAAACCAGGTTTAATTGCTCTGGTTTCCCAGGGACTGCACTTAAGCACAGGGAGGTCTGCTGCTAAAGGACACTTACCAGCCTGGGGAATGTGGTAGTGCACATCATGTTTCCACAAGTTAGGGTCTTCTGGTTCCCTTGTCTCTGATAAACCAAATGGGAGTGGGATGGTGTTGAGGTGTCCTGGTGTTGATGTTGGCATGCTAAGAAACTAAGGATATCTGGCTGTTTTGTTGAGATGGAGTCTTCCACCAGCTTGCTGGTATGCTTCTTATGCTGTACTTCTCTCTCCTTTCACCCTAATAATATAGACTTTATTTGCTGATTTTCTAAGTCACCTGGATAAAAAGCTGGTCCATTCCCTCTTTCTGCTGTCTCCATTATTCTAGGTTCTGTTGTGGGGCACTGTTTTATGGTTGTTCAGGAATGAGAGTGGGAAAGGGAAAGCAATCTACTGATTACTTCTTTATTTTGACTCCCAGGAGTCAATGTATCAGTTGGTGTTGTTATGAGTTATTTCATAGTCTCTTTTATTTTTCTTCATCCTTTAGATTTTATTTTATTATTTCTTGATCTCTAATAACTTCTCTTGTTTCCCCTTGACAAATTCTGATTTTCTTGGAGTCACTGTCTTATTTAAGTTCCTACATGTCCTTTTCTAATTGGTTGACATTCTTTTCGTAATCTTTTTCATGGATTGTTCTCTTTTTTCCCTCACTCTATCTCATTTGATTTTTAAAGTCTTTTTAAAAGATCTATGTATCCTTTTTGGGCAAATGGTCAGTTGACATTATTCTTTGATGTAGAACATGGTTTCTTTGCTTCAGTTTCTTACTCTGAAGATTAATCCCAGTTTTATTCATTCCCAAAGTAACTCTATATGGTTGTATTCTTTTTTCCTTTCCCTGTGATTTTTTTCTAATAGCTTAGTTTTGTAATCACCTCTAGTCTTAGGATATGTGCCTCTGACCTCATATCCTCCTTGAGTTCTCCCTTCTGACATCTAACCCAAATTAAGACTTCCAATTATTTGTAAGTTCTCACAGCCAATTTCCTGCCCCAATGCTTGTGTACTCACCGTGAATATGCTAGTTCCTTCTATCCCCCAATCATATATTTGCAACAAGTTGTGTCTGCTGCTCTTTGACAGTAGACATTTTCTTCATCCCCAATTATGACACCCAACTCCCTTCATTAACCAGGGGATGAATGTTCCTATGGCTGGAACTTAGGCAGCCTTCCAACACAGCTAACCCCAAGAGTTGCACTTGTTTTTTAAGTGCTCCCTAGTCTGAAGATATTTACTTTTCACAGGGACCAAGCCACAGCCAGGAATTTGTCTTAAGGTCTTCTCTGATTTTTCCATGAGGATCCTTTTCTGCTACACTCCTTACTTATTTTTATCACTTTGTGTGTGCCCTAAGCTACTGTTCTACCTCTGTTGTGAAGGAAAATCTTGAGAGTTTGAAATTTTCCTAACCTACTCCACCATCTTGCCAGAATCCTCCCAGCCTGATTCTTTTTTTTCAATCTTTTTAAATTGATGCATTTATTAGCTTTTAGTTTACATGATTCAGTTCCAGAATCCCTTGAATTTCAAATTTTCTCTGCTCCCTCCACCCATGGTGGTATGCAATCAATTATGCAAATACTTTTGCATTGGATATTAATCTGGTTGTATAAAAGGTTGTAACCAATGGAGTGAACAGTGGGAAAAAGGAAACAAAACCAAACATGGAAAAGCATTATAGCATGTATATTGCTTCAGTCTCTTTTTAAACCCTGTTCTTTCTAGATCTTTCTCTGAATGTAAATATCTCCTTCCATCCTGAGACTTGTAGAGTTGTCTTATAACTGTGCGTTGCTGACAAGAGTCAAGTTTATCAAGGTTCATCATCACACATATGATGTGTCTGTGATTTTGAATAAGTTTTTCCTGGTCCTGCTCTTCTCACTTAGCATCAGTTTGTATAAGTCTCCAGGTAAATATGAAGTCATCTCCTTCCCATTTCTTATAGCAGAATAGTATTCCATTACATTCATATACCACAACATGTTTAGCCATTACCCAATTGATGGGCATCCCCTTAATTTCCAGTTTTTTTGCCACCACAAAGAGAGCTGCAATAAATGTTTTGCCTTAATTTCTCCTTTAGGAATGAAGATTCTGTACTATTTGGTGGATAAATGTTAATAATGATATTGTCTCATTTTTGATGGTGCCTTTTACCAGGATATAGTTTCCTCCTTTATCTCTTTTAATTTGATCTATTTTTACTTTTGCTTTGGCTGAGATAAAGATTTTTACTTTGGGTGAGGGATGATTGATTTTACTCCAACCTTTTACTTTTACTCTGTACGTATCTCCCTGTTTCAGATGTGTGTCTTGTAAACATCACATTGTAGGATTATGGTTTTTAATCCATTCTGCTACCCATCTCCATTTTAGATGAATGTTCATTCCATTCACATTCAAAGTTATGATTACTATCTGTGTCTTTCCCTCCATCCACTTCCCTCCCCTGTTTATGCTTTTTTTTTGTTCTCTTCTCCCTTTCTCTTCTTAAAAGTTTTCCTTTTGACCATTGCCTCCCTCAGTATTCCCTTCTTATCCTGCCTGATTCTTAATGTCTCACAGAGTTATTAATTTCCATTTGCTCAATTCCAATTTTTAAGGAATCATTTTTTTCAGTTAGCTTTGGGACTTCTTTTCCATTTGGATAATGGTACCTTTAAGTAGTTATATTCTTTAATCATTTTTGCCCTTCCTTTTCCAAGCAGTTTACGATTTCTTGCTGATCTCTCATTTCTTTCTCCAGTTTGTCTTCTACTTTTCGTCTTTGACATTTAAAAACTCTTTTGAATTCTTCCAAGAAAGTCTTTTTGAGCTTGAGACCAATTCATATTGGCCTTTGAGGTTTAACATATAAGCATTATTACATTATTGTCCTCTTCTGAGTTTGTGTTTGGATTTCACTTGTCACCCCAGAAGTTCTCTATAGTCAGGGTCCTGTTTTGCTTTTTGCCTATTTGGCTTTTTAAAGTTGATCTCTGCTCCTGGGGCACAAGGGTCACTATCCCAAGCTTCTTATACTAGTGTCCAGGGGCCTGGTCTCTGGCTTTGTGCACTGGGGCCTCAGTTGCTTGCTCACTCTACTGGGGTAGACCAGTCTAATTGTGCCTGTTGTTATCTGGTTTCTGCACCTGGCAATTTGCCTTCAGGTCTTCTGTGAGGCTTGTAGCCTCACAGCTGGCTTGTTGTGCCACTAGTCTGCTGAGTCAGGACTATGGGACCTCAGTTGCTGATTTGTCCCGAGACCAAGAGGTTCTTGTTGGCTTTCCCAACACTCTCTGCCCTGGGATGTGCTCTCTTTTTACCCAAGTGAAACAGGCCTTTCATGAAGTCCTTCAAGGTAGACTTAAGTTGGAAAATTGTTTCACACTTTTTATTTTGGTTCTATTACTTTGGCATTCATTTAGAGGCATGATTTAATGTTGTTGTTGATGGAAATTGGGGAGAGCTCAGGCAGCTTCCTGGCTTCTCTCTACCACCTTTGTTCTGCTCACTCCTACCACAAAATTATATATTAAGAAAAATTTTTAGCATTTATTATTTCAAGATGTTGATATCCAAGTGTTTGCCCTCTCTCCCTCCACTCCACTTTTCTCAAAGCAGTAGGTAATTTTACATAATTTATATATTTGCTATTATATAAAACATATCTCTATAATTATGTATAGATATGCATATATGTACATATTGGATCAAAAGGAGATAAAATCAGCTGAGGGGGGGGAGAGCCAAGATGGCCATGTAGAAGCAGCAAAGTTTCCCAGCTCTCACACAGCCACCCTAAATACCCATAAAATATGACTCTAAACAAATTTTATGGCTCCCAAACTCACAAAAATACAGAAAACACATCTCTCGCTGAAGGCAGCTCAGCAGGAGGTGCTCATCATGGCAGGCTGGGAGCTGAGGGCAGCCAGCACAGGCAAAATCAAAACCATGGCCAGGCCCCAGGGCAGTCAGGAGGAGCCACAGCTTGAGTCTACCCTGCAGAGTAGATCTACAGCACCTGAAGCAATCTCCTCCTCTATTAAGCCAGGAAAAAAGGATTAGAGAAAGATCAGTGAAAGTGAAGCTTTGAAGCTAAATTTGCCCCCAGGGCAAGGAAGCAGTGGAAGAAGGGCAGGATGTGCTACAACCTGAAACTGCTCCACTGGGCTGCTTCAGAGCTCCTGGCCGGCAAATCCTGCAGGAGGGTTGAGACAATTGATCAGGGCCAAAGGCTGTTGCATTGAGTGGCCTGGATCCAGATTGTGGTCTTGGGTGGTGGTCCTGGGGTGTGTTTTCAGCAAGCCAAAGCTGGTGGGGGCTGCAGCAACCCCCTAATAGCTCACAACATGGCTAAAATTGAAATATGTTTTGTGTGACTGTACATGTGTCACCTATAACAAATTACTTGCTTTTTCAACAAGGAATGAACAAAATTTGGAAGTCAAAATTTATTTTAAAATTATTTTTACAATTATATGTAATTGGTAAAAATAATAAAAAAAGAAAAATGATCTTTACACTGAAGAAGTGAAGAGTTAGATGAAACATATTCCTTTGAATCAAGAAAAGAGATTAAATTTGTTTTAGCCTTCTGCAGAAGACAGAACTAAGGGAAAAATGTACAAACTGCATTAAAAATTAGGGTTAATCACAAAAAAGCATCTTAATATCTACAGCTAACTAAATATGGAAATGACTGGATTAGGTTGTAGGGCATTCATACTCACTGAAAGTAGTTAAGTAAAGTTTGGATCAAAACTTGCCAAAAATGGATTACTATTTGGGACTATTTTAGATTTGTTTACTCTTTGAAGTTCCTTTGGATTCTGAATTATTTAATTTGGTAAATGTGTGAACAGATAGGCTTTTTTGTGTATTTCTAATTTTTTTTAATTCTTATGTTTTCTTTCATCATTTTTTCACAAAAAGAAGCAATTAAACTCTTTGTGCTGTAGCCAGTCCTCCAAACTTATTTAGTCACTGACAGAATGAGATTCCTCCACATAAATTCTTTATTCCAAAGAGATCATAGGTACAAATATAAACCACCCTGCAAAAAGACATTTAAAGGAACTTTAAAAAATACACATATGACAGCAAGAAATCTTCCATATGGGTCAACAGAAACTGAAGTAATATGCAACACTTGCCCCCCACACACACACAGAGGAAAAAAGGACACTCCCAGAGATGTTTTCCATTCATCAAGAATTCCTCCTTCCACTTTTTTATGATATCTCAATCAATTCTCAAGTTACAATTGCATCATGCTGGATGGACATTTCTTCCCAGAATATTTGGAGAGGAATCCAGCTGGTACTTCTTGACATCACATAGAATATTGAGTATCAGTATCAAGATTGTTTAATCTTAATGTGAACAAGTGCATAGTTATAACTGATGAGTATGTCACTCTAAATGCACCTGTTTATCAGTACATGTCATATGTGAATGCCATATTAAGTACCAGTGTTATATAGGTGGCCATTTTCAGTGATTTCATTAAAATAATTACATGATTTGTCATATCTCATGTCATAATTATTTTATGAGAAACTTCAGTGGGGATATGAGAACATTGAAGCGCTTTTTTCTTTTCTTTGAGAAATGTCAGCTAAAAAAGCCTCAATTTCCATTTTTTCTTTCTTTTTTTGGCCTAATATCTCACACTAGATAAGGGTAGTTATTCAGTAGTTCCACTTTTCTGCATCAGGTTATGCTTTTCTGGGAGTAACATGTCATAGGCATTTGAAGTATAACCATCAGCTTCCCATCCTCAGAGATTTCATGTTTTATGCCTGTATGACTCTTCTGTCCCAAGAAGTATGACACTGGAAGCGTAAAGTGATACTCAGACAGAGATAAGTTATCCACTAGTGAGGAGTCTTGAGTGACTGAGTAGGCATGAATCTAATCCAACATATAAAGTATTTTTCTGTCATATATTTTATTAAACAAAGTCAGCATTATTTTATGAAAGCAGAACAAAAAGGCATTTGAACAGAGTCTTTAGTTTAAGTGGGATGACCGTTTGTGTATCTTTGAATGAATTTGAGGTCTGATATGCTCTTGTAGGGCTGGGACCTTAGTTAGTTATTTATAGAAATAGCAAATTAATATTGGGGAACAGAATCAAAAGGATGAAAATGCCTAACCATTGCAGTAGAATGGGCTAAGGCACTGCCTCATAAACAGAAGACATATTTAGAAATTAGAGTCATGGAAAAAAAGAAAACCTTTTTAAGGGTGCTGGAAACAGAATTAAAGAAAGGGCAAAAGAGCTATGTATTCAGTACTCTATTTTGTTCCTTTAAATCATCATTTTGATGAAAGATATATTCAGAAATGCCTATGTAGAACTGCAGTCATGACTCATGAGGCTTGAGGATCCCAATACAGTATACACAAGAATTATAGAAATAAAAGATGAAGATAACCCAAAGCTATATCTGAGTTATCATAAAATCAAAGAGTAAAAGGACCTAAATAGAGCATCATCTGGAACCATAAAGATCAAATAACTTATTTTACAAACTGAAGCCCGGGGAACCAGTGAAATTGACCAGTCTTAGCAAGATGGAAGATATTGGAGATAAGAGATTGTGAGGTATCTAAGATCATTCCTAGGTAATGATTCTGAGGGACTGGGAGAATAGTGTTGTCATCAATAGTAAGGGGAATGTTGGGGGGAAGAGACAGTTTAGGAAAATGATAATGACTTTTCTTTGGGACATATTGATTTAAAAATGTCTGTTGGAAAGTTCAAGATGCCTGAAAGGGAGCTGAATATGTGATATGAGGTCAGCAAAGAGATTGTAGCAGGAAAGGAAGATTTGAGAATCTTCAGCAAAGTGATGGTAATTAAGTCCATGGGAGCTAATGAAATCACCATGTGAAATTAAATAGAGAAAAGAAGAGGGTATAGGAGTAATTCCAAAAGAAAACCACTATTAGAGAGTATTATCTGGAGAAGAATGTACCCAAGGTGACAAGGAAAGAGTAGCCAGATAAATTAGGAGTAAAACCAGGAGAAAGTATTGTCTTTAAAATGTAGAAAGAAGAGAGTATCACAAAAGAGAGTGGTAAAAGTGTCAAAGGCTGCAGAGATATCAAAAAGAATGAAAACTGGAAAAAACAATGCTGAAATTAGGCAATGCAAGAGATTTTTTAGAGGGAGTAGTTTCATTAGAATGATAAGATCAGAAGTCAAATTTTAAGACGTTAGTAAGAGAGAGGATGCTGAGAAGATGGCAGAGTAGGTCAGAAAATTACAAACTCTCCAGATTCTCCCAACAAACACAAAAAACAGTGTTTCAGGGCTAATGGAGAGCAATAAAAATAAACAAGAGTTGAAGCAGAAAAGTGGTCCTCTGAGGACAACAAAAGAGGATCAGAAGAAATATCCCAAGACTGAAGTTTGGTCCCTGTGAAGTTGGAACACCTCCAAGCTATTTCCCATTAAAACTGCAAACAGTGAGGCAGAGCCAAGATGGTGGTTTAGAAGAAGAAGAATTTCGCAGCTCCAACATAACCATCTCAAATCCCCTTAAAGTATGACTCTAAACAAATTTTAGGGCTTCAGAATTCACAAAAGTACAGAATAACACATCTCCCATGGAAAGCAGTTCAGCAGGTGGGCCAGGAAGGGCTCAGCAGTGTATTGGGAGTTGAAACCAATGCAGTCCGAGACTGGGCCATGGCCCAGGGGCGGCCAGTCCAAGCTGCAGCTAGAGCCTTCAGGAGAGTGGATCAGTAGCGGCTGTAGTGATTTCCAGAATTATCAAGCCAGAAGAAATGAAGAGTGAGTGAAATGTTAGCAGAACTCAACTAAATTTGGGGGAGAGATTCCAACCAAACTGCCCCAGGGCAAGGAAGCAGCAGAAACAGCACAGCTGCCTCTACGTGGCTACTTCAGAGCTTGTGGCCGGCAGATTGGGGGGTGGGGCGGGAAATGATCATTCAGGGACTAAGTGCTCTGGCTTAAACCTGCCTGCATCAGGATTGTGGCCTTGGGTGGTGGTGAGCCGAAGTGTGCCAAAGCTAGTGGGGGATGCAGCAGCCTCTTAATAGCGTCAGCAGCTAGAAAACCCCCAGCAACTTGGTACGGATTTTTGCCCTCTGGAAGAAGAGTTCCACAGAGCTAAAAAGTCAGGTAATTCCCCTGGCAACATGTGCAGGCAAAGGAAGCCAAGTAAGAACAGCAATTCAACTTTAGATTCCTCTTTTGGGGACAAAAAGGATCCAAGCATGCAATGGGAGGGAGACAAAACAGTCAGAACTCCCTCACCAAAATCTTCCAAGAGAAAAACACAGCCTGTTTACAGGCCATAGATCAGCATAAGAAGGATTTTGAAAACCAAATAAAGAAGTGGAGGAAAAATTGGGAAGTGGAATGAGAATGATGTGAGAAAATCATGAAAAGAGAGTCAACAACCTGACTGAAGAAAACAACACTTTAAAAAAATAGATTAACTCAAATGGCAAAAGAGACCCAGAAAGCTAATGAGGAGAAGAATGCATTAAAAAGTCAAATTTGCCAGATGGAAAAAGGATCTCAAAAGCATTCTGAAGAGAATAA
>CM053601.1:44412086-44446093 GCA_028646575.1 Pseudocheirus occidentalis
GGGGAGGAAGGGGAGAAAAATCTATAACTGAAGTGACTATGGAACAGAATCTTGTAACCTAAAAGTGAACAAACAAGTTAACTTTAAAAATAATAATAATAATAAAAATTGAACAAATCTACTGATCACCTCCTAAAAGAGATCTGAAAATGAAAACTCCCAGGAATTTTATAGGCAAATTCCAGAGTTACCAGGTTAAGAAGAAAATATTGTAAGTAGAGAGAAAGAAATCATTCTTAGGTTGTGGAACCAGAGGCAGGAAAACATAAAATTTAGCAGCTTCCATGTAAAAGGTACATACAATGGAGAATATATTATGGGAGGCAAACAAGCTATGATTGTGATCAAGAATCACCTAGCCAGCAAAACCGAGTCGAATTTTCCTGGGGAAAAATGGATATTTAATGAAATAGAGGACTTTCAAGCATTCTTGTTTAAAGGACAAGGACTGAATGGAAAATTTGACATTCACACACAAGACAATAGAGAAATACAAAAAGATAAACATAAAAGGGTAATCATAAAAGACTCAATGAAGTTCAACTGTTTGCTTTCCTATATATGATAGGGAAGTTACTGCAAATAATTCCTATGAAAGTTGTCCTATTAGGGCAGTTAGAAGGATTATACATAGAAAGTAGGCATGAGTATGAATTGAATATGTAGGGATGATTATTAATAAAAGACTAAGAATGAGGCATACATTGGAAGAAGGAGGAAAGGACAATAGGAGAAATTGTCTCATATAAAAGAGTCAATCAAGGAAGAACTGCAGTGGGAGTGAAAACAGGGAGTGGCAGGCAATGCTTGAACCTCACACTCTTTGGACTTGGTTCAAACAGAGAAGAGTGTGTGTGTGTGTGTGTGTGTGTGTGCGCCTGCGGGCACACATATTTTTCCACATATTGCTGAAATGCTATTGCCCCTTTAACCACCCCAGTTTGGGAGTAAATTTGGCTTATTCCAGAAAAAGGATTATTGCTTCTAGAAAACTTTTAACGTTGTCAGAATATTTTGGAGTAATATCTTGAAATCTGAAATCAGGTACTCCATACCAAAGATGGAAAAACTAACGTATTTGCTGCAAGCAATTACATAACTCTAACTTTGAATTTTATCTTCATTCAGTAGTAGAATATAAGCTGCTTGAGTACTACAACTGCTTATTTATTTTATTGTGCTTTTTATCTTTGCTTTTCCAGTATATAGTACAGCCTTTGCTATAAGAATTTAATTAAAAAAAAACACTTTTGTTGACCAAAGTAAAAAGATTTTTAGTTGTACATGGCTCATTTCTCTTTCTAAAATGAACTCTCTCAGGCCTGTGGAGTACTAAAAGAATATATCCCAGGTTCTCAGAGATACAGAAGGAAAACATATACACCATATCTGCTTCTGATGACTTCCAGGCAATTTAAAGTCACATACATGAGTCAAAAGGAAATAACACAGTGCTCCCTACCATGAAAGCAGTGATATGCCATTCTTTCAAGTCTTACCTGCCATTATGCATTAAATTTTTACTGTGAACTGTACCATCTACAACACTAATTTAGACCAATTTGGAAAACATTTACATGTGTAGTGCTATCCTTTAGCGCAATCTATTATCAGATATATTAATAGAGGGATTGCATTTGTGGCAGTGATTGCTCTTCAGTATAGGTTGAACTAGAGAACTTTTGAGGTAAATTATAACCAGGATGATCTGTAATACATTCTCTAGTATGGTCCAATGGTAGGAAAATTCAATGAAGCTATGTCCAAAATTTAAGCTTCATTAGAATATGAATTAGTAATAGCTAACATTTATATAGAACTTACTTTGTGCCCAACACTGTGCTAAGCACCTTATAATTTTTATCTCATAAGATTCTCACAACATGGTGGGATTCATGCTGCTATCTTTCCCATTTTGCAATTCAGGGGCATTAGGTAAACAGAGGTTGAATGAATTGCCAAGGGTCTCATAGCTAGTTGGTGTCTGAGGTTGGATTTGAACTTGGGTCTTTTAGACTCTAGGGTTAAGTGCACTATGCACTGAATCACCTACCTTAATATTAACACTGTTTGGTATGCGTTGCTGTTGATCTTCAGTCATGTCAGACTCTTCACGACCCCATTTGGGGATTTCTTTTCAAAAATACTGGGGTAACTTGACATTTCCTTCTTCGGGTCTTTTTACAGATCATGAAATTGAGAGAAACAGGTTTAAGTGACTTGCCCCAGGTTGTTATACTGCTAGTAAACGTCTGAGATTATATTTGAACTTAGGTCTTTCTGATTCTAGTACTCAATCCGCTGCATCACTACTGTACTGTGACAAGTACTTAGACAGTTTATGATGATTAATTTGTTTTTGTCTTCTCTTGCATTTGGTTTCTAATTCTTGAAATTCTGGAAAATCTGAATCTGTTTCATAGATACATTTATCAGTTAAAATTGATGCAAAGCCTTTACCCACTTGTTTCTCTTCTAAACTAAATTACATTGGATTATTTATGAGAAAACTGCAATACCTTCTTAATTTTAATGTGATTTTAAAAATGTTAATTTTAATTAAAGTTGCCCATGTGTTCCCTTATAATTCACTCTACCCTTTGTTTAGTCATGACTTGTTCCACTTTGCACATATCTGAAAGGCTATTTCTTCTTTCCTCCTCTAATTTATTTATGATGTGGTCTTTTACATAGATAATGTATTCATTGGAGATTATCTTGGTGCAAGGTGTTGGTCTAAACATAAATTCTGCTGACTCTGATCCAGGTTCCTAGAAGTATTTATCAGATATTGAGGTTTTATCTTAGTATTTGGGATTTTGGGGTTTATTAAACACTAGGGGGTTAATGCTTCAATTTCCCCCTTTAGTTTATGCAGCTCATCTGTTCCAGTGATTGTTTTCTCATTTTTGTATGCAGTACCAAACTATCTTGATAATTACTGATTTGTAGTATATTGTTCCAATTTCTTTTCATTGTTGCCCTTGAAAATTTGACTTTTTTCCAGATTAATTTAATTAATTTTTTCTAGCTACCAGCTTCTGATGCAGAGTTTCTGTCCTGGTCATTTTCCTATGGATCAATGGTGAACTTATGCTAAAAATATTTAGCACTGTGGCTTCCCTTTCAATTTCCTGATCACTAATCAATCAATCGTTCTTCTCCAGACTTCATCAAAGAATTTCTGGGGGAATCAGGTCTGTACTGTTCTTGGCAGATTAACAAAATGATAGGGTTTTTTTGTACTTAAAAAGATTTTTGTGGAAAAAATGGGATATAGACTCCTCCTCTCTATGTTCACTTAAAGAATGTTTGGAATAGCTCCAGCAGAAGACAGTATGACAGGAACAGGAATGTCATATATGGAATATCTCTCTCTCTCTCTCTCTCTCTCTCTCTCTCTGTCTCTCTCTCTCTCTCTCTCTCGTCTCTCTCTCTCCTCTTTCCATATATATTATGTATGTGTATATAGATACATACACACATATTCATATACGCATGTATATATACATATATAGACTATATGCACACATATATGCACAATACACATATACAAACACATATGAATATTTCTGATTATATATATGTGTGTGTGTATATATTTATACACACACACATATTACATTCAGGTGTATAAATGTTTGTATATATTCATTTTATCTGTGGATTACTTTGTACATTGTCAGTATTCAGCATAATATTCATTAAAATTAAAAAGAAACATTGTTCCTGAATATCTGTAGGTTTGTATTTTTTTTTAATTTTGACAACCCCATCTCTTGTATATCCTCTCTTTCCTAATTCATCTTCTCCACCTGAAAAAGGGGGAAAATAAAAAAACAAAACCCTAACCCTGGTCAGGTGTCTCTGCTTCTTCTAATATAAGATAGATTGATATATATGGTTATATCCTTTGTTAATACCTTTGTTGCAATTTTAACAAAAAATAAACTGTGACAGACATTTGATCAAATTTGCTACTAAGCAGAAGCATGTTGCCTGTAAATATATAGGTCAGTGGCTTGCTTTAATTTATGTAAAAGTTCAGGAGCTAAAAGATACTTCCTCTATTATAGGTTTTGGAGAGTACAGAATAGCCACAAAACAGAGTATATGATAAACATGATTGGTTGGTAATTTTTTAATGGATACTAACAATGATGCCCCCTTCTTCCTTAACTGGACTAATAAAAGTTCATTGTCTGAGTACAAGTGATAAATAGCAATCCAGACTTTTGATCAGAAAATATGACACCCTTGAAGAATAGCTTGGTCACATAAAGGTATTAAGGCTGACTTTCTTTGTGTTCACGCATATTACCCTAGGCAAATTAAATTCCTTGAGGCAAGAATAGGTCAGTGATTAGTGAGAGAGCTGGATTTCTAAAATTAACCTATTAATTTTGAATTCTGAACTAAATTCAGAGACAAAGAATCATGATTTAAGCCAGGAAAATTGCAGTTACAGGAGAAAATCAATTAAGTTTAAAAAGGGTCAGTAAAAAATATGCAAGATGAACCCAAATCTTTTCATCTTTGTTAGAGGGATATAAGATTGTATTAGCCTTCTTTCACTTCCTCAACAGTCATATCTATAATTAAATCTTTACTCAAGCTAGAGGATCATATGTGGGACATATTCAATAAAGGTTGTGATACTGTCAGCTCAAATCATCATGTAAGACCTAATTGTTAATGTTTAAGTATAAACATTAACAGAAAATAAATTAGCAAATCTTACAAACCAGGATACAATTTATTACTTATTTCTAGTTATCTTATCTTTAAAATGTGATAGACAACATTTTGAAGTTAAATATGTGTCATATAAAAGTTGCATACACTGGTACACATGCACATATACACACACCCTGGCATTAACCATCTACTAGCACAATATAATACAAATCTAATTAAAAATTAAATGTGCTATTAAAGCAAACAAATAAACAAACCCTCAGTAGAATTCTTCAATCACTTGCATAAAAGGGGTTGTTACACTTAGCCTAACTTGTCTTATTATTTTCTATCTCCTAAAGTGACTTTTATAGGAAAATAGTTTTAAAAGTTTCATGGTAGCTCTGAAAACTGTTCTGCTAATAGCTCATTTATTTTTTAAAGAATTTATCTTATTTGTTTGATAATTATTATAGCTAAAATAGGAATATATGACATACACACTGATACATAAACATGTAATATTCTTACCCTCTGGTAGGTGAATATATTTTCTTCAAATAGTAAGTTTTTATAGCCACCAATAGCTGACTCACATTTCTAATCTTGGTGGATAAATAAACCTAATTTGGTATTAACAAAAATTAATAAATATCGTGTTGGTTCTATTTTTTGTGTTCTCTCCAGAATTTCTAGGGAACAAGCAATCATATTTGCTACACTTTTACTTTTCTGACAACTAAACAAGACTTATAGTTGTGTATATAATTTAAAATCATTCTCCATCACTCCATTATATTTATTATAACATTATCATATTTTTTACTTTGATTATAATTCTGGCATACATATCTAATGCTAGTAGATTGCCAAAAGAATGCTACCATAAACAGCTTTTAAGGTGCCGATTATACAGTATAGTTAACACTCCATTTATTATATTACAGATCAAGGCAAACATTCACAACAAATCACAACATAATATTCACAACATTACATCTTATCACAGAAAATCACAATATAGTTTTCACAACAGCTTAACATTAGAATGGCCAACCAGTTTTAACCAAAGTGGTCACAGTAAAGAGAACAAGGAACAAAAGAATAATCATCTGGTTTTCCTAAGGGGGAAACCCTCCTTATTTAATCATTCAGTCATCTCATAATACAATAATCAATGTTCTACTCACAGGGCAAACATTAGTTAACTTCATCAGTTACTCATCTAGCAATCTTTCACTAAGTATGATTAATCAATAAATACAATCATAAAAAAAATTACAGAAACTTCCACCCCTCCATGACTAGTAAACTTCAATTTCATCACCCCATTCAATATCCAAGGACAGGCCTTTTCTTCATCTTGATTCAGGGTGGTCTTTCAGATTCCATGGATTCCCTTCCATGGTCCCAGCTTCTACCGGAATCCACCAAACAGTCACTTGGATTCAGGGGCAGACAGCTCTCAGGTTGTCATCCAGTCCTCTGGGAAGTTCCTGGTAAACACTGAAGTTCATAGGGTCTGGCACATCTAAAAACCTTCACCACTTCTGTTGCTGGGAGCTCAAAGATCAATCACCCCATGAAAAAAAAAAACAAAGTCTTATCCTGGTCATGCTTCTTCAGTTCTCCAGCATTTCAGCTGGCCCTAGGACCCAGGAGAAATCTTGGCTGTCAAAGCAGCCTTCCAGGTGGCCTTAACCAGATTCTAGTCTCATAGAAAACTTCAACTCAGTTTTCAGTCCAGCAGCCCAGATACCACATGCTGGGACAATTCTACTTCCTCTCCAGGAGCCACCAGGAGGAAAATTCTGATTCTGATTCCCTGCCTCTGAAATTCTTATAATATACACACCCTGGCCTCTTGCATCAGCCAACCTCCTCTTGCCGTGACAGCAACAGGAGATATAGTTCATACCCTCTGACTCTTTCACAGAAGTACTTATCCCTTAGTTACTAAGGACCAAGTACCTACTAAATTAATTACATTACCACATAATGGTATACTAGTATGCAAATGCAATTATTCTGCTCGCATCTACACTTCCTATTCACACCTGCCTCATTGTGGAGTAGAGATGACCATGAGTTTTCAAAGACTTTGCCTTCAAAGTAAAAAGATTTGGTAGATTCTATCACAATTGGAAAACAAAAAAAGAAGCAAAAACCTGTTCCTACTAATACTCTATTTTCTAAGTAACAAATTACTACTTATAGAGATATGCATCATCTTTGTCTAACAAGCTTGTGATATATACTTTTAAAAAATTGACAGTCCATAAAGCAAAGCAAAACCGAGAAAATCACCACCAAAAGTCCTGGGTCCTATGGGTCATTTTAAATTTGTAAATGACAGTGGAAAACACTGAAAAATACCTGCTAGGAATATGTGTGTGTATGTACATAACTATACATGTATGTACACACATAGAAATATAAACATATATTTATGATACACATATATATGTATGTATTAACACATACAAAACTAAAAATGATCATGTGTATATGTGTGAGTTTGTGTGTGTATCAATTTTAGTTTTAATATGCTTAATATGAGAACTTTTTAACTGAAAACAAGTAGAGTTATTAAAAAAGGAGCTGTATCATCTTAAACTTGACATTCTTGGTATACATAAAAACATAACAAGAAAGAATCATAAGCAAAGCAAGAATTATTTTTATATACTCCTTGAAAAGAAAAATAATTATAAAGTATTGTTGGAGTGGGTCTTATCTGTTCCCAGAAGTTATAAGAGATGTTACATCACAGTGAAATTCAGTTATTATGAATTGCTGTAGTAATTATACTACTTCTTGGGGAAAAGGAAGACCACCTATTACACATTAAGATCAGTAGCTGAGGATAAAGTGGTACAGAAATTCAGTGAAGAACTTGAAGAGAGCAACCTGATCAAATCAACATATATGCTGGTTCTCGGTGACTTAAAAGGCAGAAAATGGTAAGGATGGGAAGAATACATATATACATACACACACATATACATACATAAATATGTATGTATGTATGTATGTGTATATGAGTGTTTGTGTTTGAGTGTGTGTTTGTGTGTATATGTATGTATTCACATTTTGAAAAATCCAACAACTTGTATAAATGATTTAGAGTTAATTTTGCTTGCCTATGATAATTATTTTCTCTAAGTTTTCTCTTAAATTCTAATCTTTGCTTGTTGAGTTGATGATCTGAATATAAACAAAGAATTTACTGAGGGATAAATCACATATCAATAATTTTTAATTTTTCTGTCCAGTAAAATATAAATTATTTACAATTATTTTTCTCTATTTTAATGGAAATTGTTTATAAAGTAGAGTTATGAGGTTAATGCTTATCTTGCAAGTCTTTAGCTTCTCTCATTTCCTCTTCTTAAAACACATTATACACACACGTACGTATATATATATATATATATATATATACGCACATACACATGTATATTTTACTTGCATATGTACGATAACAGTAACTTATGAAACTTTTCTCAGTATGAAGATAAGTGAAGGGAATATAAATGTATACACAGGCATAAATACATATATATGTGTGTATATATATATGCATGCATATATACATATGTCTATGTAGGAGGCTATATATATTTATGTATATATGTGTGTGTGTATTTGTGTACATAGAGAGAGGGCACTGGATCTTAATGATATTATAAGGTGAATTTGAGAAGTGTGAGAGGAATAATATGAGAGGAGACAGAGAGAGACAGAAAGAGGTTAATCATCTCATATAGAAGAGGTAAGGGATAACTGTTTCAAAGGTGGGGAACAACTGGAAGGCAAACAGGAATAGGTCAACCTTACTCTCATTGAAGTTGGCTTAGGGAGGGAATGACATACACACTAAATTGGATATCTTGGGTATCCCTCCTACAGGAGAGTAAAGAGGGAGGGGATGAGAGAGGGTATGATGGAGGGAAGCGCAGGTTTGGGGGGAGGGTAGTTAGAAGCATACACTTTTGAAAAGAGACATGTTGGCAGTAGAGAATTGACAAGTGGAGGGCAGTATAGGATGGAGGGAATACAAGCAATCTTTTACAATATATCCACTATGGAATGTTTTGCATAACTACATATGTGCAACAGGTATTGAATTGCCTATCTTCCAAATAAAGTTAGGTGATGAGGGAGTAAGGGAAAGAATCTGGAATTCAAAGTTGTAAGATCAATTGCTGTTGTTGTTGTTGTTGTTGTTGTTGTTGTTATAATAATAATAATAATAATTACCATTATTATTATTAATATGCAACTGGGAAATAAGATTTACATGCACTGATGAATGGAGATCCATCTTGTCCTATCAGAAAGTCAAAGGGAGTATGGGGGAGGATATAGGAGAGAGAAGATTGGGGGTGGAGTGTACAGTGTAAATCATATCAAAAAGTCATTCCTTTCCTAATCATTTAATTTCTTTTAGACACTTTGCTAAATTCTATAAAGTACAAAGAAAAGGAATAAACAAAGAAAACAAACATCTTCCCTTCCTGAAGTATCTTTTCTTTTTTTAAATTAAATTTTATGTTTGTTTTTAGTTTACTTCATTATTTATACAAGATTTTGAGTTACAAATTTTCTCCTTGTCTTTCCCCTACCCAACTACCCAAAACAGCTGTTTGATACTATTTAGCATTATACCCCTACAAATTTTATTATTTCAGTTATATAATATGAACTATGTATATATGGCTTATTGATGTATATAACCATCTATTTATCAATCTATCTAACCATATATCTATCTATCTATAAATCCATCATCTATCTATCTGCCTGCCTATCATCTATCTATCTATCTATCTATCTATCTATCTATCTATCTATCTATCTATCTATCTATCTGCCTTCAATCCTTCAATCCACAATGCATGTGGATATGAAAATTATTTATTTTTAGACATAGCATGTGTATTTTTCTTGCTATTTGTTGTTACAGTTTAAACATCACAAAGCATTAAAATTTACATATAATAATAAATATTATTGCTAATAATTAAATCCTAGGGTTACCATTGACTATTTTTCTGTTGTAGAAAATGACATACATTAAATATGGATAAAGATAAAGGTTTTTAAGATTCAAAGAATCAAAATGGATTAATAGAACTATGTCATCTAAAATCAAAGCAGAACCATCCTATGTGAGATTATGATATTACATATAGGTTTTAAAATGTCAACTTCTAAGAAATCATGGAAGGTGTATGTCTAGACAGAAGGTATTTTTTTGTTACTGTTTTTTTTCCCAAATAGATCCAAGAGTGATACAGAGAAGTATTGTTGCCTTACATTTTCTATAGGAGTCAGTAATTTGATGAGATAACCAAAGAACGTTCAGTAACACTAGGACACAATATAGCTTCCCAAAATAGACTGGTGTCTGGTCCTGGTTAAACCAGACAGGAGGAACAATGAGAAGACTAAAACAATGGGAAAGAGTGGAAAATAAATGATAAGATATACAATCATTATAGCTAATATGAATCGAGTTTTATATCAAGGATGAATTTGGTATGCATGAAAGTGGAAATGGCCCTGAGGAAAACACACTTGGAAAGAATGTTGAAACAATATGGATACAAAGTCCTTACAACAGTTGACATAATTCTCAATATATTGAAGAGTTTTAGTTTTTTCTTGTTGTTCTGTCATGTCCAACTCTTGATTACCCCATTTGAGATTTTTTTTGCAAAGATACTTGAGTGATTTGCCCTTTCTTTCTTCAGCTCATTTTACAGAAGAAACTAAGGCAAATGAGGTTAAGTGACTTGCCATTGGTCACACAGTTAAATAGTATCTAGGTTGGATTAGAACTCACAGTGAAAAATAAATTTTCCTGACTTCCTGAGCTGCACTTTATCCACTGTTCTACCTAACTATCTTAGACTATTGACCATTGCATAAAGATGGTGGTATAACACTGAGAGAAGATAAATGAGTATCATTTTGCTTCTTCTCTTTCTTATAAGGAGGATTATTTTTAAAGGACCTAAGAAATAGTTAGAACCTACAATGATGAGGAATATCATTAAGAAATATTATATTTTTCTATTTTCCCCTTATGAGTTCAAGCAGCCAAGACCAGACAAACCAAATACCAGATAACTGAATGCCTGTGAGTCATAAGTATTAGGCAATGGCAAATGGTACAGATGCCAAAAGACCTGAAAAGAACCTATGCAATTTTTTTTCAGTATTAAAAGTAGAACAATCTGTAAAGTACAAATAAATGAATTTTATTTTGATTGCTGTTATGGCATTCTAAATTCATTTACTGCTTTGAAATTTACAAAACTGACAGAAACATAATGTAAATATAAATCCCCTGGTTTTTAGGAAATAATCGGGTAGTCTCAATCACTCAGTTACTTGATTCTTAGTAGTCTCCTCCTTGTCTTTAATTCAACTATAGTCCTTAGATCGTTCAATTTATTGACCAGTTCTGTACTGAATTCCCAGCTCAGTGTTCATATCACTATACCATTGTATAACATAACAAAAATGTGGAAAATAATTTTAATGGTAGTTTCATGTAGAATAAAGTAGCTGTTCTATTTTGAATAGGAGAACTGACCTAATAGCTTATCGCTTAAGAGAAATAAATATAGATATAAAGGACTTCAAATCAAACGGTAAGAATAATCAAATCCAACTATGTATGCACATATATATAAACATATATATATACATATATATATACATAAATATGCATTATGTGTATGTATTTGTATAAATATATAAGATACAAGAATACTCACATACATAATGTATTATATAGATACAGATATATGATGGAAGCATTTTGTTTTAGGCTATGAACATGTTTAAATTATATATTCTTAAATCCTAAATGTTTAAATTTCAATAGTACATTTATGTTTTGATGATTTTATGATTTCAAATAACATTTACATGTTTAAACCATACTCACACAGATATATTTATATGTGCTTAAAACAGAGTACCTCCATTTTCCCTTCAGTGTTTGAAAGTAATCTCTGTTGTTTGATGCTCATCTGTGTTGAAATTACATGTATGAATATATTTGTGGCAGGAAAATGTTTTCATCTTTTTTTTCAATTAAATGAATTTTTACAAAATAACTCATGTATTACTTAAAAAGTTCATGCATCTTGAATGATAACAGAATTTCTTAAATATGTGACCAAAAAAGTCAAAAGGAATTTCTGAGTAGATTTCATGAAGTTTATGAAGTTAAACAGGAAAAATACAGTATCTTTATTTTAGTATGTTTCTTTTAGATGTTGAAAAAAATTTTAGTTCATTGTATTTGAACACATTATTATGAAAAATCCATTTGTTTTAACAGGCTACCCTTGGGATACACAAAACATACACAAATATTAAGCATACTGATTGTAGGGGCATGGTTACAGAAAGGAGAAGATTGGATTTTTAATTATAGGTGAATAAAAACATATTTTAGAGGCAAAAAATTTTCTTGTAATCTACTTGTGGGACCTATTTAGATAGGAACTCTACAATTAGTTTCTAATCTGCTGGCTAAGGAATAAAGATATATTTCAACTATACTTCACTCTTTCTCTGTTCAGTCTTTAGGTGGAAGAAGAAGAAGAAGGACAAGGAGGAGGAGGAGGAGGAGGCGGTGATAAGAGGTCAACTGCCTTCAATATATATTTATTTGGGTAATCTGTTTTCTTCCTTATTGATCAAAACTTTTTTTTTCTCTTTGAAATCCAGTGGGTATTTGTATTCCTATTAGTAACACCAGAGATGTCAAAGATGCCATATGTTCTTTACCCCTCCTGTATTTCTTTGTCTTCTGATGGTGATGTTAAGGTGAAATATCTTTTTTCTAAATGCCTAATTATTATTTTCTCATGAAGAGATTTTTAGAGATAATGAACTAAGTTGACCATTTTTAAGAACAGCACTTTAGAATATTTTTTCAGCACCTGACAAATGATAAAAATCCTTAGAGTGCATAAAATAGGAGAAGATATATCTTAACTTCTTTACAAACTATGTTACAAATAGAAAGAGAAGCACTGGATGCTTACAGGGAGAATTGTGAATAAAAAAGAGGAAAACTCCTTGATTGCAATAACTCAAACTAAAAGAATTCTGATATTTCAAGTTCATAAATGTCAGCAGAAATATTGTGATGCAAAAATTTTCCTCTTTACTTCACTTTCCATCTGATTGCATAAATGAATTGATCATTATATTAAAGATGAATGATTTTTAAGTTTGAAGAAATTTATAAACTGGGAATTTCTAGAGGAGAGACCTAAGAAGGAAATATTATATTCTCTTCTCTATAAATAAAACTGAGTTACAACAGATTGCTCAAATTATTTTAAATTTAGAAACAAATTAACAATATATCATCTTGGCATTGAAATCCTAAATCATATATTCTAATCATGTAATAGATTTTATATGACTGCCAATATAGGTTTATATATACACAAACAATATACATACATGGATATACATGCATTTATACATAAATGGTATAAAATATAATCTGAACACTCACACTTAATGTAGTTAATATGTAGTAAAGTTAATATAACTAGTAAATGCATTTTCTTTTTATTTCATATTTTTACCCTATGGAATAACTATGGTGATTTTGGAGTGGAAAAATTGTTAAATGTCTGAAATTAGGTTCAACTCCCATAACTACATGCTTGGTTTTGAGGACATCGTTTTCTTCCTTAAACCCTAATAGATGATATAGCTGTAGCTACTAAGAATAAAAATTAGTACAGAGGGAGAAATAAATTATATTAAGTGCCTTGTTAATCCTCTGTTGCCATGGGCTCTGCTTCTACATAGAGACTTTAACCACTGGTTTCATCCTATAAGACAATTATAAATTTAAAACAATGCTTCACTTATCATCACCCATATGTGGGAAGTGCTGTCTATGAAACATAAAATAGACACTAACCCTGACATCTACATGATCTACAGTGGAGACTTTCAAGGCTTTCTGAGTAAGGGAAAATTTAACCAATTGTTTTCCTGGTGATTTCTGGTTATGTGTAACCTCACAGAGAAATTATATTATGGGTTAGCACCAAAAAAAAATTTAAAATAAATAAAGGTTATAACATATGAGAATAATTATATGTTTCTATCAGCATACCCAAATCTTTTCACCTCTCCCCCAAAGTACCCTGTTGCCACTTCAAGCTATTAGTCATACATCTCATTTTAAAAGCCACACACCTAGGGAAAGGAGTATATATTCTCCTTGCTTCGTGTTCTTCTCCTTTCATTATTTTTGTAAGCTTTTTCAATCTGATTTCCAACATCATAAGTGATCCTTTTTTTTGATAAATTCAGTGATTACACAGACACACACACAAATACTCACACATGCACACACATACACATGTGCACACACACACACACAACTCATCCTTTCCAACTTCTCTGAAGCATTTCATACTGTGGATCACCCTTTCCTCTTGGATAATATCCTCTCAGATTTTGTGGCAATAATTTCTCTAGGTTCTCTTCTTATCCACTCAACACTCCTTCTCAATGATCTCTGCTCCATCATCACCCATATCCAATGTGCTCTAATGTTCTATCCTGGAGCTTAACCCCCTCCCCCCGCTCACCCTGCCCTGTCTTCATAATAATAATGATAACAGCCAAGGTTTATATATCACTTGAACTAAAAACTATACTAAGAATTTAATAATCATGTGATTTGGTCCTCATTACAAATTTGGAGTTGTATTATTTTCCCCACTTCAGCGTGCAAGGAACTGAAGCAAATAGAGCTTAATAATTCATCTGAGATTATACAGCCAGGAAGTGACTCAGGTTGGAGTAGATTGATTAATTAATTAATTGTTTGATTAGTTAATTAATTAATATTTAGTTTTCACCATTCACTTCTGCAAGATTTTGAATTCCAAATTTTCTCACCATCTCCTCACCCCAGAGGGCATACATTCTGATTTCCCCTTTCCACAATCTACTCTCCTTTCTACCACACATACTTCCTACGATTATCTCCTTCCCCTTCTACTTTGTGTGAGGCAAGATAGATTTCTATAACCCATTGCCTGTGTATCTTATTTCTCAGTTGCCTGGAAAAAGCAATTTTTAACATTTGTTTTTAAAACTTTGGGTTCCAAATTCTCTACCTTCCTCACTCCTCACCCACTCTACCTCATTGAGGAGGCAAGTAATTCAGTATAGGTTATATATGCATAGTCATGCCAAACACAAACACTTCCATAATGATCACGTTGTCAAAACCTAACTCTATTTCCCTCCATCCTCTCCTGCCCTGCCTCTTTATTATATTATCTCCTTTGATCTTGTCACTCCCCAAAAGTGTTTGCTTCTGACTATCCCTTTCCTCAGTCTGCCTTTTCTTCTATCATCCTCCCTCTCATCCCCTTTCCCCCTACTTTTCTGCATGATAAGATAGATTTCTATACACATTTAAGTGTTTATGTTATTCCCTCCTTAACCCAAATCTGATGAGCATGTGGTTCACTTATTACCTCTCATCTCCTCCTTCTTGCTCTCTATAATAAAATCATTTTATTGCACCTTTTATGTGAGATAATTTACCTCATTCAACATCTCCCTTTTACCTTCTCCCAGTCCAATCTTCTCTCACCTCTTAATTTTATTTTTTAGATATTGTCCCTTCATATTCAACTATTCAACTTCTCACTCTATTTTTTCCCTGTCTTTTGGTTTTGTTTTATAGCTTATTGATTTCTCATTGCTATTAGATTCCATTAACTTCATCCTAATTTTTTTTATGAATTATTTTCTGCAGTGAGCTTTTGGACATCCGTTTGCATTTGATCCATTCTTCTTTTAAGGCATTCTTCTTCTCATTGATTTTTGGACCTCTTCTGCCATTTGTTAATCTATTTTTAAGGTATAATTTTCTTCATTATATTTCTGGGTCTCCTTTAGCAAGCTGTTGACTCATTTTTTCATGATGTTCATGCATTACATTCATTTAGTTTCCCATCTTTCCTCTATTTCTCTTATTTGATATTCAAAATTACTTTTGAGGTCCAACGTGCATTCCTTAGATATCTATTTAAACTCTGGTTGTAGGACTTTAGCACAGTTTCCCTTCATGGTGTCCTGGAAGATATTGTCTAGGCTATTGTTTTCATCATGGCTTTTGAGTAGACCAATAATGCTTAGGTTATCTCCGGTGGACCTGTTTTCCAGGTCAGGTGCTGTTCCAATAGTATATATTTATATTTTCTTCTATTTTTTCATTCTTTAGATTTTGTTTTCCTCATTTTTGTTTCCTCACAATGTCCTTAGACTCAATTTGTCTTTTTCTCATTTTTAACAAGCAGTTTTCTTTGGTTAGTTGTTTCAAACTTCCTTTTCCATTTGTTCAGATTTATTTTTAAAAAGTTATTTTCTCCATTTGGCTTTTAAATCTCCTTTCCCATCTAACACATTTTACTTTTTAAAGAGCTATTTTCTCGAGTGAGATATTTTTGTCAATTTTGTTTTTTAAATAATTGGTCAACAGTCAGATTGGCTAAGATGACAAAACAGGAAAATGACAAGTGCTGGAGAGGGTGTTGAAAAATTGGAACTTGAATGCATTGTTGGTGGAGTTGTGAAGTGATACAACCATTCTGGAGGGCAATCTGGAACTATGCCCAAAGGGCTATAAATAATTGCATACATTTTGACCCAGTAATACCACTTTTGGGGTTTTATCCCAAAGAGATCATAGAAGTGGAAAAGGACCCCATATGTACAAAAATATTTATTGCAGCTCTCTTTTTGGTGGCAAAAAACTGGAAACTTAGGGGATGCCCATCAAATGGGGAATAGATGAACAAGTTATGTTATATGCATGTAATGGAATATTATTGTGCTATAAGAAATGGGAAGGATATGGACTTCATATTTACCTGGAGAGGCTTATACGAATTGATGCTAAGTGAGAAGAGCAGAACCAGGAAAAATGTGTACACAGTCACAGATACATCATATGTGCAATGACCAAACTTGATAAACTGGACTCTTCTCAGCAACACACAGTTAAAAGACAACTATACAATCTCAGAATGGAAGGAGATACCTACACTCAGAGAAAGATCTAAAAAGACCAGAGTTTAAAAAGAGACTGAAGCAATACATGATATTGTTCTTTTCCATATTTGGCTTTGTTTCTTTTTTTTTCTTTTCCCATTGCACTGCTTCTATACAACCAGACTATTGTATAATGTGAAAGTGTTTGTAGATCCCATACATGATTGTATGCCACCACTAGGACTGCAGTGGGCGGAGAAGGCAGGGGAGAAAATCTGAAACTCAAGTGATTCTGTAAGTGCATCTTGTAAACTAAAAGTAAATAAACAAGTCAATAAATTAAAAAAAAACAAAATGAATAAATAAATGTTCAATTCACCTTCTACCTCTCTAATATGACTTTTGAAACCCTTATTGAGCTCTTCCAAGAATGCTTTTGGGGCTTTATACTTGTTCATGTTCCCTATTGAAGTTTCAAATATTGACATAAGGTCAATGCTGTACTTTTCTGAATTTGGATCTTCTTGGTGACCATAATGGAATTCTATTGCTTTTGTTTTTCCCATTTTTCCCCTTGTATTTTCCTATTTAATGACTTTTGGAGCAGATCTCTGTTTCTGGGGCCCAGAGGGTCCTGCTTCCCACTTCTTATGCTGGGCGTTAGGGGCCTGGTTACTGGCCTCTGTGATGTGGCCTTTGAATGCCTAGACTGAGACCAAGATCAAGACTTTCAGCATTTCCCAAGGGTTACACTGAAGCTCACAGTATGATGGGGAGAGGGATGGTCCGGCTGCTTCAGCATTCTGCCTTTGCATCCATAGAGTGGAGCTCAGGCAGGCTCATTTGTTGGTGACTGGGACATGCTGGTGTCTCCCCATTCCCCTGGTTATGCTCATGCACAGTTGGTGTTTTGGTGTTAGCAGTTGCTGGTTCCACCCCTCAGGGGTTCAGGATCTGCTGCTACTTGGCCTATATTGGGCATGTTGGGATGCTTTCTGCCCTCTACTTTAGCCTCAGTTCATCCATTGTCATGTTCTTCCTCTAGGATTCTCAACCCTCCAGCTGGTTCCATCATTTCAGGATTTTATACTGGGACAATATTCTCTGGGGTTTCAGGGTCAGAGAGGGATGAGAGCAGCTAAGATTTACTCCACCATCTTGGCTCCCATAAGTTCAGGTAGGTGATTTTTAAACATCCAGACTGTGGGCTGATATCCTCAAGAGTAGCTACTCTGCTTCCCCAGCTCCTGGGCTTCTCTCTTGCCCAGTTCTCACAGACTCCTGCAGCAAGGTAAGTAGTTAGGGAATTACTCCTGAGGCGGGTGAATTAGTTCACCAGGACTTGCTCCAACTCTGCTATGGTAGGGTCTGTACTGGTACACCCCCTCAGATTCAAACTCTGGGCTCTGCACACTCCCACCCATTACAACAAATTCTGCTTTCCCCACTTTTTTGGTCTGGAAATTTCCTACGCTCACTTTTCCAATGGACTATGCCCCTCTAAAATAAATTCATATTCACATTTTAGAAGTTACTGGAGGAATTCATGGTGGATTTTGGGTGAGTTCCTGATTTTACTCTGCCATCTTGGCTCTTCCCTCTTCACCCTTTATTTCTAAATCATCTATCCATCTGGACATTCTCTTGGTATAGAGTATAAGATTTTGATCTAAACCTTGTTTCTGTTACACTATTTTCCCGTTTTCCCTGTAGTTTTTTTTTTGTTGTTGTTATTAGTGAGTCCTTATATCAAAAGCTGGAGTCTTCACATTTTTCAAACAGTATATTATAAGTAAATATACAGTATTATAAGTAAAATAAACAGTATATAAGTAAATAACTTATTCAACTGATCCATCACTCTATATCTTAGCCAGTAGCAAGTAATTTTGATGATTGCTGCTTTATAATACAATTTTAGAATTTGTATGGTTAGAACACCTTTACTTGCATTGCTTTCCCTTATGTCTTTTGATATCCTGGACCTTTTGTTCTTCCAGATGAATTTTATTTTTTTTTCTAGCTCTATAAAATTATTTTATGGTAGTTTCATTGGTATGGCACTGAATAAGTAAATTAATTTAGGCATAATTGTCATTTTTATTCTCCTCCTACACTAGAGCAACTTATGTATTTCCAGTTATTTAAACCTTTATTTATGTGGAAAGTGTTATGGAATTATGTTCTTATAGTTCCTGGCCTTGGCTTGACATCATTCTATCGTGGCTTTTGTTCTTTTTTAGTTTTTAATATTTATTTCTTTTTAGTTTTCATCCTTCATTTCCATAAGCTTTTCAGTTTTCAATTTTTACCCCTCCCCTTCCTCATCCTCATGAAGGTGTGCAGTTTGATATAGTCTCTATATATACATTCTTATTAAAGATATTTTCACATTGTTCAGGTTGGGGAAAAAATAGAACAAATGGAAGGAACCATGAGGAAGAAGAAAAAAAACAATAAACAACAAAAGAAAAAAAGAACAAATAGTATGCTTCAAACTGCATTCAAGTCCCACATTTCTTTGTCTGGTATAGACTGCATTTTCAATCATGAGTCTACTGGAATTAGATCCTTATATTGATGAGATGAACCAAGTCAATGAAAGTTAGTAATCAGACAATGTGGCTGTTACTGTGTACTCTCTAATGTCTTTTTTTGTTTGCTGTATTATGTCAGAAATATTTTTCTGCACTCAGTGAGGTAAACATATAATTTCTGCTAATTTTGTTATTGATATGGTCAATTAGACTCATAGTTTTCCTAATGTTGAAATAGCCCAGTATTCCTTGTATAATTCCCCCTGGTCAAAGTATATAATTCTTGTGATAAGTTGCTGTAATTTCCTTTAAAATATTTTATTTAAAATTTAGCATCAAAATACAGTAGCAAAATTGGTCTATAATTTTATTTCTCTATTTTGGCTCTTCCCAGTTTGGGTATCAGCCCTTTATTTGTATCATAGAAAGAAGCTGGAGAGGGGAACTCTAACTATTCTCCCAAATAGTTTATGTAATATTGCAATTAATTGTTCACTAAATGTTATATTTTCTTTTTAGTGAGTTCATTGATGGCTTGATAAATTACTTTTTCTTTTCTTTTTTCCAATTTACTTATTTAAGTTTTCAACATTCATTTCCACAAGATTTTGATTTTCATATTTTTCTCCCTATCTTTCCCCTACCACTCACCCCCAAACAGCTAGTCTATTGAATACTCCTTTTCCGTATCTCTTCTCTCTTATATCCTCTCTCATTCTCTCCACCTAAATATGTACTAAGAAAAGACGGATTTCTATACCTGAATATCTTATATCCCAGATGCATTTAAAAAAACAAACAAAAACTGATACACATTTGTTTTAAAAACTTTGAGTTCCAGATTTTTTCCCTTCTTCCCTCCTCATGCACCCCACTGGGAAGATAAGCAATTCAATATATGTTGTACATGTGTAGTTACATAAAACTAGTTACACAAAATTTCCATAGTTGTTATATTGTGAAAGACTAACTCTATTTCCCTCCATCCTATCCAGACCATCACTTATTCTTTTTTCTTCTTTGACTCTATCTGTTTTTCAAAAGAATTTGCTTCTAACTACCCTCTCCCCCTCATCTGCCCTCCCTTCTGTCATCCCCCATCTTAGCCTCTTCTCCCCTATTTTCCTGTAAGGTAAGATACTCAAATGAGTGTCTATGTTATTCCCTCCTTAAGTCAAATTCAATGAGCATAAGATGGTCCCATTCCCTTTTACTTTCCTGCTCTACCCCTTGACTGTAACAGTGTTCTCTTACCTCTTTTAAATGAGATGACTTACCCCAATCTATTTCTTCCTTTATCCTTTTCTCAATATAGTCTTCCCTCACCTCTTAATTTTATTTTTAGATACCATCCCTTCATATTTAATTCATCTTGTGTCCTCTATTTATACATGTACATACATATTCACACCTTCAAATACATATTTATACACATCTACACCATCCTATACACACACATACATGCACGCACATATATACATATACATATATTTGTGTCTATGTATATATATATATATATATATATATATATATATATATATATATATTCAGATATATTCCATTCAACTATCCTCATACTGAGAAAAATCTTATGAGTATAATGCTTTGTAAGGGCTTTAAATTTCTGCCTAATGTAAATTCCAAATGTGGAAAGTATGGTATGTGGAAATCTCCAGAAGTAGGGGTTTATACGTGCTGGTATGAGTCCATGAGTACTCATGGACTCAGGCAGGACTCGGTATGCCTGGAGCTATAGCATACATGGCAATTACTACCTGGAACTATAGTGTACGTGGCAATCACTGAGAATATCCAGCGAGAATCAGGTCATGTTATGTGAAACTTCGGGGTATTATACTCAGTTTTGCTGGGTAGGTGATTCTTGGTTCTAGTCCTAGCTCCTTTGACCTCTGGATTATCATGTTCCCAGCCCTTCATTCACTTACTGTAGAAGCTTCTAGGTCACGTGTTATCCTGATTGTGTTTCCACAGTGCTCAAATTGTTTCTTCCTGACTGCTTGCAGTATTTTCTCCTTGACCTTAGAAATCTTGAATTTGGCTGCAATATTCCTAGGAATTTTCTTTTTGGGATCTTTTAAAATTTCTACTTTGTTCTCTGGTTCTAGGGCATCAGGGAAATTTTTCTTGAGAATTTCATGAAAGATAGTGCCTAGGCTTTTATTTTGCTCATGGCTTTCAGGCAATACAATTTTTTTTTTAAATTATCTCTCATTGATCTCTTTTCCAGATCAGTGATTTTTCAATGATATATTTTACATTGCTTTCTCCTTTATAAGTTGTTTGGATCTGTTTAATGGTATCTTGATTCCTCCTGAAGTCATTAGCTTCCATTTGCTCCAATCTTATTTTGAAAGAATTATTCTCTTAAGTGAGTTTTTCAATTCTTTTTTTTTCATCTGGAAAATTCAGCTTTTTAAGGCATTCTTCTCCTCTTTGGCTTTTTGGGCCTCTTTTGCCATTTAAATTAGTCTATATTTCAAAGTGTTATTTCCTTCACTCAGGCTGTTAACTTGCTTTTCATGATTTTCTTGCATCATTCTCTTTTCCATTCCCAATTTTCTTCCAATTCTCTTACTTGGTTTTCAAAATCCTTTTTGAGTTTCTCCATGCCCAGTAACCAGTTTACATTTTTCTTGAGAGCTTTTGATGCAGGAGTTCTGACTTCTTTGTTTTCCTCCCATTTGATGCTTTGATCCTTTTGTCCCCCAAAAAGTAATCTAAGGTTGGTTTGCATTGCCTCTACTTGCACGGGTTGCGAGACAATTACTTGACTTTTGAACTTTTTGCCATGTTAGAACTCTACTTTCAGAATGGAGAGGGCTTTGTCCCAAATTGTTGGGTTTTTCACAGCTTCTGAAGCAATTAAGGAGGAACCTTCTCTGCAACCCCCACAGGCTCTGGCACCTGTCCATACTCCTCAGGACCTCCACTCAAGACTGCTATCCAGATCCAAGCAGGTTAAAGCAAGAGTGATGACCCTCTGAATGGTCACTTGGTCCCCCTACAATCTGCAGGCAAAGAGATTTTGATGCAACCCCACAAGCAAGGCTGCCCAGCTGTAGCTCCTCTGCTGCTTCTTACCCCAGGGGGAGAGGCCAGATAATGCTTTCCTGTCCACCCCATTCCAACACAGTTGCACACTGACCTTCTACTTTGTCTTTGGCATTTATGGGTTGACAAGTCTGGAAATTGCCACAGTTGCTGTTAATTCACTCTCTTGAAGTCTGCTCTGGTTCATGCTGTTGGAGCTGCACTACGGCAAAAACCACAGCTCATGTGGGGATGGGCTTGGCTCCCAGCTTGGTGCAATAGCCCCTTCCTTTTGGCCTGACAGTCTGCCTTTCAGTGGGAGATGTGTTTCTCTCTGTCACTTTCTGGCTTCTTTAGTTCTAAACTTTGTTTAGAATCTTTTACATGTTTTACATGTTCCCCATGCCTTTGGCATGGGGAAGTCCTGTTTCTACTCTATCATCTTGGCTTCATTTTTTGTAATTGTTTAATAAAATCTTGGATTCTCATAAAGTCATTTGCTTCCATTTGCTCCAATCTAATTTTGAACAAATTATTCTCTTCAGAGTGCTTTTGAGATTTTTTTCCATCTGGCAAATTCAACTTTTTAAAGCATTCTCCTCCTCATTGGCTTTTTGAGCCTCTTTTGCCATTTGAGTAAATTTGTTCTTTAAAGTGTTGTTTTCTTCAGTCAGGTTGTTAACTCTCTTTTCATGATTTTCTTGCATAATTTTCATTTATCTTCCCATTTTTTCCTCCACTTCTCTTATTTGGTTTTCACAGTCCTTTTTAAGCCAATCTATGGCTTCTAGGAAATCCTCATGTTTCTTGGAAGCATTTGGTATGGGAGTTCTGATTATGCTGTCTTCTTCCCATTCCATGCTTTGATACCTTTTGTTCCCAAAGAAAGGATTCTAGAATTTTATTACTGTTCTTATTTTTATTCCTTTTCCTGCTTATTTTTGCCAGTCAATTAATTTTAGCTCTGTGGAACTCTGCTTTCAGTGGGGAAAGCACTATCCCAAATCTCAGGGGTATCCACAGCTGCCAGAGCTATTAGGTGGGTGCTTCATCCCCCACCAGCTTTGGTTCACTGAATGCACACCCCAGAACCACCACCCAGGACCATGATTTATATCTGGGCCGCTCAATGCAAGAGCATTTGACCCTGATTAATCAGGTAGGTGATTGCCTCTGTTTTTGCAGCTACTGCTGCTTCCTTGCCCTGGGGGCAGTTCAGCCAGACTGCTTTTCTCCCCCAAATTGAGCTGAATTCCACTTACCTTTCTCTTAGCCTTCTATCTTCTGGCTTGAGAAATTTGGAAACGGCCACAGGTGCCGCCAATCCGCTCTCCTGTAGGCTCCAGCCGCACATCCTACTGACAGCCCTGGGACCAGGCCATGATTTCAGACTGGGCTGGTTTTGGCTCCCAGCCTGCTGCAATGAGCCCTTTGTGCTGAGCTGCCTTCAGCAAGAGATGTGTTTTCTGAATTTTTGTGAGTTTTGGAGTCCTAAAATTTTTTTAGAGTTGTATTTTCTGGGTATTTATGGTGGCTATGTGGAAGCTGCAAAACTTTGCTGCTTCTACACCACCATCTTGGCTCTGCTCCCCAAAAGGAAAATTCTTAAGGAGGGGAAGGGAGAAGGGAAAAAAGAAAAGCATAAACAAGGGAGCAACAAGGATGGAGGGAAAGACACAAATAAACATTACTGTGAATGTGAAGGGGACCGTGTTTCTCATAAAATGGAGGTGGACAGAAGTATGGATTAAAAAACATAATCCTATAAAATGCTGTTTATAAGAAATCCATTTGAAGCAGGTGGATAGATACACACAGGGTAAAGGTAAAAGGTTGGAATTGAATATATTGTGCTGCAGTTAAAGAAAAAAAAAGCAGGAGTACCAATCCTAATCTCAGACAAAACAAAAGCTAAAATACATCTAATTAAAAGAGATAAAGAAAGAAACTATATTCTTCTAAAAGGCACCATGCACAATGAAGCAATATCATTACTAAATATATATGCACCTAATGGTACAACATCCAAGTTCTTTTTTTTTTTTTTGCTTTTTGGAGGGCAATTGGGATTAAGTGACTTGCCCAAAGTCACATGGCTACTAAATGTGTCAAGTGTCTGAGCCCAGATTTTAACTCAGGTCCTCCTAACTCCAGCACCAGTACTTTATTCACTGCACTACCTAGCCACCCAATCCAGATTCTTAGAGAAGCAGCTAAGGGAGTTAGAGGAAGAAATAGGGAGTGAAGCTATATTAGTGGTGAACTTCAACCTCTCCCTCTCTGCCAAAACAAACCCAGGAACTATAAAGAACACAATGACAACATACATTTCACACAAATAAATTCATCTAAATGAATGTATAAAACATCAGTTGTTCATTGTTAGGTCACAGTAATGTAATAAAAATCACAATTTTGCCTAAATTAATATATCTCTTTGTACCAACAATACCAAAAATTATTTCATAGAGCTAGAAAAAATGGTAAAAAAAATCCATCTGAAAGAAAAAAAGGTCTAGAATATCAAGATAATTAATAAAAAGAAGAGCTAGGGAAGGTGACATGGTCATAACAGAGTTTAAACAGCATAGTATAAAAGCAGGAATCAAAACTACTTAGTACTGGCTGAGAATGTTGCATTAGGTACACATGACACAGCAGTCAATGAATAAGCAACTTGAGGTGTATGAATGTAATGGAATATCATTGTTCTATAAGAAATAAGGAGTAGATGGACTTCATAAAAACCTAGAGATACTTAGATAAACTAATGGTGACTGAGGGATGCAGAGCAGAGAGAACATTGTAGACAATTATAGACACATTTTATTTCTGATGACTGATTTTGATAGACTGGGCTTCTCTCAGCAATGAAAGGCTATAAGACAAGCCAAAAGACTCATAATGGAAAAGGCTGTCCACATCCAGAGAAAGATTTATGGAGTCTGAATGCAGATTGAAGCAAACTTTATCTCTCTCTCTCTTTCTCTGTCTCTGTCTCTGTCTCTCTCTCTTTCTCTCTCTCTTTTGTTTGTTCCTTCTTTTTCATTTTTCATTCCATTGGTTATAATCCTACTTTACCACCTGACAAATGTTTAATGGGAAGGTATTTGTAGAACCAGTATTGGATTGCATGCTGCATTAGGGGAGGAAAGGCGTGGGGAGGGAGAGGAAGAAAATTTGGAAGTCAAAAGTTTGTGGAAGTAAATGTTGTAAAATAAAAGTCAATAAATATATTAAAATTTTTAAAAGAAAGAAAGGGTGAGATGATAAGCAAATTCAGAGAGCAAGAGAATGGAAGAATTTAACAAACTAGAGATAAAGGACATTATGCAATGCAAAACGGATAATTTTGATTAGGTTAAACTGGGAAGTTTTTACAGAAAGTCAAGCTAGCCAAGAGGAGAAAGGCAATAGAAAGCTGGGAAATGATTTTTATAGCCCACATCTCTGATAAAGGCCTTATTTCTAAAATACACAGAGAGCTGAGTCAAATATATAAGAATACAAGTCATTCCTCTATTGAATAATGATCAAAGGATATGAACAAGCATGTTTTTAAAGGAAGACATTAAACATATAAATAGTTACATGGAAAAAAGGTTCTAAATCACTATTGATTAGAGTGATGCTAATTAAAACAATTCTGCTGTACCACATCACATCCATTAGATTGTTTAACATGACAAAACAGGAAAATGGTAAATGTTGGAGAAAATGTCGGAAAATTGTAACAACAATGAATTGGTGGTAGAGTTGTGAACTGATCCAAACATTCTGCAGAACAATTTGAAACTATGCCCCAAAGACTATAAAACTGTGCATACCCTTTGACTCAGAAATATGTCTTCTAGGTCTGTATCCCAGAAATAGTAAAAATTTAAAAAGGACCCATATGAAATATATATTGCATATGGGTCTATATATATATATATATATATATATATATATATATACAGAGAGAGAGAGAGAGAGAGAGAGAGAGAGAGAGAGAGAGAGAGAGAGAGAGAGAGAGAGAGAGAGAGACCTTTTTTTGGTGGCCAAGAATTGGAAATTGAGGGGGAGCCCATCAATAGGCAAATGGCTGAACAAGTTGTGGTATATGAAAGTAATGAAATACGATTGTTTCCTAAGAAATAATGAGCAGGTGTAGGTCAGAAAAACCTGGAAAGCCTTACATGAACTGATACTGAGTGAAGTGAGCAGAATCAGGAGACAATTATGCACAGTAACAGGCAAGATGTTCTTTGATCAACTTTGATAGACTTAACTCCGCTCAGCAATACAAGGATCTGAGACAATTTCAAAACGCTCATGAGGGAAAATGCTATTCACATCCAGGGAAAGAACTATGGAGTCTTAATGTAGATTGAAACATACAGTTTTATCTTATTTTATCATTTGTTTGTTTGCTTCATCTTTCTCATATTTTCCCCTCTTTAGTTATAATTATTCTTTACAACATGACTAATTTGGAAATATACTTAATATGATTGTACTTGTATAGCCTATATCAGATTGCACTCTATCTTTGGGAAGGGGAGAAATTTTAAAATTTAGAATCTTTAAGAAGTGAACATTGAGAGCTAAAAACATGTTTTTTTCCAAAGGACAGAAAAGAAATGAAATTGTGAAATTAGAGAAATAATTATGAAAACACAAGGTGAAATTTGTTTAGAAAGAAAGATCATGAGTTTTATTCAGTCACACTTATTTTCCATTTATTTTTGCATGATTTATGCCACTGTCCTCTGTTTTAATTAGGGTTAATTATGGATTATTCCACTTTTAGGGGGGGAGCATAATTATTAAGAATCACTTCACTTCTAAATTTGTCTCTTTGCAACTTTCATCCTTTCTTCTTAGTTCCATGCTCTACCCCTTCCCACTTGAAGCCATTTAAATGCCCGAAGACAGATATTACATAGTATCATGTTTGTAAGCTTAAGTTACTCTTCTCTAGGTAAAATTCCTTCATTTCCTTTACCTAATCCTCATGCAGCATGGGGTATCTTGGGGGTCTATTTCCATCCCATTTGACCTCTTTTTGTATGCTATTCAAATTATCAATATCATTTCTAAACTCTGCAACCCAAATAATTAACTAAGTACTTTGGACATAGTTTGAATATGTCCAAGTACAGAAAGATTGTGACTTTCTTATTCCTGGAAAACATGTTGCTCAATATACCTCAGGATTTCTTTAACTTTTTTTCTGGCTGCCATATCACATGATATTTTTCTTCTCATAATTTTTTGTTGTTTTACAAAATAACATTTCTCTACTTGTTTTCTTTTATAGTAGTTAATCAGGACCTGTCCATATAAACTAGAAAATACTTTCTGTAGCCTTTTCATTGTTCTATCACGCATTAGAAACCAAACATATGTAAAGTGTAGCAAATAAGAGAGCTATTAAAAAGTCTACTCTTTTTTGTTTGAAAAAAATTGGAAATGTTGCAGTCTGAATTGATGACTCTCCTGCATTATACATCTTTGTCAGATGTCCACCTTTTTGACACTACTCATCTACATTCTCTAAGTTTACTCTGGCGTTGTTTTAGAGATTATTTTAATGATATCTCTCAGAATACTTAGCGAATATTCTTATCCTAAATCTATAATGACTGAAATAAAAAAGTAAAGCAAATTTTCTCAGGACCAAAAGTAGAACCAGGAGTTATGTTAGCTTTTTTTTTCTTCCATCTACCTTTTGCCTCTCTTTTGCTTAATACCTGGAGGACCAACCTTCTCATAGAATCTTTAAAGATAATGAAACTCTTCTCTTGGGCATGATATGTCTTGAATGATGAGTAAGTAAATGAGAACTCATGTCATTGGATATGTCTAACCAGTAACAAAACTTGCATAAGTGACCAGACCTTAATAGTTTGACATCTTCCCACTGCAGTACATGAATACCTGCTTATACCCTTTCATTTTTTTTATGCCTCTTCTGGTATTTGTTATCAAAGAGTCACAAAAAGTGTCTTTCTGCTTTCATATTTTTAAGTAATCCTGAAATATCTTAATCTATTTATTGGAGACATAAAATTGTTTTTAAAAGTAGCATTGTGTCTTGTTCTATTTAAAAACAAAATGGTTTGTTTGTATTTGTTTTCAGTCAACAAAAAAGAAATAAAATGAGACTGCATATTTTCTACCTCTTTAAGTTGATATGAGACAGAAAAAAATGGCCCGTTATTATACATTGCTCATGAAAGACTACCCGTTCCTTAACTAATTCCATAAAGATGAATTCCTTAAATTCATGAAGGGAAAATTAATAATTTTTTTCGCATAAATCAAAGAGTTTGCAAGTAAATTAGTACATTCCACCAGTTTAATCACATTTATTTTGAATTAATGTGGTCCAAGGTTCCTTCTGTGTATTTTACCTTTTGCTGCAATATTCTTTCAAATGTGTATTCACAATTATATAACCTTCACGTTAGATCCTACATATTTGCCTCTCTGTATATATGGATGTGTGTGTGCATGTGTGTGGCAAAGGGTGTGTTCAGGGAAGACCAGCACATCTGCTGTGAGGGTTGCTGAGTCAATTTTCAGGGCTACTTTCAACCTTTGGTACCTACCTGACCCAACTAATGCTTACCTGAAGCTCCAAGAATCTGTAGCATGTCCAGCAGCCACACCAAGGTAGATTTTTTCAGCAAACAGGTTAAACCAGGCTAATTCTAACTGAGTGGTCTCAGACCAGTTGGTAACTTAGAGTTGTGTTTACTCCAAGCATGTGAATACTACCCCTGGTGGAATGGGCAGATGAGAACAACTTTTTTTCCAAAAATCATCAAGGCAGCTGTATGTATTTAGAGCTTGTATAGACAACAAAGATACCATCACCATTCATCTTGAGTCTGACCTGCCACTGAGAATAAAATGACTCTAGAACAGTAACTGAGGCCACTCAAGAGACTCTGCCTCAATTAAATCTAAATTTCACAGAAATCATAAGACATCACTCATACTATATGTAATGGCAATGAGAATTTAAAGATCTTCCCTGCCCCTTCTATTGGCAAGCTAACAGGTACTTAGCACTTAGTTTAAAGTTCATAATTGTGTCAAGTATTAAGACCCAGAACATATGAATCCCAGAGTGGGATGGACTTGTTGATGTAACAAGAAGGGGAAGAAGAAGGAGGAGCTAATACTGTATATAAGTAAAAGCCCAAGCTGAGAGAGGCCAGAATTTCTAGTAGCAAGGATCTAGAAGTTGGGCTGCTACTGGTGGAGAAAGAGAAGAGAACTGAGAAACGAACTGAGAATTTAGAAGAACTGAGAAATGAAAAGAGAGAACTGGGAAGAGGCATGTCTGTGGTATCAGTGCTCTGTCTGTCTGTTTTGATGTTACTTTTTCAGATTAATCTGCTAATAGATGACAGTGCTGCTGGGACCTTGCTTCTGATTCAGAAGCCCTGAAAGAGGATTTTCTTGTTATATTTATACAGAAATCCTGGAGTAGGGTCTTGATGATTTCAGAGATCCTAGGACTGTACTGATGATTTGTGTTGATTCCTCAGACCTGTGTTTGAGTCTATGTTGATTTCACAGACAGAAAGTGAAATGATGAGTGTGCTGGAAATGTGCATGAAAGTTATTGTTCCTTTTTTAAAGCTTTTTCTTCCCAGGAACAGAAACTGTTACAAAGACCTGAAAGCTGTCTGCCTTTGAACCCAGGTGGCAGTTGGATCAATTCATGCAAAAGCTGGGACTGTGAAAGAGGAACCATGGAAGCTCAGAGCCTTCCTCAAGTCAAGAGGAAAAGATCTTTCTTTGGGTATTTAATGCAAACTGAGAAAATCATGACTTACTGTGGCCTAGGTGGTAGAAAAATCTGACCTCTATATTAAGATGGTTGGTCACTCTGTTAAAACTTGCCATTTTGAGAATGCTATGGTTACAGGAAAGTGATGAAGCACCAGACACACTGGGAGCTGTAGTCACAACCATGACACAGGCCATTGAGGCCATAATATTGTCTTCTCTCTGGAACTAAGAGTGGGATTAAGCAGCCCCCTCAGAATGTGAGTAGTCTTTTAAGGATAACATTGCTCACTTCCTGGTGTGAGGAAGGGGCTAGAAAGGTACCTGAAATATTGTCTGTGTACCCAATCCTTTCCTGATTACCACAGTAGGCATGGATCCCACCCTGTGGTTCACACAGACATGCACACACACACACACACACAGTGTACAAAACCTTCTGCTAAGATGATTCCACTCACCATCAGAATGTGGAATGTGTGGATACTTACAGACAACACAAAATCCAGTAGACCTTAAAGATGAACAGCTCTTTTTGTGAGAGAACTCAGCAAGTATCTCATCCAAATAGTAATGCTGAATGAAGCAAGGCTAGCAAATGAAGGCCAGAACACTGAATTTGAGGCTAGATATAGGTGGTGTTTTTTGTTTGTTTGTTTTCATGGATTCGTTGCAGTGAGGGGCATATAAAAACTGATGGGGATTTTACAATAAAAATAATCTAGCCAAAAAGTGTATATGTTTACCCAAAGAAATGAACAACAGACTCATGCCAATGTGATTGCCACTTGCAGGAAAATGCATCAATATCACTGGTGTTCCCATTATAATGAACTCTGATGAATTCAAAGAAAAACTTTATAAAGTTCTTATAGACAGGTGAAATGGCAAGTATTAACGGTGACCACAGAGTCCAATCAAAGTTTTAAGGAGCTTTTAATAGAAATTAATTTAGCCAGCTGGTAACTGTCCCCCACATGCCAATTATGGGAACTGCAGCCTGATACAGAAATGCAGAGTCTTTCATGCCATTTTGGGTTTCTAACAACATCTCAATAACTAAGCCAATTAATATCCAAACATAATCAGTAACTAAAACTGAACTGGTATCCAGAAACAATCCGTAACAAAATTTAATAGATAAGTTGCTGAAGCAAGGGAGTTTGTGATTACAGGGTATAATGACAGAACATGAAGAAGAATGCACAATAGGGACATTTTAGGTAGCAGACTGTGGGGTAAACAGAGAGGGGTACAGGGCATGGTGACCTGAGCACATAGGAGAAGAAAAATGAATACCTAGCTTGGTTCCCACAACCCAGCCTGGCTCATATGCAGGTTCATTGTCTTCTAACTTGCTGATTTCTATTTTCACAAAGTATCACTTAAGTATTGCCTGGCTAAACTCTTGAGTCCGTAGCTTAACTATTTCCTGGCCACTACAAAGTATCAGAGACCATTATCATCTATGTACAAAAAGAGGACAGGTTTATAATTCTGGTGTACTTTAGTGCTAGAGTTGGCTCAAATTACCAAGCATGGTCAGAAGGAATGGAGCTGGAAACAGCAAGGGCAATGGTCAATTACTACTGAAGCCTTATGCATCTCATGAAGTTTTCTCACAACCTCTCCTCTTCCATTTTCCTAAACACAATTAAGCTTCATGGAAGTGTCCTTACAGCATTCATTGTCATTTAATAGAACATGTTATCATAAGGAGAAGAGACAGACAGGATGTAAGAGTAATGAAGGTAATGTGTGGAACAGTGTGCTGGGCTGATTATAGACATACCCTCTTCGACCTAAATATTCACATTCAATAAAAGTGACAGCCCCAAGGCAAAATTACTATCAGAATTATTGTCAAGAGAGTAGAACACTTCTCTGAGAGGATAGACTTTGTTGCTAACTTGGAGAAAATGTTTAGCCAATACACAGTTGGCAACAATCAAGTAAAAAAAGGAATGGGCATCTTTCAGAGATTTTATGTACAGCACTGCATTTGTTCATCCTGGTCAGAACATTCACAATCATCAAAACTTTGCTTTTAACAAAAATGATGTGGAAAATCCGAAGCTTCTAAGTGAAAAAAAATTACTCCACAGGATTTACTAGCAGGGTAATTCATCCATCTCAAAGAAGGCAGTATTTAATTCTTTAAAAAGTAAGTTGCAATCAGGATTCTTGGATCAGCAATAAGGCAGATAAAATTCAGTTTTATGCTGCTAAAAATGGTTGAAAGTGCTTTTATGATGCCCTGAAGGTTATTTATGGGACAAAGACTTATGGTGTATCTCAACTACTCAGTGCTGATGGAGACACATTGATTAGTGATAAGGACATGATTCTAGAGAAATGTGCTGAACACTTCCATAATATTTCCAATAGACCATTAGCAGTCAATGCTGAAGCCATTGAACATTAACCTCAGGTTGAAGTCAATCCATTCTTAGATTAAGTTCTAACGGAAGAAGAGGTTTTGGATATCATTAGGATCCTTTCAAAGCACCTGGTGCCAACTGTATTCCAGCTGAGATTTAAAATGTGATGGGTCTATTGCTCATATGAAAGCTAACTGATAATTTCCGGGCTATATGAGAAGAGGAGTATATCCCAAAATTCAGGATTCAGGAATTCAAGGATTCCTCTGCTCTCCTCTATAAAGGTTAAGAAAATATATTTTCAACATTGGGGGGTGGAGCCAAGATGGTGGCATAGAAGCAGCAGGGTCCCATAGCTCCCACACCACCACCCTGAACACCCATAAAATATGAGCCCAGACAAACTCTAGGAAGGTCTAGGACTCTCAGACTCACAAAAATTAAGAAAACACATCTCTCGCTGAAGGCAGCTAGGCAGCAGGAACTCATCTCGGTGACCAGGAGTGGAGGCTGGCCACCCTGAAGTCGAGACCTCGGCCAGGCCCAGGGTAAAGGGAAGGAGCCAGGCTGAGCTGAGCTGAGTCACACTGCAGCCAGTCTGCACAGAGGATCTATAGCCTCCAGCACTTACACATCTGCCAAGGCATGAGGAACGGGGATGGGAGAGGAGCAGCTCGCACCAGAGACCAGCCCAGCCCAAAACCGCAGCCTTGGCCAGGCCAGGCCCCAGGGCGGCCAGGAGGAGCTGAGCCTCCCAAGCCGCAGTATGAGTCTACTTCAGAGAAGATCTAAAGCACCTGCCTGAGGGCATCTTCAAATCCTGCAAACCAGGGTCAGAGACGGTTACTGAAAGTGAAACTTTGAAAATTAATTTGGGGCAGGTAAGGCAGTTGGCCAATCTGCCCCTGGGGCAAGGAAGCAGTGAGGTAAGGGAACTGCTGGAACCAGCGGAGACCACCACCAGTCTGCTTCAGAGCCCTGGTCTGCAGAGTACGGGGGGGGGGGGCGGTGAATAGATTGATCAGGGGCAACTGCTCTTGAGTTGAGCAGCCTGGATCCAGATCGTGGTCTTGGGTGGTGGTACTGGGGTGTGCTTTCAGCAAGCCGAACCTGGGGGGACTTGCAACACCCCCCTAATAGCTCCAGCAGCTGGGAAAACCCCAGCGATTTGGAACAGAGCTTTTCCTTCTGGAAGCAGAGTTTCATGGAGCTGAAAAAAAAACAACCAATTAATTGACTGGCCAACATGAGGAAAAGGAAGCAAAATAAGAACAGCAATAAAACTCTTGAATCCTTTTTTGTGGACAAAAAGGATCAAAGAATGGAACGGGAGGAAGAAAGCCCAGAACTCAGAACTTCCACACCAAATGCTTCGAAGACAATTGAAGAATGCCTAGAAGCTATACATCAACTGAAAAAGGACTTGAGAACCAAATAAGAGAAGTGGAGGAAAAATTGGGAAGAGAAATGAGAATGATGCAAGAAAGTCATGAAAAGA
>CM053601.1:44446593-44459834 GCA_028646575.1 Pseudocheirus occidentalis
CTTCCTTTTTCTCATGTTGGCCAGTCTATTAATTGCTTGTTTTTTTTTAGCTCTGTGGAACTCTGCTTCCTGGAGGGAGAAAGCTCTGTCCCAAATCACTGGGGCCTTCACAGCTGCCAGAGCTATTTGTGGGGTGCTGCAGTCTCCCCCAGATTTGGCTCACTGAAAGTGCACCCCAGGACCACCTCTCAAGACCAAGATCCAGATCCAGGCCGCTCAATGCAAGAGCCCTTGGCCCTAATCATTTGCCTCAACCCCCCTGCTATCTGAAGCAGCCGCTGCTGCTTTCAGCCGTTCCTGCTGCCACAGCCACCTCCCACTGCTTCCTTGCCCTGGGAGCAGTTTGGCCGGACCCGCTCTTCTCCCCCAAATTTAGCAAAATCCACTGACCTTTCTGTTAGGATTTTTTTTCTTCTGGCCTGATAAATGCGGTAACTATGCCTCCAGTGCAGCTGATCTCCTCTCCTATAGACTCAGCTCTGCCCATTGCCCTGGGGCCTGGCCGGGCTGGGGGTTTCCAGCTGGGCCGGCCACAGCTCCCAGACTGCTGTGAAGAGCCCCACCTGCTGAGCCGCCTGTAGCAACAGATGTGCTTTCTGTCTTTTGGAGAGTTTGGATCTTGAAAATATGTTTAGAGTCCCATTTTATGTGTTTTTGGCATGTTTGTGTGGGAGTTGCGGTGCTTTGCTTCTTCTACGCCACCTTTGTTTGCCCCCCTGTTTTCAACTGTCAACCTATCATGAGTCACATAGAGACCATATAGTGATTTATATTGCCTTGGGAAAGAAGCTTTCTTGGGGGAAGCTTGCTTATGGGGAGGTTTGCTTACAGGAAGGCTTTTAAATGTTCTGATACTTAGACAATTAAGCACTGAATCATGTGGGATGTGATGTCTTCTGGCTTTACGTCTGTTAGTTGAAAACTATATATACTAGAAGGTTGGAATTTTACTTTGGGGCTCAATCATGAGATTTGTTATTTTTTGTGATTTGTCATGACAACACTCTGGGTAGCATTGTTCAGGAGGCTTGCAGCTTTGAGAACCCAGATGCTGGTGCTCCCTGGTCTGGTGATTATGTATCTATTGCTTTGTTTATACAGTTAGAACCCTGTATATTGCATCTCTGTCATTATTTCTCTATGTTCCTTTGCTTCATTTTTCTCCACATTCAGGGGGCTGACCTTTCCCCTTAATTAGTGAATTACATACATACATACATAAATACATACATACATACACACACATATGTATATAAAAAAATCAAAGTAAGATTATTGACTGCTTTGAAGTTGTCTTTCCTTTAAAAGAGCAGATTAAAGAACCTGTGCTAGAAGATCATCCTGAGTGTGCTAGGCTACTTGCTAATAGAGGATCTCAGCAAATCGATTTACAACTGCTGACTTCAGTTTCCTTAATTGTAAAATGTGGACAAACAGTATTGTTGTATGGATCAAATGAATGAATATTTGTAATATGCTTAGCACAGTTAAATCTTTATTACCCTCCCTGATACCAATTTCCAACAAAAGGGAAAAGTAAGCTTATTATGCTTGTTAATAACTGAAATGATCTTACAGATAGTTCAGTTATAGAAAAGGTGAAGAAATATGTGAATTAACTATAGCAATCTTTGCTAATTATAAGTGTTAAAGAGTTGCATAATTCCTGATTATTTCAACTTAATTCTTTCTTGTGTTCCTAATCTTTAACCTGTTCTGAAAGCTAACAAGGCCAACTTAAATTTCAAACCCTTTTTTTGAGAATTTTCTGTTAGATAACTATTTACCCTTCACAAAATTTATTACATAATAGAAAATATACCTGAAGCCTGCAATGCCTAACACTATGGATAACAACACAATGGAAACAAAGCAGCTTCAAACCTTCATTATCTGACCTCTCCATGGATATAATAAATGTTCTATGATGTTGAAACTTACATAAATCATTCTCAAAAAAAGAACAATTAATGTCACAAAAATATTTAGTACATTTTAGTATTTTAAGAGTTATCACCCAAAATATTTCCACTCTCCTGAAAAGTCACAGACATATGCTTAAACTTTACCAATGAAATTGTAGCTCAAATTTTCTTGTGTCACCAATGGCCAATTTTTCAGCATCCTTGGAAAAGGCTATTGTTAGACTAAGTCAGAAAATGAAGACAGGAATGACTCATGGCATTTTATTATCTAAATTACAGCATTTCATCTACTCTGTACTATGTATATGAATTATCTATGTTGGTACAATTCAGATTAGCAATTAAATAAATACCTAGCGAGTGTCTGGTGATTCCAGAGAACTGTGGTAGGAAATGGAATAGTCATAAAATTTTTGAAGACACATCATCTATTCTTATGGTGTACAGTACTGGAAGGCAATGAGACATAGTGGAAAGGCTATGAGGTTCATTACTACTGTCACAGATCTTAATTTTAATCTGGCCTCTGCAATGGTATGACATGTGTATTTAGGAAAGTCAATGAAACCCAGTGGACCTCAGTTTCCTTCAGTTTCTTTCATCTGAGAACTGGAAATATTGTACATATGGAAGGAGTGCTGCCAAAACAGATAATGGGAAGAATAATAATACATAGTAAGAGGATTTATGATTTTTTTCAAATGGGAAAAGATCAGTCTTAATTATGAAAATCAAATTAGGTTTCATTGGGTCTGGATCTTTTGTCATGTTCTTTAAATAATATATAGTATTTCAGAAGTATTGAACAATATAAAGAAGATTGGAAAGCATGATGAACATATGGGAAGTATAAAAATTGAGAAATGTAGCTATAATATTTAAAATGGAAAATTTCATAAGATAAGATTGGCATAAGATGTTGGTACTAGATTCTGGAGAAAATCAGTACCAAGATAAGAAGTTTGAGCTCCCTCCCCATTTAGCAAGAAAGAATGATTGAAGAATTTTAAATAAAGATATTTCATCATAAGGACTGTAAGGGCTTTAAATTTCTGCCTAATGTAAATTCTAAATGTGGAAAGTATGGTCCGTAGAAATCTCTAGAAGTGGGGGTTTCTACATGCTGGTATGGAGTACATGAGTCACACAGGTAGAGCTCTGAGACGTGCAGGAGTGCATGTGGGTGCCTGGAGCTATAGCATACGTGGAAATTACTGCCCGGGGCTATAGCATACGTGGAAATTACTACCTGGAGCTATAGTGTACGTGGTGATCACTGAGAATATCCAGTGAGAATCAGGTCACGTTACGTGAAACTTCGGGGCACCTCACAATGGCTCGCTGTAACCTGAGCATGCGCTGTAAACACCATTTGTGAGTAAGTGGCAGAATTAAAAAGCTTTATACAGCAGTACAAAACAAAGAGTCATTAGAGTCAGCAGAGTGAGCAGAGTCATTAAAGCATGAAAAAGAAAAACTCTCTCTGGGTGATCTTTGAAGCAGTTCTCCAGTCCTATTGTTCCGGTGCCAGAGACGTCTGACGACAGGGTAAGTTAAGCGAATAATAAGTGGGCAAGATATTTCCCAAGGAATTTCATAACAAAGGACTATGAAGATTACGTAGTAGAATATATAAAATAGCAGGATTCAAGTCAATAATACTTGACCGTAAGTCCTACCTCAAAAACTAGCTGGATTTGGCCTTTCTCAGCCTAATAATAGTATTTAACTCTCAAGTGTTATTGTAACAATCAATTGGGATTATATGAAGAGTACTTTGCCATCCTAAAGCGCTGTTTAAATATTAGCTATTATGATTATTAGTATATAATATAGGCAGTTGGAAAAGTGAATCTGGACATCCAAAAAGAGTTTATATCTAGTTACATAATTTGGGGAATCATTTGACAGAAGTGATTTTCCAAGGTGAGTGAATGAGATTGTCAAGGTAGAAATTTATTAAGCATTTATTAAGTACATACTATGTCCCAAGCATTCCATTAAGCACTGGGGATAGAATGTAAGGCAAAGAAAGAAAACAAAAAACAAAAAAAAACACCATCACTTCTTTAACGGAGTTTGTGCTCTAGGTAGAGAGATAACACGCAAATAAGTAAGACTAAGGCATATGAAGGAAAAGTTAGAGATGATCTTGATCTTAGATGGAAGGTACTCATACTTAAAGGAGCCTGGGAAATGTTGTTGTTGTTGTTGTGGTTGTTGTTGTTGTTTTTCCAGAAGGTGTTTTTCATTGAGATTTAACAGACACCAGGGAAGCAAGGAGACAAAGAGGAACCAAAAGAGAACTTTACTGCTTCAGAAAGATAAATAACATCTAGTAATTGAAACAGAAATAGATCACTACATTATGACACATAGGGGTCAAATTTGAGTGTGGCTAGAGACATGCTTTTTTCCCAATCTTGAGTTTTTCAAGCAACAGAACAGTTTGTCTCATACCCCAAATAAACAAAGGTGTCACCTCTCTTTCTGTTCAGTTAGAGATTAATGTCTTTCAAAAATCCATGACCTATTTATTTTTGTTTTGGTTTGGTTTTAAGTAGCATTTGTGTTAGAGGTACAAACTTTCAATTTTATCAATTGGAGTAACTCTAACCCTCCCTCCATTGATTCAGTTTTCCAATCCATCAGTCACCCAGATTCCCAGAGAGTTATCTAGGTATTTCAAATTCAGTTGTTGCCATCATGTTCAACTCTTCATGAGCCTGTGTTAGGTTTGCTTGGCAGAGATATTAGAGCAGTTTGTCATTTCCTTCTCCATGTCATTTTAAAGATGTGGAGACTAAAGCAAAGAGAGTTGATTGATTTAATCAGGGCCACACAGCTAAGAAGTGTCTGAGGCCAGATTTGAACTCATGAACATGAGTTTTCCTGAGTCCAAGCCTATTACTCTTATCTTCTGTGTCACCTAGCTGCCACATCATATTATATCATTAATTATAAAATCATATTATACTTTAAAAGGCATCTGAGAAGAACAGTAAGAAAGAGATCATGTACCGCCAGACTTATTGGGAAGACCTAAATTCTAGTAACAGCTCTGAAACATATAGGCTGTGCGTTACAGAGAAAATATATTTGTTTCAGGAACTCCATTCTGATATGTTGCTCTGTAAGATCACCAGAAGATTTGGTTAACCTGCCTTAACTTTTAACACTTGAATTGTTACTAGGCAGGAGCTCATCTTGGTAGCCGCAAGAGTGAAAAGAATGGAGTTAAAGAGTGGGTCTTTAGGAACATAGGACCTTCCTGAGATAGACTAGGATGTGTTTCAGAAATAGGAACTACTTTATGCTTGTCCTATAAAATTCTAGGTGTTTGTGGTCTCTACATATGATCAGAATATTGAAATATGAAAAAAACCTTCTCCTGCCTATCTTTAGGTTTGGGGAGGGTATTGGGGGAGAAAATGTTTCCCTGCTCAGTATCAGCTACATGACCTATGAAGAATTTTTGAGTCAGATGGATCCACCCATATTCCTCTGACTATTCCTTCCATTACTGTTTGTACTTATTACCTATAGATATCTACCCACGACTACTTGTATTATTGCTGTTTGTCTGTGAGGTAAAAAAAAATGGTCAGTGTCATGGAACATTTCATATCTAGGACACTTACTACCTGTTTGATGCTGAGCAAATAAGTTACCCTCTATTTTCCTTAGTTTTCTCAAGTGTAACTAACATAAGGTCACTCACAGGTTTGTTCTAAAGACCAAATGAGGTATCAGTTATAAAACTAGAAGACCCTGGGAGCCAAGGAGCAATGTAAGCAATAAATTGCTCTCGCTCTCCCTAACTGACTGCTGAAAAATCCAGAAAACATTGGCCCAGGAATAATCATAGAACAGCAGAGCTAGCAGAAAATAGGATGGAACATTGCATTAGTGAAGGAGCCTTGGTGGATCAGTGGTAAAGGTCCCTCCACAGCTCTGGGGAAAGGAGAGAGCAGTCCAGGAGAGGAGGTATCCCCAAAAGTCAGAGACCAGCCTCACCTCAGCAAACCAGTGGAAGATGCTGAGCACCATGGTGGTGGAGCAGGCAAGTAATTAAGACAATGACCCTCCATGTGCCTTAGCACAGCCAGGGGAACTCCCAGACTCTAGATCAGAGAACTGCCATATGCACCAGTGTGAGACACACTTTAGTAGCTGAACCTCCCTGTGCTTCAGTGATGCTTCAAGTAAACATGTGTAAAAAGTAAACTATATCTTGCTATTGACACATAGACAATCAAATAATATTAACACAAAATACATATGTACCAAGTGGTATAGCATCCAGATATTTAGAGGACAAAGTGAGTTACAGGAAGAAATAAATAGCAAAACTATACTTACTAGTGGGGACCTCAACCCCCCCCCACTAAGAATTAGATAAATTTAATTGCAAAATAAACAAGAAAGAAGTTAAGGAAGTGAATAGAATTTTTAAAATGTTAAATATGATAGACCTCTGGAGAAATCTGAATGGGAATAAAAGACTGATTTTTTTTCATGTAATTTGTTTCATGTGGTACATGGCACCTACAGAAATAATTACATGTATTAGATGGCATAAAATGCAGAAATGTAGAAAATTTAAATTGTATCAGATCATGATACTATAAAAATTACATGCAACAAAATGCCATGGGAAGAGAGATTAAAAACTAATTACAAACTAAATAATCTAATCTTAAAGAATGAGTGGATCAAACAATAAATCATAGAAACAATTAATAAACAATTAATAACTTATTCAAAAAAACGATACTAATGAGACAAATGAGACTACTGAGACAAAAACTAAAATTTGAGAAATGTAGCTAAAACAGTTCTTAGGGGAAATTTGATATCCCCAAATGCTTACAGAATAAAACACAAGAAGAGTAGATCATTGAATTGGGCATGAACTAAACAAGCTAGAAAAAGAACAAATTAAAAGTCTCCAAGTAAATATCCAATTAGGAATTCTGAAAATCAAAGGAGAAATCAAGAAAATGGAAAGTAAGAAAAGTATTGAACCAATCAAGGAAACTAGGTATTGGTTTTATAAGAAATTAAATAAAATAGATAAAACTTTAGTTAATTTGATTTAAAAATAAAATAAGAAAATCAAACTGCTAGTATCAAAAATGAAAAGACTGAATTCACCATCAATGAAGAGAAAATTAAAATAAAAATTAGCACCTATTTTACCCAGTCATATGCCAATAACTCCAGAAATCTTAGTGAAGTTAATATTTACAAAAATGTAAATTGACCACATGAACAGTAGATCAAATATAATACTTAAATAGCTCCATTTCAGAAAAAGAAATTGAAGAAGTCATCATTTCCTTAAGAAAAAAAATCCTCAAGGAGGAAGGCTTAAGATGGTAGAGTAAAGGTAGGGACTCTTCCGACCTCTTCCCCCACAAACACTTAAAATAACATAAAACAAATTCTCATGCAGCAAAGTCCACAAAAAGATGGAGTGAAACAAATTTCCAGACCAAGACAACTTAGAAAGTCAATAGGAAAAGTCTGTTGCACCAAGGTGAGAGAGGAGTAGAGAACAGCATAAATCACAGTAGCACAGACTTGCCCTAAGCAAACCCAGAGCATGTTTTGGGGTGATGGAATCACTGACAGCAGTTGAGGTTTGCAAACCTCTAAATCCACAGATACCAAAGAAAACTTAGCTTAACAAGAAAATTCTGTTACATCTAAGTGAGAGTAGAGCACTCTCCAGCACAGGCCACAGAGACCCCATACATAGGAAACCAGCAATAGATGTTGGGAATAACTGAATCAGAAGCAGCAGCAGTGTATGCATTCCTGTGTTCTAAGCCCACAGCTGTTCATAAGGAGAACACAGGGGTTTACAGTCTATGAAATGCCAATTGTGCATTTACAAAGTTTGATTGCCTTTAAGTAAATGGAAGACAGTGTTGGTAGTTAGAGGGCCATGAGATGCAAAAGTCTTTATTATTAAGTGACCATTACTATTACATTTTCCAACTTCATTCCTTCCAAGGACTACTTTGCAAATTTGGTACCCTGTGTTTATTCTTGCATTAAAGTAATCCAAAATCATAAGCTTGCCTTATTTTTGAACATTGTTGATGAGGGTTTCCAGGTCTTCATAAAAATTTTCTTTGACTTTTTCAAGGTTCACCATGATGGGAACAAGCACTTGGTGGCATGGAACTTTCCTTCAAGTTGTAATCAAATTACCAAGATTCTGTCATTAATTCCTTTCAGTAGGGATACAAGATTATTGATTGAATTAATTTTGATAAATAATCTAGACCAATTTAATGGCACTCCCTTTCAGCGCATTTGCTCCAGGAAAAAAAAAGGTTATTCAACTCTAATTCCAGAAAGGTAGTTTCATTTGCAAGACTTATTTCACTAACAGATGCTATTTAGATTGGCTATCTGCTGAGCTGTCTCTCAACAAGAGCTGTTCATCTTTCAGGTCTACTGGATTTTGTTTTGTCTATAAGTGTGGCGACATTCTATGTACCTGTTGTGAGTGGAATCCTTGCAAAAGTGTATATGTGTGTGTGTATAAATATGTATATGTATATGTATATATATATATATAAATATAAATTTCTATATATGTAAATATGTGTCTTTATACATAAATGTATAAAGACATATATTTACATATGTATATATAAAGTCTATATGTGTGTATATGTTGATATATAAATATGCAAATGTGTACATAATTTATAATATACAAATATTGCAAAATATACATATACATGTATGTATGTATACATATATAAACTTTTGCATGTATGTTTTATATATAAATATACTTACATGTGTATATGTACATATAAGTATATATGAATATGTATAGATAAATATAGTGACATAAAATTTATATATATATATATATAATTATACACACACACACATACACACAGATAGAGAAATAAAATTTTAGGTCACTTTTTCTAGCTGCTTCATCATATAAGGAGGTGAAGAGTGAGGTTCATAAAAGACTGTTCAGAAATCCGTGGGGTTGCTGAATTTCACTGCTGCTTTCAGAGAGAAGTTGAACCTATGATCTGGTCCACCGTGTGCAGTCTTGTGACTATGGCAAGCAGTGTATACGTATCTGCTGCTTTGTCACTTTCTTCTCACTGCAGGACTTTCAGGTAGATTAAAAAAAGGCAAAAATGGTATAATTGATGTCTTTTTATTTATTCCTAAATGGGATTTAAATGAGGTAAATCTGGGTGAAGTTGCTGGCCTCACTTTCTTTTCAAGAGTTATCAATGTCCAGTAGCAAGCCAAGGTCATGACAATTGGTGATGGCTTGGGATGTAGTGAGTGACCATGCTGTCTTTGATACCTAACTAAGGTCTAAGAATTCCATACCTGCTTTATCTACCCTCATGGCCATTGGAACAAATTTTTCTCATCTGTCCATTCCATGGGGAAAATTCTCACTTGTTAGGGGGAAGCACCCCACAACTCATCAGAGGGTTTAACACCCCTTTGTTACTCTCAACTGGGTTTTGCCTTTCTGTTGAAATATTTAACAGCGGAGTGGCTGCACATGGTACATCTTCTCAGAAACAGATGTTACAATTAGTCTGAATTGGGTGGACAAGAAATGTGGAAAACAGCCCTGATAAGAGCCTTTCTTAATCCTCCCTGAATAAACCTTAGACCCCAGGGAAGACATATAAGATTAAGGTGATTACAATATATTTTATACTCAAAGGTAGTAGCTTGGAAAACTTGTTTTTTTTTCCAATAATATTGTATTTTTCTTTGATTAATTCAGAAACTATTGTATTTCCAGGTCTTTGCAAACTTCCGGCCCTTAAAAATACAATTATTTGTTGAATGATATTTTTATTTTGTTATTTCAATTTTCCTTTCAAAATGTATCTTCTGAATTTATAATCTGCCATTCGATTTTACACAGTATTTTAGGTAGGATCTAAAATATTATTTAGTTACATCATTTTAAAATAACATTATTAACACTTCCCATTTCTAATTTCTTCTTTAGATGTTCTAACTTCTCATTACAAATCTTATTTTAAATATTTGATTATACCTCTAAATCACTTTGGATTTTCATTTTTTCCACTACAATTTCTGTGGTATAGAGAGGGGGCATCACAGTACTTGATACAGAAGTTTTCCTTTCATCTAACATTTTTCTCCTCAATTTACTTGACCCAGTAAGACATTTTCTTGGATTTGTTGGTTTTATTTAACAAAAATTTATTTTGCCTTGTTTGTTTACTTTTAGTTTACAAGATTCAGTTACAGAATCACTTTACTTTCAGATTTTCTCCCCTCCCTTCTCCCCACCCTCCCACATGGTGGCGTACCATCATGTATGGAATCTGCAAACACTTTCACATTGTACAGTAGTCTGGTTGTGTAGAAGTGTTGTAGCCAATGGAACAAATAACGGAGGAAAAAAAGAAACAAAACCAAACATGGAAAAGAGAAACAGCATGTGTTGCTTCAGTCTCCATTTAAACTCTGGTTTTTCTAGATCTTTCTCTGAGTGTAGATATCTCCTTCCATTCTGACACTTGTAGAATTCTCTTTTAACTGTGATTGCTGAGAGGAGTCCAGTTTATCAAGGTTGGTAGTCACACATATGATGTATCTGTGACTGTATACAAATTTTTCCTGCTTCTGCTCTTCTCACTTAGTGTAAGTTCGTATAAGCTTCTCCAGGTAATTATGAAGTCCGTCTCCTTCCCATTTCTTATAGCACAATAGTATTCCATTACATTCATATTCCATAACTTGTTCAGCATCCCCTAAGTTTCCAGTTTTTTTGCCAGTACAAAGAGAGCTGCAAAACAATATTTTTATCATTATTTCTTCTGCTTTTCTGTGAAGCTTTTCTTGTAATAAATTCTATTTTGTTTCCCTTACTATTTCTTGGTGTTCTATGTCATGTGAAATGTGGAGGGAAATCTGCCTGAGAAATTATCTTCCACCAATCAATTATGTTGATTCTGTATATATCAGGGAAAATCTGCTCTTCTTTCCTACCTTTTAGGCTCACAACATAAAGGAATATGAATCACTTAAAAAGAAAAAAAGTGTGTATACATATAAATTTACATACATACATATATATATATATATATATAATTTTTGAAAATATATTACAAAAAATTACAAAAATAATGGAGTTTAATACAAAATGTTTTGAAAAAGAATGTTTTATTATTTCTGTTTTGTATAAAATTGAGAAGTATGTTTTTATTAAAGCTTGTCCCATCTATGTCTCTACTACCATTTTCTTTGCACATTTTTGTCAATTTGAATTAATTTATTTATTTTCTTTTTTACATGGCTCATTTTCATGAGATCTTGAGTTACAAATTTTCTCCCCATCTTTTCCCCACCGATCCCTCCCAAACAGTGATCCCACTGTAAAGCCCCTCCCCCAATCTGCTCTCTCATATGTCCTCTCCCATCACCCCTCTAACTTTTAGATAGGGCAGGATGGATCTCCATACCCCAGTGACTGTATATCTTAATTCCCAGTTGCATGTAGTCAATAATAATAACGTTATAATAATAATAATAATAATTATTATTATTATTATTATATTTTTCAACATTTGATCATAGAACTTTAACTCCTTGATTCTTTCCCTTCCTCCCTCATCACCCAGCCCCACTGGAAGGACCAGCACTTCAATACACGCTGTACATGTGTAATTACACAGAACATTTCCGTAGTGGACATTTTGTGAGAGGCTGATTATATGCCCACTTCCTATCCCACCTACCTTTGTTCTATTCTCTACCCTGTCCCTGTCCTTTACAGAAGTGTGCAATTCCAGCAACCCACTGCACTCTGCCCTCCTCTCCATCATTCCACGTCTCCTCCCCATTCCCCTACTCTCCTGCATGGCAAGATACCAAGTTTAGAGTTTATGTCATTCTTCCCTAAGCCAAATTTAATAAGAGTAAGGTTGACCTTTTCCCTTTTACCTTCCTGTTCTTCCTCTCCCTTTTAACAGTTATCTCCAGCCTCTTCTACATGAGATGATTAACCCCATTCTGTCTCCCCTGTCACCTCTCATTCTAATCCTCTCCCACATCAGAATTTCACCTTTTAAAGTATCATCCCTTCCTCTTAAATTGATCCTGTGCAATCTCTGTAAACATATACACACAAGGGGTTGGAGCCAAGATGGTGGTGTAGAAGCAGCAAGATTCCTCAGGTCTCACACAGTCACCCTAAACACCCATAAAATATGACTCTGAACAAATTCTAGGGCTCTCAAACTCATAAAAATACAGAAAACACATCTCTTGCTGAAGGCAACTCGGCAGCAGGAGCTCATCGTGGCAGGCCAGGAGCCGAGGCCAGCACACCCCGAAACTGTACCATGGCCAGGCCCCAGGGCAGACGGTAGGAGCCAAGGGGAGGCGCACCATGAGTCTACTGCAGAGAAGATCTACTGCACCTGGAGGAATCTTCACATCAACCAAGCAAGGATTAGAGAAGGTCAGTGAAAGTGAGTGAAGCTTTCAAGCTAAATTTGGGGGAAGAAAAGCAGTTTGGCCAATCTACGCCCAGGGCAAGGAAGCAGTGGGGGAAGGGCAGGAATTGCTGTAACTGGTGGCTGGCTCCACTGGGCTGCTTCAGAGCCCATGGCCTGCAGACCCCACAGGGGGGCTGAGTAGATTGATCAGGGCCTAGTGCTCTGGCGTTTAGTGGCCTGGATCTGGATCATGGTCTTTGATAGTGGTCCTGGGGTGCACTTGGAGCAAGCCAAAGCTGGTGGGGAGTGGCAACACCCCCCTAATAGCTCCAGCAGCTAGGAAAACCCCAGCAATTTGGAACAGAGCTTTCCCCCCTGGAAGCAGAGTTTCACAAACCTAACAAAACAACCAATTAATTGACTGGCCAACATGAGGAAAAGGAAGCAAAATAAGAAAAGCAATAAAACTCTAGAATTCTTTTTTGTGGACAAAAAGTATCAAAGCATGGAACGGGAGGAAGACAACACAGTGAGAACTCCCACACCAAATGCTTCCAAGACACTTGAAGAATGCCTATAAGCTATGGATAAACTGAAAAAGGACTTTGAAAAACAAATAAGAGAAGTGGAGGAAAATTGGGAAGAGAAATGAGAATGATGAAAGAAAATCATGAAATGAAAGTCAACAACCTGACTGAAGAAAACAATACTTTAAAAAGTAGATTAACTCAAATGGCAAAAGAGGCCCAGAAAGCCAATAAGGAGAAGAATGCTTTAAAAAGTCGAATTTGCCAGATGGAAAAATCATCTCAAAAGCATTCTGAAG
>CM053601.1:44469503-44528892 GCA_028646575.1 Pseudocheirus occidentalis
ATCCCCATGCCCCCTACTCTCCTGTGTGGCATGATGCCCAGTTTAGAATTTATGTCATTTCTTCCCTAAACCAAATTCAATGAGAGTAATTGAAAGTAAAATTGTAATAGTTATTCCTTGCTCTTCTCTGTGGGATAATTAACCCCATTTTGTCTCTCCCTGTCTCCTCTCATTCTAGTCCTCTCCCACCTCAGAATTTCGCATTTTAAAGTATCATTCCTTCATATTCAATTCATCTTATACCCTCTATATACACAAATACACACATGCTCAGATATGTATTCATGCGTATATATAGCCTCCTTTATGGACCTATGTGTAAGTGTACATATATGTACATTTGTATTCCCTTCACCTTCTAAGAAAAGTTTCATAAGTTACTATTATCGTTTTTCCATATTGGCATGTAAATAATTCAAATTTGACAAGTTCCTTATGATTTCTTTCCCATGTTTACCTTCTCATGCTTCTTGTGTTTGATTGTCATATTTTCTGTTCAGCTCTGTTTTTTTCAGCAAGAATGCTTGAAAGTCCTTCACCTCATTGAATAACCATATTTTCCCCTGGAATAATACGCTCAGTTTTGGTGGGTAGTTGATTCTTGGTTTTAATCCCAGCTCTCTTCATCTCCAAAATATCATATTCCATGCCCTTTTATCCCTCAGTGTAGAAGCTGCCAGATCCTGAGTTATCCTGATAGTCCTTCCCCAGTATTCAAATGGTTTTCTCTTCAAAGCCTGTAATATTTTCTCCTTTAACTGGGTATTCTGGAACTTGGCAATAACATTTCTAGGAGTTTTCTTTTGGGGATCTTTCTGAACAGGTGATAAGTGAATTCTTTCAAGTTCTATTTTGCTGTCTGATTCTAAGACATCAGGGCAATTTTCTTTGAGGATTTCTTGAAGGAGGCTTTCAAAGTTCTTTTTTTGTTCATGGGTTTCAGGGAAACCAATAATTTTCAGATTGTCTCTCCTGGATCTATTTTCCAGGTCAGTGGTTTTTTCAAGGAGATATTTCACATTGCTTTCTATTTTTTCATTTCTTTGTAACTGCTTAATAGTATCTTGGTTTCTCATAAAGTCATTAGCTTCTACTTGCTCCACTCTAATTCTGAAGGAATTATTCTCTTCAGAATGCTTTTGATATTCTTTTTCCATCTGGGAAGTTCGACTTTTTAAGGCATTCTTCTCCTCACTGGCTTTCTGGGCCTCTTTTGCCATTTAAGTTAATCTATTCTTTAAAGTGTTGTTTTCTTCAGTCAGGTTGTTGACTCTCTTTTCATGATTTTCTTGCATCATTCTCATTTCTTTTACCAATTTTTCCTCTTCTTCTCCTATTTGTTTTTCAAAGTCTTTTTTCAGTTGATGTATAGCTTCTAGGCATTCTTCAATTGTCTTTGAACCACGTGTTGTGGGAGTTCTGAGTTCTGGGCTACCAGCATCCCATTCCATGGTTTAATCCTTTTTGTCCCCAAAAAAGGATTCTAGAGTTTTATTGCTATTCTTATTTTGCTTCCTTTTCCTCATGTTGGCCAGTCAATTAATTGGTTGTTTGTTTTTTTTTAGCTCTTTGCAACTCTGCTTCCATGGGGTAAAGCTCTGTTCCAAATCACTGGGGTTTTCCCTGCTGCCGGAGCTATTAGGGGGGTGTTGCAAGTCCCCCCAGCTTTGGCTTGCTGAAACCACACCCCAGGACCACCACTCAAGACCACAATCTGGATCTAGGCTGCTCAACGCAAGAGCATTTGGCCCTGATCAATCGATTCAGCCCCTCTGTGGAGTCTGCAGGCCAGGGGCTCTGAAGAAGCCTGGTGCAAACCGGTTCCAGCAGTTTCCTTCCCCCACGGCTTCCTTGCTCCAGGGGCAGATTTGCTGAACTGCTTTTCAACCCCCAAATTAATTTTCAAAGTTCTACTTTCACTTACCGTCTTCAACCTTGGTTTGCAGGATTTGAAGATTCCCCTCAGGCAGGTGCTTTAGATCTCTGAAGTAGACTCAAGCTTGGGTGTGGGAGGCTCACTCCTCCTGGCCTGGCCACAGCTGTGGTTTTGGGCTGGGCTGGTCTCTGCTCCGGGGGGAGTTGCCCCTCTCCAGTCCCGTTCCTCCCACTTTAGCAAATGTGGAGGTGCTGGAGGCTGTAGATCCCTCTCCTCTGCAGACTCGTCAGCTCAGCTCAGCTCAGCTCCTTCCCACTGCTCCAGGCCTGACCACAGTCTCAGCTTCAGGCTGGGCCAGCCTCCACTCCCAGCCACTGTGCTGAGCCCCTGTTGCCGGGCTGCCTTCAGCGAGAGATGTGTTTTCTGTAATTTTTTGTGAGTCTGAGAATCCTAGACTTTGTCTGGGCTCATAATTTTATGGGTGCTTAGGGCGACGGTGTGGGAGCTTCAGGACCTTGCTGCTTCTAAGCCGCCATCTTGGCTTTGCCCCCCGCTCCTCGTCTCTTTCTTAAGGGTGGTCTAGAGTGTGATCTATTTTCCAGTAGATGTCCATATAAGCTAATTAATGTCAATTGTTTAAATGGAACATATCTAGGCTTGTAGAGAGGGTATGTGTTTCTTTTCTTTAATACAATCAATTCAAAGTCTCATACTTTTGAATTCCCCTTAGCTGCTGTTAAGTAGCACCCCATTTCCATTCAACAATCAAAGTTTATTAGCACATATAGAGAAATATTAATTTCAAAGATATAACAAAAAGAAAAATACAAACATTTTCCTCTGAGATTGCAACAATTCATGGCATACTGTCTCCTCTAAGAGCTATGTCTTAGGAGGACACTAGGCTTAGACCTAAGGCAATTTCCAAAACTATTGGTCCTATCAGGCTGGCTAAGCACTCATTCCCTCTGCCAATGAACTGAATCCTTCAGGCTACTCTTTGAGGGGCATCAATACTGAGCTGAATGTGGAAAATGTATTAAATTGACTCTTGACAACAACTTTAGGGTTGATCAATCCCTTGATCTCTTGAAGCTCACAAGGTATTAATCATTTCCAATCTCCTTCTAAGGAAATTCAAGAAAGAGCCCAACACCAAAACCTGTTGACTTTGAATTTGAAATGCCCAGTCCTGCTTTGCAAAATGCATTTTTTTCTCTCACAAAGGTGGAACTATACAGGAAGAAATCAATCCAAAAGCTGAAGAAAAGGGATGAGTAAACTTGTATGGTTTTTTTTTCAAGAATACATCCCTATTTCTAGCAATTCTTCTATAGCCAAAGAAGCTCCAATTCATCATCTACTTTGCAGATTAGAATCAGTCACAGAATATTTATGCATACACCAAATCCACAATGCACTTCCATAATACATCATAATGATTCTCCAGAAGCAGATTCCTCAGCCTCCTCCATACTGAGAATTCCCCAACACATCATCAGTTCATCTTGATGCCTGCTCTTTAAAGGATTGAATTCATTTGACTCATTGTCCAGTCCTCCTTGTTCTTTCTGTTTCTGTCTCTGTTTCTCTCTCTGTCTCTGTCTCCATTCCTCCTTATCTCAGATATATAATTATACATATACATATATACACACACATATATATAAACACACACATATATATGTGTATGTATATATACATATATACATATACCCACACACATACACAAACACACACATATATACATATGCTTGTATGCATGTGTAGCTTTATCTACTCTATCTAATGAATAATCTATTTTATTATACCCATTCTCATAACCTGAAGGGAAACGCATATTTCCTTACAGATAATTGTCCCTATTACCCATAATGGAGAAGAGTTGTGAAGATGTATATGAGGCAGATTTAGAAGCCATTTGAGGGAGTAAACTATATACATATATATATATATATATATATATGGATAATATAAGGTAACCCAAGTTCAAAAAGGAGTGTAAGCATCTTTCATTTGTTTGTTTGATTAGATGCATTTAAAGTCGACTTGGATAGACCATGTGTAAGTAATCCTGACTGCCAATGATTTGTCTTACGCATCACTACTGAGGATGACAGTTTATCTTGGTATTTCCTAAGTGGGATACATGTATTGTAATAGGTCATGAATATAATATATAAAACACTGAGAGCAAAGAGATTTTTCCTTGTGTTGTTTAATTTTGTTTTGCACACAAATATCCTCATTTAGAAGGAAAAGGGAAACAAAATTGTTCAAGTGTAACTGGCAAACTCTCTAAATTCTGAAGCCATATCCACTGGTTTTATATGCCAGGAATATTAAAATTGTTTAATAAATGTTCATTAATGGAATGAATAATATTTGGTATTATTATTATTATTATTACCATGGTAATATTTGAAATTGAGAGTGAAATTACACAACTTTAAATGGTCATGAATTAAATTCAATAAGGCTAAGATTGGGAATCTGAATGAATTAATGATACTGAATAAGGAAAAAAAACTTAGTCATAAATTTAAGATAATTCTGAAATGTATTATCAAAGTTATTTTAACAAATAAAAAAACCCTTATGTCAGCATTGGAACACAATAGCAATTTTAATATATAATTTGCGCTCTTTAAGAGGGAATTTGAGGCAGAATAGAATAGCAGATAGACAATGTACTTCAGGGCCAGGAAAAAATAAAGTTCCTGGGGTGGCTAGGTGGCACAGTGAATATAGCACCTGCCCTGGAGTCAGGAGGACCTGAGTTCAGATCCGGCCTTAGACACTTGACACACTTACTAGCCATGGGTCACATAACGCCAGTTGCCCTCCAGAAAGCAAAAAATAAAATAAAATAAAGTTCCTGTTCTGACTTTGACAGATACTGCTTGAGTTACTCTGAGTTCATTATTTAGGCTCACAATATGCCCAAAGACCTCTGTAAGACTCTAAGTTGAAGAAAAGTTGCAAGTTTGACTTGTTAAAAGTATTTATTCAATGTAACATCATTACAACAATTAAATCACCATTTTAGTCTAGGACAAAAAAATGAATGACAACATTTTAAATATGTTATTTTCAATAACAATTTTAGCCATTTATCTTTCATTTAGAGAAGAACTGTGTATTCATTTTAGAATTCACATTAGGATATGAATGCAATTGTAATTTCTGAGAAATATGATGCGATTCTACAATATATATTGATCTGGCTCTTATCCTCACATAAAGGTACATGTTTTCCCTTTTATATTTAAATAGAAATGATAAACTTTCAAAGAATAATTTTTTCAACTAGTTCCTTGGAAAAGTAAATTTTACCTCTTAGTTTTTCTCAACTACATGTAAAAATAATATCCTTATTTTAAAAAGCAGTACTCAATTCTCTCCCTCCCTGACTCCTTGAGGAGTCAAACAAATGAATAGAGACTATACATATGTAGTCATGAAAAAAATATTCTATATTAGCCATGTCTCAAAATAAAACATACTGACCCCCCCTAAAAAATAAACAAATAAGAATATAAATAAAGTAAAAATAAAAATATGCCTCAGCTCCATCTGGAAGTAGATACCATTTTTCATGAGTTTTTTAAGAACTCTCTTAGCACATATTATTCCTAGGGAAAAACTAAGTCATTTACTGAAGATCATTATTAAAATATTGCTATTGGAGGACTTCTAGGACCAAAGATGATTGAATAAGAAGTAAAAAAGTCTCACAGTCCCTTACTGACCTTGAAAAACCCAGAAACTACTGCCCTGGGAATTATTCTAGAATATAGGAGCCAACAGAAAGATGGCTCCAGCTGGCAGCTTTGGTTGGCCCTCAGAAGTTTTCAATAGCTCCAGCTGGCTCTCAGAAGTTCTCCGTAGCTCTCAGAAGAAGTTCTGTCACTACAAGTTCTTCTCTCCAAATCTTCTCTCTTCTGATTTCTCAGATCTTCTGAATCCTCTTTCTCAGTTCTCCATTCATTTCTCAGTTTTCTTCTTAGTACACATAGTCAATGTGAGGAACACCCACCTTCCTAAGCCTTCAAAACAAAACAAGTTTCCTCAAGCTAGGGTCCTCCTTCTCTCACTCACAGTAGCTCCTCGGCCTCCACACTTCTTGCTCCCAGACGTTCTGGCTCTCTAGCTTGGGCTTTTCTTTATATAAGGTATTAGCTACTCCCTGTTCTAGCCTTTTCCTGTACATCAGCAAGTCCATGACACTGTGGGATTCACAAATTCTGGGTCTTAATACTTGACACAATCATGAACTTATAACAAGGTGCTAAGTTCCTGTTTAATTGCAAATACAAGGGGCAGGGAAGATCTTCAAATTCCCACTACCATCACAGGACCAGAGCCTGTTTATTCTGATGATAAAAAGACAGACATACATGAGACAGTTCCTATCTTCCAAATTTACATTATATATACAAAGCATTTTCCAATTGAATGCACAACCATTTCAGCAGCAGAGAAGTTCTAGGAATTTATTTAATGTTTTCCAATTACCATTAGTCATTTGAGCATTGTGGTAAACCTATGACTTTATAATATTCATTTTGCATATGAAGAAAGCAATAAGCAGAGAGGACCAATGTGGTGAACATGCTAGCATAGTAAGTGTCAGAATTGAGAAACTGATCCAGGTCTTCCTGAATCACACGTATAGGACACTATTCAATATGCAATGGTTGCTCAAAGCTCTTTCTGCAAATTGACATGTATGTAATTATCACCCACACTTTCCCCCAAATTCCTCATATTGAATTCTTTCTCTGAATCTTCTTAAATATTCCAAACTTATTCTTTCCTGGTGCAGTAAAATCATTGTCATTCAGCACATAAAAGAAGAGAAGATGTCGGATAGTTTAAAAAAGAATCTAATGATGGGGTGTAAGAGGAGGTTTTTTGGTAACAATATCATGCCATACCATATATGGAAAGAATTGAAAAGGATTTGCAAGAGAAGTCAGGTGATAAAAAATAGAGGCAGAAATAGAAATAAAAAGTAACTTCTGGATTTTTTAAGGAAGGAATTTTCAAATTTCTGGTTCCTAGACTCCCCCTGACAACTACCAGAACTTTTAAGCAAACTCCAATAACTCTGGCAATAAACTTTTAAAATAGTATGTTTTCAGTTGCAGGGGTGCAATTATGTAATATTATTGATAAACAACCTCTGCTATCAATTCAGAAGAGTCTCATATGTGCCAATTATATTACTGGAGATAATCACCTCAGGCACTGATAGACCTAAAGCTCTTCCCAGAATCAAAAAACTAACATGTGAACATGGACGTGTACATATACATGTACATATTTTGTCTGCATGCATGCACTGTGTATGTTTTATGTCAGTCAACCCAATATTCATGTGTGTATGAATATTTACATTCATGTCAACATTGATAGATAGATATTAGTACTTTAATATATGCATATGTATTTATGTACACATCCACATGTACATGGTATGTATACATTCACGTATATCCATATGTTCCCAAAATATGTGTGTATATTCCCAATCCATGAATATCCCAATATTTTCCCATGCATGATAACATGCACCCGTATCTGAATTTATATATGTTTATGTGTATGTTTTATTAATGTATAATAATTTAAAATAGCATTTATATAGTGCCTTGAGATTTGTAAACTCTATAAATGTTCATTTCATCTACACAATAATCCTGGGATGACATTATTCTTATTATTTCCATTTTACAGATAAGGAAATTTAGTCTGTGGTGTATTAAGTGACTTTCCCAGGGTCACCCAGGTACTGAGTGTCTGAGGGATGATTTGAACTTTTCTTCCTGACTCTAAATCTCCAGTTCCATCTATTGTGCCACCTAGATGTTACCATATGTATATGATACATTTATGTATATATGCATATGTTTTATTCACATTTACGTATGTATTAACTTTGTTGAACGTATCTATTAAAGCATGATTTTAAAAATAAGGACAATTTGGGGCAGTTAGGTGGCGCAGTGAATACAGCACTGGCCCTGGAGTCAGGAGGACCTGAGTTCAAATCCGAGCTCAGACACTTAACACAAAAACTAGCCATGTGACCTTGGGCAAGTCACTTAACCCCAACTGCCCTCCCAAAAAAAAGCAAAAAAAAAAAATAAGGACAATTTAACAAAGAGAATGGAGCACAGAATTTGGAGAAGTTATGATCAATTCATGTATCTAATCTCTCCTTTTGCTGTTAGATAGTCTAACAGCAAGCACCCTAATATGCCCAGGATTGCCTGCTAACACAGGTTCTTTGATTTGCTTTTCTAAGAATGATGGCCCAAAAAAGGAGTTAACAATGCTACTTTGAATTACATCCACTAGTTCAGGGAAAAGATTAGAACCCTGAATGTCAGAGAAAATAAAAGCAGAGAAAATACAGAGAAAAAAACAGAAATTAGCATAAAGATAAACAGACAGGGCTCTGACTGCAGGAATCAAAACAATATTGCTATACACTTTACATACAACACTGGATTGAGAGGGCCTTTACATCTGAGCAGTTGAGGGTAGTGGTGGAAGAGGGGTCTGAACATATGGCTACTCAGGCTTGACCAGGAAATCAAATGGTTCTTCTCATAAGCAAACTCCCAAAGCAAAATGCTAACCTCCTAGAATGTATAACAAAGACTCAGTCCTTGATTGGCTCAGAGTCAAAAGTCGCAAAACTTTCTTGACTCAGCACAGATGTGAATTATCAGGGTTGCAAGGAGATTAATACTTCATAAGTTTACAATTTAGCTTTATCCTGGGATACTGAACCCCAAAAATAAAACAACAAGACTCTTACATTGCTTGTACTTGCAAATATGAAAGGAGTGACCTTGGATAAGTCACAGGGCCTCAATTTCCTCCACTGCAAATGATAGAATTAAACTCTAGATTCTCTAAATTTCCTTCCAGCTCTTAATCCAGGTATAAAAATCTCCATTTAACTCCTTTTCAGTGGGTCTGTTACCTTGTAGGGGAAGTTCTACATTCTCAAAGGCAATTCCAAGAGAACTTAAAGTGTCAGTTATAGGTTGGTGTAATGATTATGGGATTTGAAGATCTTCCATGCCCCTTGAACTTGCGTATGTAGCAGGAAGAGGGGGAGTGACATGAGGAAGCTGGAGCCAAGCTACAGTCAGTGGGTTGACGGGAAGCAGTGGCAGCAGCAGTGGCTGTGGTGTGAACTGCTTTATTTTTGAGCCAGACAGAATTTCTCCTAAGGACTCCTGCTGAGGAATGGCAGGGACGGGAACTGTGAGGCCCACAGCTGCCAGTAGCAAGCTGCGTGGATCCTGAGCAGTTGCTGTGAGTGAGGAGAGGAGGATCTTTGCCTGAGGTAGCCTGTCCTGTTTCAAAAGCTGGAGAATATGAGTGTTTACTACATTAACTACATGTGCCAGTTTCATAGATACTGAGATGGCTTTGAATTTCTGGTTTGAAGACTCAGTTTTCTAGTATTTGAATAAATGTTTGAGCTATCCTCATGTACAGAGTCTGTTAAATTTTGTAATTAATAAGCACATTTATAGTTACAGTAGGCATTGTGAATACCACATTGTTTATACAGCTGGTATCCTCATACATTCTAGAGCAGAGCAACAACAATGAATATCTTCTTTGTTACACATGTCTCTGCTTCCCCCTGTTCTGTGCTACCCCATGACTGGATGAAATGCATTCATTCCTCACTTCCATCTCTAAGTATCCCTAACTTCCTTTAAATCACAGCTGAAGAACACCTTCTATAATAAGCCTTTTCTGATCCCCTGACTGCAAATATTTTTCCTCTTTCATTCATTTTGTTTATTTTTTTATGTGCACCCATTTTGTTTTATGATAGAAAATAAACTCCTTCAAACCACATATTACATAGCTTCTCCCTTTATATGTCCAACTGCTAGTATATAGCACCTGGCATATAGTATAGATTTGATATATGCTTATTAATTTATTGATGTTTTCATGACAAAGTGGTTAGATTTTTAAGGGGTCATGATCAACTTAATTTAAATTAATTCAGTTCTAACAAACTGGACAAATCAATGAGTATAAATAAAAAAAATTCAATGTACCAAGAATTGTTGGGTACTAAGGAAAAAAAGAGAAGAAAATGGAACAGTCCCTGCATTCCAAAAGACTGAACAAAACAGTAGCAATTAACAACAAACTTCACATCAAGGCAAACTGATCATTTCTTTACACAGAAGATCATAAAGATTTTCTGTTGAGTTATTGTAGTATTGCCATCTACAAAAATGAAGACAATATCAAGGCAATTTCAAAAGTTCTTGAAATAAGTAAAATTGATTCTTTTAATTAAAAAAATATTTTAGTGAATTTTTTAATCTTAAATTTTCAAGCGAATTTTATTCTTTTTAATAATTAATCTTTGTTCATATTGATTATTTACATCATTCATTTCCACAAGATAATGAGTTACAAATTTTCTCCCCATCTTTACCCTATCCCCCATCCCAAAATAGCAATCTCACTGTATACCCCTTCTACCAATCTGCTCTTTACTATATCTTCTCCCATCACCCCTCTGACTTTCTGGTAGAGTAAGATGGATTCCCCTACACCAGTGCCTGTATATATTATTTCCCAGTTGCATGTAAATAATTTTATATATTGTATTCATATCATATTATGTTATATCATATTGTATCATAATGTATTACATTACATTGCCTTATCTTGTATTATCTTGCCTTATCTTATATATTGTATTGTATTGTATTGCATTGCATTGTATTGTATTATATATTCAGCCTATATACATATATACATATACATTCACATACATATAATATCATTTTATTTTAAAATTTTAAATTCCAAATTATTTTCCTTCTTCCCTCTTCCCCTGCCCCCACTGTGAAGACAAGCAATTCAATACAGGCTGTATATGTGTAGTTATGCAAAACATCGCTGTAATGTATAGATTGTGAAAGACTGACTATATTTCCTGTCATCCTATCCAGTCCCCCACTTGTTATATTCTCTATTTTTCCTTTTATCTTTACAAAAGTGTGTATTTCTAACAACCCTCCCGCAACAGCCTGCCCTCCTTTCCTAATCCCCCCTCTCATCCCCTTTACCCCTGCTCTCCTGTTGGTCAAGATACCCAATTCTGATTTTGTCATTTCCTCCCTAAGCCACATTCAAGGAGAGTAAGTTTGACCCATTCCATTTTGCCTTCCTATTCTTTGCCTCCATTTTAACAGTTATCCCTTGCTTCCTCTATACAAATTAATTAAACCCATTCTGTTTCTCACTGTCTCCTTCATTATATTCCTCTCTAACCTCTCAATTTTACTTTTTAAATATCATCCCTTCCAATTCAATTGATCTGGTGCCCTCTGTTTAGGTATACCTGTACAACCTGTACACATAAATACACACACTCATATATGTATTCATATGCTTATATACCATCCTAGATAGACATATGTGTGTGTATATATATACATGTATATATATATACACACATATACATAGATGTATACACATATATATTCATATATATACATATGGATATGTGTGTGTATATATACACATATACATATATACATACATATACACACATGTACATATATACATATATATGTATATGCATGCATTCATTTTCCATTCAACTACCCTCATACTGAGAAAAGTTTCATAAGTTACAATAATCATTTTTCCATGTAGGCATGTAAATAAGTCAACTTTGATAAGTTCCTTATGATTTCTTTTCCCTTTTTACTTCTCCTGCTTCTTGTATTTGAGTGTCAAACTTCCTATTCAGTACTGTTTTTTTTTCAACAAGAATGATTGACAGTCTGCCACCTCACTGAATGATCATATTTTCCCCTGAAACCTTATACTCAGTTTTTCTGGGTATGTGATTCTTGGTTTTAATCCTAGCTACTTTGATCTCTGGAATATCATATTCCAGGTCTTTTGATACCTTAATGTAGAAGGTGCTAGACCTTGTGTTATCATGGTTGTGTTTCCAAAATATACAAATTGTTTCTTTTTGGCAGCTTGTAATATTTTCTCCTTGATCTGGGAACTCTGGAATCTGGCTATAACATTCCTAGGAGTTTTCTTTTTCGTATCTTTTCTAAGAGGTGATCTGTTAATTCTTTCAGTTTCTATTTTGTCCTCTGGTTCTAAAATATCAGGGACATTTTCCTTGTGAATTTTGTGAAGGGTAATTTCTCAATTCTTTTTTTTTATTATGGCTTTCAGGTAGTCCAATAATTTTTAAATTGTCTCTCCTGGATCTATTTTCCAGGTCAGTGTTTTTTTCAAGGAGATGTCTCACATTGCCTTCTATTTTTCATTTGTTTTGATCTGTTTAATAGTATCTTGTTTTCTCATAAAGTTGTTAGCTTCCATTTACTCAAACTAATTCTGAAGGTATTATTTTCTTCAGCGATCTATGGAAATTCTTTTTCCATCTGGCAATTTCAGCTTTTTAAGGCATTCTTCCCCTAATTGGCTTTTTGGTCTTCTTTTGTCATTGGAGTTAGCCTATTTTTTTAAGGTGTTATTTTCTTCAGTCAGGTTGTTGACTCTCTTTTCCTGATTTTCTTGCATCATTCTCATTTTGCTTCCTAATTTTTCCTCCACTTCTCTTACATGAATTTCAAAATCATTTTTGAACTCCTCCATGGCCTATAACCAGTTCGTATTTTTCTTGGAAGCTTTTGGTGTGGGAGTTCTGTCTTGTGTTCCTCCTGTTCCATGCTTTGATTCTTTTTGTCCCCCAAAAAGGAATCTAAAGTTGGATGACAGTGCTTGCTTTGCTTTCTTGCTTGCTCATGTTGCCAGGCAATTACTTGACTTTTGAGCTCTTTGCCACGGTAGAACTTTGATTCCAGAGGGGAAATCTTTGTCCCAAATTGCTGGGGTTTTCACTGCTGCTGGAGCTATTAGAAGGTCACTATCTCTGCAACTCCCACCAACTTTAGGTCACATGTCACACACCTCAGGACCACCACAGGTCCAGGTAGGTTAAAGCCAGAGCAATTACCCCTCTGATCTTGCTTGGATCCCTGCCATCTTCAGGCCAGGACTTCTGAAGCAGCCATGTGGAGGTAGCTGCAGGTCTGTTACTTCAGCCGCTTATGGCTCTGGAGAGAGAGGGATGGACCTGTTTCTTCATCTCCCATCCCATATTCATCCAAGGTTCACTGACCTTTCACTATGTCTTTGGCATTTGCATGTTGATAATTCTGGAAATTGCCAGTGCCGCTAGTGATTCACTCTCCCAATTGCTCCAGCCTGCTGCTCCAGGCTCCCTGGGGCAAAAACCATGGGTTCATGTGCAGCTGGTCTTGGCTCCAAGTGCATTTTGTTTAGCCCTTCCTGTCTACCTGCCAGTCTGCCTTCAGTGCTAGCTTTGTTTCACTGTCACTTTGTGGGTTGTGTAACTCTAAAATCTGTGTAGAGATTAGATCTTACATAGGTATTTTGAGGTGGTTATTGGGAGAGCTACTGAGTTTTTCTGCTTTTGTGCTACCATCTTGACTCTGCCCCCTCTATCATTTTTCTTAAAACCTTGAATTTTATTCTTAATCTTACAATTTTCCAAATAATTTACTCAATAACTCTCTCAAAATATTGTACCATAAGATTTATAAAATGATTTACTGTTCACAAGAAAAATTATTTTTTTAACTACAAACATATCATCATTTCATATGACCTTGGATCTCACTTTGTGAAACATACACATCCACACAGATATACATGTAATACAAATGGCCACTAATTGTTACAGATAGTTTTTTGCCAAAAAAGGTATCAGCAATCTCTAGAGAGTCTTATTATGGTGGGAAAAGGGGATTAAAATGCAATTCTTTCTAGAAGAATTGGACTAGAAGGCTAATGGCTTGTGGGGTCTAGACTTACGAGATGGTCCTACAGAAATCATAATATATTTCTCCTGGTTTTTGTCTTTAAATTCATTGAAAATGGCATGTAAAATAGATGCCACCAATTCCATTGTTTTCATTCTCTTATTAATTCTCCATAATCTGAATTCTAAACTCACATTTCAGCTGAGTTGGATATCTCCAAAATTACTAACAATCTCTCAGTAGCTAAAGTTAATGACCTTTCATCAATTCACCTCTTTCATGACCTCCCTCTAGCCTTTGAAACTGTCTATTGCTTTCTTTTCCTTGATGCTCTTTTATCTCTAGGTTTCTGCACATCATTCTCTCTTGTTACTCCTCTCATCTATCTAACTGTTCTTTCTCTGTCTCTTTTGCTGGATCTTCACTCAAGTTGCATTAGTTAACAACCAACAAGTTATTAGCCCACATGTTCCTAAACCCTCTGTTTAATTTTATTTCTCCTTTGTGACCTCATCAACTTCAGGTGATTCAGTTTTTATCTCTATAATGATGAAACACAAATCTATGTATCCAAACCTAAACTCTCTGTTTACCACCAGGCTCACATATCCACCTACTTTCACTTTTTTGTCATATCTGACTGTTCATGACCACATTTGGAGTTTTCTTGGAAAGAAACCAGAGTGGTTCCCCATTTCCATCTCCAGATTAATTTTTAATGAAGTCAAAATATCCAATATATAACTCATTACCTTTCCTCCAAAATCCTCCTCTTTTCCAACTTCTTCTTCTTCTTCTTCTTCTTCTTCTTCTTCTTCTTCTTCTTCTTCTTCTTCTTCTCCTTCTTCTTCTCCTCCTCCTCCTCCTCCTTCTCCTTCCCCTCCACCTCCTTGTTCTTTTTCTCCTCCTTCAACTACATTTTCTCCTTGTGTTTACGTTTGAGGGTACCAACTTCCTCAGAGTAACCTAAAATCTGAGTAACCTAAAATGTCTTTCTTTTTAAAATTAAATTTTATGTTTACTTTTAGTTTACATAATTCATTTCAACAAGATTTTGAGTTGGGGGGCAGAGTCAAGATGGTGGCACAGAAACATGAGAACTCCATGAGCTCCCCACCATAACCAGCACAAATACCTATAAAATATGACTAGATAAATTTTAGAGCTCCAGAATCCACAAAAATTACAGAGTAACAAAGCTCCCACTGAAGGCAACCCAATAGGCATTCATCCCACAGTGCTGGGAGCAGAGGCCAGCCTCATAGAGTTTCAGCCCCAGGATGTCTAGGAGAAGCTGCTGCTGGAGCTTTCAGAAGAGCAGGTCACTGACAGCTGTGGAGATTTCCAGAATTGACAGCCCATAAGAGCTAAGTACAAAGGGAAAGGTCAGTGGAACTCAGCTAAATTTGGAGGAGAGTGTCTTGCCATCAGCTACCAGAGCCAGAAGCAGTCTGAAACAGTGGCCCTGCAGCCACCACCATGTGGCTGCTTCAGAAGCTGCTGGCCTGCAGATTGCAGGGGGGATAACCAATCATTCAGAGGCTAACTGCTCTTGCCTTGAGCTGCCTGGATCAGGACTGTGGTCTTACATCGTGGTCCGGAGGTGCATTTTCAGGACCCAAAGCTTAAGGGGGCTGCAGAAATGTCAGCCTCCTAAAAGCTCCAGCAGCTGCAAAAACTCCAGGGATTTCAGACAGAGTTCTCCTGTCTGAAAGCAGAGTTCTACTGAAATCAAAACACAAGCAATGGACCAGCAATATGAGCAGGCAAAGGAAGAAAACCAAGGCCAGAAATCCAACTTTAGATTCCTTCTTTGGGTACAAAAAGGATCACAGCATGGAACAGGAGGAAGACAACGCAGTCAGAACTCCCACACCAAAAGCTTCCAAGAGCAATATGAACTTTATACAGGCCATACAGGAGCTTAAAAAGTATTTTGAAAACCAAATAAGAAAAGTGGAGGAAAAATTGGAGAGAGAAATGAGAATGATGCAAGAAAATCATGAAAAGACAGTCAACCTGACTAAAGAAAATAACACTTTAAAAATTGCCTTCCAGCTCACGGTGGTGAAGGTGCAACTTCTTTCAGTCATCTGGAAAGGTGACTGGAAAGGATTAAGGATCATAGTGAAGCTTACCATTCAGAACAGACAGACCCAGATTGAGGTTGTGCCTTCTGCCTCAGCCTTGATCATTAAAGCCCTAATTGCTTGACAGATGAGGCATCAATCTTTGGCAGGAGATCTCTCTGGAACCATTAAAGAAATACTTGGGACAGCCCAGTCTGTGGGCTGCAACATTGATGGCCAACATCCTTATGATGTCATTGATAACATCAATAGTGGTGCTATTGAATGCCCAGCAAGTTAAAAGCTACAACGGAGACCATTGCAATAAATTTAACATCTGACAACAACAACAAAAAAAAATAGACTAACTTAAATGACAAAGGAGGCCCAAAAAGCCGATGAGGAGAAGGATACCTTAAAAAAGTCAAATTTGCCAGATGGAAAAAGAATCTCAAAATCTCACTGAAGAGAATAATTCCTTCAGAATTAGAGTGGAGCAAATGGAAGTAAATGACTTTATGAGAAATCACGATACTATTGAACAGATCCAAACAAATGTAAACATTTAAGACCATGTGAAATATCTCCTTGAAAAAACCACTGACCTGGAAAATAGATCAAGAAGAGACAATTTAAAAATTATTGGACTATGTGAAAGCCATGATCTAAAAAAAAATCTAGAAATTTTCCTTTGAGAAATTCTCAAGGAAAATGGCCCAGATATTTTGGAACCAGAGGGTGAAGTGGAACTTGAAAAAAAATTGCCAATCACCTCTTGAAAAAGATGCTGAAAAGAAAACTCCTAGGAAAGTTATAGCCAAATTCCAAAGTTACCAGATCAAGGAGCAAATATTACAAGCTGCCAAGAAGAAACAATTTGAATACCGTGGAAACACAATCAGAATAACACAGCATCTAGTAGCTCCTACATTAAGGGACTTGGAATGTGATATTCCAGAGATCAAGGGGGGTAGGACTAAAATCAAGAATCACTTGCCCAGCAAAACTGAGTATAGTGGTGTTTCATGGGGAAAATATGGTCATTCAATGAGATGGAGAACTTTAAAGCATTCTTAAGGAAAAAAACAGAACTGAACAGAAAATTTGACATTTCAACAGAAGAAACATGGGAAGGTAAACATGGAAAAGAAATCATAAGAAACTTATCAAAGTTGAACTATGAACATGCCAACATGTAAAAATGATAATTGTAACTCGTGAAACTTTTCTCAGTATGAAGATAGGTGAAGGGAATAGATAGATAGATAGATACATAGATACATAGATACATAGATACATAGATATGAATGCATATGTGAGTGTGTAAATATATAAATTATTATTATTATTTATTTATTTACATGCAACAGGGAAATGATATACAGACACTGGTATAGGGAGCTCCATCTTGTCCTTCCAGAAAGTCAGAGGGGTGATTGGGGAGGATATAGGAGAGAGCAGATTGGCAGAAGGGGTGTATGGTGGGATCACTATTTTGGGGTGGTGGGTAGGGGGAAAATGGGGAGAAAATTTGTGATTCAAAATCTTGTGGAAATAAATGATGTAATCTACAAAATAAACAAAATTAATTTAAAAAGAAAGACTTTTAGTTACAAATTTTCTCCCCATTTTTCCCCTACCCAACATAGGCATCCCACTGTATATCCCTTTCCCCAATCTGCTGTCTCCTATATCCTCTCCCTCCCTCTTCCCACTTTGCAGTAGGAAAAGACTGACCTCCTTACCCCAGTAGCTGTATATCTTATTTCCCAGTCACATAATAATTAATAAGAATGATAATTATAACGTGTACATATACATACACAAACATACATATATACATATATACACATTAGACACACACGTGTATATATATATATATGGCCCGGGAATAGTATATTCTGGAGATTGAGGGAGCTAGGACTAAAACCAAGAATCATCTACCCAGCAAAACGGAGTTTAATGTTTCAGAGGAAAATATGATCATTCAATGAGGTGGAGGACTTTCAGTTATTCTTGAGAAAAAAATACAGAAATTAATAGAAAATTTGACATTCAAACACAAGAAGCATGAGAATGTAAACATGGAAAAGGAATCATAAGGAACTTATCAAAGTTGAACTATTTACATGCCAACATGGAAAACTGATAATTGTAACTTATAAAAGGTTTCTCAGTATGAGGATAGGTGAAGGGAATATAAATGTATCCATACATATATATGTGTGTGTGTGTTTATAATAATAACAATAATAATAATAATCATTATTATTATTATTATTATGATTTACATGCAACTGAGAAATAAGATATATAGGCACTGAGATAGGGAGATACATCTTGCTCTTCCGGAAAGTCAGAGGGGTGATGGAAGAGGATATAGGAGAGAGCAGATAGGCAGAGAGTGTATACAGTGGGAGCATCATTTTGGGCTGGTGGGTAGGGGAAAGACGGGGAGAAATTTTCCAATTCAAAAACTCATGGTAATGAATGATGTAAACTAAAAATAAACAAAAATTAATTTTTAAAATAAGATACTCTGCATTTCATTCAGTGTCATCCTTGCTTTTTCCCCAAACAAATAATTTTTTTTTAACGTGCTTTTTTTCTGGTTGTTTTATATGCCTAAAATTTTCTTTTTCCTCACTTGTGCCAATTTGTCTGGTTTCCTTCACATCCCAATCAAATATTTTAAATAAACTTTTTCCCAATCACCTTCAATAATATTGCCTTCCCTTAGTTGATCACAGGCGGTTTATCTTTTATTTGTTTGTATACAGTTGTTTTCATGACTTCTCTCTCTCTCATTAGGCCCTTGAGAGCAAAGATTTATTTTTAGTTGTCTTTGCTTCTCCAATGCTTATTACAGTGATCACTAAATAGTGAGCACTTTATAAATGTTTATTAACTGACTGACATAATATCATGTACCTTTCCTCCCATCAGAGTTGTTTTCTTCCTACAGATATGAATCATTCTATCATGTAATATAATGTGATTAATTATCTGTTGGAAAATGAAGCATACATTTGAGCAACTACCAAATCATTTTAACCTATTTAAAGAAATCTTTGCATACTTTTAGAGAAAGTGTTTTCTTGTCAATAGTCAAGTTTTGGCTGATTTACATAGATTAGTTCTATTTCCACCTTGCTTTGTGTATGTAAATAACTTCTGCATAAAATTTCACTCAGGTCCTTTGCAGAGCAATGCTTCATGTTAGCAGGAAAATGTATATTCCACAAATTCCACAAATTTGTTTTACTTGTTATGGAAAAGAAAAATTAATTTCTTATGAATGTAATCTTTCTTATGCATATATCAACAGGCAATTATTAGTTAACCTGAGCAGTAATTTCTTCTCCATGGATAAAGATTCATCATCATTTGTGTTATTTCAAACAAATATAATAACCCACTTTTGAAAACTTTCACCCCATCAATCAGGCTGGCTTACATTTTAAAGCATTCTTTTTAAAATAAAAACAATAGGTTAACTTCCTTGTCTATAATTACTTATTTAAGGTCTCTGGTTCCCTTGATTTCTCGTCTTATTTGACCATTTACTCTTGTATTAAAATAGTTGAATAATAGTTTCTACTTGGTGAGAGCAACATTGAGAGAATTATGCCCTAAACCATATCATTTGTTTGAATACTGAGGTAGTCAGGTTGACTACTGTCCCGACTCATTAAATTGAAAATATTTCCCAATGCCATTACCACCACCAATCTTTCAATTCAGGTGTCTAAAGTCCAAAGAGCATCAATTTGCATTCATTCTACCCAAGTCTGAATAATGCTCCAGGCTATTGAAATCCTTCCCTAATTTGAACTCCACTTTGGGACAATATTTCATTGTCAATCACTTGCCAGCTATCTTATGTCACTTTCTCTGTACTTAATGACCTATCCATTAGACTCTCTCTTGATTAGTCATGACACTCCATCTATTTCCCTGTACCCTTCTTGCAATTATTTCAAAACTGTCTAGCCCTTGTTTTTCCCATTTACAGTATGCATAAAATGAACGGTTAAGATTATAGATTTAAACTTCTCCAAGACTCCTTTAAGTTCTTAATTCTAGGAAAATACTATTTTCCCCATGTATATTTTTCAATTTCTAGATATTGATCTAAATTGTGAACACATTATTACTATTTAAATATAACAAATGTCAACATCATGGCAGGTAAGAGTGGGAGGAATTGTTCTATGGCAGAAAGAAACGTATCAATAACAATTTCCTGTAAAAATTTTGACCCTTTTGTGAAGCTTAGTTTAATAAGAAACTTTGAAAATGTTAGATATTTAACTTATATCCTACTTTTAATTAGACTTCAAACCAAAGGTAAGCAATATGGTTTAGGAAAAAAACACAACAAAACATGTTTGTGTTGTTAAATTCTAAATCATCAGAGGCTTTTGTAAGCTTTCTAGAACATCAAGAGAAAAGAATGAGAAAGCTTTCTGTCCCTTGTCATAAAATGTTCGAGTCAGTCAAACTAATATTAGCTCTGAATAAATTATGGTCACTACTTTTTAAACATAAAACACAAAGCTCGAAACCACAGTATTTTGTTAGTAACCACCAGGTAGATGAGAAGGCAATGATTCCTCTCTTTTGGTTGAAATTATTCTCTTTAAATTTATCTAAAGATTCACTGTAAGTATTTTCAACTGGTTGGAAAACTCATTTGTTTATTTTTCTATTCATGTGTATTTATTTATATGTAGGCAGGCTGTAATGATTAGCATTGAGAAGGAAAAATACCAAACAGCAGCAACCAATTATGCAGAAGAACTTGTATTATAGAAGCTAATGGTTTATTATGATTTCAGACATATAAAATAATGCTTCAATATAGTTTGCTGATTCCTCCTAAAGTTTGCATTTCACATTTAATCTAATCCTATAATTTAATCTTGATAAGCTTATGCATTATACCAAGGTTGAATAAGTGTGTAATTATCTGAATGTAAGATTTTTATGCATGAGATAATTACTGTGCTACAGGCTGTCTTCACCGTATAGACATGGATAGATGAACCAATTTATTTTTACTGTTTATACTTTCATGCATTTCTTCCATTTATTTTTAATATATTTAAGGGATTATGTAGGTTATCTGTCTTTCTATATATTCATTATGCATTGCTTACCATATAAGAACAAAGACTATTCATGAATTTTCCAAAAGCATGCAGGAAGGTTTTTTTTTTTAGGTCAGAAAAATAAACATTACAGTTCCTAAGTATGAGTGAAAATATTTATTTTGTCTCATAAAATATGTATGAATAAAAAAATTAAAACTATTTAAATTCCCCCCATCAGTAGCTTTTAAGTTGCTCTGAGTAATTTCTAAAGAAATACAAAATATAACTGTTACACACTTCACATGAACTTTTAAATCAGTACTAATCATAAGATCCTTATGTTTCCTTACATTTATGATGCCAAATTTGTTTGTTGGAAGGTAGGGAAATAAGTTCGCATGATCCTAATACACATTCATATTAGGGGAAGAACAGCAAAGAGATTCTGTAGGGAGAAAAGGATTCACAAGTGAAATTGGAGAGAAGCTCAATTTCTTCACATGAAGAATATAGAAATGTACAAAAGGATACTTAAAAGTTTTGACCAGAAAAAAATTCAGAGTTTTAAAAGAGACTGGAAGACATAAAACAATGACAAATTCTGTAAACAAGATTTGGCATCAGTATATTCTAGGAAAAGTAGGCAAAAATATTGAAGAGATATAAAAAGTGGAGACTAAGGAGGGAAATACCATCTTCATATAAATATCTAATCATTATTATAGTCAATTTAATACTTTCTTTGAAAAAATATTGTTAAATTTGGGATATTTTGTTGTTGAATATAATCACATTGTTTATCACTTCATTACTCCTGTAGAAACAAGATAATTCTTATTTTGAAAAAAAGCACCAATATTGTTTACTGGTGAGTAACAATATATTGTATTTAAATTTTCTATCTTTGTCAATTCAAATGTATACTCTTTCCAGCCACATTTGCTAGGAAATCTTATTTATTGAAATTGTTTTGTAAGGTGTTACTTATAAATAACTCAAGGAGGCTTGAGCACAAGATATAATAAATATATAACATAATAACATTTGTAAAGTACTTTTCAAACCTTAGAAAACTATATAAATAATAATTAATTGTTGACAGACCACACTTTATCAGAGTCCAAAGCCCATGTTGTAGTATGTCAATAACTAATAATTATAATTTATATAGTTCTCTAAGGACTGACTGAAAAGTACTTTACATGGTTTTTTTTGTTTTTTTTTTTTTGCTTTTTGTAGGGCAGGTTGGGGTTAAGCGACTTGCCCAAGGTTACACAGCTAGTTTTTCATGTTAAGTGTCTGAGGCCGAATTTGAACTCAGGTATTCCTGACTCCAGGGCCGGTGCTATATTCACTGCGCCACCTAGCCGCCCCTACATATGTTTTCTTATTTAAAGGTATGATTATTTACAGTTTTTTGCAGATCAGGAAACTGACTTTGAGAATGGTTCAAGTGACTTGCTTTGAGTCCAACAGCTAATAAGTTTCAGATACAATGTATGAATTTATCTTATGAACCCCAAATCTTGAAATTTTAAAGTATAAAACAACTATTTTATTGTAATTTATTTCTAACATTACATATTTTTAAATTTATTTTTAATTTATTTTTATTTTTTTAATTTTGTAGGGTTTTTTGTATTCATTTATTTATTTTCTTTTTTACATCATTAATTTCTGTGAGATTTTTGAATTACCAATTTTCTCCCCACCTTTCCCCTACCCAACACCTCAAAAGAGCCATCTCATTGTATAACCCCTGCCCCAATCTGCTCTCTCTGTCCTCCCACTCACTCCTCTGACTTTCTGATAGGACAGGATGGATATCTCTACCACAGTATCTGTATATCTTAATTCCCAGTTGGATGTAGTCAATAATAATAATAATAATAATAATAATAACAATAAACAATAATAATAAATCTACATATATAGTATACATATATATGTATATATTTACATTTGATTATAGAACTTTAAATACTAGATTCCTTCCCTTCTTCCCTCGTCTCACACACCCACTGGAAGGACAAGCAAATAAATACATGCTGTACATGTGTAATTATGCAGAACATCTCCATAGTGGACATATTGTGAAAGACTGATTATATGTCCCTCCTTCCTATCCCAGCCGCACCACCCCATTCTATTCACTACCTTGTCCATGTCCCTGTCCCTTTTCAGAAGTTTGAAGTTTGTACTTCCAGCAACCCGCCCCCCACTACTCTGCTCTCCCCTCCATCATCCCACCTCTCATCCTCATCCCCCGCTACTCTCCTGTGTGGCAACATACCAGGTTTAGATTTTATGCCATTCCTTCCTGAAGCCAAATTCAATGAGAGTAAGGTGGGCTCTTTCCCTTTTCCCTTCCTGTTCTTCCCCTCTATTGTAACAGTTATTTCTTGTCTCTTCTAGATGAGATGATTAACCCCATTCTGTCTCTCCCTGACTTCTCTCATTCTAATCCTCTCCCACCTCAGAATTTCACCTTTTAGAGTATCGTACCTTCCTATTGAATTGATACCGTGCTCTCTATGAACTTATATATACTCATACTCAGATATGTGTTCAAATGCATAAACTCTCCTTTATAGACATATTTGTATGTATACCTATATGTACATTTGCATTCCCTTCACATATCCTCATACTGAGAAAAGTTTCATAAGTTAGAATTACCATTTTTCTGAGTTGTTATGTTATCATAAGTAACTTATTTCTTTTCCATGTTTACATTCTCATGCTTCCTGTATTTGAGTGTCAAATTTCCTTTTCAGGTCTGATTTTTTCAGCAAGAATGTTTGAAAGTCCTCTATCACACTGAATGACCATATTTTCCACTTGAAAATTATACTCAATTTTGCTGGGAAGGTGATTCTTGGCTTTAATCCTAGCTCCCTTGATCTCTAGGATATCACATTCCAGGGCCTTGGATCCTTTAATGTTGAAGCTGCTAGATCCTGAGTTATCCTGATTATGTTTCCACAGTATTCAAGTTGTTTCTTCTGGTCAGCTTATAATATTTTCTCCTTCATCTGGGAACTCTGGAATCTGGCTATAATATTCTTAGGAGTTTTCTTTTGTGAATCTTTTTCTAGGGGTGACTGGTAAATTCTTTCAAGTTCCATTTTGCACTCTGGTTCTAAAATACCAGGGCAAATTTCCTTGATAATTTCTTAAAGGATTCATTTTAAGTTCTTTTTTGATCATGGCTTTTAGGTAGTCACATAATTTTTAAATTGTCTCTCCTGGATCTATTTTCCAGGTCAGTGGTTTTTTCAAGGAGATGTTTCACATTGCCTTCTATTTTTTCATTTGTTTGGATTTGTTTAATAGTGTCTTGATTTCTTATAAAGTCATTTGCTTTCATTTGCTCCACTCTAATTCTGAAGGTATTATTCTCTTCAGAAAGCTTTTGAGATTCTTTTTCCACAGACAAATTTGACTTTTTAAGGCATTCTTCTTCTCATTGGTTTTTTGGGCCTCTTTTGCCATTTGAGTTAATCTATTTTTAAGGTGTTATTTTCTTCAATCAGGTTGTTGACTCTCTTTTCATGATTTTCTTGCATCATTATCATTTCTCTTCCCAATTTTTCCTCCACTTCTCTTATTTGGATTTCAAAATCCTTCTTAAGCTGTTCTGTGACTTGTAGGCAGTCTCCATGTTTCTTGGCAGCTTTTGGAGCAGGAGTTCTGACTGTGTTGTCTTCCTCCTGTTCCATGCTTTGATCCTTTTTGTGCCCAAAGAAGCAATCTAAAATTTGGTTGCTGTTCTTACTTTGCTTCTTTTGCCTGCTCATGTTGCCAGTCAATTACTTGACTTTTTAGCTCTGTGTAACTGCTTCCAGAGGGGAAAGCTGTGTCCCAAATCATTGGGGATTGCACAGGTGCCAGAGCTATTGGGAGGCCTCTGCAGCCCCCACCAGCTTTGGCTCACTGAAAATGCACACCAGGACCACCACCCAAGACTACAATCCACATATAGGCTGCTCAAAGCAAGGGCACTTAGACTGTGAATGATCAGGCAGTTTGCAGTTTGCAAGCCAGGATCTGTGAAGCAGCCATGTGGAAGCCACTGATGGGCCACTGCTTCTGCTGCTTCCTTGCCCTGGCAGCATTTTGACCAGATTGCTTTTCCCCCATATTTAGCTGAGTTCCACTGACCTTACACTTTGTTCTTATCTCTTATGCCTTGATAATTCTGGAAACTGCCACGGCTGCCACTGATCCACTCTCCTGAAGGCTCCAGCTGTGACTGGTCCTGACTGCCCTGGGGCCAAGCCATGATTTTGGGCTGAGCCGGTTTGGGCTCCCAGCTTGATGTGATGAGCCCTTCCTGTCTAGCTGCCTTCAGGGGGAGGTGTGTTCTTCTGTAATCTTTGTGAGTTTTTGAAGCCTAAAATTCATTTAGAGTCATGTTTTATGGGTATTTGAGGTGGCTATGTGGGAGCTATGAAACTTTGTAGCTTCTATGCTGCCATCTTCACTCTGCCCCTTCTTACTATCTGTATTTTATTTTTTTATTTGACTGCCAAACACATCCATGAAAAAACAAACAAGCAAATATTAAGATCCCTTTTTATTGAGCTATTTCTCCTTGCTCAAACCTTTCTACCCCAAAAGAGAAGCTAAGGGTTTCTTCTGTCTCATTTCCATTGCAGACTATATCTGTATAACACATTCTATATCTAAGCTCCTTCAGGCAAGGAGCTGGAGAGGAACTTTTATTAATTGTTCTAGAAGTAACTCTTTGTCCATACTTCTAATAAAGCCAGTTAGGCGGTAAAGTGGATAGAAGAATGGATGGGCCTGGACACATAGTTCAAATCCAGTGATGGACACATTCTTAAAGCAAGTCATTTGATCTCTTCCTGTCTCAGTTTACATAAATGTAAAATGGAGATAACAATACCATCTATTTACCAGGATTGTCTTTCTTATAATATCTTTCCTAGTGCTTAATGCATATTAATTTTCTTTCTCAAGGCCTTTTTCTCTCTTCAATTAATAATCAAGACAAAGATCATTTTATTTTTTAATTGTCATGATACTATTAGGACACACCCTGTTTTCCAGAGCTACGGCCCAGGAAACAACCTATGCCTTGAGCTCAACATAGCAACAATCCATTCTACTCAACCTCTGAAAGTACTCAGCTACAGCAAAGTCCCAGAACAGTTCCACCCAAGTACTAGGTATTCTCTGAACTGCCATTCCCATGTTCCAGTCATGAAGCCCTACTATGAATCAAACTTGTCTCATTCTTGTTATTACCCCCTGTTATCCCGTTTACAACTCACCGAATAGCTATTGGTATGTGTATTGAGATTTGTCCACACTAAAGCAGGTCCCCCACTGGGGGAGGATGGGCAACACATCTATTTAGTTTCTCTCTTTTCTTAAGAAGGAAGACTCTGCTTGCAAGTCATTTCCTCAAAAACAAATTAAACTTCTTTCTGATTGCTGACTCTCCTATCTTTTGTCTGCTCTACTCTGTAGACATATACTTTCTGCAGGTTAGAGACCAGTTCAGTCTGGTTAAAAAATTTTAATGAGATTTGAGAGAAAATATTTTATTATTATATTGAGAACTTACTTTTAATTTTGGATCCAGGATTTTCTCTTTCATTCCTCTTTCAAGACCCATCCCTTGTAAAAAAGTCAATCTTTAAATGACATGACTAATTGATGAGACTGTCCTAGCCCTCACAAAATATGCTCTACAAGCCTAGGTGGGACCATATCCAGACTCAGTTTCTGTTTAGAATGTGAACACACTCCAGTCTGGGCAAGATCTTATCCTGTGAAGCTGTAAGTAACATTCCTTGTACCCCTTCATGAGCGTTTAGGGTAATCCATTACATGAAGGAGAAAACCAATACCAGAGTGGTTTAGATGGATATGAATTCTCCTGTCTAGATTGCTAGAGGTGACCGTGTCTCAAGATCAAACTTCATTCTTTGTAGAAGAAGCTGAAGACTTCTTCTAGCCAGCCTACTCCTTAATGGTGCACCAATAATGGTTGATATTTTTCAGTCATCAGAGGCATTCCCTTTCAAAAAAGATTTAAAGCTTTCAGGCTGTCAATAGGCTCCTCTTTGGTTATCAAGAGAAAACACTAAACATTCATTTACTGATTGCTAGCTAGCTTAACTAATACATTTATTATTCATTATCTAGAAATTGTGTCTCAAAGTTTAACTTCATTACAATTTGGTATTTGCTTTTATCATTCGTTTAATTTTTAAAATAGGTAAGCTTGTTGCTTCAAGACTTTTCTCTCCTAATTTAAAAAAGTGACATTTTCACATATTTCAAATGTGAGTAATTTATTTCAAGGGTTGGTGACCTTGGAGAAGAAAAAAAAAACTTTTATTTTTTAAAGTAACTTGAAAGTATTGTGAGCAATATACATTTCTTTGAAGTATATGGAAGAAGTCAGTTTCTAACACAATGAGGTTAATTAGCTCAGAAAGAGATTATAATATACTTCTCTAAATGACTTTCAAGAATATTCTAATACTATCAAAAATATATTTTATTCATTTAGGAATAATGCAGACAGATGAAAAATATTTGTTTTAAGTATATAAAAAACTTACAATATGTAAAAATTCTATTTTTAGGGTTCTTACATATTTCTTATAGAAATAAATTGTAATGAATTGTTTTAAGATTCTGAATAATAATATTTGTGCTTGGTAAAAATTATAAGTGAAATTCTAGTCATTAGACAATAATAATTTCATGGAAAAATATAATAAAATAAGAATATGCCTTCAGGATATTATTTCCATTTAGTTTTGATATTGTATACTGTCATCAATTTAAAAGCTAGTCACATAGTTATTACAATATTATTTGGGTTTACTCCCATAGGCAGCTTAGAGTATCAGTTTTGGAACCTGCTATAAAATTTAGATATTTCTACCCCATGTTCAAATACTATGGAAACAATGGGGCCTTCTATGAATGTAAAAAACTTTGTCTCCAATGTTTTCAAAGAAAGAAGATCTTAAATTGTTCCTAAAGTGATTGGAATGCACTAACTTTATAATGTTAATTAGTGATTGGGACAAATTATTTTTTACATTTACATAATGATATCTATGAGATTAGGAAAAAATTCATAGTAATTGTTCCAAGTATCCATTACATGCATTTGAATAAGCTCTGGATCTTATGGCTCTGTTTTTTTTTTAACATTTTAATACATTTTTCCCTGACTTACATGTAACCATAATTTTTAATATTTATTTGTTTTTAGAATTTAAGTTCCATTTTTTTTACTCCCTCCCTACACACACATTCTTTGAGAAGGCCAGAAATTACATTTAGATCATACATATTCAATCATGTAAAATGTGTCCATGTTAGCTCCATTTGAAGATTTTCTGGGAATTCTTTCTGGGTCTAAAATACACATTTGTTGAGGTGTTACATGTTGTTATTTTGATGTTGCTTTCCTCTTCTGAATTTGTGTTTTGATATTTCTTGTCATCATAATAACTTTCTATGGTCTAGTTCCTTTTGTTTTTGCTATTTGCTTATTTTCACACCATTTCTTGATTTTTATTTTTATTTTATTTGTGTGTGTGTGTGTGTGTGTGTGTAGAGCTGGGCTCTGCTCCTGTGGTGAAGGAGGTGCTGTACTAAGATCCAGGTTTCCCTTACTCCTGTTTTCAGGATCATTTCTGTTAGTCTGAAAATTTTCTTATCTTCCAAAGTGGTTCAATCTAAGAAGAGGTATGGTGATTGCTCTCCTGGATTATACGTTGTTTGTGAGCCACCATAACTGTCCTTTTCAACTTTGGACCTATGACCATGGTCCCAGTTCCTGCTAGTGGTCTTTGTCTCTCTGGGACTCAGACCCAGAAATGCATATTTGCAATGCAATAGAATTCTGCTCCCAGAAACAGTAAAGGATCCCCTCTCAACTCCTTCTGACCTGTGACTTAGAGCTCAGGAAGTCATTGCTACAGATTTGCCCCCAAGACCTGTAGCTGGTATGCTGGGTTATGGTCTGTGTTGCTGTGGCCTGCGCTAGTTTAAACTCCACTCTCACCCCAGTGAAACAGATCTTTCCTATTTACCTTCTAAGTTGTCTTAGGTTGGAAAATACTTTCCTCCCATTGTTTTATTCATTCTTCCACTCCAGAATTCATTTTGAGATGAAATAATTAATATCAGGAGAAATGTTAAGATGGAATAAATGTTTCTTAAAGTTATCAACATAGAGATGGTAATAGGTCTCTTTGGAACTGATGTGTTCATCAAGGGAGATACAATAGAGGTAAAAAAGGGAGTTTAGTGAAGACCTTTGTAGAAGATCCATGACTATTTGGCATGACCTGGAATAATAGTGGAGAAAAAAGGAATAATCAGGTAAGTAAGAGAATAAATAGCAGAAAACAAATTTTAAAAACACAACAAATTACAAGAGAAAATCGAGGAGAAGAGGGCAATCAGTAGTATGTATGTAGACAAATACAAAAATTCAAAGAGTAAGGGGTTGAGTAATGAGTGGTGAAGAAGTAAAAGTAATGTGTCAATAGCACTCTTGTTCAAAAATTAACAATGGAAGAAAGATTTAAAGACAATATCTTGAAGAGTTAGAGGCTCAAGTGACTGTCTAATATTGATGAGAGAAACCTGGAAATATACAAATGAATCTCTTTTTAAAATATATTTCAATTAAGCTAGAGATTTGATAACTTGTGAGAATAGTTGAGTTGTGCTGAAGAAGTTTTTTTTTTCTTTTTTGGATGAGTGGAACTTGGGCATCTTTAAAGATGAGAGAAGGAACAGTACATGCAGGGGGCTTAACATTAGATAGGAAGTAAGCAATTTACGGGAAATTCAATTAGAGGAGAGAGGAGAGACAGGATCAAAGACACATAATGAAATTTTGGCCTTTGCAAAGAAAAGAACTTCTTCATTGAAATAGACATCTGAAAATGTGGATATACCAGAAGTTGATGCCCAAGGACCTTGAGATTAAGAGAAGGAAATAAGAGAGAGCTCATAGTGTATGGTTTCTACCTTTTTAGTAATGTTTGAGATGAGTTCTTGATATGAAATGGTAAAGAAATGGGAAGTTGTTGAAGGCTTAAGGAAAGCAAAATATGGGATGGTTTCTAAATGCAACAAGATGAGGACATAAGGAGGAATAAAATGATTTCTAGCTTTGAGGGGGCAACAATACGAACCCTGAAATCCCCTATTATAAAGGCATGAGTGGGTCATCCGAAGAAAAAAACAAGTTATGTAATGAATTATTTTAAACAAGAGGGTAGCTGACCTGAGAGATAGAAGAACCATCTGCTGTAAGTAGATGATGATTACAATTTGTAATAGAGTGAAATTCAATGAACAATTTTTCTGAGTGATGATATCAAAGGGACCCCTTACTCTTTGAATTTATTGACTTGTCTACATGCATACTACCAATTACCCTCTACTCCTAGATATTCTCTTGTCGGTAATTCGGTTTTTTATTTGTTCTCTCCTATTTATCACATAATCATAACCTGAAGATAGTAATAAAGAAAAAAAACTCATTTTAACTTCCATGGCAAGAAAAGTGCATCCAAAAGTACGTGCTATGAAAATATGCAGGCAGTACTTGAAAACATGGCCAGGGATGTCATACTGCCTTGAAGAAGCCAGATCTTAGTGAGATCAAGAAAAGTGGGGAAAAAAAGGATGAAAGAAAGAGGCCCATAATTAAAAATTTGCTCATTATGGAACAAGAATATTGGAGGGCACAAGTAAAAGAGTGGATTATTTGAATAGGACATAGGAGGAATATACTGGAGGATGGTGGGTACAATACTACATACAAAAAATGAAAACAAGTTAGTTTTGCAAGTATGAGGATTAGTAGCTTCTAAGGATAGGGAAAGTATAATTTAAAGATTGCATTGGAATTCAGTCTTGATGTAATCATGTGATTCTAATGGGCAGAGTTAAGGATGTAGAACATTTAAAACTTAGGTGAGAGTAAAGTCAGAGACACAGAGATAGAGTGCTATGTGAACAGTGTTCTTTCTTATCTCCAGGATCAAATATAAAGTCATCTGGCTGTTAATTCCATCCATATTTTGACCCTTTCATACCTTTCCAGTCTTATAAATAATGTATATGTAACCATATCTATTGTCTCTAGTTTCCTTAATGTTTTTCACATGTGACACTGCTTCTTAACTTTGGATATTTTTACTTAAATATGATGTTTGGGTTTCAGACTGGAAAAGGTAGCAAAAAGAAGTGGATTAGCCTTAGTTTTTATTTATAAATTGTTTTTCAATGTCATATTTTAATAATAGATTTTTAATCAATCAAAGGCTGATTTTTCAGTTCTGCCACTCATACACATATGTATACTTTTGTATATGCATATATTTGTATATTCAACTTATCTCCTCTGAAATATATTATACAAGAATATACTCTTGTGGCTGCACTCTGTGTAAGTGTGTGCTTGAGTGTGTGTATGTGTGTGTATGTGTGTGTGGGGGGGGGTGTACAGACACATACATCACAATGCATGGGTGAGAAATTTCACTATATTTTTACCCCAAAATATATATTAGGAGGAAATCTAACACATACACACACACACACACACATGACGGATACCATAAAACACTAAATCAAACTACTGAGGAAAGTGAGATATATCTTCTGTCATTTAAAGCATAATTTAAGTGTCTCCTTCTCATATTCTCCATACAAACTTGTGGCAAGCAAGAAATATGTCAATACCCACACATACGTTGTCTGCTTTGCATCAGGGGAAAGCATTCATGGGTTCTTGCAAACTAAGTTTTATACATATTAATTTTACTTCCTCTGGGTGTACTACAAAATAATGGTAGTTATTTCTAACATCAGGGAAGAGGCCTAAGGCAGAAAGAGAAAATTAAAATGCTGATCAGAAAGTCCACCATCAATAACTAGTGAGCTTGATTCTTGGTAAAATTTTTAGACTACAGTATTAAATCTTGTCTGGTCTAAATCTTTGAGTTAATTGCTAAATAGAACTCAAGAAAGAGAAACACTAAAATTGAACTTTAGCTCAAAAAAGCAACTTAGTAAGAATACAACTGAGGAGGCATTGTTAGATTAAAAGTTCATAAACAACGCTATTAAGGTTTTTCCCAGACTTCATGTCCATTAAGTGTCAACAGTGTGACAGAGGATAAAGAACCAGAACGGGACAAATCAGTATCTTATACCACTGAGATTCAGAATGCAGAATGAAGGCTTTTATAACTCCCTGAAATCTTCTTTGGTCCAATCACCTTTGAAGAATATTGAGAGAAGTTTATCTAGGATTGTTAGCAGACTGAAGTATATTTAACTAGGGAGTAGAATGTTGTGGGGGGAGAGGGCAAACATGGTGAGAAGGATATTTGAAAAGCATTTTTTATTTTTCTTTTGATCTCAAAATAATTTTATTATTTTCAATGAATCAAAGATTTGGTATTTATTTACCCTCTTCTATAGGACTGATTGTTTTCCTAATTTTTGTCCCTACATATGTTACTTTTTTTCTCTAATTCACCCTGAACAAGCTGTCAATATCTGTCATATTGGACGACGAGGCAGAGGTAGGCCTTGAAAAACTCACAGAAACCTAAGAAACTGAATCAACATAAATATTACTGTTTTGCTAATTCATTGTAAAAATGGCATGAGGAAGGAAGTGAAAATTTTGTTGGAAAATATAATTCAGGATTAAAAAAAAAAAAGAAAACCAATGGCTTGTTGAGCCCACCAACGTCTCAAGAAACTTCCCACTGATGGTTTTAAACATCAAAATAGTAAAGCACATACAAAGTGGTTTGCAAACTTTTGTTATTTAATACTAAATTAGTATTTTAGTAGCATCACTAATGCTTTCCATGAAATTGTTTTAAGTACTCTAAATATAGTTCCCTTACTCTGTTTTCAAAATAAGTAAATGTGATTATTATTAGATGATAACATAACTATCACTCCACAAATCTCACTTATAAATTTCTAAGCCAGGTTGAGGTAGAAAAATGCATTATTTTTGATCCCAAGAAATATCAAGTTTCTCCATGAATTTAATATAATATCTCTAGTGCCCCATTTGATTCATGACCACATTAAACAAAACAAAACGAACATCATATTTTATAGGTCTCTATAATACAGGGGTATCTTTTACACAATTTGAATATTGAAAATTATGAAATTATAAACAAATTCTTCATATAAACCACGTACAGACACATTATAATGAATGCATTGCTAGCACTTTGGTAATTACTCTATGTGATTATGCTTATGTGTAGCATTCCACAGACTGCCAGCCAAACTTTTTTACTTATCTGAAAGTTCTTTCTCACCCTGACTTTGGCAAAACATCTGGCTGGAAAATGTGCTCTCTATAGATGGATAGGCCCCCAATTTCAAGATAGACTGCATGGTTACTGCTGCTCTTATAAATGTGTAGTTCATTACAGCCGGTAATGAAAAATCCATCTGCCCATGGCAGTAATCTCCCGTGAATGCAGGCTGCTGGGCAATTTCCCACTCTCTCACTTATGTTGTAATAAAGGAATAAGCAGGAAAAACACCATTTCTAAATATTTCTTGATTCCCAGAACACAAAGAGCCACCAAGGATACCTCAGAGTTGAAAAGTCTAGCAAACTTAATCCTTGAGTCACAGGAAACTTATTTGTTTTTATTTCCTTTGCTGGGTGAAAATCAAATAATACAATTTTTGCATTACATTTCAAGACTCTAAAATCATAAAAGGACAAAATCAGTAATAATCACATAGATTTGGATAGTGCTCCATAAATGTTAAAGCGCTTTTGTATAAATTATTTCATTAATATCTTTCGCAAAGCCCTTGATCCCTGACAGACTCTCAGTAAATATTAGTGGAATTGATCCTTAACAATAATCCTGTGGCATATGTAGAACCAGCAATATTGAACCTTCTCTTTTGAAGGCAACAAGAGGTAAAAGTGAATTTTCTTTAAAAACGAATCAGGAATAATAACAATCAATATTAAAACAAAGTTCCTTGGAAGAATAGGAAACAAAACAAATGCATAAATGTTGTAATTAATTTAAAAAATATTTCATCCTAGATTTAGAGCAGGACAGGAATTAGATGTCACCTACTTCAACATTTTTATTTTTCAGATGAGAAAACTGAGCCCCAGAGATTTCAGTTGCTTTCCCCATGCACAGAGAATGTGATAGAGATAGAATTTCAAACCCAGACCTCTGATTTCTAAGGAAATATATCCTATTGTTTTGATAGTAGTCATCAATAATACAGATAATGCTAGAGACACATATTTTCTCATACTTGAAAGAGATTTTTTTGTATTTTAACATTTAGACATGTTGGCTGTTTACAGAATCAACTCTTTTGATTGATCCCCTTTCTTTTTATGGTTTTCAAATAAAAGATAGATTGATAGATTCATCTTTACACTGATTTGACCAGTTCATGTAGTACGCCAAGAGACAAATCCACCTGGCTGATCTGATGTCTTTTGACCATGAGAACCATATAGTCTTAAGCTTGAAATATGTGTGTGTGTGTGTGTATTTCCCCCCCCCCCCCAAAGGACTAAGGAGCATGCTGAAAAGCTAAGAAATCCCTAGCTTCTGAACAATGTCAAATCTTTTTCTGGACCTCAGGATGAATCATCAGTCAAGGTATTAAAATTAAATTCATTTAATTCAGTGGAGACATTTAAGCACATGGCAAGGTGATATACTATAAAGAGGCTTTGTGTCTAAAATCATACGATCTTAATTTGAATACCAGTTGCAAAATTTATGTGACTTCGGCCAAGTTTCCTGTATTCTTTTGGGTATAGTTCCTTTATCTGTACATCACAGAAATTGGACTAAAATGGTCTCCATGATGTCTCCCAAATCCAGACTTATGAATTTTTTAATAGTCAAGTAAGTACATGCAAATAAATATATAGTGTGTATTGCAGAGATGAAAACAATGTTTTGCAATGAATTGCCTCACTTTTGTGGTCTTCCACTGGTATTTAAATGCTGGAAATCAGAAATTGTTTCATTTTTGTTATTGAATAGGCAGAATTCAACATAATTTATTATATACAGATGATATTTAATAATTATTTATTGAACTAAATTGTGTAGAACTTTTACATTTTATTGACAAAGAAAGTAGTCTAGGAAGAAGGTGATTACCAAACAAAACTAAAAGATGAATATGAAATTATTCAATTTTAATTACAGATTTCACCATACTTGCAAAAGCCTAAATATACTACTGTGTATACTTTAATTTTCAGTCAACAGTAATCTACCTAGACTAATTTTTTTTTCAAGGAACCTGTAATTTGGGAACAAATTGGCAGAGGCTCATCAAGGGTCATCACAAACATCATGGAGAAGTCCTAAGATAATCGCAGGTAGAAGAGACATACTTTCCTAAGAGTGAGGGTATTCAGATAGTCATGAAAGCTTTGAAATCAAAGGCTACTAAAAAGTCATCGATTTAATCATCCACAGGAGGAAAAAAAGAGAAAGGTTTGAATAATGCTTATTAAAAGATTAAGGCATGCAGTTGAATAGGTCAACTTTTAGTTTGTCCATTTATATACAAATACCTGGCCACTTCTGAGGTTCACTAAAATCTAGACTGCATCAGAACAAGTACAGGTTGGGATAGGACTGCCTGGTATTAGACAGTTTACTTTCAAGCATTATATCTAGGACTGGGAGATAACTTTGTAAAGTTTATTTTGCTTCTTTAAAAATATATGATTTATATTTTACATTCTTTTATTTTTAAAATTTGAGTTCTATAATCTCTTCCTTCCTCCCACCTCTCACTTGCCGATTGAGAAAACAACTCATTATATCAATTATACAAGTGAAATAATACAAAACATTCATTCATATTAGCCCTATCACAAAAAGGTGGGGAGTAAAGAACGAAGAAAATTATATTTCAATTTTCACTGAGAGTTCATCAGTTCCCTCTGTGGAGGCAGATATCACTTTTTTAAAAATCATACGTCCTTTGGAATTGTCTCAGATCATTGAATTGATTATAATAACCAATCTGATACAGTTGATCATCATTAAAACATTGTTGTGATGGTGCAAAGAGATGTCTTGGCTCTCATTTCACTTCAAATCAGGTCATATGGTTCTTGGCATTTTTTTTCTGAAACCACTCTACTCACCAGAGCTGTTTTAATATACATTTCTCTAATAAGTGTTAATTTAGATATTTTTTCACATAACTTTAGATATTTTTGATTATTTGTTCTGAAAAATGCCTGTTCAAAGCCTTTGACATTTATTTAGGGAATTATTCATAATTATAAATTTCACTAAATTCCATATATATTTGACTAATGAGGTCTTTATCAGAGCATTTTGATGTGCGTTTTTGATATTGCTTCAATATTTATGGTAAGTTTTAGCAAAATATAGTTTGCCTGATTATCTTTTTAAATTAGGTCTCTATTGCTTTTGTTTTATCTGAGATCACAATTGCTAATTGTGCTTTTTTTTACATCAGCTGATGCATAATGGATTCTGCTTCAGCTCTTTATTTTATAAACTATTTCAAGCATGTCTCCTACAAACAACATATTGTTGGATTCTGGTTTCTAATCCTTTCTGCTACCTATTTCTTTTTATGGATGAGCTCATCCTTTAACAAGCAGTTATGATGACTAATTATGTTCCCCTCCATTCTATGATCTTCTATTATTGTCTCTCCTTTTTTATTCTCTCCCTCTTTGAAAGTCTGTTTTGCTTCTGGTAACTTACTTCCTTAATCCACCCTCCCTTTGAAAACTCCTCTTCCATATCACTTAATCTCTTTCCCTTCTATTTATCTATTTGGTAAGCAATTCCATCACAAGCATGTACCATATCTTTAATAGCAAGCACTGTAGCATACCCAAAAGGGCTGCGAGGTTCTTTGATCTCCTTTTGTAATGGAAAGCAACTCAAAAATGGTTAACAAACTTACTTTAATCAAACATATATATTATTTATGTAGTTGAGTGGGAAGAGTCAGCCCCTTGAAATTCAGAAGATAGAAACAGAAATTGCAAGCTTATGAAAAAAGAAAAAATAACACGATTCAACAGACAGGGCTTCTAACTACCTGACCATTATATACATACATAGTTACAGGGAGGGAAGTACCAACATCTGTCTTTACACAGTTGGAGGGGGTCAATCACAACTGATAGTCTCACCTGGCCAAATAATGGAATTCTTCCTATAAGAGAGCTCCAAAGCAAAACCTGACCTCAGAGTATAAATACTCTGGGTCAGAGGACATCACGACCTTCTTGACTCACAGAATGATTACACAGTATCAAAAGGTGAGGGCCTTCCTGAAAAACAAGCCTCCTCTAAGCAAGTGTTCTTTGTTGGGCTCCAAGTGAGACCCATTAAGGGGCAGAGAAGATCTTCAAATTCCCTTTCCATTACAACAACGTTTTAACCATCCCTCAACTGATCAGAGTCCCCTCAGTTTCTACTTATTTGCCACCAGAAAAAGAGCTGCTATAACTATTTTTATACATATAAATTCTTTTCCTTTAAAAAAAAAATCTCTTTGGGATATAATTGCTAGTAGTGTTATTGGTCAGTAAAAGGATTTGCACAGTTTTATGGTTCATTGGGTGTGGTTCCAAATTGCTCTCCTGAATGGAAAGCACACCATTCACCATGCATTAGTGTCCATTTTAAACATTCCCTCCAGTATTTGTCATTTTCTTTTTCTGTTATGTTAATCAGTCTGACAGCTGTGAGTTGGTAGATCGGAGTTGATTTATTTGTGTTTCTCTAATCAACAGTGATTAAGAGGTTTTTATATGCAACTATTAATAGCTTTTTTTCTTCTAAAAATTTCCTATTCTTATCATTTTACCATTTATCAAGTAAGCAATGACTCTTATTTTTAAAAAGTTGCTTCAGTTCTCTATATGTTTAAGAAATTTGACCCTTATCAAGGAAACTTCATAACTTTTTCTCAGTTTCCTGTTTTCCTTTTAATTTGGGCTTCATTAGTTTTGTTTGTCCAAAAGCTTTTTAATTTCATGTGGGCTTCAGGTCGGCCTCCACGCCATATCACACACATTTCCCTTTTCAAATTCTTAAGTTGCCTTAGGTAGAAGAATGTCTCCTGATTTTTGTTGGTTCTACCACTTTAGAATTTAATTTAACTATAATTTTAAAAGTTGTTGAGAGGGGGGTACTAGAAAAATGCAGATGACTGTTTTCTCTACTCAGGTTGGAAATTTGTTGATTTTTGGTATTTCTTTAGAGTTGTTGAAGGTGAATTTGGAAAAGCTCTGCTAAGTGTTTACTCTGTCATCTTAACGTCACCCCAATTTAGTCTTCTAATTCTTAAATTTTATTGTTTCTTGTTGAAGTCTTTGGCTTTCAGTTGCTCAAATTTAATTTTTAAGGACTTATTTTAGTCAGTGAACATTTGTACCCTTTCTTCCATTTGATCTATTCTGATTTTAAAGTTCTTTTCTCCAGTATTTTTGTGTCTTTATTATCAAGCTGTGAATTCAGTTTTCATAATTTTCTAATATCAGTCTCACTTCTTTTTCTCATTTTTTTCTCTACTAATCTTATTTCTCTAACTTTTCCAAGAATTTTTGTTGGGCTTGGATCCAATTAGCATTTTTTGAAGCTTTCCTTGTTCTTATTCTTTACATTATTGTCTTTTCCATAGTTTATGTTATTGTTTTCCATACCAGCATTGTAGCTTTTTGTTGATCAAATTATTTTCTCATTGTACATTTTTCCAATCCATTTCTTAATGTTTAATATTATGTTATTGACTTCTGGTTACTTGGGTGTAGGTAGATATAAAGTGCCCCATACATTAGGTTTTCCCCTGCTGTTGTTTTCAGAGTTATTTTAGAGGTTGTGCAAAATTTTGTTGCTTTCAAGTTTGTGTGATATGGAGAGAAGTGTGATGACTAATCATTCTCTTGTTCTTCTTTCTATTCTTTCCCCAGGAAGGGCTACTGTTGCCCTTTAGGTGTTAGGGCTCATCTTTGCAATGACTGGGGCTCCTGCTGTTCTGTAACCACAGATACTAGTACTTGTATTGGGCATAAAGCTATTACCAGGACTCCAGCTCTATTATTCACAATTGCTCCTTCTACACTAGAACTGTGACCAGACTTGTTTATAAGCAATAGAGTTTCCAATCAGTACTAGTTGTACCCACTTACAGCAATAGGTTCCCTATAATCTCTTTCTGACCAGTGTTCTGACACCTCTCCCTCACTGTCTCTCTGAGAAATTACAAAGTTGCTCCTGCAGCTACATCCAAGACCCTCTGCTGACAGCACTGCTATTTGCATTGCACTCTGGGCTAGTGCCAACATCAGCGTCAGAGACAGCTCCTGATGACCTCCTAAACTGTTTTAATCTGGAAAAAAACTATGTCACTCTAATCTCTTGTTGGCTCTGCACCTTCAAAATTTGATTTTAGGAGCTATTTTAAAGTTATTTGCAAAGAAGTGTTGGGAGAGTTCAACTGGGTTGCTGTTTGTAAAGACGTTTAGGAGAGAGGTGGTGTCTGAGGGATCTCATATGAATCCCCAGAGGGTTCTTTTCTGGAAAGAATTTCACAGGACCCAAACTGTCTTTTGGCAAAGTTACAAAGTTTATTATTATGCTAACAGCAGCAGGCAGAAGAAATAGGGAGACCTGCAAAGTGCAGTCAACTAAGGTAGATTTATAAAGTTTTACACTCTGCAGTGGGCAGAAAAGGTTAAGGGAACCTACAAAGAGCAGGGGCTATAAATGCAGTTTTTTATAACCATAATGCTGTCAGTGAAGGTTAATTATGCTAATTAGGTGGTCAAAGGTGGAGTTAGGGAGGAGTTTGGGAGGAGTTTAGGAGTGGTCAGTGCTTAAAGGGACAAGCACTTTTTATATCAACTGTGCAGGTGAATTGCCCATAATTCACTGGGAGATACCCCTAAGAGGGTGCTATCTGGAGGTGTGGTTTTTGGCTTGAAACGTCACAAGGTTACTTTTTGGTCAAGGATGAGGGGATATAGCCCATATGGCTGTTGGAAGGATAGGCTTGATTGTATCAGGAGCTTCCAAGTCTGGGAGCTAGACCACAGTGGGAGGAAGTTATCTCTCCGATAAAGTTGTTCAAGGCTTTTGGGTGCAGCTGGCCACTTAGAACAAAGTAGATACGCCTTTCTCTAAGAGTTTGTTTATAGAATGCTTTTGAAGGATTCACAGGTGCTTGTCTCTAGGTGGATTTGCTAGTTAAGGGAAAAGACTTTCAGGCAGGGGGAAGGGGAGAGGCATAGTTAATGCCTTTCTGGCTGGGAGAAAGTGTGACTTTTACAACTTAACTGCACAGGCTTCTTACGGACTGATGTTACATACATAGGTACCCAAACACAAGTGAGATTTTACAAACTGACATTACAGACAAAAGCATGCTAGACCACAACATTTGTACTCTATCATCTTAACTCCATTGTTGTCACATTACTACTGCTAACTTCTTTTCCTTACGTCTATCACCTAATGCATAGTAAAAATAGAAATGCTAAGCCAGAATTCACATAGTTAGGAGGATTAAAAACTGATTTAGTAGACCCAAAGAACACTGACTAGTATATCATTAAATTGTAAGTTTTATTTAAATTTTCCACAAATATGTCTTTAGATTTAGGTTGCTCTTTAAAAAAAATCACTGATTTTTGACGAAGGTAAATGAACAGGGGCATGAATGTCAAATCTGCAAACTGGGAATATGGCAGCAAATTGAAAGGTGGAAACATCAGGACCTAAAAGATCCCCAGTATGATAGAATATGATCTGCATAGAACAATATGAAATTTATAAGTGAAAAATATAAAGTCACAATATTTTGTGTCGAAAACTTAGTTTAGCAAGACTAAGAAGGTAGAGACATATCCCTGAGAATTTTTGTTAAATTTTTAATTTTTTTTTTGCTTTTTGGAGGGCAATTGTGGTTAAGTGACTTGCCCAAGGTCACACAGCTAGGTTTTGTGTGTGTGTGTGTGTGTGTGTGTGTGTGTGTGTTTTAAGTGTTTGAGGCCAGATTTGAACTCAGGTATTCCTGACTCCAGGGCTGGTGCTCTATTCACTGTACCACCTAGTCACCCATAAGACTTTGGTTTTAAGATCAACAAACTTTGGTGGAATAAAATATCACCATTGGACTTGTTTAAAACTTCAATGATAATTCATTCCTGTCCTAGTTTTTGGATATCCCCTCATTTTCCTTTTCTGACATGTTATTCAAATCTGACAAATGTGAGGTTATATCTAAGAGTTATCTTAATTTGCATTCTATAATAATTACTGATTTAGACCATTTTTCTTGGGATTATCAAAAGCTTTGATTTCTCCTTTGGAAAATTGCCTGTTAATATAGTTTGAACATTTCTCAACTGTACAATGTTATTTGTTTCTACATTTGGTCCAGTTTCCTAGACACTCGAGAAATGAGACCTTTATCAGATTAACTTTGTTGAAAATTTCACCCCCTACCCCCTGTTTCTTGTTTTCTTTCTAATATTGGCTAAAGGATTTTTGTTTGTGCAAAAGCTTTTTAATTTCATGGAATCAGAATTATCTACTTTATTTCTCTTAATCTCTCTGTTATTTGGTCATAAACATTTCCCTTACCCATAGATCTGATGGATACATTTTTTCAAGCTTTCTTAATTAAATTGCAATACAATCCTTTATATCCAAATCATTTATCCATTTTGAGTTTATCTTGTCATATTTAGTAAGATGCTACTCTATTCATAGTTTTCACCAAGTGCTTTCCATTTACCCAACAAATAAGGAAAAACGTTGAGTTATTACACTAACAGTTTGGATTTTGAGATTTATCAAACACTAGATTGTTATAGGCATTTTTCCCATGTATTTTGCACCTAATCTATTTAATTGATCCACCACTCTATCTTTTAGCCAATAAAATATTATTTTGATGTTTATTGCTTCATAATATAGTTTGAAATATAGAATGGATCTGTCACCTTTCTTCACATTTTTCCCCTGATTCTCTTGATGTCCTTGACCTTTACTTTATCCATAGGGATTTTATTTGCTTCTAACTCAAAAAAATTGTTATTTCAATTGGTATGTCACTAGATAAGAAAATTAACTTAAAATTGTCATTTCTATAATGTTGGCTAAAATTATCTATGAACAATTAATATTTCACCAATTGTTTAGGTCTGACTTTTTGTTTGAGAACTATTGTGTAATTATGTTCACATAGTCGTTGGATTTGCCTTGGCTAGTAGTATCCTAAATAAATTATATTGTCTATACCTATTTTAAATGTGGTTCATGTGAGTGATTTTATATCCTGCAACTTTACTAAAGTTATACAAGAAATGCAACCAATATTAATAAGATAAAAAAAGAAACTGAAGAAATGAAAATAGGCAACAAGAAAACAAAAGTATCACTCTTCACAGATGATATGATGGCATATCATCTTAGAGAACCCTAGAGAATAAAGTAAAAAGTTAGTTGAAATGATGAATATCTTCAATAAGCCTGCAAGATATAAAATATACACACATATATCTTTGGAATTTCTGTATATTACCAACAAAGTCCAGCAGGAAGAGATAGATATAGTTCATTTAAAATAACTACAGACATTATAAGATGCCTGTTAGTATACATGTTAATAGAAACCAAATTATTATATGGACAGAAATCACAAAGTATTTTCACATAAAGATTAAAAATAGGAAGAATGTCAGTGCCTCATAAGTAGTCTCAATCAACATAATAAAAATGTCAATTCTATTTATCTCCTTAAATACCACAACAATCAAATCAGCAAAGAATCATTTTTTATAACTGTAGAAAAATAATAACAAAATTAATCTGTAAGATCTAAAAGTCAAGAATATCAAAGGATTCAATTAAAACAAATATGGAAGGGAGTCTAGAAGTTCCAGATTTCAAACAATATTACAAAGTAATAATCATTAAAACAATTTGGTATAGGCTAAGAAAGAGTGGTGGATCATTGGAATATATTAGGTACATAATCCATAGTGTTAAAAGATCATAGTAATTATGTTTGATAAACCCCCAAATTTGAACTTTTTGAGATAATAGCTCAGCAATTTGACACAAATTGCTGCAAAAACAGGAAAACATTTTGGAAGAAACTAGGCATAGAGCAACATCTCATTATGAGATCAACATCTCACCAAGTATACAAAGAAAAAGTCAAAATGGATAAACAATTTAGATATAGAGTGTGATATCTTAAGTAAATTAAGGAAACTTGGAAGAAGTCTGATTTATGGATAACAGAAAAATTAGTGACCAAAACCAATTGCAAGATAGAAAGATTATGGGGAGTAAAACAAATAATTTTGGCTAGATGTATTTTTTTAAAGCTTTTACAAAGAAAACTGCTGCAACCAAAATTACAAGGGAGCCAAGAAATAAGAGTGAAACAAATTTACAAGTTTCTCTGATAAAGATCTTGTTTCTCGAATATATATGGAACTCAGAAAAAAATTAGGAAAAAAATAAGAACTTTTTTCCAGATGTTTAATGATGAGTTATGAACAGGAAGTTTTCAGAAGAAGAAATATATGTTATCAATAGTCACATAAAAAAAGAGGTTTAAATCACTACTGATTCGAGAAATGCCTTTTTAAAGCTTTTTAAAATTTATTTTAAGCTTTACTACAAAATTAGAAAAGGGGGAAAATACCATCTACACAGCAGAACAAAAGAGACGATTCAATTTACAGCAATAAATTTCTATTTCACAAAAACCTATATAATAAATACTATCCAGCTTTAAAAAAAGAAATCCTTATGTGTTTTCTTTTTTTTTTGCTGTGCCCTTTTCTTTTATTTTCCCTCCATTCCGCTAACTCAAATGCTTCAATTAAGCACACACACACACACACACACACACGTGTGTATGTATATATACACACATATACACATACATATGTATACATATATGTATACACATATATACACACATACATATATACATACATATGTATACACACACATATATATATACATATTTTCATACTCATATATGCAAGCCTGCACACGATGCTTATTTTCACTTGTCATGTTTCTCTGAAGGTAGATAGCATTTTTCCCTATTTTCCTAAATTAACTACCTCGTTATTTTCTACATCACAGCAATATTCAAACCCAATCACTTTCAGAGACATTTTTTATGAAAATTTTTTCTCAATTGTCTGTATTCCTTCTATTCTTCACCACATTGGTTTTCTTTATTAAACAATTAATTTAAAATAGTAAAAGGCTCTATGTTGCACTTTAACGATGGTCACTCCTTACAATATAGTTTGATGTCTGATACTATTGAAGCTGATTCCTTCACATCTTCCCCCTGGTTTTCTTGAGTCTCCTGCCCAATGAGTTCTGTTATTTTTTTCTAACTCAGTAATATTTTTAAATATTATTAGTTAATTGTGTAAATATTATTAGTTTGATTGTGTTGGCATTATGTAAACAGATTATTTAGGCAAAATGTCCCTTTTTTATATTGGCTTTACCTACCCATGAACAGTAAATATTCAAATATTTAGATCTAATTTTATAAAGGTGATTTGTGTTTATATTCATATAGTCTCTGTGTCTGTGTTGGCAGGTAAACAATCATTTTTTTTGTTTTTGCTTTTTAATACTGTCTGGTAATTTTAAATAGCCTAAGACAATATTGAATATCATGGCTGACTTACCTTTAACTTTATCAGAGACTGTGATTACCATCCCTGCTTTTTTTTACGTAAAAACTTGTACTCCTCGCCTTTATTTTCTGTTTGTGTGTATCTCTTATTTTTAAAGCATTTTGTGAGGCAACATATTGTTGAATACAAATTGTTAATTAGCTATCAGGATTTAGCTTTTCTGGTTATGATATTTTTTGGCAGCAATCCCAGTTCTTTTGCTCATTGATATATATTATACTAGGACATACAGTTTTCTAGTGTAGTCACTGCTAGATCTTGTGTGATTCTATTTGTAGTTCCACAGTATTTGATTTTTTTTTTGCTTTTTGGAGGAAGGAAGACAGGCAGTTGGGGTTAAGTGACTTGCCCAAGGTCACATGGCCAGAGTGTGTGTGTGTGTGTGTGTGTGTGTGTGTGTGTGTTAAGAGTCTGAGGTCTGATTTGAACTCAGCTACTCTTGACTCCAGGGCCAGTGCTCTATTCACTGTACCACCTAGCCACCCCTTGATTTTTTTTTTCTTGTTGCTTGTAATATTTTCTCCTTAACCTGGGAGTTTCACTATTTGGTTATGGTATTCCTGCATGTTTTCATCCTGGGATCCCTTTCCATCATGATTGATGGATTTTTTTTTCTATTTCTACTTCCTTCTCTTTTTCTAAATGTGCAAAACAATTTTGTTTAATTATTTTTTGTATTATTGTGTCAACAGTATTTTTTTTTCTAATGGTACTTTTGTGATGATATGAGAATCCAATAATTTTCATGTTTTCTCTTTTTATGCTTCTCCAGATTAATTGTTTTTTTCTTATATTTGATATTCTCTTCTATTTATTTTTACTTTTATATTATTTGTTGGTGTCTTAAAATGTCATTGCCTTCCAAGTGCCCAATTCTAGTTTTCTAGGAGTTTTCTTCCTTAAGAATCTGGATCTCCTTTTCCAGTTGCTTAACTTTCTTTCCATAATCTTGGTTTTCTTGGATAGTTCTTTTTAATTTTTTTCCCTTGATCTTTCTTATTTGACTTTAAAAATCTTTGTTTATTTCTTCTACAAATTCTTTTTAGGCATGTAACCTCTTTGGAGCAGGAAACACTTTTTAAATTTTATTTCTGCATTATCCTCTGGTTATGAAACCTAGTATTCTCTCTTTCCATAACAACTGTCTACAGTTGGATTCTTTCTCCTAAGCTTGTTTGTTATTGTTTTTGTTTGTTTTATTTTGGAAGCTTGTCATTATAATCACTTCTAACCTAGAGGTGTGTGGAAATGGTGCCTCTAGCCTGAGATTCTTCTTACTTTCATTTTATTATACTGACCAACCTCTGCACTCCTTTCCCATTCCAAGTCATAGCCAGGGTCCCCAGGCAGACCTAACTGGAAATGCTTTTGCTCCCTAAGGACCCTCTAGTGGTTTTGACCTTCAGCTATCGTCTCTGGCCTGGAACCAAAACCAAGAACTCCACCCTCCTGTACGTACCCATAGCCAGCAGTGTCTACTCCACTTCTTGTTCATTCACCTGGCATGTACTGGTTCCTTCTCACCCCTCTCCACGTATGGACAGTTCAACCTTGCCCAATATACTTCAGAAGCAGAGGTTTCTTCAATCTTCCCCTGCCCAAGTGTCTGACCCCAAACTCTCTATGAGATGAGAATTTCTGTGGCTAAGGTTGAGGCTATCTGTCAACCCCAATGTTCCCAATGCTAATTGTTGTTTCAGTGGTGACAGAAGGGAAGTGTTTGCTCTTCACTTAGGCTGAACCTCTATCCTGGGGCCTTTCTTTGGATCATCTCCAGTTGTCTCAGCAGAACCACTGTTCTAGCCTAAAGCTTGTTTATTTTTGGCTCCTGTATGTTCACTCTGAGGCACTGTTTTCTTATTCGTTTTTTGTGGAGGAAATCTGGAGAGTTTGGAATTTTCATACCTATTCCTCCATCTTGCTGAGAACTAAAAATTAAAACAATTCTAGGATAGTACCTCACACTTAATATATTGACTAACATGACAGAAAGGGAAAATTATACATGCTGGTGGGGATGTTTAAAAATTCAAGGAAGCAATTTGTAACTATGCCCAATGGGTTATTTAATTTTGAACCTTTCAACATAGTAATACCAGTACTATGTGTGAATTCCAAAGAGATGAAAGCAAAGCGAAAAGCATCTATTAATATGTATATATATAATATATAATATGTATATTATAATATATATTATATAATATAATTATATATATTATATATAATGCATATATTAAATACATGCGTATATGTGTGTGTGTGTGTGTGTGTGTATAAATGATAAGAATCACCTCATTCTTTTCCTCTGGGATGTATGTCTTATTCTAAAATTCTATCATTTTGAAGATCCATTCCCTTTTCATATATATATATATGTGTATATATATATATATATATGTATATATATATACACACATATATATATACACACATATACATACATATAAGCTCATGTGGTTATGGCAAAGAATTGGAAACTGAGGTGATACATACCGTTTAGACGATGATTAAAGAAGTTGTGGTATATTGCTGTAATAGAATAACATGATAGTATGAGAAATGATAAGCATGATAATTTCAGAAAAAAACCTTGAAAGTTATATGACCTAATGCAAACTGAAATAAGCAAAACCAGAAAAAATTTCATACATATTAAGAATAATATTGTATTGATTATCAACTGTGAAAGGCTTAGCTACTCTGATGCAAACCATGATCCAAAACTATTCCATGATGAAAAACACCAGCCACCTCTACAGAAAGAACTTACAAACTCTGATTGCAGGGTAAAGCACTCTTATTTTAAACTTTATTTTTATTCTTTTAATTTGTTTGTGTTTTCTTTTGCAACATGCCTAAAATAAGCATATATTTTGCATGATGTCACATGTAAAATCAAAATTAAAGTGTATACCTTCTCCATTAGGTGAAGGGGTGGAATGTTTGGAGAGAATTTGGAACTCAAAAGGTAAAGAATAATTTTCAATTTTTAAACAAGCAACTGATAAATATTTAACGAAATAAAATATAAAAAAATAATACACGGCAGAACTATGATATGAACACTATCTTTTAGAACTTAATTTAAATCTCTTACCACAACATCATGTTAATCATTTTTAAACTTTTTAATTGTATATGGCTATGACACTTTAGAAGATCTGTCCTACTTTTCTGTTATTAATCAAATATCTATCATTTTGAAGATCCATTCCCTTTTCCTCAAGAAAGTTTGACTCCATCTTAATCAGACTGCTTCTTGCATTCATACATTTTACCAAGTCATTTCTACCTTAAGTTGAACTTTCCAATTTGTCCATTAGAATTATGTCTTTCAAAATAGATCACATAAAATTTAAAGGAAAACATATTATTTTCTATTTGTATCTTCCTTCTTAGTGTTCTTATAACAATGGGCAGGGGGGAAGATTTACTTTTTCATACCCATGCTTCCCCTATCTTGTTAATGTGAAATTGTTATAAAATATACTTTGTTAAAAATAAAATCACCTCATTCTTTTCCTCTGGAATATATATCTTATTCTAAAATGCGTATGTAAACTCTTAACCCAAAACAACAGAAAACAAGTAAGTAACCTTTTTCACATCCATTCTGTATATGAATTCAGGCTTTAAGAATTCCCATTTACAAGAACAAGAAGAAAATAAGTACCCCCAAAATACATGCCTCTTGCCAAGTAATAGAGTTCTGGGTATCTTTTCTTAATGAATTTTTCTTGTTCAATATATTTACATGTTTCTCTGATAGAGATATAATGGATTGCAATAATACTTTCTTTGCATTTGTAAGAATTTAAACACTTTAGAAATATTAATTAAGTCTCACAACATTTCCACTAGATAAATAAGAAAGTGGTTTAGGGCAGAAAGTATATTGGAACATCATACTCAATTAAAATTACAAGAGAAAATTAGTTTCATCCAGATACAATTATTGGCTTGTAATTTGACTAACACCCTTCAGAAGAGATTCTATAGTGTTACTAAAAACTATGAAAGTCATGAGTTTGATTAAAATATAGTTTTTTTGGTGTTGTGCATATTATGCTCAGCCTGGAAGACTCATCTTCCTTAGTTCAAATCTGATCACAACCACTAACTAGTTGTGTGATCCTGGTGAAGTCACTTATCCCTGTTTACCTCAATTTTGTTATGTATAAAATGAAGTGGAGAAGGAAATGGCAAAAGACTCCAGTATCTCTTCCAAGAAAACCCCAAATAAAGTAACAGAGTCAGACATGTCTGAAATACCTGAAAAACTATTTTAAAAAATATTAAGTTTTTTTTATCTCTATCAGTAAAATATATTTTCCGTAAAAGTAATGTCAGTAAAAAAAAAAAGCCTAGTTAATAGAGGAAAAATACTTTCTTCTTGAACATTTTGCTATCTTTTCCTCATCTCATGTCTAATCATAGCTCTGATTTTCCCCAACTATTATTGTTATTATTTCAAACAGAATATCATGAAAGAGCCCAAACCAAACTGACATTGTAGTCAGTTAAGAATGTATATTCAGAATTTGAAGAATAGTTTATAGGGCCCTAGGATGGGAACAGGAGTGGAAAAGGCAATAGCAAAACATGAAGAAAAAAAGGTTATAAAAAGGGAAGTTAGTGAACTTGACCACTATCACACAGTTAGTATATTGAAGAGCTACATGATTGCATTGTTAATGTATTTTTGATTAATTGGAAGATCATTCTCATCCATTAATAAGCCCACGGTCAGTACTTGGATAGGTATCTGGGGCGCTGACAATTGCAAGGAGACTACATGGGAGGAAAATGAAACAGTTAGAGGAAGAGGCTTTTAAAAGTCCAGATATTTGCCCCATATAAGAATAAAGAAGTATAACTGGGGCGGGGGGCACACCATGTGTAATTATGGAATTTGGAGATGCCCCTTAATTGGCTTGGTTTTTGGGTTGAGTGTTAAAACCTAGAGCTTGTGAATCCCACTTGTGGGATGGACTTGTTGACCTGAAGAGAGAGGGCTGAACTGGGAGGAGCCATGCATTGAAAGAAGGGCTCAAGGCCAGAGAATGCCAGAAGAACTACTTTTGGAAAGAGTAGTATCCAGTATTGTGGAGCCTGAGTTGCTGAGAGCCCATTGGAGCTGCCCAGAACTTTTGGGAACTGCCACCCATAGCTGCTGAGAACTGAGGAGGCATGGCTGTGATGCCGGTATTTTGTCTGTCTGTTTTGATGTTGTTTTTCCAGATTCACTTCATGGTGGACACTGCTGCTGTTGTAGAGGTTCTGGAAACTGGCTGTTGATTCAGAAGCCCTGAAGAAGGATTTTCTTGTTGTATGTTCACAGAAATCTGGAAAGGGGCCTTGCTGATACTTTCAGGGGTTCTGGGACTGTTCTACAGGCAGAGTGTGACTTGATGAGGACACTGGCTATGGCTCTGTTGAGCCTTGTCTCCCCAGGAACTGAGACTGCTGAGGGCTTACCTTGAGCGAAGATGGAAGAAGGGCCTTTGCTTGGGTTTTCAATGCTGAGATATTATCTTGACCTTATTGTAGGTTAAGGGTGGATGGTTTTTTGTTCTCTCCTGCTCCCTTTTGAGGGTGGCATAGTGAATAGAGCACAGGCCCTGGAGTCAGGAGAACCTGAGTTCAAATATGACCTCAGATATTTAACACAAAAACTAGCTATGTGACTTTGGGAAAGTCACTTAACCCAAATTGCCCTCCAAAAAGCAAAACAAAAACAAAACACATAAAGCATGGGAAAAATGGAAGCCAGACCATGTTTCTAAAAGGCTGTGAAGGTAACTGCAACTGTTGTTTATTCAGGAGAAGATAATTACCAAATTGTACCCTTAAGTTATATATTCTACCATGAATGAGGCTATGACAGTAGGTTCATAGACTCCAGAAGCATGGCTGACCCCATATCTCTCCAGCTTCTGTTTATTGTCTCCTTGTTTCATTTTGGCTTTTTGTCTGTTAAACCAGTTTGCTATGTTTGCTCCATACAGGCTTAGTGCCCTCCACCTGCTGATGTCTGACTCATAGGCCAGATGTCACAGCCTGTCCACCACTGCGATGTGGGCCTGGGCCTGGCAACCACCAAGCTGCAGCTTCCAACTAAAGGAGTGACCTCCAGAATGGAACGTCTTGGACAAGTAGAGTTCTACATCCCATTACAGCAGGAAGTAGCTATGGAAGAAGAGGTCTTTGCCTGCTTAACCCAAGATTTTGGGCCCCATTTGTTCAAAGGGGCAATAATGGGGTGCTTGTCCTCAATCCCCACCCTAAGATACCGTTGTATGCCCTTATTTTGTATTATCCTTGTTCTATTGTTGTAAAGTTCTGTTAACACCAGTTACCCCTAAACTCCCATTAATCTATGTCATAGTGACAAAAGACATTGGGGCCAAATGTATTGTTAATGTATTTTTGCTTAATGTGGAGATCTTTCCCATCTATTAATAGGGCCATGTGACCTGCCTGAGTCACATGAGTCTGTAGTGGGAAGAGCTTGACAAACAGGTAGAGCAGGAAGGGGGGAGCAGAGTGCTGAGATAGTTGGTCAGGGCAGGTAAAGCTGAGGGAGACAGAGGAAGCAGACAGCAAACTGTGAGGGTTTCTGGGAAGGCCCTAAGAAGAGGAAGACTTGGGGAAGGCAGTAACCTCTGCATTGTTATTGTATATAAATTTCATTATTGTTATGATGGATTTGGCTTTCTGTTGTTGGGATTCAACTTTCTGGTGATTTGGTTCTGTCTTCCAAGTGGAGATTATGTTATATTTTGCAACTCAGAATTATGCCAGCCATAGGTGCTGTGAATATTGCATTAGCATTACAGTAATAAACCTACTTGTACTACTTCTAAAATCATGGTATTTTCCAGTCTCAGGTGTGCATGTGGGGGGTAGGGAGGGGGCTGCTATGGCTAGGTTTTGTTTTTTTCCAATCAGTTTGTCAAGACATGGCTTTCAAGGAGGCATAAATAGATACATTTAGTGTTTCTTCAATCCACCATTCTTTAACGGATAAATGGAATCCTGCTGGAAAAAGAATCAGAAGGTGCTCGAAAAAGAATCAGAAGGTGCTCAAAAAAAATAATCAGAAGGTTGCAAGCAGAGACTGGCAACACTGTGGATGTTAGAGAAAGGAAGCAGAAGGCTAGAATTATAGATGTCCTTTCACATTAATACTGTGAGTCTGGGGAAAGGGATTTCTCAGTTCAAACTAAGCTCTAGATTGCTATCCTTTAATGGGAAAAGAGTCCCCCAACATATATAACCAAGACTAGGTTTCCTTCTCACCAAATATCAGTTATAAAGTCTACACACAGAGGATAACTCATTTGATTAAGTCAGTTTTAAAGACAAATCAGGGAAGTTAAACAAATGAATATATATCAAATCAAGCACAGTTAGGATGAATTCCCAATCTGGCAGTAAGATATCTCAGCTAAACTAAAAGTGAGAGTCTTAAATTTCATGTAAGAGCAAATTCCATATGTCCAGTGTAATGAACTGGAAATAGGAGCATGATGAAGTTGTTGGCTCCTCTCCATGCTTGTTTCTTTCCAGAGTTTCTCTCTCTGTCTCTGTCTCTCTCTGTGTCTCTGTCTCTCTCTGTCTGTCTCTCTGTCTCTCTCTGTCTCTATGTCTCTGTCTTTCTCTCTCTCTGTCTCTCTGTCTCTGTCTCTCTCTCTCTCTCTGTCTCTCTCTCTCTCTCTGTCTCTCTGTCTCTCTGTCTCTCTGTCTCTGTCTCTCTCTCTCTCTCCCTCCCTCCCCTTCTCCCTCTCTCTTTCTTTTCAGGGATCTGAAGAGAGTTTCAAATCATGTGTCTTCTTTCTGACAGATAGAAGCAAAAAGAGCAGGATCTCTTATTTAAATGATTCATCAATTTCAACCCTCACTTATTCATGGGATATTGAAAAATTTTCAACACTGAGAAAAAATCTTATGCAAATGGACCTCAATCCTTAAATTGCACCAAGATTACAGTAAACAGTCTTTTTTGAGTACAAATTAGTCAACTTCAATATATGTACATGAATCCTGAAGTCAAAACTAGATAAGTGATCAGCTGTAGAATAAGTATTATAGAAAAATTCCTGAAAGATCTGAATTTTGAGTTGGGTGCTGAGGGACAGTAGAGATTTCCAGGAGGATAGAATGTCTTGAAATTAACCTTAATAGCATACAGAAGACATTCAGTGACAGACAAATGGATCAATGGTTTGAAACTAGAAGAGAATGAAAGAGTAAGAAATAACAAGGTCATATAAAAACAGAAACATAGAATATTGGAAGTGTTTTAGAGTGGAAATAGTCACAAAGTTGTAAGAATAGTGATTCTTAAGGCAGTGAATTCAGGAAATTCTTAGTGCTTATTGTTATTGCAGAAGAAATCATGGACTTAGACTAGTATTATCATATATCATGTGCAGAACTAATGCCTTTATTTAGTACTATGCTATTCTTTTAGATTTCCTAAAATTAATATATTTATATAATTATTCTGAATATGTAAACAAAAATATAAGCAACTTAAAAAACAATGTTTGTGAATTCAAAATTATCTCCGTCCCTCACTCTCCTGCCTGCTTTTTGATAAGGCAAGCAATTTGATGGAGATTATACATATTCAGTCATATAAAGCATTTCCACATGAGTCATGTCGCAAAAGAAAACAGACAAAAAAACACTAAATAAAGATTTTTAAAAAGCTTCCAACTGGATTCAGACTCCAGCAATAATTTCTCCAGAGGTGGATGCCATTTTTCACCATAAGTCCTTCAGAATTGTGTTCCAGAGTTAAGTCATTCACAATAGTTTTGCACAACATTGCAGGTACTGTATACAGTGTCCTCTTGGTTATGCTCACTTTGTGTCACGTAGGTTATTTCCGGTTTTATTGAAAGCATTCTGCTTATCATTTCTGATAGCACAAAATTATTCCATCACAACCATAAACTACAACTTATTCAGTCATCCCCAATTGACAGACATTTCCTCAATTTCTAATTATTTCCTAACACAAAGAAAAGTTGTTGTGAATATTTTGTAAATGTAGATTATTTTGCTTTATCTTTCTTCTCTTTTTGGGATACAGACCAAATCATATTATTCCTTGGTAAAAGCTATGAACAGTTTTACAGCCCCTTGGGCATAGTTCTAAGTTTCTGTCCAGAAAAGTTGGATCAGTTTACAATTCCACCAACATTACGTGAGTATCTATTTTTCCACATTCTCTCCAAAAATCTGCATTTTTTCTGTTTTATTAGACAAAGTGATAGGTATTTTGTGGCACCAGAGAGTTGTTTTAATTTGCCTTCCTCTAATCAAGTGTAATTTGGAACTTTTTAAAAAATGTGACTTGAAAAAGCACTAATTTCTTCTTTTATAAAATTCCTGCCCAAATTCTGTGACCATTTTTAAAGTAGGGAATGATAATATTCATATAAATTTGACTCATCCATCTGTTTGAGAAATGAGGGCTTTATTAGAGAAACTTGCTATAACTTTTCCCCTTTGATTCCTGTTTCACTTCTAATCTTGGCTACATTGATTCTTTTTGTTCAAAATCTTTTTAATTTGCTGTAATCAAAAATAATGATTTTATATCCCATAATACATTCTTTCCCTTGTTTGTCACACTTCATTTCAATCAATTGAACAAAATAGGCTAAGAATGTCAGAAGTCTTTCTATGTCTTCCTTTTGTTTAAGATTTACTTTCATTATTACAACTATGGCTGCCACTAAAATCTTGATCCTACATTGTCCTTATCATGTTATGTAGGTGCCCGTGGATTCTCAAAGACAGTGTCAACAAAGACTGATTCCAGTTAAGAACTTTTTTACATGGGCCAGGTCAGGGGGAAAAATGTGAGGCAATGCATTTTATGTAACAGTTAGAGAGTCAGTCTTACAGTCAGGAAGACATGCATTCAAGCCTCATTTCTTACACTCAGTTACTGTGTGACTCAGGGCAAGTCACCTAACTTCCTAGCACTCTAGGCCACTCTCAAAGAGTATAAGTTGCAGAGCAAATGAACTACATTATAGTGAAAATTTCCTTATTTGAGCATTCTCTATACCAATTAGAGTCAGAAGCAGAGTTTGTTAGGGTTAGAGTCAGAAGGATAGAGTGGGAAGGTCAGAGACTGTAATATAGTCTAAGAATTTGGCTGAAGAAATTCTGAAATGCTAATCAGTAGAACACTGACTCCCTAGGACATGTCAGTGTGTCTTCTACTTTTTTACTGTGTCATTTTCGGGAGCTATGTAAAAAGGAATTGATCCATTGTGAGGCTCATCAGTGTCCCAACTTAGACACTTATTAGCTTTGTGACTCCGTGGTTCCTATATCAAAGGGAGTTAATAACAGTACCTCAGACAGCAAGCATAAGCTTATTTTGAAATTCAAATGAAATAATCTATGTGAAGTAGATTAGTGTTGTAAAGATCTGAATGTGAAGTGTCACAAAGATCTTAAAGTAATATCTATAAGGCAGTGGTTCTCAACCGTCCTAATGCCGCCACCCTTTAATACTCGTATGTGTGCATATCTGCATGTGGTTGGAGCTGCTTGGCAATGGATAAAGGAGCAGTGTGTCGGTTCCTTAGAACATCGGAAATATATGTTTCTGATGGTCTTAGGCAACCCTGGTAAAAGGTTGGTTTGACCCCCAAAGGGATCAAAACCCACAGGTTGAGAACCACCACTATAAGGTATCTTCATCATCATCACTATCATGTTTTCCATCATCATCAACACACATGTGATCAGACCATAAATAGCATAATGTTTATTCTGCAGAAACCTAAACACTACACTTCATATGGGATTTGGGGTATCAACACACCATAATATATTCAAATACATCTTGTATATCATGTTCTGGAATTCCTGACAAAGAAGTAGATAACAATTCATACATGACTGCATGACTTATCCTCCAATAAGGTGGTGATAGGGAGTTCATCCAATACACAGGGCACCTTCCTAACTTTCTCCTGACACCTAAAATGAATAAGCAGAGTGATTTGCCTATTCCCTTGTTGTCATTTGCATCTTTCACATCATTCTTGATGATACATTTTATTCCTTTTATTTGGAGCTCCTCAATGGTACTCATCCTGCTCATATCTGATATGTGCATCTCCATTCTTCATGTGACATAACAAAAAAAATTCTCCAAAGACAGTTATAGTCTTCCTCGCTGTTATATAAAACACTGATAGAATGCTGCAATACAAAAAATAAGATTTTGACTTAAGGGGAAGTTTAGAGTCAGTAAATATTGTTTACAAATTGCTAAACACAATCAAGCCTACTCCTCTGTGTTTCTCTTACCCTGTGCCCAATTCATTATCAACATTACGTGAAAAAGACAGATACACTAGTCTACAAATGAGAAGTACTATGTTATAGTGGATTAGTTTATGAACTCAAGAGTCAGAAAGACAAACAATAAGAAATATAGTAACTAAGTCAAAAGATTGAAAAGAATATAAGAAAATATGAGTGGGGATTGTTGTTTAGCCATTTTCAGTCATGTCTTACTCTTCTATGACTTTTATGACTCTAATATGCCCAGGATTGCAAAGCTAATGTCTGAGGCCATATGTAAACTCTTATTGACTCCATGCCCAACATTCTATCCGCTATGCCACCTACCTGCCTCAAAATATAAGGCAAATGGTATTAAACCAACTGATTAGGATTAAAAATCATCAAATGAACTAAATGTCATAAGGAAAAGAATAGACTAGAAATAAAATTGTAAGGAAACTTTAAAAACGAATGTCATATATTGCTTAAATATATATTCCTAGTGGTATGCATTAAGTATATCAATATGTCATAATAAAAGGTAACCTACTTCTTGTGCTTGTGTTCATTGAAACCTATGATTGCAAACATTGCAGTACCTAGAACTGTCCCACCTTTGACTATTTGTGATTCACAGCTCTGGTGTAGAATATTAAACATATAATGCTTCATTCTATTAACTATTACTTCAATTTCTAATGTTTAGTCTGCTGAATACTGAACAATATAGTTCATTATTGTTATTATTGTGAATATTAATTACCTTTCTTTTACTACCCCCCTCTCCCATGAGGGAGGTTTGTAAACTGTTCAGAATATAAGGCTTGTATTCAGAATGATGTGGGTTAAATCTTATTTCAGACACTTATTAAATTTGGAACCATGTGCATGTGGCTTAACCTCTTTGAGATTCAATTTTCTCATCTGTAAAAAGAGGGGTTTCAATTAAATGACCTCTTACTTGGATTCAGATATTTTCACAGACACTGTTGAGATTAGTAATGACAGAAAAAAAAATCACTAAACCAATTTAAACTTGAATTTCCTTATTTGCAAAACTGGAATAATACCAGCTACCTCTCAGGATTTATCTAGGATGTCAATATGATCATGTCAAATGATACTTACAATAGCATCAAGATGCTACAGTGGGCAGCATCCTAGATCTGAAGTTAAAAAAAAAACAAAGTTCAAATCTACTCTCATACTTTTACTATCTATATGGACCTGGATATGTCACTCAAACACTGTCGTTTTCAGTTTCTTTAACTGTATAGTGGAGATAATAATACATTCTCCTCATAGGGTCATTTTAAGAATTAAAAAAGATAAAACTGGCAAAAGACTTTCTATAACACCTGGAAAATAATGGGTGTGAATAACTGATTGTTAATAACTTAACATTAAACTCATTGCATACAGATGTTCCTATTGTAAAATTCTCAATAAATATTAAATTAGTATGTTTCTATTTTTTAAAATTTTGTACACTTTTTGAATTCACTCCTATTTTAATAAACTTCTAAATTACAAATTAGAAATGACATGAAATAATTAAAGGAATACAATATCAGTTAATTTTCAAAGTACCACATTTTTGACAATATATAAAAGTTGATTTGTTTTCTAAATGCTAATACTGAAATTAACACAAATGTGTACAAATTTAGAAAAACACCACAGGGCCATCTATAATAGCTTTTAATTATATTGTTTAAATGCTTAAGCATTTCAATTTTATAATAATTTTGGCTTTTGCATTATTAATTTTCAGATTTCCAGAGTGCATTATATGAAGCTTTTAAATGGACGGTTGGTTATTAATAGATGATAGAAATATATTATTTAGTATTTTTGCTTGTCATTGTAAAAGGCATAATGAAGTTCAGAGTGCATATTAAATCTTATGGGTTAGCCTGTCTTCTAAATCAAATGAATGCCAAATAGTAACTTCGTTAAAATGCAAGTAAGTTCATGTCCACACTGAAACTTAATGTAAAATACTGTAAAATATGACATGTGGCCTTCAATAAAATAGGAAGCTTTGTTTGGAAAGATAAAAATACTAAAAAAATCTGAATTATAGGGACAAATATATTCATGAAAAAACTTTTTAGTGCCTCTTCAAATTATACAATCCAATTTCTGAACAAATTTTTCAATGTAATTCATATATAACTTATTTAATATGAACTACATGAAATAAGAGAAAAATTTTGTTTATCATATAAACCATATTTATGGCACAATATAGATCTCAAAATTAAACTTCACTAATTTTTTAAGTAGAAAAAATATTTTAAATTTGTGATAACGCTACTTCGTGAAGTTTAAAAGAAATGTTTTAAATTAAACTTCATGAAATAATTGGCAGTAGTTAGACCAAACTGGTTGGTCATTGTATTTTATTCTTGAAGAAGACCAAACTGACATCACTACATTAAGGTTAGGGTACAGTGGGATCAGTTGTGGTTCATCAGACCAATACAGACTGAGAAGGTTCTACAACAGGTCAAAAACAAATAGTCCACGTGAGCATTTAGAATGGAGACGTCTCTAAATTTACACATTTCATGTTGCATCTGAGCTATTGCAATTCTGCTTTGCTCATAGAGCAGTTTGCTTTGATTGGGGAACTTCATCCTGAGTGGTTCTTTGGCAATGATTCCATGTCATGCAGTCAATTACAAAGTTCTTCAGAGAGACCTTGAGAATTTCCTTATATTGCTTCTACTGACGTCCATTACAACTTATGTGATCCCTTTTTGAAATAGTCTTTTAGGTAAAAATACATTTCATATTCAAGCAATGTGGAAAGCCCATCAGAGCTGCACTCTCTGCAATAGAGTTTGAATACTTGGCAGTTTAACTGAGAAAGAAACTCAATATCGGGTATCTTGTGTGTGTGTGTGTGTGTGTGTGTGTGTGTGTGTGTGTGTGTGCATGTGTAGTTTTTAGGTTTTCAAGATTCATTTCCACCAAATTCTGAGTTACAATTTTTCTCCCTCTCTTTCCCCCACCCCCACCCCTACTGAATACCCCTTTCCTCAATCTGTTCTCTCTTATATCCTCCTGCATCACCACCCTGAAATTTCTTGCAGGATAAGATGGATTTCTATACCCCGGTGCTTGTATATATATTTCCCAGTTGCATGTAAAAAAACATTTTTTTTAAATTTTAATTTATTTTCTTGGTTACATCATTCATTTCCACAAGGTTTTGAGTTACAGATTTTCTCCCCTTTTTGCCCCTACCCCCCAGCCCAGAACATTGATCCCACTGTAAGGCCCCTCCCACAATCTGTTCC
>CM053601.1:44529392-44559080 GCA_028646575.1 Pseudocheirus occidentalis
GGGCTTTACAGTGGGATTGCTGTTATGGGGTTGGGGCAGGAGCAAGACGGGAAGAAAATGTGTAATTCAAAAAATGTAATGAAAATGAATAATGTAAACAAGAAAACAAATAAAAACTAAATTAAAAAAAAAGAATGAACACCTAGAGAAGGCTGAGAGGGAGGCATTTGTAACTTAACTCTTATCAGAATTGGCACAAAGAGGTAATAACCTACACAGTAAATTGTGTATAGAAATTCATTTTACCCTACAAGGAAGTAGAAGGGGATGGCGATAAGAGCAATTGGTGGGGAGAGGGGCTGATATAGGGTAGAACAGATTGGGAAAAGCAGTAGTCAGAAGCAAAACACTTTTGAAGTCAGACAGGATGAAGGAAGAGAAAGAGTAGGATAAACTTAATTTTTTTGTCAATTTTGAATTTTTAAAAATAAAACTACTTCCTACTTTGATGTCAGTTCAATGGCTTTCTTTCAATTTTATTAATCAATTTATCCTTTGATTTTCAGAATTCCCAATCTAGTGTTTCATTAGAAATGATTCCTTTGACAAAAACCGCTGGGGAAAACTGGAATATAATATGGCATAAACTGGGCATAGACCATCATCTAACGCAACACAGCAAAGTCAAGTCTAAAAGTGTGCACGGCATAGGTATATAGACTGATACTGTGAATAATCTGGGGAACCAAGGAATAGTTTATTTCAGATTTATGGAGTATGGAAGACTTTATGACCAAGGAGAGTTGGAGAGTATAATAAAATACAAAATGGACAATTCTCATTACATTAAGTTGAAAAGTTTCTGTATAAACAAAGCCAATATAACTAAGATTAAGACGAAAGTGGGAAAATGGGAAAGAATATTTACAACCAGCGTCTCTGATAAAGGCCTAATTTCTAAAATATACAAGGAATTATAAAATATACAATTTGTAAGAATACAAGTCATTCCCCATTTGATAAATGGTCAAAAGATATGAACAGGAAATTTTCAGACGTAGAAATTAAAGACATCTATAAGCATATGGAAAAATGCTCTAAATCACTATTGATTTGAGAAATGCAAATCAAAATATCTTTGAGGTACCACATCTCACCAGTCAGATTGGCTAAGATGGCAAAACAGGAAAATAGAAAATGCTGGAGAGGATGTGGAAAAATTGGAACACATTTACATTGTTGGACCTGTGAACTGATACAATCATTCTGGAGAGTAACCTGGAACTATGCCCAGAGGACTATAAATAATTGCATACCGTTTGACCCAGTAATACCACTTCTGGGGTTGTATCCCAAATAAATTATAGAAGTGGAAGGAAGACCAATATGTACAAAAATATTTATTGCAGCTTTCTTGTGGTGGCAAAAATAAACTCGAAATTAAGGGGATGCCCATCAATCAGGGAATGGCTGAACAAGTTGTGGTATATGAATGTAATGGAATATTATTGTGGTTTAAGAAATGGGGAGGAGACGATCTTCATATTCACCTGGAAAGGCATATACAAACTGATGCTAAGTTAGAAGAGCAGAACTAGGAAAAAATTTGTACACAATCACAGACATATTGTATGTGTGATGACCAACTTTGATAAACTGGACTCTTCTCAGCAATGCACAGTTGCTGTGCTTGCTCTACATGTTTCAGGATGGAAGGAGTTACCTACATTCAGAGAAAGATCTAGAAAGACTAGAGTTTAAATGGAGACTGAAGCAATCTATATACTTTGGTTCTTTTTGATGTTTAGCTTTGTTTCTTTTTTCCCATTGTTCACTCTATTGATTACAGCCCTTCTACACAAACAAATTATTGTACATTGTGAAAGTATTTGCTGATCTTATACTTGATTGCATGCCCCCATGGATGGCGGGGAAATGGAAAGGGAGGGGAGGAAAATTGAAACTCTAGTGACAGTGGAACTATATCTTGTAAACTAAGAGTAAATAAACAAGTCAATGGGAAATGATTAATTTATTAATTTTTTACGTATTTTAGTTGCATGGTGAATTAATTGATCTACTCTTTCTTTGTTTTACTGACTTAAGCTTTTAAGGATATAAATTATCTCCTATTTTTTTTAATCTTTGTTTCTATTTCATTTTTTTCTTTGAACCACTCATTCTTTGGAATTAGATAATTTGATTCCAAGTTAATTTTAATCTTTGTTTTCATGATCCTTTACAAAAAATAATTTTTGTTACATGATGTTCTGAAACATACATGCCGTGTTTCTGATTTTATGCATTTTATTTTGACATTTTTATGCCCCACTCTATTTTGTGTGAGTGCCATGTTGGGGAGAGGCAGGGGGAATCTCTTTCTATTCTCATTCAATTAATTCCAGAGTTTTATCATACCACACTTTTCAAAAAGTATTCATCTCCTTTCTTGTTTATTTTTTTCCTTAAGTTTATCTAATTCAGAGAGTAGAAAGATGAAGTCCCCCATGTGTATAGTTTTATTCTGTATTTCTTCCTGTAACTAATTTTACTAATCCTTTAAGTATTTGGCTGTCATAACATTTGGTGAATATCTGTTTATCTATTAGTATTATTTCATTGTCTATGGTGCCTTTTAGCAAGATGTAGTTTTCTTGCTCATTGCTTTTATTTACATCTAATTTTGTTTTTGTTTTCTCTGAGATCATGTTTGTTACCCATATTTCTTTCTTACTTCAGCTAACATATAATAGATTCTGCTACATCTCTATATTTCCTTACATAGATTTTTTCTGTATTTCTCTGTTTCCAACGTGTTTCATGCAAACAACATATTTTAGGATTATATTTGTTTTTTATATCCACTCTGTAATCTGCTTCTGTTTTATGGATGAGTTCTTCCCATTCACATTCATGGTTGTGATTACTAGTTTTTCATTTCCCTCTATCCTTATTTTACATTTTTTATTCTTCTTTCTCTCCTTTCACATTGCCCCTGCTCAAAATTCTCTTTTTTTGTGACCTCCATCTTCCTCCAATTCTCCCTCCCTTCTGTACTTTATCGTATGCTTTCCCCCTCTTCTTTCATCTCTCTCTCCATCCTTTTCTCATTGAATTCCTACTTCTCATCATTTAAATTTGGTTGTTTTGGGTTTTGTTGTTTTTGTTGTTGTTGTTGTTTTGGTCCCATCATAGTCAGCACATGATAAGAAGAATGTTTTAGGAGTTACAAGTACTATCTTCCCATTTAGGAATATAAACAGTTTATTGAATAACTTACAATTTCTCTTTCCAGTTGTAATAGTAATGAAATTTGAAGATCCTTCTTTATTGTTAAGCTAAGAGGTATTTCCCAAAGTGAATCCCAAAGCAAAACCGCACATCAGGGTCAGTCACTACTCAGTATTCATGGAGAGGTCTTTTCATTTTGACTCAAGATAGAATCTCACATGCCCTGGACCCCCTTCTACGGTCCCAGATTCTATTTGGATCAACCAAACTATCACCTGGGTTCAAAGGCAGACAGCTACCAGTTCCTTGTCCAGTTCTCCATGTAGTTCCTGTTCCATGCTGAAGCTCACAGCATCCAGTCCAAATTAGATCCTTCACAGTCTCTTTTCCCAGAAAGCCAAGGCTCAACAAAGCCATAAACAGATTCATGTAAAGTACTAGCATCACAGTCATGCTTCCTTAGTCTTCAGTAGCTCCAGATGGCCCTTGGAAGTCTTTGGCAGATCTAGCTGGTTGCCAGAATCCAAATCACTTCATCTAGGTTTCAAAAATCAAAATCATTCTCTCCAGCCTGGGCCTTTCATCTTCATCCTCCCTGGCAGCAGCTGCTTCTGCCTCCATCAAGCTTATCCCAAGAAGTTCTGACTCCCTCTCTGGCACTTTTCCTTATATACAGTGTTGCTCCTCCATATTCAGCCACTTCCTGTTACATCAGAGAGAGGAGTTCCCTGTTCATTCCCTTCCTCTTACATCAGCAACAGGGGTTAATACCTTCTGTTTCTTTAACAGAGGCTTAATTTGAGTAATTTGAGGTAAGTATCTCTTAGCTTAGCAATACAAAAGGATATTCCAATTTCATTACTCTTACACATTATTTTTTTTAACATTTTATGCTTCTCTTGGTCTTATATTTGGTAGTCATGTTTTCTATTCAGCTCTGATCTCTTCATTGGAAATGCTCCTATTTACCAGTGAAGAATTTCCCTTAATTTTGCTTGGTTGCAATCATAGCACTTTTGCCATCCAGAATAACATATTGCAAGGTATTTGATCCTTTAAGGTAGAAGGTACTAAATCCTGTGTTATCATGACTATGCCTCCATGATGTTTGAATTGTTTATTTCTGACTCCTTGCAACATTTTCTCCTTGATTTGGGAGCTCTAGAATTTGGCCATAATATTTCTGTGAGTTTTCATTTTGGAATCTTTTTTAGCACATGGTTAGTGGATTCCTTCCATTTCTATATTTCCTTCAGATTATGTCTAGGATATTTCTCCGATGATGGCTTTCATGGAGTCCAACAATTACTAAGTTATCTCCACTTTGTCTGTTTTTCAGGTCAGTTGATTTTCCAATTAGATATATCACATTTTCTTCCTTTGTCATGCATTTGACTTTTTCCCCTTGATTTCTCATAGAATCATTGGCTTCCATATGTCCAGTTCTGATATTAAGTGATCATTTGTACCTCCATTTTCATGTAGACTCTTCAGTTTTTCAGGGTGATTATTTTCATCGCTGGATTTTTGTATGTCTTTTACCATTAGGCCTATTCTGCTTTTTAAGAAGTACTCTTCAGTGGATTGTTTTCCTCTTTTACAATTAACCTTTTATATTTCTTAGCCTATTATTTTTTTTCGTATATTTTATGGCTCTTTTTCCAAACTGTTGACTCCTTTTCATGATTTTCTTTCATCACTTACATTTCTTTTTCTATTTTTTCTTTACATTTTTTTTTATTTCCCAAAACAATGTGCTCTTTCAGGAATTCCTTTTGAACATAAGATCAATTCCACCCTCCCCCCGCCCTTTTAAGGCGTTTCATGGAGCTGTTTTGATATTTTTGTCTACTGAGTTTGTCTTTTGCTCTTCCCTGTCAGCAAAGTACATTTGTGTGATCAGGTTTTTGTTGTTATTGTCATTGTTTGCTTACTTGCCTAGCCTATTTCCTCCAAGATCTACTGCTGGCTTCCTGGGCATGTGGCCTGAGCTGGGAAAACTTTTGTTGTTCTGGACTCCACTCTCATTCCTGTGAGACACATATTTTCTTTAGACCTTCTAAGTTGTCTTGGCCTAGTAGTTATTTCACTCTCTCCTGTTGTTGGTTCTACAGCTAGAGAATTGTTTTGAGGTGTTATTTTAATCTTGTTTTAAGGTGAACTTGAGAGATTTGAGGCTAGTCTCTAACTTTCCTCTGCCATTTCAGTCCGTTCCCTCATCAGCATTTTCAATATATAATAATTTTTAAAGGGGTGAGTTGCCCAGAGATGGTTTAGTTCATTATTTCACTTTACAAATGTAAGGAATTTAGGCAGAAATTCATAAATCAGTAACTTCCGTAATCATGGCATTTGCTATATATCAAATTCTGTGCAATAAAAAGCCACTCAGAACACCATTCCCACAACCCTCCCTGCATATTCAGTCTTGCATTACTATAATCCTATCAATCAATGAACATACAGGCTAATAATTATTATTAAGTACCTACTATGTGTCTGGCCCTGTACCACCTGCTGGGAACACAATTTTAAGACATTTTAAAATACAGTCATTATTATTAAAGATCATCCATTTTCATTGAGAAGACAACACACAAAAAGAAGCTGAAAAGCAGGAAGAGAAGGTACCTATATATGTCCATGGTAGAGAAGTCAATTAGAAAAGTACCAACATAGTGCAAGCCAAGTCATAAATGAAATGGCTAAGGTGATGTTTTTCTTAAAACATGATTGGAGTTTGTGAACATACCCTTCCAAAAGAGAGTGGTAAGGAGAAGATGAAGTAGAGAACTAAGGCTGATGAGAACTAACAGGATAATGATACTAACCCAAAAATGAACTTCCTAGAAGCATGGTAGATAATTTCATCACTGAAGTCACAATGTAGTGCAGTCAGCTTTAAAAAATGAGGAGTAGAATACAGTAGGAGAAGATCTATTGTTGGAATCTAAAGACCTTCAGCTTAAATCCTGTTCCTCTCATTTATAATCCTTGTGACCATGAGCAAGTCATTTAAGCCATGTAGGTCTCAATTTTTTTAACTATAAAATAAAAACTTTGGAATATATTGCCTCTAAGATTCTTTTTAGCTTACTCTTGAATTCTATTAAGCTCACTGTGTGCATAATAAGAAAAAAATCTGTTGACATTAAGATTTATATTATAAGTTTTATGTTGCATCTTTCATTTCTAAAAGTATAAGAGAACTTGAGCATAAATTCTAGCAGTCTTCTACAGTGGAAAGGCTTTACGTATGAATAAATCAGTAAAATGAGTACTTGATTATATTAATTTTTTCATTCCTTTATTCAACAGACATCTTCAAGAGATAATGGCATTATGAGGACATTATAGGGTAGAGTTTAAAATAAGGGGGTAATATCAAAGATGCTGGGGAAAATAACCACAAACTTTATTAATACAAAAATGTATTAATACCCAGTGGTGAAATTAGGATGTCTTTATGAAAACAATTATTCAGTAAGATACTAGAAATGTTAACTTTAGCAATAAAAGAAGAAAAAAATAGAAGTAAGTAGAATTAACAACAAGTTAACAAAAGTATCACCATTGGCAGATGATAAGATGGTATACTTAGAGAATTAGGAAAACCTAGAGAATGAACTAAAAAACTACCTAAAAAAGGTAATAAATTTAGCAAAGTGAGGGATATAAATAAGGTCAAAGAAATCATTGGCATTCTTATATATTACCAGCAAAGCTCAGCAGCAAGAGATATTAAAGTTCTACTCTGTATTTTTTATAAAAGTAGACAACATACAATATTTATGAGTTTACTTGCCAAGGCAAATCCAGGAACTATATGAACATAAGTACAAAACACTGTTCACACAAATAAAGGAAGATCTAAATAGCTGGAAAAAAATATTGACCATATATTATAATAAAAATGACAATTCAATCCAAATTATTTATTTATTCAGTTCTATACAAAACAAACTGCCAAAAATATTTTATAGAGCTAGAAAAATCATTAAATTTGTCTGAACAAACAAAAGGGAAAATATAGCAAAGGAATTAAAGGAGAAAAATTGCAAAGGAAGATGACCTAGCCAAACCATTTCTAAAATTACCTTATAAAGCATCAATCACCCAAATTCTTTGGTACTGACTATAAAATAGAGTGGTGGATCAGTGGAAGAGATTAGGTATACAAGACATAGTAGTTAACAATTATAGTAATCTACTGCTTAATAAATCCTAAGACAACAGCTTCTACAATAAGAAGACAGTATTTGACAAAAAAAGTGTTAGGAAAATTAAGAAGGTGTATGGCAAAAACTAGACATAAATGAAGATCTCATACCTTATACCAAGACAAGGTAAAAATGAGTATATGCTTTAGATATAAAGTATCATACCATAAGCAAATTAGGAGAGCAAGGAATAGTTTACCTATTAGATCTATGGAGAAGGGAAGAAATTTTAAAGTTGAGTTTCTTTATTTGTTTTTATTTGCTTTCAACATTCACATCTGTATGTACTTGAGTTCTAAATCTTCTTCCCCTCCCTTCCTTCCCTCCTCCCCAAAACAGCCTGTAATCTCATATAGGCTATACATGTACAATAATATTAAATATATTTCCACATTAGTCATGTTGTAAAGAAGAATTAGAAGTAAAAAAAAGTTTTTAAAAATGAGAAAGGAGAAACAAACACACAAAAAGAGACAGAAAGAAAAGAGTATGCTTCAATCTGCATTCAGAGTCTATAGTTGTGCCCCTACCACCCCTGGATGTGGATAACATTTTCATCATGAGTCTTTTGGAGTTGTCTTAGATCCTTGCATTTCTGAGAAAAGTCTCTCCAAGTTGGCCATCACACAACATGGCTATTACTGTGTACAATGTTCATCTAATTCTATTCACTTCATTAAATATCAATTCATGTAAGTATTTCCAGGTTTTTCTGATGTCCGCCTACTATTCACTTCTTTTTTAAATATAATTTATTTATGTCTGGTTTTCAACATTCAATTCCAAGAGATTTTGAGTTTTGAATTTTCTTTCCTATCTCTCTTCCCCCTTCCCCAAGATGCTGTGCAATCAGATACAAGCTCTACTTATATACATATTAAACATATTTTCACATTAGTCAGGATGGAAAGAAGAATTATAACTGATGGAAAGAACTATGAGAAAGACAAAACAAAACAAAACAACAAAAGAAGAGAATAAATAGTATGTTTCCATCTTCATTCTGACTCTAAAGTACTTTATTTGGATGTGAATGGCATTTTTCATCATGAGTCATCAGGAGCTGTCTTAGATCCTTGCATTGTGGTGAAGAGCTAAGGTTATCAAGGTCAGCCATTAAAAGATGTGGCTTTTACTATGTACAATATTCTCCTGATTCTGCTTATTTCATTCAGTGTTATCACAGTGCAGTCATATTGCAGGGTCAAAGAGTATGCACATTTTGATAGCCCTTTGGGCATAGTTCCAAATTGCTCTCCAGAATGGTTGGTTCTGTTCACAACTCCATCAACAACGAATTAGTGTTCCAATTTTTAACATCTCCAACATTTGTCATTTTCTGGTTTGTCATGTTCGTCCATCTGATGGGTGTGTGGTAGTACCTCAGAGTAGTTTTGATTTTCATTTCTCTAATCAATAGTGATTTGGAGCATTTTTATTTGACTATAGATGATTTGGATCCCTTAATTCAAAAACTGCCTGTTCATATCCTTTGACCATTTATTAATTGGGGAATGACTTGTGATATTATGAATTTCAGTCAGTTCTCTATATATTTTGGAAATAAGGCCTTTATCAGAGTCATTGGCATTAAAAATGTTTTCCAGCTTTCTGTTTCCCTTCTAATATTGGTTGTATTGTCTTTGCTTGTGCAAAAACTTTTTTAAATTTTATGTAATCAAAATTATCCATTTTGCATTTAATAATGTTCTCTATGTCTTGTTTGATCATAAATTTGTCCCTTCTCCACCAACCTGACAGGCAAACACTTCCTTTTGCTCCTAATTTGCATATAGTCTCACCAGTTGTGTCAAAAATGGGTACCCATATTGACCTTATCTTGGTATATGGTGTAAAATGTCAGTCTGTGCCTAGATTCTGTAATATTATTTTTCAGTTTTCCCAGCTTCTTTTTTCAAACAGTAAGTTTTTATCCTAGAAGCTAGAGCCTTTGAGCTTCTTGATAAAAATATTGTTATAGTCATTGATTACTGTGTCTTGTGATCCTAGCCTATTCAACTGATCCACCATTCTATTTCCTAGCCAGGACCAAGCAGTTTTGATGATTGCTCCTTTATAATACAATTTAAGATCTGATATCCCTAGGCCATCTTCCCTTGTGTTTCTTTACATTATTTCCCTTGATATCCTGGACTTTTATTTCTTCTAGATTAATTTTGCTATTAATTTTTCTAGCTCTATGAAATAAGTTACCTAGTTTAACTAATATGATGTGAAACATGCAAATTAGGTAGAATGGTCATTTTTTTATGATGCAAGCTCAGCCTAAACATGTGCAAATGATTTTTTCCAAGTATTAAAATCTGGTTTTATTTGTGCAAAAAGTGTTTTGTAATTGTGTTCATATAGTTCCTGGATTTGTTTTGGCAAGTAGAATCCCCAGTATTTTGTCTTGGCTACAGTAACTTTAAATGAAATTTTTCTATCTCTCTTGCTGTTGGGTTTTGTTAGTAATAAATAGAAATGTCAATGATTTTTATGGGTTTACATTCTATCCTTCAACTTGGCTAAAGTCATTCATTATTTCAAGTCGTTTTTATTTGATTCTGTAGGGTTCTTTAAGTATGCTATAATATTTTTTACAAAAAGGGATAGCTTTGTTTATTCACTGCCTGTTCTAATGTCCTTGAATTTCTTTTTATTCTCTTATTATTAAAGCTAACTTTTCAAGTACAATATTGAGTAACAGAGGTGATATTGGGCACCTTGTTTCACCCCCTGATCCTTCTGGAAATGTTTCTAGCTGGTTCCAATTACATATAATGTTTGCTGATGGTTTTAGATAGTAGCTACTTAGCATTTTAAGGAAAACTCCATTTATTCCTATGCTCTCTAGTGTTTTTAATAGGAATGGGTGTCACAATTTCTCAAAATCTCTTTCTGCATCTATTGAGATAATCATTTGATTTCTGTTAATTTTATTTCTGACATTCTTTATTACCCCAAGAGTTTCTCTAATACTGAACCAACCTGGCATTTCTGTTATAAATCCCACCTGATCATAGTATATTATCCTCTGGTTTAGTTGCTGTAATTCCTTTGCTAATATTCAATTTAAAATTTTTGCGTCTATATTCATTAAGGAAATTGGTCTATAATTTTCTTTTTTATACTTTGGCTCTTTCCAGTTTAGGTATCAGCATTATATTTGTATCATAAATATAATTGACTAGGAGTCTGTCTTTGTCTATTTTCCCACAAAGTTTATATAGTATTAGAATTTTTTATTTAAATCTTTGGTAGAATTCACTTCTGTTTCCATCTGACTCTGGAAATTTTTTCTTAGTGAGTTCATTGAAGCCTTCTTCAATTTATTTTCCTCAAAGATGGAAATTTAAACACTTTATTTCCTGTTTTGTTAATCTAAAAAGTTTATATTTTTGTAAGCATTCATCCATTTCACTAACATTGTCAGATTTATTGGCACACAGTCATACAAAATAGTTCCTAATTATTGTTAAGGAAATTTTCTTTTCATTGGCTGTGGTTTCACCTTTTTCATTTTTGGCCTGGCCATTTGGTTTCCTTCTTTCTTTTTAAATCAAATCAACAAAACATTTATTTATGTTGTAATTTTATGTTTCATAAAACCAGCTCTTAATTTTATTTATTAGTTCATTATTTTTCTTAATTTTCATTTTATTACTCTCTGCTTTGATTTTCAGAATTTCTAATTTGTATTTAATTGGAAATTTTTAATTTGTTCTTTTTCTAGCTTTTTAGTTGCATGCCCTATTTATTGCTCTCCTCTTTCTGTATTTTCTTCATATAAATATTTAGAGATATAAAATTTCCCCTAAGATCCTCTTGGCTGCCTTCCCTAAGTTTATGTTTTATCATAACTGTCATTCTCTTTGATGAAGTTATTCACTATTTCTGTGATTTGTTGTTTGACCCACTCATTCTTTTGGATTAGATTATTCAGTTCCCAATTTATCTTTAGTCTATCTTCCCATGTCCCTTTATTACATGTAATTTTAATTGTATAATAATCTGAAAAGGATGTATCTAATATGTCTGCCTTTCTGAACTGGACTGTGAGGTTTTTATGCCTTAGTACATGGTAAATTTTGTGTATGTGATAAGTATTGTTGAGAAAAAAGGTATAATCCTCCCAATCCCCATTCAATCTTCTCCAGATGTCCGTAATATCAAACTTTTCTAATACTTTGTTCATCTCAGTGTCTTTTTTAAATTTTGTGCTTTGATTTATCTAGTTCTGAGAAGGGGAGGTTGAAGTTCCCCATTTACATAATAACTATCAGTTTCTTCCGCTATCTCACTAAACTTCTCCTCTAAGAATTTAAATGCTGTACTACTTGGTACATATATGTTTAGTTTTGATTCATTGTGGTACTTTTTATCAGGATGCAGTTTCCTTCCTAATCTATTTAAATCAGATGTATTTTTGCATATACTGTGTCTTCTATCAGGATTGCTAGCCCTTGTTTTTATATTTCAGTTAAGACCTGGGTCTGTACTGAAGCAGGGAGGACTAGCTGCTCCAGGACACCAGGCTGCCTGCCAAGTTCTGCAGAGAATCAGGGGATGTCCACCCACTAAAGGTTTACTACCCACATGGGATTTCTCTGAAACAGTTTCAGGTCCAGCACTGCCCAGTACTGCACTAGATCAGAAGGAAGTCTGGCCACTAGAGCATACTTACCCACTTGGGTTATGCTAAATCATGTGCAGGTCCACTGCTGAGGTACACATACCCTCATAGGCTGAGCCGGAGTACATGGTTTGTCTCTCAGTGGGAGTTTACTGGTTACTCCAGTAATGCTAAAGCATGTGTGCAGTCCTAGCATTGGTGTTTGCCTGCTCCACCACCCTGGGGCTCAGGATGTTCCACTGGACTGTTCAGGTGGGCATTGCTGGAATAATTCCTCTCCTACAATGCAATCCCCGTCTACCTTAGTGAAATGGACTTTTCTTGATGATGTCTCCACTGTTCTAGGATTTCTCCTGGGTGCTACTTTCTGAGTTTTTAAGAGATCAGAAAGGGAGAGTGATAGCAATTTTCTCTTTATCCACCATTTTAGTTTCCAGTAGTTCCTTAGAAAAGAATTTATTACCAAGCAAAAGAGAACATTATGGAATGCAAAATGAATAATGTTGAGGGGCAGCTAGGTGGCACTGTTAGTAGAGCACTGACCCTTGAGTCAGGAGGATCTGAGTTCAAATATGGTTGCAGACACTTGACACACTAACTATCCATGTGACTTTGGGCAAGTCAATTAACCCTAATTGCCCTCCAAAGAAAAAAAAGAATAATGTCGATTATATCAAATTAAAAAGTTGTTCACAATCAAAACTGACACAACTAATATTACAGGAAAACCAAAACACAGAAAATAATTTTTACAGACATTATTTCTGATAGAGGTCTCATTTCTCAAATATAAAGAGAACTGAGCAAAATTTATAAGAATACAAGTCATTCTCCAAGTGATAAATAGTCAAAGGTTATGAATAGGGAGTTTCCATATGAAAGAATTAAAGCCCCACCTATAGTCTTATGAAAAAATGCTGTATGGGGTGACTAGGAGGTGCAGTGAATAGAGCACCAGCTGTGGAGTCAGGAGGACCTGGATTCAAATCTGGCCTCAGACATTTAACACTTACTAGCCATGTGACCTTGGGCAAATAACTCAACCCCAATTGCCCTGCCTTCCCCCTCCAAAAAGCAAAAAAATAAAGACAAAGGAAAAATGCTCAAAATTACTATTGATTAGAGAAATACAAATTAAATCAACTCATACCACATTCTATCTATCAGATCGATTCACATGACAAAAGAGGAAAATGATAGATATTGAAGATGTGGGAAAACTAGAACGCTACTTCATTGTTCATGGAGTTGTGAATTGATCCAGCTGGAGAGAAATTTGCAACTATGTCCAAAAGGATATAAAACTGTACATGATAATATGATCCAGCAATATCATTTTGAAGTCTATAGCCCAAAGAGATCATAAAAATGGTTAAAGTATTCACATGTCCAAAAATATCTATTGCAGCTCTTTTCATGATAGCCAAGCATTGGAGGGTATGCCCATCAGTTGGGGAATGACTGAACAAATTGTGGTGTAGGAATGTAATGTAGTACTACTGTTCAGTAAGAAATAATGAACCATAAAACCTGAAAGGCTTGCATAAATTGATGCTACGTGAGTGGAACCAGAAAAAAACATTGTACATATCAACAGTAGCATTATGTGATCACCAACTTTGATTGACTTAATTATTCTTAGCAATGAAAGGTCTAAGACAACTCCAAAACTTTCATGATGGAAAATTCCATCCACATCCAGAAAAAGAACTAGTGTCTGTATGCATATTGAAGCACATTATTTTCTCTTTTTTGTTGTTTCTTCTCATTTCCTCCTTTTTTCTAATCCTTCTTTAAAATATGACTAATGTGAAAATTTGTTTAATACCATTATCCACATTTGACCTTCATTAGACTGTATGCTGTTTTGAAAAAAAGGGGAAGATTAAGAAGGGGAAGAAAATTTAAAACTCAAAATCTTAAAGAAATGAATGCTAAAAACTAAAAATAACTAAATAAATTTTTAAAAGAAATTATGAAGGCAAATTTACCTGGTGTTCTAGAACTGGAGATTGAAATAAAAATTGAAAATGTCCACCAATCACCTCATGAAAGTGATCCCAAAATAAAAACTGCCAGGAATATTATACTAAATTCCAGAGTTCTCTCTTCAAGGAGAGAATATTGCTAGCAGTCAGAAAAAATCAAGTATTATTAAACCACAGTCAAGATAACCAAAGACATAGCAAATTCTTCATTAAAGAATCAAAGGACTTGTAATATGATATTCCAGAGGACAAAGGAGTTAGGATTACAACCAAGAATCACCTACTCACCAAAACAGTATAATCCTTTAGAGGGAAAAGCAGGTATTAAATGACATAGAAAAATTTCAAGCATTCTTGATGAAAATACCAAAGTGGAATACAAAATTTGACTTCCAAATACAAGATTCAAGAGAAACATAAAAAGATAAACAGGAAAAACAATTCATAAGAAACATGAGAAGGTTAAACTTTTTATTTTCCTACATGAGAAGATTATATTTTAAACTCAGGATTATCTTCTCATCATTAGAGCAATTAGGAGTATATATAGCCATGGAGAACAAGTGTGAAATGAATATGAATAAATGATTCTTAAAAGAAATGAAATTAAAGGGTGAGAAAAAGGAATGCAATTGGAGAAAGGAATCTCGAGCAAAAAAAGTCAAGAAAAAACTTTTAGAGTGCAAGGGAAGATGGAGGATGTGGAAAGCGGGAGTGGGCAAATGTTACTCTCATCAGAATTGGCTCTAAAGTGGAATAATATACAAAAACAAATGGGTATAGAAATTTCTTACCTTACAGGAAAGGAAGGCAAGGAGATCAGAGAAGGGAGGAGGGTGATAGGAGAAAGGGCAGATTGGAGGAGGCGGTAGTGAGAGACAAAATATTTTTCAGGAAGGATAGGGTGAAAGGAGAGAGAGACTAGAATAAATGAGTGGAATAGGATGGAAGGAAATACACTTAGCAATCATAACTGTGAAAAAAAATGTAGGATGCTTCTCTGATAAAGGCTTTGTTTCTCAAATACATAGGGAACTGAGACAGATTTGTAAAAAGAAGAACCATTTGCCAATTGATAAATGATTCAGATATTAATCATTTTGAAATTAATTTGTAATTAATCAAAGCTATCTATAGCCATATAAGAAGGTGCTCTAAATCAATACTGATTAGAGGAATTCAAATTGACACAATTCTGAAGTACCTATTAGATTGGCAAATAAGACAGAAAAAAAATTACAAATCTTGGAAGGCATGTGGGAAAACTGAGATATTATTCACAGTTGGTAGAGTTTTGAACTGATTCAACCATTCTGTAAAGCAATTTCATGCTATGACTAAAGCTGTGCATACTCTTTGATCTACCAGTGCTACTACTAGATCTCTATAAAAAAAAAAGGCCAATCCCCCCAAAAAGGTAAAGATCTTTTATGTACAGATCACAGATCTTTTTTTGGTGGCAGGATCTGAAAACTGGGAGCATGTCCATATTTTGGGGGAATGGCTGAACAAGTTGTGTCATATAAATATGGTGAGATATTATTGTGCTATGAAAAATGATGATCAGGATGCTCACAGAAAAAACCTGGAAAAATGCGTGAGTTGATGCAAAGTGAATTGTACCTCATACAAAGTAATAGCAGTATTCTAAGATGATCAGTTATGAATGACTTAGTTATTCTCAGCAATAAAATTATCCAAGACAACTCTGAAGGACTTATGATGAAAAATGCTATACATCTCCAAGGAAATAACTGATGGTATATCAATACCAATTGATGTATAATTTTTTAACTTTATTTTTGAGCTCTTTTGCTCTATATTTTCTTTCACAGTATGGCTGATGTGGAAATATGTTTTTTTTTAATGACTACACATGTATGATCTGTTTTGAATTGTTTGCTTTCCCAAACTGGGTAGTGGGAAGGGAAGAAGGGAGAGAATTTGGAACTCAAAGTTTTAAAAATGAATGTTAAAGTTGTGCCTACTTATGACTGGGAAAAATAAAATGCTAAACAAATCTAAGATCCTGTCAACTTTATTTTGCTTCCTCTCCTGTGTAGATGATGATCTTTCAACTGCCCTTTCTGAGGACTCAAAAAAACCAAAACACAAAGTGAATTACATCACAAATTCCCCCCTCCACCTAGACACTAGTAAAATGCAATCAGTCATCAGGCACTACTGTATATACTTGAATTAAAGAAAAATGGACTATTGAAAGGGAACCTCTAAGGTAATTACAAAATTAGGGTAGGAAAAGGGTAAAGGGATTTTATTCTGTATATTTTGGGATGCTATAGTAAATTATACTGATTTTTTAATTACCATGGTTTGTGTACCTTTTACATTTCTACCACTAATAATCTAGAGATATGAAATGTAGTGTTATGAAAGATAGACTAATCTCTTGCCTCCTAATGATAATTGGTTCCCTCTGTAACCCATGGAGGACAAGAACAGAATATTGCTTCTATGAGTCACTCTGCCCAATTAATGTAGATAAAAGAAGTCTGCCTACTTTTCTAACTTCTCTTAAGGGCACATGTTGAAGAATATGTAATTCATTGTTTATTAAATATTTTTATGAATACATTTTTTCTGCTATTGCAATATATACATATAATGTGTAGGAAATCACTAATATTTTATTTCCTTTCCCTTGGTTTTAGAAAGATTTTTCTGGGAAACAAAAATCACTCCTAGAATATATAGGAAAAATACTAAAAATATATCAATATTATAGGAAGAACATTGACATAAACAACATATACTGCTCCCTAAAAAGAACTTTTACTAGCTTCATAACTTTAAGAAGCCAGGGGGGAAGAATATTGAAATAAAATTAGGAGAAAATGTACATGTAGAATGGAAAGAAGAAAATATATCCAGAAGCAGAAAAAAAACCAAGATGGGATGAATATTTAACAAATGCTGCTGCCTTTGAGATCGATTTTAATTAAAACTATGGCAAATTTATTTTTCTTTAAGAACACTAATTTTTGTGAATGGGGAAGATATTCTTTAAACATATTTTCATATGTACACATTACACAATTCTGTACCTCTAAGTATTCTTACTCTTCCCTTTTTGAGGCAAATTCGGAGTTATCATGTGTCATGTGCCTTCAGTGTGAATGAGTTACTGTGGTTCTATCGATATTGCTTACATTATAATTATTTATTTTTTTAATTCACCAATATGCTGCACCTATTTCTTAAACTGTAGTCCATTATTTCAGAGGAAATTTAGCAGTCGGTCAGAGAGACTAAAACTGGGAGAAAACATCGTGTAGTTGAAAGAATTTTGGACCTGAATTTAGAAGAAATAAATAAAAATCCTAGGTTTTCCACTTACCAATTAGAGGAATTGGCAAGTCTCTTTGTGTTCTTGAGGATTATTTGAATCTTCTACAAATTGAAGTTTTGGCCTTTTGGACCTTTTAAGTTCATTGTAGCCCTTAATGCCTTAGCCTACTTAAAATAAATTCAATAGAAAGAATTATGAATCATATTTCTTCCATTTCATACCTCTGTGAACTAGAGGAAAACATGTAACCATCCTAAAGCTTAGCCTCCAAATTTAAGAAGTTAGACTAAAGCTATGCTCATTAATGCTAAATGACTGATCCTCTTGTGAAGACAAATGAAAAGTACAAATGAAAGTTTAATCTTCATTATTAACATTGTATTTATCACTTTTTAAGCATAGAAAAATCCAAGAAATAATAAATCACATAATGATTTATTTTGCTGAATGATTTCTGAGATGTAAATGTAATTTAACAATTAAGTCTTCCTTGTAGATTTGAGCTCACTCTGACATACTCCTGAGTTTATCTAAATGATAAAATCCTGGTCTCAATCAAAACAAAATAATCTTATAGGAATTAGAAAATCCAAATCTAAAACTGTCTGAACTTTTAAGTTTTTCATCAGGAAAATAAATGAGTTGAACTATATGGTCTCTAAGTTCTCCTCCAAATCAAAGATTCTATGACTAAAAATCGCAATGTATTATCAAAGGAGAATAATTAGATAATATTAGTATAACCCATCAATGCTCTGATCTGCTTTTCAAAGGCTCTTTTTTTTTCAAATTGTCCTCTCTCATCACTGTCTCCATACTCTTTATACTAGAAACATATTTCTTATAGAATAGAAAGTACTTATGTGCTGTAGTGAATAGAATTTATATATGGAATCAGGAAAACATGAGTTTGAATCCTGTGTCAGAGAGCTATATAAGCCAAGATATGTCACTTAACCTTTATCTGCCTCAGTTTCTTCAGTTGTAAAATGAGGTTAATAATAGCATCTCCCCCTTAGGGATGTTATGAGACTCAAGGAGGATAGCATATGTAAAGTTCTTTATAGTATGCAAAGTGCTATAGAAATATTATTATTTATTGTATGACTAAAAGCTAGGTATATTTTAATAATCTAAAAATATAAAATTCTGCTGCCCTCTTTTACTCTCTTTTTGAGAGTCAAGGAAGGAAAATAGAAAGATGATGTAGGTTATGATAGATCATAGAAGCCCTGAGGAAACTTGAGAATCAGTGGAATAACTGAAAGGTCTTTTCAGTAGTTTGTCTCTACATGGAATACCTTCATAGGCAAGAAGGAATATTTTATTTGCTTTATCCTCCTTTCAGTTTTGATATATGTGAAACTATAAAATTTCTCATTCTACTTCTATTTTATAGGCTCTGAACATTTTAATGAAAGCAAGAATTGGACATGTTGAATTAGTGTTAAGAGGTTTAAAATTGGCAGAAAGTTGACAAAGAGAAATATAGCTTCTCCCTAAAAGTGGTATTATAGTTAATAACATAATGTGTTGCTTAAATGTGTATATAGAAATGAATTAAAAATAAAAGATAAAGCTTTCTTTCACTATGCAGCATTTCATCCCCTCCTAATTTTACAAATTACACCATACTACCATATATATTTTGTGTCCTGCATTATTCTCTAATGATCATTTCTTATTATTTGCTTGCCTAGCACTGCAAAATGCCTATATAATCCAATATAGAGGAAATCAATGCCTCCAGTTTACCCACTTAGAAAGATGGGGAAAAAAAGTTTAGCAAGTTCATTTGAGGGATAAATCATCAAGGAATAAATATTTAACAACTCTTTGTGACACCAAGAATTTCAAATACTAGGCATTATTCTTTGTGACACCAAGAATTTCAAATACTAGGCATTAGTCTTTGAATTGCCATATCAGCATACCAATTCTTTGATGAAAAGTCTAACTTGCTTTGAGGGTACTATAAATTTAGTATTGAAAGAGTCTAATATCAATATTAATTTATTGTTATTGATTAATTGTCATGTATTCAAATTAGCATATTCAAGATGGACTGAAATTAATGAGGTTAAAATTAGTTTTGTAAACTATTACAGGAATTATCTCTATAGTCTTGGGAAATGGTATATAGTAGTCAGATTTCCTTTATATCACATGATTAATTGCTTAATTTTGCATAGCACTGGCAAAGCTCTAAAATAAAGAAATATGCCAACACACACACGTGTATGTGTACATATGTATATGCATATTTATGTGCATATTTGTGTGGTACATATATTTATAAATACACATATACATACACACATACATGAATATCTGAGGATGTGTGTATACACATATACATACTATGTATGTATGTAAAATATACTAAATATGTATATATGCACAGAGACAGTGACACGCATATGGAGATGGAGAGAGAGAGGGGAGAGAGAGGGGCGGGGAGAGAGAGGGGGAAGGAGAGAGAGAGAAAAAAATTTTGCCAAATCATGCATCAAGACATTTCTCTCTTTGATCAAGTTAGATTTTATGTCTATACCTCCTGTCTCAGAATTGACTCCCAGATCCAAGTGCCTGAGTGCAATCAAACTTAAATGCCTTATAATTTCCTTTATTTAACCAATAGGGGGCATAACTAGTCAGTTGCTTTCTACTTTTTGGTAATAAGGACAGTAGTGGGGAGAAGTCTATTGCTATCTACAGTACTATCCTTAGTGTTTATGTACCCAATCAAATACAAGATGATGTTCTGGGTTAATATCAGACTCTCTAATTCTCAAAGGGCCAGCTAACTCTCTCCCTCTTATGGGAGGCAATTTTCATCTCATTATTTTAAGAATTTAGTGTGTATATATTTCTCTAATCACATCTCATTTCTTAGACCCTCCTTCCCACAAAATGCACACACACACACACACACACACACACACACACACACACACACACCTCTTCACCCATCTTGTCCTTGCTGTTTCCAATGGAATTTACAAAAGCCAATGGAGATAACTCACCAAGGCATGGACTAAATGGTATTTAGTTCTTCAGCCAGGATAATAAAAATAAATAAATAAATGAAATACATTTTCAGACTAAGCAAGATCTGGCTACCTCTTTCCCTTGTATAAATCAATGACATTTTGCTAGGAAAGTCAAAACTAAGACCTCAAAGAAACAATCCCAGGGCTCAGATTCAAAATTTCCCCTTATATCACTTTTTGAAGGGGAGGGTCATGAAAGGAAGCAATATTTATTTAGCACCTATTTTGTACCAGCAATCAAATACACTATCTTTGCCTGCCTTTTCCAATTTGTTTATGTGATCACAATTTTAAACCAAATCATTTACTCATCTGGAGCTTAATAATGGGAGATGTTAATATGTGACTAATCTGATTTCCAGTTTTCCCAGAATTTTTTGTCAAATAGTGAATTCTTGACCCAATAGCTTCTTTGCATTTATCAAATCCTAGATTACTGTGGTCATGTACAAAGGAAACCTCTTTTTGAAACCTTTACCGGAGCTAATGCTCAACAACTCTTACAGGAATTAGATTACCCTCAACTGTGAAACAGATGATCACGAGAAGGCAGAACTCATTCCCTCCAGAAAGAGTAAAACACAATTTTCTCCTTAAAAATTACATCTTAACATTATATTTCAAGATTGAGTGACAAACTATTTAACTTTCATAACACAATTCTATCTAGAAATGGATCGTGTGTCATTCCACAAAGAATTATGCAGTTCCTATTTTATGCTTCATTCAGATGGACAGTCCCCACCTAATTTTGGAGATAACGTACAATTTTTATTCAGATCAATAAAACAAACATATAGATGTAGATATAAGAATATAGGCACAGATTATATATATGGAGAGAGAGATTCCCCCCACACACACATATGCATACATAATATATGTGTGCATACACACAAATGTCTAATAGCGTGCTATGATGTTGGGTAGGTGAAAAATCTCATCCCCCAATCTCTCCATATAAATAAACAAATATTTCCACAAATTAAACATAATAAAATCGGTGAAACAAAGAGCAGAAATAATGGACGTAAGTAATGTTCCTCAAAAGTTTTTTCATATGATGAATGAATGAATGAATGAATGAAATACATTTATTGAGCACTTGCTATGTGAAAAGTATTGTGCAATATACAAATAGAAGAGAATGAAAGTTCTGAGGACAGAATTGATTGGTAGATGATAAAGTCCAGTTTCAGTGAAGAGACTACAACAGGGGAGATGAAAATGTCCAGTGATCCAGATAGCAAGCAATCCAGCCAAGGGTGAACGTATAAGGGAGACAAAATTGATATGCAATGGCAACCAAATGCAAACCATTTTTGGAGCTGTAGGTAATGAAGACCTGTACAAAAAAAAGTCCTTATCATTAATATCTTTTTTTTAATGCTTCAAGCTCCAGAAACGGGTGTCATCTTTTTTAAGCCCCTCATCTTATAGATGAGAAAATTATAGCTAAGAAGTGCTCACAGTACTTTCGCTTTGCATCTTGAAAAAAGAGTAAACCCTTCTTTGATCTTCTGATTGAACTAAACAGTTACTAAATTCCATTTTTGGTTTTCCACAGTCTCCATAACTTGCTTTTCTGTTTTGCAACTCTTCTTGATTGTTACTCTGTTATTCAGAATTTTTGTCTCTCTTTGTATTCAACTACCACTATCCACCCTTTTTTCCTCCTTTTTACTTTCCAAATTTATGCTGTCGAATGGATTTCCTATGAATCCACATCATTATTTATTCAGAACTCCCTTTTCTCTTTTACTGGAATGAGTTCTTGTTAGCTTTTATCTATAATAATTTCACTCTTGACAGTTTCACATCTTTCTTGGGCTTATTTACAAAGATAGATATTTTGAATACTGCTCAATATATATATATATGGTACAGACATATTCACCTAGCTTCCCATTCCTTCAGTATCATTAACTCTTAGAAGAATTGGTCACATACTTCCAAGGTTCCCATCACTGCCACTTAAGTAACCAGTTCTTCATAATGAATTAGAATTATATTCAAAGTAACTACTCTTTTTATTGGGGGGAGGGGTGGGGACCAGTGCAATTACTTTACTTTTAAAATATAAAATGATCATGAAGGTGATTTTAAACTTATCAGTTGTTCTATTTTTTGCTGAAAGAATTTCAGGAACAACACAAATGTGAGAAGGCTCCAATCATTATTTCATTTTTTAAAAATTCTTTTCCAATACCTGGACAGAGAGAAATGAACATGTGTCCACTGTTCTCCCAATGTTTAGCTTAAAATTCTCCATCAGATTTTTAAAACTCCAGGCAAATGTATATTTTACTATCAATCATTAATTTGCTTTTCCCCATTATCATTTTATTTTAAACAGTTGTCAAGAGACCTTAATTCCATTGTCATATTCTTTTTCAAAAACTTTTGAACTAAAAAAAATCTACTTTTCTCTCCTGACGTCCCTTTCTTCAGTCATGAACAAAGATGAAGTCATCTGTGTCCAAGATCTAAAATCTCACTATATTTGAGCATGGGAATGGAAAAGTGCAGAGTAAGTAATAATTGCAGTATTAGTAGTAGAAATAGCAGTATTAGTAGCAGCAGTAGTGGTGGTGGTAGTAGTAGTAGTAGTAGTCGTATAGTATGAGTAGTTAGTAGTAGTAATAATAGAAGTCACAGAGGTAGCAGCAGCAGCAGCAGCAGTAGCAGTACTAGTACTAGTAGTAGTAGCATAAATAACAACAAATACCATTTGTGTATCACTTTTAGACTTAGAAAGCACTATACAACTATTATGCCATTTCATCCTTACAACAACCTGGAGAATTTTAGGACATAATTACTCCCATTTTACAACTGAAAAAAAAATAAAGCAGGTGATGTTAAGTGATATTGTCAATGCCACAGAGATAGTAAGCATCAGAAATAGTATTTAAACATGGGTCTTAATGACTCTAGATTCATTGCCCTATCCATATTTTGGAAACTCTGGAAATATGAATTAGAAGAAGACTGGATAATATGAGTCCAATAATGGAAGTCCAAGCAAGAGGGGATCAAGCTTTAGATTAGTGATAACATGAGTTGAAATATTTGGGACAGATGCTTGATCTGTACAGACACCCGTATATATGTGCACGTAAAGGAATCATGTAGAAGAAAGGAGGGGATGCAACAGGATAATCTTTCTAAGGACGTGGCATCAAGAATGTTAGTTAAGATATAGCTTTGAAGCTTTCACCCAGAAATTGGTCCTTTTGGACAACTCACAGGACTTCTCTTCCCCAGCAGCAGAGGAAAACTCAAAACATCACAATGGCAAATAAACCAGTCCTCCACTACTTTAATGGAAGGGGCAGAATGGAATCCATCAGATAACTTAGCTGCAGCTGGAGTGGAGTTTGAAAAATAACTTTTTGAAACAAAGAAACAAAAAAAATTGGAAAAGTGAAAAGCAATTGTCCTTCTATTCCAATAAGTGCCATTCGTTGAAATCGATGGGATGAAACCAGTTCAGTACAACGCCATTCTCCACTATATTGCTGAGAAATACAACCACTGGGGAAGGACATGAAGGACAGATCATCACGTACTCAGAGGGAATAATGTATTGGATAGAGCTAGTCAGAGTGTATACTTTCCTAAAAGGAGAAGAGACGGAGAACAGCCTCACTGAAATCACTAAGGCCAAATTTAAGGTCTTAACTAAGAAGTAGAATAATTCTTGGCGTTTGAAAATACATATAGTTTAAGTGTTCTTTTGATTGGCTGAAATAAAATGGAGAGAAAGATGATGGGAATTATCAATTGATAAAAGGATGTTAGGAAAAGGATATTACTGTTAACAAGGATGAAGAGAAATGAAAACCTCAACACTACTTGCTCAGCTAATTGGAAAATTAAGCAAAGATGACCTAGGGCCTTGTAGATGACAGCAAAATTTTTTGGGCAGTTTAATATAATATGAAATGATATTATATGACATGAGATGTCACATGATATGAGATGAGATGAGATGTGATGTGACATGACATAATGTGACATGACATAGCATAGCATAGGATAGCATAGCATCACATCACATCACATCAGATAACATTGTAATTTGTTATTTTTTGTGCTTGGAGGAATAAGAGAAGGGTTGACTAGTATATATTACTTGTCACAATGTGACAAGTAATATATAGTTTCTGTTGGTAAAGAGGACTCAGCTTTCCGTTTTTCAGTTATTAGTAGGAGATGGAATAAGTATAAGAAGAAAAGATTAAGGATTAGGAGAAGTTTGTTGACCAATGACTAGAGGTTGAATAGTACACAGTGGAAGAATAAGGACTGAAGAACACTGGAGCTGAGTTGGATGGAAAGTAGAAATCAAAATAAAAATGACAATCTGTTTGTTTTATTTTTCATCTGGACAATTGAGGTTTCTGAATCAATGATTAGAGCAGGAGAATGTGATATTTGGAAATCAAAATAGCTGGTTGAATCCCAAGCTGGAAATACACACACACACACGCACACACACACACACACACACACACACACTTTTAGTCTTGAATGTGGGGCATTACAATTTTCTTCCTAGGACTGTTATGTCATAACATAATTACAGTTGTCCTATTAGCTGCTTGAGGTGCAAAGCACATAGATGGGATGCTAATGAGCAGTCCTGAAATAGCAAGTGACTTCAGATTTAGGTATTTTAAAGTAAAGTTTAGAAATTCTGAGATGGAGAGAGGTGAAGCAGGGGGCTGATTTTTTTTTCTCTTATGTCAAAGAAGGATAGCAGATAAATTATCTTGTATCTATATTTGTGTAAGGATATAAAGTAGACCTTGTTACACTAGAAGTAGAAGTTGTCACAGAACAATCAAGTGTACATCTAATGAAGTTAATGAAGGAGCAAAAAGTGTACCCACTGGGTATAGATATCACGCTATTGCTAGCATTTGACAAAAAGAATAATATAGGCCTCAGCTGGCATTATCTTCGTGTAATGATTCCCTTGTTTTCATACAGAAAGATTCAGAAGCAATATGGGTCTTTTGGCAACAAGTGTGAAATTCTCCCCTGGGTGGTGGGGGAAATTTTGGATAGTTGCTACTTCTGAGATTCTTTATGGTGCATTATCCTCTCATGTAATCCAGTGAAACTGCTCATTAATTTAATAGCCATTTCAGAGAAGTTTTGGTCTACATCTCACTTTGGGAAAAAGCTAATGTAGTAAACCTCATAACTGAGCACATAAGGTTCCAATTGAATAAGGCACAATCAGATAGGTAGATGGGGTTCACACAGTCATTTCTTCCCTTGGTCCTGACTGCACATAGAAGGCCACACCAATATGTGGCAGCTTCCCTGGCATACCAGTTACTGACAAAATTGACCAAAAGTTCCTTATTGGAAAGTTGGCATTAACCATTCAATTTGTGTCCGGTGAAGAAATGGTCAATTATGATTTTGGCCATCAGGAGGTGAAGGTGAAGTTTAATTTACAGGCTAGAATAAATTAAAATTATTTTATAATAGGCTATTTCCGACTGCAGTGTCACAAACTAATATATATCTGTGAGACTGCTCAAAGGCTCATATTCCAAACAATAGAACTAAGTTGGAGAAATCTATGTGTGTGTATGAATATGTGTATATGTGTGTGTTTGTGTATATATATATGTGTGTGTGTGTGTGTGTGTAATATATATATATACACATACATATATACAAATAGTGAGCAATAAGAGATAGAGCTAAATATATAATCAAATCTTACAAATAGTGGGCTAAAGCTTCAAAGTGAGTGTCAGTCTTTACAAATGAAAAGATTGTTATGTCTTCATTCACCATTTTAAAACTAGACACTTGGATAGGGCTAGTGTTTTGCATCCTTAATAAGATAATATTAAAATATGGACAATTCTATTAAGTCTAAAAAGACAAAAGAATAATTATGTAGCATGTCAATAAACACTAAATACCTCAAATATCAGTATCATATTTCATTCACTGTCTGCCAAGTTATTTCATTTAAAAATAAAATTTAATCTCATCTGTATAAAAATTTGACCACTACCTAAAGGCTAAACATTATTCTGTCTTTGAAGACAAAACCATAAAAGACATTTATTTAATGTTTTTAACTTGTGTTCTTAAACATTCATCATCATTAAAGTAAAATTTTCCAGTTGGCAGCCATTTAATGGGTGGAATATTGGAACTCAGATTTTCTATCCTGTTTGCAATTCAATCACTGTTAATGTGAACTCAGACTGTCAGCAATTTAAAATCAATGCAGTAAAACAACAGAGACACCCTATTGCCATTTCTGAATATATTCCTCAAGATAAGGTTCAGTTAACTTTTTGTGCAAAGAAAATTTAAGAATGTCAGGGTTGACAAATTGTTTAAAGAAACACAAGCAATTTCTAATATACCCCAAGGCTTCAAATTTTTGATTCAGTCCCTCAATAGGTAAATGAACTACAAGTGGGATTCATGATAAACTTAGCCACAACAACCTATAATAGAGAAAACCATTAACTGCTGAAAAGACATAAGGCAGATGGAATAGACTTTTGTTCGTGATTTATATTAATACCTTATGTCAACAAATTGTCCTTAATCTGTTTTTGGCTTTTATTACTGTTATGGAAATAAAAGAAACATATTTCCCACTTTGGGTCATCTCTTTCCCTTTTTATTGAGAATGAAATATATTTGAATAATCCATTGATCATCAGTGGAAAAGAATCATTAGATCAAATTGTATTAGCTTTTCTAGCCCACCATTTCCAGCATTTGGTCAAGTGTTTATGGTATTCCTCAATAAAATAATTAATTTTAGACTACTTTTATTTCACATTCATTGTCTTCCATTTTAAATCTACTGATGCATAAACTAATGATCTAAATAAATATTAACATACTCTTCATATTAATACCATGTTATTTTTCTGGAAGTAATTTGATTCTATGTACACATCTATCAACCAATCTATCTCCCAATCTATCAATTTATCAAGCTATCAATCAATTTATGTTTCTAATGAAGCTGTCTTTATAAGCAGAAATTATACTAAGCATTTTACTAAGCATAAGAACTAATTGTGCTTCCTTCCTTTCTCTAACATCTTAATACTATTATGAGAAAAAGTGCACAGATCATACTGAAAACAGAATGGACTTTCTTGCCACTCAGTTATTTCTGATCTGCTGAGTAGCAATATTATGAGCAAGTATCTGCAATATCACAATGAAATAATCTATCCCATTAAACACTGCACACTTTATTTTTATGATGATGTATATTTTCTACAGATGAACAAATAAAAAATTATTGATAAACAGCATGTCTAGTTTTCCTAGCACTATGATGATATTATGATAACATCACATTGTTTATAGTTACTTTATTTTGCTCTTTGTCTACATACAGTTTCCTTTCATCATCCTTACCACTCTCCTCCACCAGATTAATACCTACTTTCTTCCTGAAACATTCATTCATTGCTTCACAAGCTGCCTCTTTATACGTTCCAAATATTGATCCTTGTTCTGCCCCTAAGCAGAACAAGAAATTCAAAACATTTTAGCTTCAATATGATAGCCATTCTACAATACAACCCTCACTATGGTGTACTGGTTTACATGAGGGAGTGTTATGGGAATCTGAACATCTTCCCTGCCACTGGGCACTTTAATAGGCTTATGTGGTTCTGAGAACCTTCCCTGATTTGAAAGTATACTCTGCCCCCTAATAGGCTGAAACTGGTCACATGGAACCTGTGGCTGGAAGCTTGTTTTTCAGGAATGCCCACAACTTATTACTTTGTGATTGGGCAGTGGGTGAAGAGGGCTGTGTGATTCTCTGATCCAGAAGAAGGCTATATATGCACTGATGTGAGATTTTCCTGTGGGGCTCACTTTGGAAAGAATTGTGTGATTTTGACAGACAAGACTCTGGGCAGCCATAGAGCCCCCCGGCTTTGAAAACCAGGTTTTGATGCTTCCTTCTCTGGTAACTCACTAGGTATGGATGTAATGGTCAGATGGTTGGAAGCCCATCTGCTGATCTGTTTCTCTGTATGCTTGTAACTTCTGCTCATAACTTGTGTTTGTATTCTGTTTGTATTCTCTGAAGTTCAGGGTGTTGACTTTTTCCCCTGAATTAAGTAAATTATACATGTTTGATTCATTAAAGTAAGATTGTTAACCCGTTTTGAGTAGCTTTCCTTTAAAAAAGGAGATCTAAGGACCTATGCTACAAGCCATTCTGGGTATGCTAGGGTTCTTGTTGCTACAGGGTGTTAGAATACTACTTGCTCCCCATTTCCACTTCTCAAGTTTCTCTCTTTCTTTCATCATTAAGTAATCTCTTTTCCTTTGGAGCCATACTATTCATGTCTACCACCCAATCAAAATCATGATAACTGTTGTCTACAGACCCTCCAGGTTATCTTCCCTTCCCCCCTTCCTTTCTCAATGAGTTTGGTACAATTTTTATCACTTTTTTCTCTCCTTCCCAAATCCTGCAAAAATACTAGAGGTCTTCAATATGCACGTGTATTCTTCACATACCCTGACCATTCAGTTCCTCAAACTACTCACTTCCCACAAGCCACTCCACCATACCTCAACCACATGCTCATTCCTTTAATTTTGTTATAACCCAGATATAACCCCCATCTTTACCCTTTGGTTAACAAATTCAACTCTACACTGTCCTTTTCTCTTGAACCCCTAGCCCTATAGATTATGCCCAGTCAAACCTTAGCCCTGGATCACTCTCAACATTTGCCCCTTTCATTTTTACATACATGGTGCCATGCTGCTGAAGAACGATGGAGACAAATCACATAACCATTCTAACTAGTTCTATTACAGATTTATATTGCATAACCTCAACTAAATCTTTAATACTGCTGAGACATCCTACTATGCCTCTCTCAGCAAATCACTATCCTTCTCTCCACAGCACCTTGTCTAAGCTTTTACATCATTCTAGAAACCTCTTGTAGCTCCCTTTGACCCATTCTTTCAGCTGAGAATATTTTCTTTTCCAAATACTACAGAAAAATCTAGGCTGTTTGTCATGGGCTCCTACTTCTTCCTCTTCCTTGTGTCTTTTAACTGAGAAGAGTTCTGTCAATATCTTCTTCACTTCTGTTTCACATGATGCTTCCCTTACTCTTTTTTTTAATTAATTTTAATTTATTTTCTTGGTTACATCATTCATTTCCACAAGGTTTTGAGTTACAAATTTTCTCCCCTTTTTGTCCCTACCCCCCACCCCAGAACATTGATCACACTGTAAGACCCCTCCCACAATCTGTTC
>CM053601.1:44566022-44581233 GCA_028646575.1 Pseudocheirus occidentalis
CTCTCTCTCTCTCTCTCTCTCTCTCTCTCTCTCTCTCTCTCTCTCTCTCTCTCTCTCTCTCTCTCTCTGTGTCTCTCTCTGTCTCTCTCTCTCTTCTCTCTCTCTCTCTCTGTGTCTCACTGTCTCACTGTCTCTCTCTGTCTGTCTCTCTCTGTGTCTCTCTCTGTCTCTCTCTCTCTTCTCTCTCTCTCTCTCTGTCTCTCTCTCTGTCTGTCTGTCTGTCTGTCTCTGTCTCTGTCTCTTCTCTGTCTCAGCTGGCTTCATTATCCACAATTCTTCCTCCACCATGAGCCTGCCAGGAGAAAAGTTCTGATTCTGCCTCTCTGGGGCTTTTCTTTTATATACACACACAGCATTGGCTTCCTGTTTCAGCTAAACCCTTCCTGTTCTGTCAGGAACAGGAGACAGAGTTCATACCCTCTGCCTCTTTCACAAAGGCTTGACCAAGGGCTAAGTACCTGCTTCCTTGACATAACAAAAAGGGATCTTCAAATTTAAATTAATTACCATTACAGATGGTTTAGGGCAAATTTATGCTTGATCACTGAGATACATATTTTAAAATTCTTATCCCAAAAAGGATATTTTTAGTCAGTACTGATTTTGTCTATCTTCAGAATCTTATTATTTTTTACTGTTCCCCCTTATCACCTTTCTCCTTTAATTCATTTTCCTCCTTTCTTATTTTCTCCTCTGTTATCTCAGTGTCCTTTTCCAGCTTCCTTCTTCTTTCAAAAACATACACATGTACTAAATCTCAACAAAATCAGGACTCAGGAATCACATTGCATATTACTATTAGTAGGTTCCACACTTGGTGAATTTTGAAATTGTCTTGGACCCTGCGGCTCAGTTGTATGACTTTCAAATCACTCTTTATCACAAGCTTAGTGGAAAATGACAGGCATACTAAAGCTTTCAAGCTCAGAGGATTTGTTTTTGTTTTCCAGGATTAAATCTCTAGTATATAACTCATAAATCCTACATAAGGAATTTTTTCCCAGCTACATCATGTCATAATTTCTTCAGTTCATGTCATTCTTGGTGCTATCAGTTTTAATGCTTTCATCATGGTATTTCATATATGATTCATGTGGAGTCAGATGATCAAGCCTTTAAATCCAGTTTTGTTCTTTTCAAGAGAAACTATTTTACATATAATTCATCACCTCCTAGGATGAAACTGATTGGAATTGGTCTAGTTTGATTACAAAATAATTCTGGTCAGCAACAAATGTTATTTTTAAGTTCAGCAATATTAGAAAGCAATAACTTCATTTATGTGCATGACATTGCTAGCAGGATTACAATTAAGATATATTTTGAGAACATTTGATTTTGCCTGGACAAAGCAAATGAAAATTTAATAAACGTCTTGTTAAATATTAGAATAATTTTGGATTTATTCAAATCTTATCAACAAGAAAATGTTTTTTTTAATATCCACTCCATGTTAATTACTAAGTAGGAAAAATATCCCTAATTCAATTTATATTAAGGTAGAATTTAGTATATGAGGCCAATTCACATTGCATAGCAAAAATATAGACATTGAATTCTAAGAAATATATAATGTTAAAGAGGTTCAAATTGAACTCATTATGAACATAATGTCAGAAAATTAGATATATTACAAATTAGATATTTTCTGTTGTGGAATCATAAAAGACAATATTTTACCAATGTCTCTCTAAAAATTATCAAGGCACATGCTCTCAAAATCTTTTGAAATCACTCAAATAAAGGAGCAAACCAAAGGATGATGTTAACAAATTTAAAATAATAGGGGCTAAAAGACACAAACAAAAGTGTGCAAAGGAAAACAATAACGAAATAGAAAAGCAGTGTAACCCTGTAATAAAAACCCATTTGTATAAGACTCGCATTACTGGTGGGGATTAATTAAATTATTTAGTGTTACTCCCTTAGAGAAGGGAGCTCTTGGTCTTGGTCCAGTTTCAAGAGAGAAGACTTGTGGTCCTAGACTCTCCTCAGATCTCTAAAGGGAGAGAAAGAATCTGGGAAAATACTGAGAGATAGAGGTATTTCTACCTTTTTCTTGTCTATATCTTCACATTACTATTCTTGATCTTTCTGGGAATTTCTTCTTTGATGGGATCTGGAAACCCGCTACTTGAATGAGTTAATATTTCTATTGGGAGAGGGCAAAAATATTGTATAGTATGTGTTTTATAGTCTCATCTGTATATTTTCTCTAATTTCTGTGTGCTTTTGACATGAATAAATGTTTTTATTAACCACTTCCTATGTAGGTACATCATGTAATGAATTCACAATTGATGAGAAGGGGAGTTAAGCTTTTAATATATTGGTTGGAGTATACCTTCCCTTAAGGTTTAGAGAGTGAGATTCACTTCAAAGGTAAAATTTATTTCCTCTAGATTAAAAATATTTAGGTGAAGGCAGACAGAAATCATTCTAATTTGGTGACCTTTTCTCTAAGGAAAATTGTGTAACCAGTTAATGGCCCAAACTTCCTGACTCTCAGATCACTGGACTTTATGTCTGGACTCTAATATCATTATGCCACTTAACATCTCTTTCCCAGTGTGAAAATAAGATGTTCCTCCCAGAATAAGGTCATCACTTCTAAACTTACTACAATGCTGCTAACTCAAGCCCTGGTTGACAAAAACTTTTTCAGTCTCATTTCTCCTCTCTTTGGAGAGCTGAAGGGCAGAGCAATAAACTCTTCCCAATGTGTCTTTCATAAAGGACAGGAAATCAACTCTCAAATCACTTTGTATTACATCTCCATCTCAACCTGCTTTAAACTCCATGGAATAAATATCCCTATATGTAAACAGATCCATGTGAGAATATGTAAGCTATATCACTATAGCATGAAAAGTAACAGTAGAATGAAATCAAGGAATAAAGGAAATAATATTATAAAACATGCTAGAAAAACTGAAAAAATATTAGCAAATGTGTCAAAAGAATAAGTAATGGGATTTTTTTGCTTGTTTTTTTGAGGGGGGGAAGGTAGGGCAATCAGGGTTAAGTGACTTGCTCAAGGTCACTTGGCGAGTTTTGTGTCTGAGGTCAGATTTGTATTCAAGTCCTCCTGACTCCAGGGTCGGTGCTATATTCATTATGCCACCTAGCCTACTCACATGAGATTGTTTTTAAAGGAATTTAAAGTAAAGATAATTTAATAAAATGAAGTCTATCAACTATGAATAAAATTATTCTATAAACTAAATTATTTTTTACTTTACTTATTTTAAATTATCAATATTCAATTATATAAGATAATGAATGATAAATTTCCCCTTCCTCTCCCTCCCTCTCCCCAAAACAAAATCATATTTAACACATTTCTACATTAGTCATTCTGTGGAGGAAGAATCATAACAAAAGGAAAAAACCATGAGAAAAGAGAGAGAAAACAGTATCCTTTGACCTACATGCAGACTCCATAGGTCTTTCATCAGGAAGCTGATAGCTTTTTCCATCAGGAGTATTTTGAATTGTCTTAAATCATCATGTTGCTGAGAAGAGCTAATTCCATCAAAGTTGATCCTTACACAATGTTGCTGTTACTATATACAATGCTCTTCTGGTTCTGCTCACTTCATTTAGCACTAGTTAATGTAATATTTTCCAAGTTTTTCTGCAATCTGTCTGCTCATCATTTCTTTCCTTTTTGCAGGGTGGAAAACAGGCAATTGGGGTTAAGTGACTTGCCCAAGGTCACACAGATAGCAAGGGTTAAGTATCTGAGACCGGATCTGAACTCAGGTCCTCCTGACTCCAGAGCCAGTGCTCTATTCACTGTGCCAACTAACCACCCCTACCTATCATTTCTTATAGAAAAAAATAGTATTCCATTACATTCATATATTACAACTTGTTTAGTTGTTCTCCAATTGATGGATTTCCCCAAAATTTTTCAATTCTTCATCACCACAAAAAGAGGTCCTATAAATATTTTTGTATGTATGGAACCTTTTCCCTCTTTTTAGATCTCTTTGGGATAAAAATATTGTAGGGTTATTGGATCAAAGAGTACTCAACAATTTATAGCCTTTGGAGTATAATTCCAAATTGATTTCCTGAACAACTGGATCACAACTCCACCTAATAATGGATTATTTTCCCATGTCTTCTCCAACATTTATCATTTTCTTGTTTTGTCATATTAGCCAATAGGAGAGGTGTGAGGTGGTGCTACAGAGATTTTTTTTAAATTTACATTTCTTTATTCATTAGTGATTCAGAACAATTCATTCATTTATCTATATATCCATCAGTTCATTCTTTTATTTGCTTATTTATTTATTTTTATTTTTCAACATTCAGTTCCATAAGCTTTTGAGTTCCAAATTTCCTCCCCCACACTCTACAGCTCCCCCCCACGATGATGGCATGCAATTTGATATAGGTTTTACAAATACCTTCACATTAAATATTAATCAAGAAGTAAAGAAGGAATGTGACCAATGGAGAATGATTAAAAAAAATAAAACGAGACAAAAAAGAGAGAAAGCAAGTAGTTTACTTTAATCTGTTTTCTGACTTTGTAATTCTTTCTCTGGATGTGAATAGTTCTTTCCTTCATGAGTCTTTTGGAGTTGTCTTATACTCTTGCATTGACGAGAGGAGCCTAGTCTATCAAAGTCAACACAAATACCATGTGTCTGTAATAGTGTACAAAGACATCCTGTTTCTACTCCCCTCATTCTACTTCAATTAATATAAGTCTTTCCAACTTATTATGAAGTCAATTTGCTCCTCATTTCTTATAGCACAATAGTATTCCATCACATTCATATACCACAACTTGTTTAGCCATTCCCCAATTGAAGGGCATAACCCTTGATTTCCAATTCTTTACCACAACAGGAGGTGCTATAAATATTTTTGTACATAACAGTCCTTTTCCACTTGTAAGATCCCTTTGGGATACAGCTTTAGAAGTAGTATATGTCAAAGGGTATACATGTTTTTATAGGCCTTTGGGCATAATTCCAGATTACTCTCCAGAATAGTTGGATCAGTTCGCAACTCCACCAACAACACATGACTTTTCCAATTTTCCCACATCTTCTCAATCTCTTAGCATTTTCCTGTTTATTCATGTTAGCCAATCTGACAGGTAGGATCTGGCACCATCGTGTGGTACAAGTGTGGTACATAGAGTTGCTTTGAATGACATTTTTCTAATCAATAATGACAGAGCATTTTTATATGACTATAGATAACTTTAATTTTTTTCATCTGAAAACTACCTGTTTATACCCTTTGACCATTCAAGTTAAGAATGACTTGTATTCTTACAAATTTGACTCAGTTCTCTATGTATTTTTGAAATGAGACCTTTATCAGAGACACTGGTTGTAAAAATTGTTTACCAGTTTTCTATTTCCATCTAAACTTGAATTCATTGAATTCATTCTTTGTGCAAAATCTTTTTAATTTAATGTAATCAAAATCATCAATTTTGTATTTCATACTGTTCTCTATCTCTTTTTTTGGTCATGAATCCTTCCCTTCTCCAAAGATTTGACAGGTAAACCATTCCTTTTCTCTCCTAATTTGCTTATGGTGTCAACCTTAACGTCTAAATCATATATTCATTTTGACCCTATGCTGGTATATCGTGTCAGATGCTCACCTATGACTACTTTCTGCTATACTATTTTTCAGTTTTCCAAGAATTTTTTTCAAAGAGTGGGTTCTTTTCCCAGAAGTTAGTCTTTGGCTTCTTAAACCAAAGATTACTATAGGCATTGACTACTGTGTCTTGTGTACCTAACCTATTCCACTGATTCACCCCTATTTTTCTTAGTTGGTACCAAGTAGTTTTTAATGCTTGCTGGTATATACTGGGGATTTAGATCTCGTAGAACTAGTACATCTTCCCTTACATTTATTTCCAGTAATTCCCTTAATATTCTGGATCATTTGTTTTTCATCAGCGGTTCTCAACTTGTGGGTTATGTTCAATCTAAATTAATCCAGCATATCAAATATTGACATTATGATTTATGCCAGTAGCAAAATTACAGTTATGAAGTAGCAACAAAAATAATTTTATGGTTGGGGGTCACCACAACATGAGGAACTGTATTAAAGGGTCATGGCATTAGGAACGTTGAGAACCAGTGTATGAATTTAATTTTTTTCTACCCCTACAAAATAATTTGTGGCAGTCTGACTGGTATGGCAATGAATAAATGAATTAACTTAGTTAGAATTGTTACGTTTATTATATTAACTCAGCCTACCCATGAGCAACTGAAATTTTTCCGATTATTTAGTCTGGGGGGCAGCTAGTGGCGCAGTTAATGGTGCACCGGCCCTGGAGTCAGGAGGACCTGAGTTCAAATCTGGCCTCAGACACTTAACACAAAAAACTAGATGTGTGACTTTGCTCAAGTCACTTAACCCCAACTGCCCTCCAAAAAAGAAGTACAATTATTTAGTCTGACTTTATGTCTGTGAAATGTGTTCTGTAACTGTGTTCATATAGTGCCTGGGTTTGTCTGAGAAGGTAGTCGCCCAAATATTTTATAATGTCTACAGTACTTTTAAGTAGAATTTTTCTTTCTATCTCTTGCTGTGGGACTTTGATAGTAATATGTAGAAATACAGATGACTTATGTGGGTTTATTTTGTATCCTACAACTTTTCTTAATTGTTAATTATTTCAAGTAGTTTGTTAGTTGATTCATATTTTCTGTTCAGCTCTAGGGTTGTTGTTGTTAATCTGTTTGTGGGTTATTTTGTTTTTGGTACTTTTTTTATCAGGAATCATTGAATGCCTCCTATTTCATTGAATATCCTTCTTCCTCCCTAAAAGTTTATGCTTAGTTTTGATGGGTAGTTGATTCTTGGTTGTAATTCAAAGTTCTTTACCTTCTAGAATATCATATTCCAAGCCCTCCTCCAAGTTTCCGGGGTTAAAACATTGGTCTACCGTGTCTTTCTGCTACTTCTGCTTATCCAGGATTTGTTCAGGGGCACTAAATTACGAGGGTTTTTTTTTAAAGGTGAATATGGGACAGAGACTATGATTTACTATGATCTTGATTCAGGGTCATCTCTCAGATTCCCTGCATCCCCTTACCAGCTCCTACCAGAATCCACCAAACAGTCACCTAGATTCAGAGGCCAACAGTTCCTAGGTTCTCGCCCAGTGTTCTAGCCCAGTCCTCTGGACAGTTCCAGTTACATTGAAGTTCACAGGGTCCAGCACATCTCAAAACCCTCACAACTTCTGTTTCTGGGAACTCAGGGATCAACAAAGCCACAAACAAAGTCTCATCCAAGTCATGCTTCTTCAGTCCTCCAGCAGTTCAACTGGCTCTAGGACCCAGAAGAAACCTCAGCCTTCCAGGAGGCAACAGCCACTTTGGCCTTCCAGGTGGCAGCCTTCCCCAAACAACTCTAGCCTTCACCCAGTCTCTAAACAGCTTCTTCTACCAGGAGCCCATTCTGAGTCAAGGGCCCCCAAAGAAACAAACAATCAGTTCCGATTGGTCAGAGATTTATTGTTATTAAATACATGGGATCCAAAGTTAATTGGATTTGAGGTTTGGTCTTTGAGAAAGAAATCTAGCTAATAAATGCACAGTTAACTAGGTAGCTTTTCCCCATCAAAAATTACCTTCCTTTGGGCAGAACATTCTCTGGTAAGGGAAAAGGAGAAGGAGAGGGGGGAAATAGAGGGGAAAGGAAGGGGGGAGAGGAGAAGAGAAGAGGAGTTGGGCTGTCCAATTGAAACTGGCCAGCTGTGTCCCTAGTCAGGCAACTCAGAATACTCACAGATTATGATTTGTCCTTAGTTCAAAAAGAGAACCGTGACATGAGGGAGATGATAACATGACTTGCAATTGATTTTGATTTTAATGAGGGAAGTCTGGGCAAAGTCATCAGCTGGAACTTTCTCCTCCAGAGTCATCTAGGTCCAATGCTCTGATATCAGTCAGGATGACTGGAGCTGATCCAGGTTGCAGTGGAAGACCTTGGATATTTTGAGCTAAGGACTTTCCAAGTTCTCACTTAGAGTGAGGTAACTTTCAGTGAATAGGCCTCTTTAAGAAGTGAGTCAAGGGTGCAGAGGCAAGATGCCTGCATAGAAACAGAAAAATTTCATGAGTTTCCCCCACAACCGCCTCAAATACTTATAAAATATGACTCTACACAAATTTTAGAGCTGCAGAACCCACAAAGTGACAGAGAAAAAAATCTCCCAGTAAAGGCAGCCTAGAAGGCCTACAGGCAGAGTCCATCTAAGCAAGCTGGGAGCTAAGCCCAGTTGTAGCCTGAGGGAGGCCCCAACCATCACAGCCAGACTGGACTTCAGGAGAGTGAATCACCAGCAGTTGTGGTGGCTTCAACAATTATCAATCCATAAACACAAAAGACAAAATAAAATGTCAGTATGGAATTCTGTTGGAATTGGTAGGAGGGCACTAGAGCTCTGTCTTGCCCCTGTGCCCAGGGTGAGAAGCAGTGGAGATGCAGGAGCTGTGAAGCCACTGTGTGGTTGATTCCAGAGTTCCTGGCCTGCAGATTGTAGGGGGACCAAGTAACCATTCAGAGGGTAATCAGGTTTGCTTTAACCTGCTTGGATCTGGATCGCTGCCTTGGGTGAAGGTGGAGGTGTGTGGGCAGTGGACAAGAGCTTGTTGGGGCTTCAGAGAGAGAAGCCAACTAATAGCTGTGAATACCCCAATGATGTGGGACAAAGCTCTCCTCTTTGGAAGCAGAGTTTTACCTTGGCAAAGAGCTCAAAAGTCAAGTCAAAAGTCAACATCAAGGGAATGAGTGGAAACATAAGCAGGCAGAGGATGCAAAGCAAGCACAGAAATTAAACCTTAGATTCCTTTTTGGGGAACAAAAAGATCAAAGCATGGAAGGGAAGAAGACAATGAAGTCAGAACTCCTGCATTAAAAGCTTCCAAGAAAAACATTAACTGGTTACAGGCCATGGAGCAGCTCAAGAAGGATTTTGAAAATCGAGTAAGAGAAGTGGAGGAAAAAATTGGGAAGAGAAATGAGAGTAATGCAAGAAAATCACGAAAAGTGGGTCAATAACCTGACTGAAGAAAAGAACACCGTAAAAACGGACTAACTCAAATGGCAAAGGAGGTCAAAAAAGCCAACAAGGAGAAGAATGCCTTAAAAAGTCATATTTGCCAGATGGAAAAGGAATTTCAGAAGCTGAATGAAGAGAGTAATTCCTTCAGAATTACAAGAAGCAAGAGCAGCATGAGAAGGTAAAGAGGGAAAGAAAGCCTAAGGAACTTATTAAAGTTGAACTATTTACATTCTTACATGGAAAATGATCATGGCAACTTATGAAACTTTTCTGAGTATGAGGATAGTTGAAGGGAATATAAATGTGTGTGTGTCAGAGTGTGTACACATACATATATATGTTTATAAAGAAGGGTATATGTGCATATAAATACATAAGTGAGTGTGTGGATATAAGTGTACAGATACACATAGACAGAGGCCACAGGATCAGTTGAATAGGAAGGGATGATATCTAAAAAGAAAATTAAGAGATGAAAAATGAATATAATGAGAGGAGATAGGGAGAGACAAAATAGGATAAATTATCTCATATAAAAGCCAGATGAGAAAACTGTTACAATGGAGGGGAAGAACAGGAAGGCAGAAGGGAATAGGCCAACATTATTTTCTTTAACATTGGCTTAAGGAGGGAACAGCACACACATTAAATTGGATAACTTACCCAACAGGAAACTAGGGAGGAAGGATATAAGTGAGGGGATGATAGATGGGAGGGCAAAGTGGGGGGTAGGGCATTTAGAAGCACACACTTCTGAAAAAGTACAGGCTCAAAGTAGAAAATGGAACAAGTGGGGGGGCAGGATATATATATCCAGCATAAAAATGTTTCATGTAACCACACATGTATACCTGTATTGAATTGTTTATCTTCCCAGTAAGGGCGGGTGATAAGGGAAGAAAAGAAAGAATCTGGAATTCAAAGTTTTAAAAAATGTTTAAAAATTGTTATTATTAAACTTAATTTAGATTATCTGTAAAAAGGAGCTTGAGATTAAATGTTTTTTCCCTGTTGCAAAGCTCTATGATACCAATGCAAGATGGACATCTGTTGTCACTTAGCTGAAAGGGAACCCAGTATCACGGAAAGAAGTCTGTGTTTTAAATAGAATCAAAGGGGGAGAGGGGAAGATCTAAGATTGAAGAAAGGAAGCAGTACCTTTTCCAAGGTCCTCAAACAATTCAGTGGCTAAAGGCTAAAAAGTGAATTTGAACAGATTTAAGAGTGACAGTACCCAGTGGGAGATAGAGCGTAGCAGATTCCCAGCCCAGGAATGTGCCTACTGAGGTCTGGGCAAGAAGAACTTGGAGCACACAGGAGCCACACCAGTGTGAATCTGAGTGCAGAATATAGCAGACTGAGAAGAAGCCCCAGCCAGCCAGCAGACTCACCCAGCCAGAGGGGTTTGCAGCCATCACACCACAGGACAGAGGATCATTGAAACTGGGTAGGAAAAAACTTGGGGCCCACAGCCTTACTGAGGTCTGGGCAAGAAGAACTTGGAGCACACAGGAGCCACACCAGTGTGAATCTGAGTGCAGAATATAGCAGACTGAGAAGAAGCCCCAGCCAGCCAGCAGACTCACCCAGCCAGAGGGGTTTGCAGCCATCACACCACAGGACAGAGGATCATTGAAACTGGGTAGGAAAAAACTTGGGGCCCACAGCAGAGTAAGCAGCTTTCCCTGGGGCAACCTGGATGTTTAAAATTATGCACCCTAACTTCCAGATGTGAAGATGGAGGAATAAAGTTTGGTTGCTCTGATCCCTCCTCCCTGACCCAGAAAAGTCCGGAGTTAAAAGCCTCACCCCAGAGTGAAGTGTTGAATTATTGGAAACAGCCTCAGGCTTGGGCATGGCTGAGGAAAGGGGAAAGAAGAGAGCATGGAGTCTAAGCCCAGAAGAGTGGACCCAGCAGGCCCTAACAACGAGAGCCCAGGTGGGCTTTAGTATCACCAGGGACATCAGCGAACTGAAGCCTGGCCCTTTGGCGTCCAACTACTGAACCTGCCTGAGCTGTAGCCCAGAAACAAAGAGGTGCAAACCTGAAAGAACCATACCAACCCACCCCCATAGGTTACTCTGTAAGCCTCAGGGTAACTCAGGGGAATCATTGAGAATCTTGGTTTTGGCCTCAGTCTACACACTCAGAGCCTAGAGCTACCAAACCCCTACCTCCCAGCTTGAGAAGCTCAATACTTTGGTACCATAGAAGCAGCTATCTACACTAAAATACAGGGCATAGGTGCTCACAGTGGGGAAGAAGGAAACTGCAAAGGCTGGGACCATCAAATCCTTTCATAGTGAGCAAGAACAAGCAAATTCAGAAGGCAACAGAGACTCTATACTCACACTGGAGACCACAGAAGGAAATATGAATAAATCTCAAGCCCAAAAAGCCTTCTTGGAGAATCTCAAAAGAAATTTTAAAAACTAAATTAGAGAGGTAGGTGATAAATTCAAATCTATAGCGAACAAATTGGGAAAAAAAAATGTCACAGATGAAAACAAATCTTTAAAAAGTAAAACTGGAGGGCGGCTAAGTGGCACAGTGAATAGAGCACCAACCCTGGAGTCAGGAAGATGTGAGTTCAAATCCCACCTCACACAAAAAAAATAGCCATGTGACTTTGGGCAAATCACTTAAACCCAGTTGCCCTAAAAAAAAAAAAAAGTAAAACTGGAGAACCAGGACAGGAGGTCCTAAATCTAACCATAGGAAAAAACCTCCCTAAAAATGAAAAAAAAAATGAACATATGGAAAAGGAACTCCAAAAGCTAATTGAGGAAAATAATTCACTAAAATTAGAATTAGACAAATTGAAGCTAAAGACTCTATGATGCAACGAGTCACTCAAACGAAGCATAAATATTGAAAAATTAGAAGGAAGTGCAAAATATCTCACTGGAAAAACAACTGACCTGGAAAACAGATACAGGAGTGGCAATCTAAGAATTATCAGCCTACCAGAAAGACATAATGAAAAAATCATCCCAGACAGCATCCTCCAAGAAATTGTCAAAGAAAACTATCCTGAGGTCCTAGAATCAGAAGGAGAAATGGTTATTGAAAGAATTCGCTGATCTCCTCCTGAAAGAGATCCCAAATTGAAAACTCCAAGAAATATAGCATCCAAATTCCAGAGCTACAAGTTTAAAGAGAAAATAGTGAACGCAGCCAAAAAGAAACAATTCAAATATCATGGAACTACAGTCAGGATTACATAGGATATAGTAGCTCCCACATTAAAAGATAGGAGGGAATGGAATGTGATATTTCATAAAGCAAAAGAGCTGGAACTGCAGCCAAGGATCAACTACCTGGCAAGACTGAACATATTCTGTCAGGCAAGGAGTGGCCAATTAATGAAATAAAGGACTTCCAGACTGGCTGCAGGGCTCAGCTCAGCCTGGCTCCTTCCCACCATCCCAGGCCTAGCTGCGGTCTTGGCTTCAGGCTGTTCCGGCCTTCTCTTCCTTGGCGGGCCGGCCATGCTGAGTCCCTGCTGCCGAGCTGCCTTCAGTGAGAGGTGTGTTCTCTGTATTTTTGTGAATCTGAGAGTCCTAGACTTTCCTAGACTTTGTCTGGGCTCATATTTTATGGGTGTTTAGGGTGGCGGTGTGGGAGCTGCGGGACTTTGCTGCTTCTACGCCGCCATCTTAGAAAACCAAATTCTGAGTCTCAAAAATGAAAAGGCTGAGTATACTTCCAGTGAAGAAGAAATTAAAACAATAATTAGAAATTATTTTGCACAATTGAATGCACATAAATGTGACAATCTTAGTGAAATGGATGAATATTTACAAAATATAAGTTGCCCAGAGTAACTGAAGAGGAAGTAAATTACTTGAACAACCCCATCTGAGAAAAGGAAATTGAACAAGCTATCAGAGAACTCCCTAGGAAAAAAATCCCCAGGGACAGATGGATTTACTAGTGAATCCTATCAAACATTTAAAGGTCAGTTGATTCCAATACTTTACAAATTATTTGGGAAAATTGGTGAGGAAGGAGTCCTATCAAATTCTTTTTTATGACACAAATAAGGTACTGATCCCTAAATCAGGAAGAGAAAAAATGGAGAAATAAAATTATACATGAATCTCCCTCATGAATGTAGATGCAAAAATCTTAAATAAAACACTAGTAAAAAAAAAAACTACAGAAGCTTCTAACTAGAATAATACATTTTGACCAGGTTGGATTTATTCCAGGAATGCAAGGATGGTTCAATATTAGGAAAACCATCAGTATTAATGATCATATCAACAATAAAACTAGCAGAAACCATATGATTATTTTAATATATGGAGAAAAAGCCTTTGACAAAATACAACATCCATTCCTATGTAAAGCCCTCGAAAATATAGGAATAAAAGGAGTTTTCTTTAGAATAATACATAGAATCTACTTAAAGCAATCAGCAAGTATTATATGCAATGGGGATAAACTGGAAGCATTTCCAGTAATATCAAACGTGAAACAAGGATGTCCACTATCACCCCTTTTATTCAATCTGGTACTAGAAATGTTAGAAGTAGCAATTACGAAAGAAAAAGATATCAAAGGATTCAAATTAGGCCAAGAAGAGACTAAGCTATCACTCTGTGCAGATGACATGTTGATATACTTGGAGAATCATAGAGAATCAAGTACAAAAAAACTTGAGACAATAAATAAATTTAGCAAAGTTGCAGGATATGAAATAAACCCCCATAAATCCTCAGCATTCATATATATTTCCAATGAAGTACAACAGCAAGAGACAGTAAGAGAAACCCCATTTAAAGTTTCTGTAGACATTATAAAATGTTTGGGAATCTACCTGCCAAAACAAACCCAGTACCTTTATGAACACAGCTACAAAACACTTTTCACACAAATAAAATCAGATCTCACTAATTGGAAAAAACATCAATTGCTCATGGATGGGTAGAGCTAATATAATAAAAATGACAATTTTACCTAAATTAAATTACATATTTAGTGCCATACCAATCAATCTACCAAAAATTACTTTATAAAACTGGAAAAAATAGTGACAAATTTCATTTGGAAGAACAAAAAGTCCAGAATATCAAAGCAATGAATGAAAAGAAATTTTAGGGAAGGTGGCCTAACCGTACCATATTTTAATCTCTACTATAAAGCAGCAATCCTAAGAACTGCCTGATACTGGCTAAGGAATAGAGAAGTGGATCAATGGAATAGATTGGGTACAAAAGACTCAATAGTCAATGACTATAGTAATATACTGCTTGATAAGCCCAAAGACCCCAGTTTCCGGGTTAAGAATTCACATTTTGACAAAAACTGCTGTGAAAATTGGGATACAATATGACAGAAACTAGACATAGACCATCATCTAGCATCATACACCAAAGTAAAGTCTAAATGGGTGCATGATCTAGGTATAAAAACTGATACGGTAAATAATCTGGGGAAGCAAGGAATAATTTATCTGTCAGATTTATGGAGTAGGGAAGACTTTATAACCAAAGAAGAGTTGGAGAGCATTATAAAATGCAAAATGGATAATCTTGATTACATTAAACTGAAAAGTTTCTGTAGAAAGAGATCCAATGTTACCAAGATTAAGGGGGAAGTGTGAAATTGGGAAAGAATATTTACAACCAGTGTCTCTAGTAAAGGCCTCATTTCTAAAATATCCAGTGAATTTAGTAAAATTTATAAGAATACAAGTCATTCCCCAACTGATAAATGGGAAAAGGATATGAACAGGCAATTTTCAGAGGTGGGAATGAAAGATATCTTTAAGCACATCAAAAATGCTCTAAATCACTATTTTTTTTTTGTGGGTTTTTATTTTTTTATTTTTATTTTTTTTAATTTTTTTTTCTTTTTTTTTTAATTTTAATTTATTTTCTTGGTTACATCATTCATTTCCACAAGGTTTTGAGTTACAAATTTTCTCCCCTTTTTGTCCCTACCCCCCAGCCCAGAACATTGATCCCACTGTATGACCCCTCCCACAATCTGTTCCCTTTTATGCCCTCCTCCAACACCTCTCTAGCTTTCTAGCAGGGTAGGGAGCTTCTCCCTGCCCCTGTCCCTGTCTGTATTATTTCCCAGTTGCATTTAATTGGATAGCTTTAAATACTGGATTCTAGCAATTC
>CM053601.1:44581733-44654084 GCA_028646575.1 Pseudocheirus occidentalis
ATTTTCTACACCAGTCATGTTACTAAACATCGTATGGTAGTCTTAGAGAGCGTGGGGAGATATTCAAATAAAATAAAGATTTAGGGGTCAAGATAGAGGCCTAGAAGCAGAAAAACTGCAGCTCACCCCTATAACTACCTCAAACACATATAAAATATGACTTTAAACAGATTTTAGAGCTCTGGAACCCAAAAAAGTACAGAGAAACACAGCGCCCATAGAAGGCAGCCCAGCAGACAGGATGGGGAAGGCTCTTCACAAAGCACTGGGAGCTGAAAGCAGCCAGAACTGAAACCACAGCATAGCACCAGGGCGGCCAGGACAAGCCAAGGCTCGAGCATTCCAGAGAGCAGATCATTGGCAGCTGTGGTAGTTTCCAAAATTGTCAACCCATAAGAGCCAAGGACAAAGAGAAAGTCAGTGGAATTCAGCTAAATTTGGGGAAGAGAAGAGTGTCCAGCCACCAGCCTCCAGGACAAGAAAGTAGTGGAAGCAGCGGGCCTGCAGCTGCATAGCTGCTTCAGAGCTTGTGGCCTGCAGATTGCAGGGGGGGCCAAGAGATCATTCAGGGGCTAAGTGCTCCTGCTTTAACCAGCCTGGATCAGGATTGGGGCCTTGGGTGGTCGGCCTGAGGTGTGTGACCAGTGAGCCAAAGCTGGTGGAAGCTGTAGAGACAGCTGCCCCCTAATAGTTCCAGCAGCTGCAAAAATAACAGCAATTTGGGACAAAGCTCTACCCCCTAGAAACAGAGATCTACTGTGGCAAAAAAATAAATAAATTTACTGACCAGCAATACTACCAGGCAAAGGAAGCAAACCAAGCTAAACATTCCAATGTTAGATTCCTTTTTGTGGGACAAAAAGGATCAAAGCATGGAACAGGAGAAAGACAACATCATTGAAACTTCTGTACCAAGAGGTTCCAAGAAAAATGTAAAAGGTCCCATGTCATAGAGGAGCTTAAGAAGGATTTTGAAACCAAATAAGAGAAGTGGAGGAAAAATTGGGAAGAGAAATGAGAATGATGCAAGAAAATCATGAAAAGAGAGTCAAAAACCAGACTGAAGAAAACACCTTAAAAAAATAGACAAACTCAAATGACAAAAGGGGCCCAAAAAGCCAATGAGAAGAAGAAGGCCTTGAAAAGTCGAATTTGCCAGATGGAAAAAGAAATCTCAAAAGCTTTCTGAAGAGAATAATTCCTTCAGAATTAGAGTGGAGCAAATGGAAGCAAATGACTTAATAAGAAATCAAGATACTATTAAACAAATCCAAACAAATGAAAAAATAGAAGGCAATGTGAAACATCTCACTAAAAAAACCAATGGTCTGGAAAATAGGAAAATCCAGGAGAGATAACTTAAAATTTATTGGGCTACCTGAAATTCATGATCAAAAAAAGAACCTAGAAATCATCCTTCAAGAAATTCTTAAGGAAAGTTGCCCTGATATTTTAGAACTAGAGGGCAAAACAGAACTTCAAAGAATTCACTGATCACTTCTTGAAAAAGATCCCAGAAAGAAAACTCCTGGGAATGTTATACCCAGGTTATGGAGTTCCCAGATGAAGGAGAAAATATTACAAGCTGCAAGAAGAAATAATTTGAATACTGTGGAAACACAAACCTGGTAACCCAGGATCCAGTGACTTCTAAATTAAGGACTCTAAGGGCCTGGGATATAATATTCTGGACATCAAGGGAGCTAGGATTAAAACCAAGAATCACCTACCCTGCAAAACTGAGTATGATGCTTCAGGGAAAATATGGTCATTCAATGATGTGGGGGACTTTCAAGTATTCTTGCTGAAAAAAAACAGAACTGAATAAAAAATTTGACATTCAAATACAAGAAGCATGATAAGATAAATATGGAAAAGAAACCAAAAGGAACTTAATCAAAGTCTAACAATTTACATACCAACATGGAAAAACATTAATTGTAACTTATTAAACTTTTCTCAGTATGAGGATAGTTGAAGGGAATATAATTGTATACATGTGTATACATACACAAATGTCTATATAGGAGGGCATATATATGCATGTGAATATATATGTAAGTGTGTATATATGTGTACACAGAGCTCACAGGATCAATTTAATAGGAAGTGATGATATTTTAAAAGGTGAAATTGTGGGTTGGCAGTGGAATAGAATGGGAAGAGACAGGGAGAGAAAAAATGGGGTTAATCATGTCATATAGAAGAGGGAATGGATAACTGATACATGGAGGGGAAGAGCAGGAAGGCAAAAGGGAATGGGTCAACCTTACTCTCATGGAATTTGGTTTAGGGAAGGAATGACATACAATCTAAATTGGGTATCTTGCCCTTCAGGAGAGTATGGCGGATGGGGATGAGAGGGCAGTTGATGGAGGGGAGGGAAGGGTAGGCCTTAAAAGGTTGTTAGAAGCACACAGTTCTGTAAAGAGTCAGGGACACAGTAAGGAATCAAACAAGGGTGGGGCAGGATAGGAAGGAGGGATATGTGGTCAATCTCTCACAATATGTCCACTGTGGAGATATCCTGCATAATTACACATGTTCAGCCTGTATTGAATTGCTTGTCTTTCCAGTGAGGGTGGAGGATAATGGAGGAAGGGAAAAAATCTTGAATGTAAAGTTCTGTAATAAATGTCAAATATAAATATATAAATATACATATATAAATATAAAGTATAAAATATAAATATGCATAAATATAAATAATAAAAATATAAATATATATGCATGAATACATATATATATAGTTATATATAATTGTATAGTTATATAGCTATTTACATGCAACTGGGAATTATGATATACAAGCACTGGGGTAAGAAGATCCGTCTTGCCCTACTGGAAATTTAGGGGGATAGAAGGGTGCTGGGGGTGGATATAGGAGAAAGCAGATTGGGAGAGCAGGTATACATTGGAATTGCTGTTTTGGGATGGTGGGTAGGGGAAAGTTGGGGAGAAAATTTGCAACTCAAAATCTCATGGAAATGTATAATGTAAACTAAAAACAAAAGTTAATTTTAAAAATAAAAGAAGGATGTAGGATAGGAATAGCAAACTTTCAATTTTCTCTGTCTCTACAAGCCTTGTGGCATTCTCAGATTCAATTAAAGTACCCTCAGATTCCTTTGCCCCCCCAAAAAAAACACCTACTGAGTCACTACCAAGTGCAAAGGCATCAGGTCTGTAGCTGTACACAGCTAATAATATGAAGTGAAATTGGCCTAAAATAGTTGATAATGGATCATTGTGTTAAAAAGTAGTATGCTTATGGAGATTACATTCATTTAGTTTGATAAATAGGAAATGAATACCATTTCTTTTTTTCATTTTTCATGATAAGTGTCTTTTATCATAAATGCTGAATTATGAAGCTAAATGTTTTTTTTCTAAATTCCTCTGCTGATCCTCTCATTATTGTATTGCTTTACAAAATCTCTCTTCAGTTATTATATACACATTTGGCTATTCCAATGTAAAACAGTTAAAATGCATGCCAAAAAAAAAATGGAAGAATCTCCACCTTCAGTTCAATTACAATGATGGATTTCCCCATAAAAGTCAGTCCTTTAATATGAGGGAGGTATTATTTAAGCAATAGATCGAGACTGAAATTTGATATGTATCTGAGATTGGTCTTCAATTTCTATATTGCTACCTTGATAGTTACAAGTCCTATCGTGCAGAAAAATCCAACATATGGCAGTGAGCGTGTTGCAAGTGGCTCAGAACAGTCCCAAGCGCTGTCCAAAACAAATTAAAATTTTAATGGGAAATGCCAAACCAAATAAATATGTTATATAATAGAAGAGAAATATATTGTGGAGGGTGGAGTCAAGATGGCAGCTTAGAAGCAGCAAACTCCGCAACTCTCTCCATAACCACCTCAAATACCTATAAAATATTACGTTAAACATTTTTAAAGCTCCAGAACTCACAAATTGTGCTTGTTAGAAGCATACACTTTTGTAAAGGGACAAGGGCAAAGTAGAGACTAGAACAAGAGGGGAGTGGAGTAGGAAGGAGGAAAACATACAGATATGGGGTTAGGGAGATTCATCTTGCCCTATTGGAAAGTCAGAAGGGTGATGAGTGAGTATATAGGAGAAAGCTGATTGGGGGAAGGATATGCAGTTAGATCACTGTTTTGGGGTGGTGGGTAGGGGAAAGAGGGGGAGAAAATTTGTAAATCGAAATTTCATTGAAATGAATGATGTAAACTACAAATAAAAGTTTAAAATAAATAAATACATAGTTTCATAAAGAAATACATTGTCATCTGTAGTTTTCTATTACAATATGCATGTCTGACATATAGATTAGTGTCTCTGTATCTACTTGAGTTTTACACCACTGATGTAGTGAATCCCAAAATATAGACAAAAGAGATCAGAGTAGCTTTGATAAATTGTGGTACACGACTTTGATTTTTTTCAAATCAAGAAATTATAACTAGATAAATTACTTTGGAGCACAAACTGTATTTCTCTTGTTTATGTCTTAAATATACTTGTTAATTTTAGCAGATGAGATGAGTTTTCTGATAGGAAAAAGAATGTACCTACTAAGATTCACAGATGGCAACTGTGCAAAAGGGAATGAAATTTGCTTAGTGAGAAAAGATAATTTATATGAGGAGTTGCAAAAAGGTTACACAGATATCCTGAAGAGCAGATTACAAATGGGCTTTCTATAGAATGTATATTTAAATAAGTTTTAAAACTCTTTAAAACAAAGAGTAAATGCTAATTTATTACCCTGAAAAATAAAATTAGGGCCAGTACTGTTTAATTTTAGAGGTAGAATCAATTATATTTACAATTTGTATTATTTTTTTTATTTCCTTTGTACCTTTGATGACTGAGAAGTCAGTCATCCTATGCTTGTATTTAGTTGTTCAAGTATTTTGTTTTAAGTTCAGTCTATTTTCATTTTAATTATGATTTATCTCCTTCCTACCTCTCCCCTCCAAAAACAATTGAAAAGGGAAAGAAAACCAACCTATTACAAATATGTATGATCAGGTAAAATAAGTTCCTACATTAGTTTAAAAAGACAAGGGTAGAGCTAAGATGGTGGAGTGGAAGCACAAACTTGGCATGAGCTCACTCTCCACTCGCTTCCAATACATGAAAAAAGTGACTCTAAATAAACTTTAGAGCTATAGGACTCAGAAAGAGACAGAAAGAAACATATGCCCTGCTTAAGGCAACCTGGCAGGTGGACAGTCAGGGTCTATCACCCTGAGCTGGGAGCCGAGCACAGTCTGGCATGAGCCACCTTGTTCTGGCCCCAGGATGGCCCCAAACAGCCATGGCTAGAGCAGACTTTAGGAGAGTGAAATACCAGAATCTGTGGCATACTCTTCAAAGCATAAACACCAAAGACAAATTAAATGGTCAGTGTGGAACTGTGTTCAAACAATGGAGCACAGAATAGTGCATGTCAGCTACTCCCCCTGGGGGGAAACACAACATAGGCATTGTTGTGAAGCCACAACATGGCTACCTCAGGAGGTACTGGCCTGCAAATTATAGGGGTACCAAACAACCATTCAGAGTATAATTGCTTTTGCTTTAACCTGCTTGCATCTGGATCATGGTCTTGAGTGGTGGTCCATGACCAGTGAGCCAGAGCTTGGGAAGCATTAGAGAGGGCACTATCCTAATAGCTCCAGCAGCTGGAAAAACAGCAGTGATTTGGAACAAAGCTTCCATTCTGGAAGCTGAGTTCTAAAAAGGCAAAGAGCTCAAAAGCCAAGGAGTTGTCTGGCAATATGAGAAACAAGAGGAAGCAAAAACAGACTATACAATCCATTTTGTGGGACAAAAAGGATCAAGGCATGGAGCCAGAGGAAGACATTGAAGTTAGAACTCCTGTATCACAAACCTGGAAAATAGATCCAGGAGAGACAATTTGAAAATAATTGGTCTACCTGAAACCCATGACCAGAAAAAGAACATGGAAAGCATCCTTCAAGAAATCCTCAAAGCAAATTGCCCTGAAATTTTAGAATCAGAGGGCAAAATAGAACAAGAAATAATTCACCAATCACCCCTTCAAAAATATCCCTAAAAGAAAACTCCTAGAAATGTTATTACCAGATTCCAGAATACCCAGTTAAAGGAGAAAATATTGCAGGCTGCCAAGAGAAAGCCATTTGAATATTGCGGAAGCACTATTAGCATAACCCAGGATCTGGAAGCTTCTACATTGAGGGATAGAAGGGCCTTGAATATGATGTTTTGGAGATCAAGGGAGCTGGGATTATAACCAAGAATCAACTACCCTGCAAAATTGAGCATATTATTCCAGGGGAAAATATGGTCATTCAATGAGGTGGAGGACTTTCAAGCATTCTTGCTGAAAAAACCAGAGCTGAACAGAAAATTTGACAATCAAACACAAGAAGCATGAGAAGGTAAAAATGGGAAAGAAACCATGAGGAACTTTTCAAATTTGAATTATTTACATGCCAATATGGAAAAAAAAACAATAATAGTAACTTATGAAACTTTTCTTAGCATGAGGATAGGTGAATGGAATACAAATGCATATATATGTATACTTACCTATATGTCTATATAGGAGGCTATATAAGCTTATGAATACATATCTGAGCATGTGTGTATATATGTATATAGAGGTTATAGGATCAATTGAATACAAAAAGATGATACTTTAAAAGGCAAAATTCTGAGGTGAGAGGGGACTAGAATGAGAGGATACAGAGACAAAATGGGGTCTATCATCCCATATAGAAGAGGCAAGGAACAACTGTTACAACTTTAATTTCAGTTATTCTCATTGTGTAACTACATATGTAAAACCTATATTGAATTGCTTATCTTTCCAGTGGGGGAGGGTGAGTAGGGAAGAAGGGAAAACTCTCTGGAAGTCAAAGTTAAAAAAAATGTTTGTTTGTTTACTTATTTATTCATTCATTCATTTATCCATTCATGTATTCATTTATTATCATACAACTGGAAAATAAGATATACAGGCACTGGGATATAGAAATCCATCTTGCCCTACTAGAAAGTTAGTTGAGTAATGGGGGAGTATATGAGAGAACAGACTGGGGGAAGAGTATTCAGTAAAGTTGCCATTATTGGTGGGGAGTAGGGGAAAGATGTGGAGAAAAAATTTGTAATTCAAAATCTTGTGAAAATGAATGTTCTAAACAATCAATAAATGAAAATCTCCAATATGCATTTTTTTACTCCAACTACTTTCTCCCTAAATGTAGGCAGAATATTTCCTTGTTGATCCTTTTAAATTGCGGAAGTTCAAGAGATGGAGAAATGGTGGCAGAGTAAAGGCAGGGACTCTCCTGAGATCTCCTAAAAATGATCCAAATGCCTTTTAGAAATTCTGGAGCAGGAGAACTCACAAAAATATTCAGTGACACAAATCCCCAGCCTAAGACAACTTGGAAGATTGGGATAAAAATTAGGTTTCCCTTTGGAGGAAGAGGAGTTCAGTCCAATATATGTTGTGCTAACCCAGACCTTACCCCAGGAAAGCCAGAGCATGCCTTAGAGTATCTGAATCACTGGCAGCAGTGGTAGTTTCCAGACCTTCAGCCCACAGATACAAGAGATATCTTAGAAAGTCCAGAAAGAAATGTCCATTGCACATGGGCTAGAATGGAGCACAGTCCAGTACAGGCCATGCTAGCACAGTTCCAGTCCCTAGAAACAAGGAACAAGTTGTGGGAGTGACTGAATTAGCAGCTTCAAGATCAGTGACTGCTTCTGGAGTTCTCAGGTAACAGATAGCATGGGTGTTGAACAACCAGTAAGAAGAAGATTATAGGAGTTGTTTGCTATCACCAAGTCAGGACTCTGTTACTTTGTCCATACTCAAATCTCAGTCAGAATTCTGGGTGAGAGAGGGCAAGGAGGAGTACTATCAAACCGCTGCATGCAGCTATGGTGGAGGGAGACCCTTGTACTAGTTCCAGTACATAAAAGAGTGCTTGTGGTCACTCACAGACTAGCACATAGGACAAAAGAGTAGGAAACCCAGGTCTCCTTAGATCATGCTACCTTGAAAGAACTGAAAACTTACTGATCCCTAGAAGTATCTCTGAAAAGAACTGCCCCAAATCCCTCAAACTTTTGACAGTGCACCTTCCACCATAGAAGTACAGCCCTACTTTAACAAAGAATTTAAGGTAAAGTAATAGGCTGAGAAAAAATGAGCAAAAAAAAAGAGAAAAAGAAACTCTGACTATAGAAAACTACTATGTTGACAAGGGACATCAAAATATACACTCAGACAAAGACAACAAAGTCAAAGTTCTTATATCCAAATCTCAAAGAAAAAATGTAAATTGGTCTTAGGCCATGGAAGAGCTCAAAAAGGATTGGGACAATCCAGTAAGAGATGTAGAGGGAAAATTGAGAAGAAATATGAGTGATGCAAGAAAATAATGAAAAATGAGTTAATAGTTTGGAAAAGGTGATAGGAAAAAATGCCGAAGAAAATAATACCTTAAAAATAGATTAGGACAAACAATAAAAGATGTCCAGAAAGCCAATGGATAGAAGACTACCTTAAAAAGCAGAATCTGTCAGATAGAAAAGGAGGTACAAATGCTCACTGAAGAAAATAATTCCATAAAAGTTGGAATGGAGCAAGTAAAAGCTAATGACATTATACAAATCAATAAACAGTAAAAACAAGACCAAAAGAGTAAAAAAAGGAAGACAAGGAGAAATATCCCATTGAGAAACAACTGATCTTGAAAGTAGATCCATGAGAGATAATTTTTAAATCATTGGACTACCTGAAATCCATGATCCAAAAAAGGACCTGGACAATTATCTTTCAAGAAATTATCAAGGAAAATTGCCCCAATATTCTAGATACAAATGGTGAAGCAGAAATTGAAAGAATCCCCTGATGACCTCCTGAAAAAGATCCTGAAATGAAAACTGCCAGGAATATTATAGTAGAATTCCAGAGTTCCTAGGTCAGGGATCAAGTACAGCAAGCATCCAGAAATAAACTAATCATTTATTGTGGAGCCACAGACAGGAGAACACAAGATTTAGAAGTTTCTACATTAAAGGATAAGAGCCTTGGAATATGATATTCTGGAAGGCAAAGGAGCTAGGATTACAACCAAGTATCACCCATCTAGCAAAACTTAGTACAGTCCTTCAAGGAGATGCACATTCAATTAGACTGAGGATTCTTCAGGAAAACACCAGAGCTGAATAGAAAATTTGTCTTTCACATATAAGAGTCAAGAGAAGCTTAAGAAGGTAAGCAGGAAAAGGAAATCATAAGGGACTTAATAAGGTTAAACTTTTTAAAATTCCTACATTGGAAAAAGATATTTGTAACTCACCAGACCTTTCTCATTATTTGAACAGTTAAAAGGAGTAGATAAATAGACACAGAAAGAAAGAAAGAAAGAAAGAAAGAAAGAAAGAAAGAAAGAAAGAAAGAAAGAAAGAAAGAAGGAAAAAAAAGAAAGAAAGAAAGAAAGAAAGAAGGAAAAAAAAGAAAGAAAGAAAGAAAGAAAGAAGGAAAAAAAGAAAGAAAGAAAGAAAGAAAGCAATCAGTAAGAAACAGTTCAATAGTCATGGAGCCACAGTCAGAATAATACAGGATTTAACAACTTCTACATTTAAAGATCAGGGCTTGGAACATGATGTTCTGGAAGGCAAAGCAGCTAGGATTACAAATGATAATCTCCTACTCAGCAAAACTGAGTATAATTCTATAGGGGAAAATATCTTCATTCAATGAAATAGAAGACTTTTAAGCATTCTTGATGAAAAGATCAGAAATGAATAAAAAATATGACTTTCAAATACAAGATTCACGAGAAATATTAAAAGGTAAATTGAAAAGGGAAATCATAGTGGACTCAATAGTTCGAAATTGTTTATATTCCCACATGGGAACAGGATATTTATAACTACTAAGACTTTTCTATTCACTAGCATAGTTATAAGGAGGATATATAGACAAAAGGCACAGGTGTGAGTTGAATATGAAGGCATGATATCTAAAAAAACAAAATTAAGGTGTGAGAGAGGAATGTAGGAGGAAGAGGAAAGGAGAAGTAAAATGGGGTAAAGTATTTCATAAAAGAGGAAAGGAAAAAGCTTTTTGAGTAAAACGGAAAATGGGGTAGGTCTAGGGGAGTGAGAGAACCTCACGCTCATCAGAATTGGCTCAAAAAGGCAATTACATACACGCTCAGTTGGGTATAGAAATCTACAGAAAAGTAGAAGGTGAAGGGGATAAACAAGAGGATGTTATAAAAAGGTAGTCAGATGGGAGGGATACTCAGAAGTAAAAAAAAACCTTTTGAACAAGGACTTCATGAAAGGAGAGAGAAAATAAACTAAACATTGAGGAACAAGCTGGAGGGAAAGGCATTTAGCAATAGTAATCATGAAAAAAAATTTCTGAAGTATTATTTTTTCTTGTAAAGGCTAATTTCTCAAACATATAAGGAAGTAATTCAGATTTATAAAAATAAGTTCCATGATCTAATTGATAAATGATCAAGAGCTATTAATAGATTTCAGATGAATTAATTGAAGCTATCTATAGTCATTTGAAAAAAAGAATCGAACTGACTATGCAAATTGAAACAATTCTGAAGTACTATCTCATACCTGTTAGATTGGTTAATAGGATAGAAAATATAAATGACAAAAGTTGGAGGGGATGTGAGGGAAAAAAGTGAGAAATGAATACACTATTATTGGAGTTACAAACCGATTCAACAATTTTGTAGAACACTTTGAAACTATGGCCAAAGAGCTATAAAACCATGCATACTCTTTGATGTATCAAGTCCGCTACTAGTTACACATCTCAAAAGACATTTTAAAAAAGACGTATATATTCAAAAATATTTATAGCAAGTCCTTTCAGGGTGCAAAAAATTCAAATTGAGAGGATACTTAGTAATTGGGGGATTGTTGCATAAGTTATTGTATTATAGAATACTACTGTACTATAAGAAATGACGACGTTCTCAGATAAACATAAGAAGACTTAGATGAACTGATGGAAAGGAAAATGTACTGTGTACAAAGTAACAACAATGATGTGAGATTATTAGCTATAAATGACTTAGTTCTTCTCAGCAATACAATGATACAAGACAACTCTGATGTATATATGTTGAAAAATATTATCCATCCTCAATAAAACAGTTGATGATCTCTGAATACAGATTGAAGCATCCTTATTTTAAACTTTCTTCATTTTCTTGAAGCGTTTCTTTGTTTATATTTTCTTTCATATTACTACTGTTAAGGAAATATTTTGCACAACTCCACATGTATATCGTATACTGAATTGTTTGCCTTCTCAGTGAAAGGCTGTGGTGAAGGAGGAAGGGAGATAATTTAGAACTTAAAGTTCTAAAAATGAATATTTGAAATTATTTTTGCACATAACTAGGGAAAACATTTAAATAAAATGTGAAATTTGTAGGAAATCTTATATATGTAATCTCCTAAAAATTTCACATTATATATATAATTTATGATCAAATAGGCATTCAATAGATACTTAAGAATATCCAAGTCCTTACTACATGCTAGACCCTGTGCTCAGTGTTGGAGACAGGGAGAAATAGTTCAGTCATCCTTCTCCTTGTAAAAAGAGTGTTATATTTCGGACTATCAAATATTTTATCTTTTGATTTGAGAATAATACAAGGTCTGGTGGATGTACCTTTTTCTCCTCTGTGATTCAAAAATGGATAACTGTATCTTCATAATAATTTATAAAAATCTATTTAAAATATGATTTTGATAATCAGCCACAATTTAATGTTTTCTTTTAGCTCAGAATTGGCATAGTAGGTTGCAATTTGCTCCATAAACTTAAAAAAATAGACTTTTAACAAACTATATCTCACACATGATTCCCCAAATGAAACTTGTCAATCAATCCAATATGGATTACTATTGTTTATAGTTTCTAATAGAATTGTAGGCAGCTTTCAATTAGACAGTACAGGACTACCTACATTATAAGTGACAAAAAACTGGCAAATGTAATTCTTCTCACTTTAAAACTCTAATCTCAATATACACTTCTAATACGCCCGAGAAACAAAATACCTTGGATTAGTGAGCATGGTAAACTCCATAAAGTCTGTGTATTCCCATTCAATTTCAACAATTAGATAAAGCTAGATTTATTGGCAAATATATATATATATATATATATATATATATATATATATATGTATGTGTGTGTGTGTGTAATTTCTACCTTATATAAACTAAAATTTAAAGTGACACATTTACCATAAACCTTTGCTTTAAATTTAGTTTTGCTTCCATTTTTTTTGATGTCCATTAAATGACTAATGTGGAAAACACAATGATATACTGACTTGCTTTAAATTATTCTAAAAAGCCACTGTGTAAGAAGAGAGAAGATGAAAAATTGGCAGTTTGGGGCTTGTCAAACCCTATTAGTCAATTTTTACTTCATTTGCCTCTTGTTGTTCCTGTATTCATGAATATTTTCTCATCATATTGACATATTCAAATCTCTGAACAGTCAATAAGGGTCTCACCTGACCTGGTGGACCTCTAGAGATTTGAAAATATGTGTTCATCAGTGAAATGAGCAGTGCCTTGGAAGACATACTTTTTAATATGGTTGATCCATTATGAACTTCCGATGCATTTTTCCACTGTCAGCAATATCAGAATGATATACAACTTAAAAAAAATTAAACAATTATTCAGATGCAAATAAAGATGACATTACTGAAATGTTTGTTTCTTCCTCTTAAAAGAGAGGCATATCTGGAAGAGTTCTTCATAATTTTTTTCTTGATTTAGACATATGATTTTTATCTTCATGGGGATTGTGACTCCTAGAAAAATAGTTGTTGTTGTTGATAACTTGGCAGATTTTATCATGGGGGCATTGGGTAGGAATGACTGGGCCACATTTCTGCTTATGTTGTCAAATGATATATCAAACATATTTATAGCAATTCATGCATTATGTCACTGATTACAATCAGACTGTGGGACACTCAAAAAGAAAAAAATGAAAGAATATATATATTCTCGAACAAATAATATAACTTAATTATTTATGGTGCCTTTCATACCAACTCTATTTAATCATTTTAAAATAAGAGCTTAAGTTATGAAAATGAATGTCAAACTTTTAAGTGAAAAGCTTTTTGTGTGATTGCCTATGACCTACAAAGTTAAATTAAATGTAGGATGTAATACCTGAAGACACATAAGGAAATTAAATACATATCTTCTTATATTTTCTCAATAGAATTGAAAAAGATATAAATGAAACAGACATATTTCAAGATTTGGATAATTTCTAAGCCTATATCAGTAAATGTGGTGGGGGAAGAAGAATGATTAAGGAAGTAGTTTAAATAATTCAACCACAAAGCAACATTTGCTTCAAAAAATAGTTATTACAAGAAGTAAATTTTATCTTGGATTATCTGAACAATTAGATGTCAGCTAGCTACCTAGATTATGGAGAGATGAATAAAATCATTTCATGAGTATAAGAAACTAATTATTTTACTTTACCCTTCTTGCCATTTACATATTTGGGGGCATGTTAGTAGCTGGTTTTTACACCTTCATTAGGACACTAATTTAAGTCAAGATGTTATCTGTTGAAATTTATCAAACTTCAGATATATTTACTTTCTTTTCTTCTATATGTAGTTTTCCTTTTACACACACACTCACACACACACAAATAAAGAAGAAAAAGGCATGATTGATCATTTTAGTAACAATTTTAGTGAGAGTAAATAATTGTTTAATGCATTTCCTTTTTTTCTTCTTCTAAGATATAGAGATTTGGCCTATGGTATTACAACCTTGGATTGCCATTGTAATGAACTGCTCAGACTCCAGTGCATATTTTGGTGAATTAAGGACATTCAGTCTACTTGTAGTAATATCAACAGTATTCCAAAATATGCAATAAATTTAATAAATTTCAGGTTGCCTAAGAGAGTAAGAAAGCTATTCAGTCACTCATATAACCTTATTAACCCTGGATAATCACGCCACTGGCTATGGCAGTAAATAAAGGAAATTATGGCTCATTTAATCTTTTAAAAATTGGTAAACACTTGAAGCATTAAAGGAATGGACCCTTCAAAGCAGAATAATTGAACCTATTGCTTTCATTGCTTTAGTGAATTTATTCACTACTGCTATTTTTTTTTCAAAATTCCTGTCAGCAAGCCCTAAAGATCAATGCCAGTGAAATATTCTGTTGACAATTTAACCTCCATTTCCCCTAGAATTTCGTAGTTTTAATACCAATAGAATTTACATCTCACCTGATTGATCCAGGAGTAAATTAACTGGCAAATAAAAGCAATTGTGTGGTGTTGTTAATGCATTCTCAGGAGAGGAATCCCTTGCTCTTTATTTGTTTTAAGGAGAAAGATGTACATTAAAATAAAATAAACTCTGTTTATGAAATTATTTTCAGTAAAATAACAATCTGCAGTTGAATAGTGCATTAACAATAGTACTTGGGGATAAAGTTAGGGGAAGTGTAGTTTTGTGATTTTACAGATGTAGAGAACTCTCAAATGAAGAACCTCCTTCCACAAATACCGGCCACCACATTCTCTGCAACTTAAGGACTTAGAGAGTTGTCTAGAGCTCTAACAGCTGAACTGACTTGCCCAGAGTAATTATATGTCATTTAACAAATGTATCTGGCAAATGGAGAGACTAATTTCCCTTCTCAGTTTGTACAACTTACTGCTTGCAAAGAAGAAACTTCAGAGTCTAACCAAGACAACACACCTAAATACTTCGACATCCCAGGATGAAGGAACTTGGTGTTGTTGCTTTGATTTTTTTAAAGGACTGTGCTGCCATAGAACTCAACCAAACACATATTTAAGTAGTAGAGACAGTAGAGAAACGTTTTTACTAAGAAGTTGAGTTGCATTATAGAATATTTTCCCTAAACAGGCCAAGAATATAAGTGCTAGAAGTCCAGAGTCATGACTTGCCTCAGGTACATGGATTTCTCTGCTTCTGTGCCTTCTTAACAGATTTCTGTAAGTCTCTCACTCACTCTTCCTTATGGATACTGCAGACAGGTATAGACCACTAAAGACTTTCCAGTTAATCCTGTTTTCCTAAACAATCAGGCTCTTCACATGATGTCCATTAACTTGATTAACAAAAATAGACTGATTTTGATTACCATTTTTTCACCTTTTTTTCTTCCTTCTCCTTCCCTCCTTTGTAACTCTGTGTATTTTATTTTATGCATTTAAAAATATTCTGAACAGAAGTCCCAGGATTTCACTAGACTGTCAAAGAGATCTATGACACAAAAGTTATAATACATTATACAAAACACTGAAAAAGGAAGACTTATTAATTTTGAAAGCTTCAAAAAAGTAGATCTTACAAACTGTTCTTGTATTTATACCCTGAGTATTATTTCTAATGTGCAAAGTGAATGCTTCTTTCATCACCTTATACTATGTAGACCTGGTCTGTGAAAAATGATGAAATTTTTGTCCTCTCATCTACACCTTTTGTGACAATAGTAAGAAAGTAAAATGATCTACTAATTTGTTTGTCCATATAAGTCGTTTGTGCATTATTTAGGATGAAAACCTCAAAGGTCCAGAGTAAAAGGAACATATTCCCAGGGAAAAGGAATTTATTGTTAAATAAACAATCTTCTCTACCCAAAATTAAGATTAAAAAGAAATGTAAAAAAAACCTCTCACACAAATTTCTACAAGAGATCTCTCTGAATGAATCAATTATCTGTATTCAGGAAGGAAGGGAAAAATCAGAAAGGATAAGTTGGGTTTATGGTATATCTGGAAGCTTGACTACCTCAGACACCAAAAAAATAGGGGAAATTTGTATGCTGTGTTATGCTTAGAAAGAGCCTCAGGTAGCTGTAAAGAATTACAATTTTTTTCAATGGATAAAAGAGGTCAGAAATAACCTTGTTGCTTGCCTGACAGTTCTCCAATGGGGGACTTCATTTTCCTCCACACTTCAATGGTTTCAACCATAACAATGCAGTGTTTTTCAACCAAGGTACAGTTTTCTGGAGACAGGATGACTCTCTTTAGCTAAATTTCATCTTTTGATGTCTGATTACTATATCAGATATCAAAGAATACTTGTGGTTTTTTTTTTGCAATTTGGGAAAAAAAGAAAAGAAGGAAAAAAATTGGCCCTACCCTTCATCATATATCAAAGTAGTTGTAATGTTCATTGAAGCAAATTTTATCCAGAAGAGAATCCTTATTTCAAACTGAAGTGCAATAAATATGTATTATTTTCTCACCATGTACCAGGCATGATTGTAGCCCATCAATTCTTACTGAATGAAACAGAAACATACATTTTACTATCTTTTCTCAAGAAGGGTAGAATCTAGTAAGCAATATAAAGCTTGTATTAGCAAGTGTTTAACCCTTGAAACATATCTGATGCATTTTCATTTCTGTTTAGAGGTGAAAAAAAATCAAAATGGGCCTTTCTGGGTTCTGAGATCCACCTAGTTTTCTGTTTTAGTTGATTATGTTTGACTTTAGAATTGAGACCTAAACAGTTATGTCTTCTTAAACTCTAACTATTTATGTGGTAATTTAGGCAGCAGTACATAACCTCTATGTAAATGCATAATGAGTAAAATTTGTACCAAGAGTGAGAGGGAAGAAAGACACTATCAGATGTAAGGATGGCTCTGCCACCAACAGAAACTCTGGGATGTAACAAGCTCACTCACTTCTAGGTGAAAATTCAGTTTTGAAATGAAGTGTACCAGAAGGTAGCACCATAAAGATCCCAGAAAAGGTTCCTGAAATTCATATAGCATATAAGCAAAGACATTATATCTGATTAAAAAGATGAACCTTTATTAGCTATTATAGTGTATTCTAGGCCTAGTGTTAGGTATCATTATTTTAGGGATGCAAAAATCCATATACCTCATAGTTTCCACACTTTTAAAGGTGGGCTAATACAACAGATATTAATATATAAGCATCTAATCAAGTGCACATTATCACAAAGAAATTGGTCTTGCTTACATGCAAATATACCAGAAGACAAATTAATTATAGATCAAAAAGAGACTGAGACAGACAGAAAGACACACACACACACACACACACACATACAGAGAGTGAGAAAGAGAGAGAGAGAGAGAGAGAGAGAGAGAGAGAGAGAGAGAGAGAGAAAGAGAGAGAGAGATATGATTTTTTTCTAGTAAATCATATAATACTTAGGTATCTAAGAATGATAGTTCCAGATTTACCTAATGAATCCTTAAGGATGCAGATGACCAGAAAATTCCTCCAGATGAAGCCCAACATTCTAGTACCACCTCCTGAACTACTTGCCCATTTTCCACTTACATCAGATAGGATGATTCCCCAAGCATCTGAACGCTATTCCCTACTGGGTTTTAAACAAGTCTTATAGATGAGCTTTCTACCAGTGTACTTACAATTACCATGAGTTAGTCAGACATAGTTCTTAAAATGGTTATTTACTAAGCAAATATATCTGGGACAATTGTAGAAATATCACCTCAACTGATACCACACTCTCCCTTTTCACCTACACAGACCCTGGCAAGAGTGTCTCAAAGTTAGAGAGCATATATGATTGAAAAATAAACTAATAGATTCAAGTTTCCAGGAATTCTTCCCCCTGCCTCCTTCCTTATGCAATCCACATTGAGTTTCCTTAGGTATATGTCTCTACTAAGCACCAAGAGTTGGTTCCTTTTAAGGGTCATTAAGTAGCCTTGTCTTAGAGTGTAGGGGCTTGAATCATCTAAAGAAACAGTCCAAGCATAATGAGAAGGTATTCAGATTCCAAAGAAAGGAGCTGATCATGCCAGTATGGCACATAAGCTCTCTCTGTCTCTCAGTCTCTCTCTCTCACTTTTCCTGTCTATCCTAATGAGACAGATAGATAACTGTCTCTATCTCTATATATCAATATCCATATCCATATCCATATCCATATCCATATCCATATCTATATCTAGCCTATATCTCTATCTACATCTATATCTATATCTATCTATATCTAATATATGTATGTATATATATGCATATATATATATATATACATCTACATCTATACCTATATAGCGATCTATATAGCTTCTGTTCTCAGTGACTGATGGTTCTGATGGATCTCTTTATCTCACATACTTGCCCTTCAACTCTTTTGCCCAAGTACTCCTTTGTTGGAACTGCTCCACCACTAAACTGCTGCTGTGGATCTATGGGGTTCTACACTTCCTTCTTGTAGTATATAAAGGGCTACAATTTTCTAATTATTTGAGCCAATACAAAATTATTTCCTATGCAGTATCACCCTTCATTCAATAAACAAAGCAGTTCAGTCATCCCCAACTTGGATAACATTTGTCCATAACTAAATGTATACTGTTAACCTAACAATAATATGTTTTCTGGAACAAGTTCTAGTTGATATGAAAACTGGAAAATTTTCAGCATGGAAATTCTTCTTCTTCTTCTATAAGTTTAGTCATTTCTGACTTCTCATTACCCCAATTAGGGTTTTGCTGGCAAAGATACTGGAGTAGCTTGCCATTTTTTTCTTGAGCTCGTCTTACAGATAAGGAACCAAGACAAACAGGGTTAATTGCCTTGTCCAGTATCAAACAACTAGTAAGAGTCTGAAACTATATTTGAAGTCAAGAATTCCTGACTTCAGAACCAGCAGTCTATTCATTGTGCCACTTAGCTGCCTATAATTGGAAACTGAGGAACACTACAAAAGAGGGTTTAAGAATTTAATTTATTGGCTAGACTTAAATAAATGTTGGAGAAAATGTTAATAATGCAGGTTAAACCATTAAACTGTCTTTATTTTTTTGAGAACTGGTTGGTAAATTTTTATCATATATTCCCTCCCCATAATGCACTACATAACAAAATGATCATATACATCTATCATTCATATGCAATCACATAAAAATAATTCCAAATTATAGGTCAATAAAAAGTATTCATAAGCTGGAATAATATAGTACTTTAATACTAAAAAATGTTTTGCCTATAAAGAACCTGTGAATAAGTAGGACAAATATTATAATGTCTTGATATTCCATACCACATGTTCTTGAAACAAAAAAAAAAGACACAGAATTCTATGGTTCACAAATACTGTAGTAGGTAATCTTGAACTCAGTCTTCAGGGTTTCTATCCTGGTGTGTCTATGTCAAGTCAATAAATATGTATCAAGCATTTATTAGCATAGTGTCCCAGACACTGTGCTGAGGGGTAAGAAAAATACCTAAGAAAGATCGCCCTTGTCAAGAAGGTGATTACATTCTGATGGTTACAGACAATACATAAAAGGAAACTGGATTTGGAGGAGGGAGAAGGTCCTGGTATAGGGCCATGGAAGACAAAGTCTGGCAAATTAGTAGTGGAGCCTGGAGAGAAATGAAAACATGACTAGCCTGGACATTTTCCTTCAAATGAAATTTCTTTTTTAAGAACTGTATTTTATTTTTTTCCAACTACATGTAAAGGCAAATTTTAACATTGATTTTTTACAAAATTTTGAGCTCCAAATTTTCTCCTCCCTTTCCTTCCCTCCACCCCACCAAGACAGAAAACAATTTGATATAGATTATGTATCTGCAATCATGTGAAACCTAGTTCCACTAAATGAAGGTTCTAATGGGATAGGTCCCATTGGAAGAGAATTAGCAACCAATCTACAGTGTATGCTTTCATACAGTCTTCCTCTCCCAAAGTCTCACTGTACACCTGGGACTTTGATATTCTAGACTTCTTCAAGCACGCATGTCTTCTCTGTGATCTTCACTGATTTTTCCTTTACCATAGAATTCACCATCCTTTATAGCAATGTGCTATTTTTATTTTTTTTTAGTCATAGAACTTTTTCCTCTTGTTTCTGTTTACATAATTCTGCACTGGTTTTTCATTCGTTTCTTCTTTTCTAAGCTTGATTATTTACCATAGCCTGTCTACCTAAATTTTTTTACACTGTTTATATTTCCAGTATTCATCAGGGAAATTTTATCTCTATACTATCTTCCCTTTTTTTCCACACATATGGCTCTTTTCAGTCATTGCTTAAACTAAGGTCATGTATCTGCATTCCTTTCTTTTCTATCACAAAGTGAAAGAAACAATAATTTTATACAGGTAGCCTATATATTTATTTCTGTCTTCCTTCCTTTGGGCATATTCCTAGTATTTAGAGAGACGATATTTCTTTCCAATTAAAATATAAACTTACATGATATTCAATAAAAACGCTGTCTTCAAAAGTTTAATATAGTCTTTTATAATGCATCAAAAATTTAGCTTTTAATAAATTATCAAAAAATCACTACAAAATTCAATGATTTAAGGTTACATTATAAAATTTAAAACACATACCCATAGCCTTTCTGGTAATATTTATTCTTGTTGAGATACATCAATTTCAAATAAACGGGCAAATTGTATGAAATATTGTAATGTTCAGAAAAATTTAAATTCAAAAGCATATACATATATATCTTTAATTTAATTTGAATATAAGAAAAATAACACAATCATTTTGAATCTTCCTGGACATAAAGTATCATGCAAATTTTCCCATTTCAATTACTTAATAGTTAAAAATAGCCAAGGAATACAACTGAAAACCTTCAAATGTTCTCTTCTGCCAAGTTGAATGTCAAAACCATATCCCTTACCTAATATGGTGGTGCTATTGTTCATTTTCATTAACTGTTCTATTAGTATTCACAGGCACTAAAGTCCAAACACCATGCAGTAGTAGCTATAAAAGCAGCTTTTGGAAATTATTCTTGCTTCTGTGCTGTTGATGTACCAAGGGATTTACAAGAGTCAATAGAAATTAAAATTCTGAATTTTAAAAGTGATATAAAGGGTTATTCTGGGAAAACAGTCATATAACAATATTACTGGATAATTATTGCCCATTTAAAGAACCCAGCTAAACATTACTAATCTGAACTTGGAAAAAGAGGATTTGGGGTAGCCATGCTTAGTCTATTAAGGTAAACTTGGCACACATTGGCCACAATGTGTTAAGGCACTGAACTTTAATAAAGATAAAGTAAAATGTAATTTGCTATAGAGAATCAACCAGTAAAGGTAATCTCAATGATGTCAGAAAGGGAAGATGAATAAGGAATAGAAAAAAATCTTGTTAGCCCATGAGATGCAAATTTAAAAGGAAATAATCTTAAGGTATAAGGCTATATGGTGATTCTTGTTCACTTTTATATGGCATTTTGTCACTTATAAATTATTTGTCTGACAACATCCATATAAGGCAAATAGTGCTATATTATAATCCCTACTTTACAGATGGAAAGGAAAAAAAATCACTAGGATTCAGAAGTGATGGATAGCTTTCCCTAACCATAGTTATTCTACCGAAATTTCTGCCATTGCGCTTTAGACTTCCATATCCTTACACAACAGTAATTAAATCAATGTACCACTACCTTTGGACAATGCATATAATACTAGCCATCACTGTACAGAAAATTTAAGGAGTTAAAAGTGAATGTAAAACTGAAATCAAAATGACTTTTCTCACTCTCCTTCATAAACAGCCTAAGGGCCTCTAGTGGGTCCATATAGAATGTCAGACTTGTTATTCTTAGGAAATAAATGGCTCTGAACTCCCTTGAAAATTTCTGCTTTGGAAAGTTTGTAACTAGCAAAATCTTCAGATAAATGGCATATATTATATTCTCCTAGCTAAAGAGAGATTCTCTAATGCGTGAACAGGGTTTAGAATTCCCAGCCTATAACTTGAAAACAAGCAAACAGGCAAACCTCTGTCAACGACCTTCTAAAAAGCAAAAACCAGCAGGGCTAACCTGTTGCACACTCTAAAGCTCCAACAAAGAAACACAAAGAAATGCACATGCTTCCTTCAAAAAAGAATGTTTATTGGCAACAAAACTAGGTCAGCAAAATAAGATAAAATAAAATAAAATACATCTTATAGCAGCATAAATGAGTAAGTTCAGAAAAAGGCCCTAATCATGCCAAGCGAAAGTGGATAAAGGGAAGGGAATAAAAATCATTAGTTCTTCCCTTCTCCAAATTCCTCATGACACTTCTGCTTTTAATATTCCAACTAAATGGGGTGAGAGTCACCACAAGTATGGTGGTGGTGGTGGTGGTGGAGAAAGCAGACATACTTTACTTTTTCTCTTAATGTGCTAGATAGGAGTGTGCTGCATTCCAATTCAACTGGCTAAGGAAAGCTCACTGCCAAATTTTCAATTTGAGTATTTAGACCTTGTTGCTATTTTTGTTCAATTGTGTCTGATTGTTCACAATCTCATTTGAGCTTTTCTTGCTAAAGATACTGGAAGAGTTTGCCATTTCCTTCTCTAGCTCATTTGTCAGGTAAAGAAGCTCAGGCAAACAGGAGTAAGTGACTTGCCCAGAGTCATATAGTTAGTACATGTCTGAAGTTGTATTTGAATTCAGAAAGAGGAGTTCCTCACTTTAGGTGAAGATCTCTATCCACTGTGTTACCTAGTTGCCCCTTACACTCAGAAATGGGCAAATGTTACAAATCAAAGTGTGACTTACAGTTCTGGTAATTAGCAGACTAAAGGAAGTTTTGGAGAAAATATTATTGTTAAAAAAAACCCCTTAATATATGCCATGTGTGTATGTGTGCATGTATGTATGTGAGTGTGTGTGTGTTTCCTGATAGCTGGTTGCTAAATATTTACCAGCATGCCACAACTGCTACCTTTTCTAAGCACTTCCTTTTATAAGAGTGCCTTTCACAACTTTTTGTCACTCTGCTGCTACCACAATTAGAAAAGAGACTGTTTCCCCATCTCTCTTAGTGTCTAATTCCCTTTCATACATTTTCCAAGAAATTACACCTTTCCCAAAACATATATGTCCTTCCCATTAAAGATGAGAAAAATCTTAAAATCTCTAAAATTTCATTCTCTAAATGAAATTCCACATTTTCTATATATGCAGAGGAGGAGCAAACTTTCCTCCTTTTGAGAGGGGCATTACATGTGCGAAGTTCCTTTACCCAGTGACTTGATGCATCATTTCTAAGACACTGCTTAGAACAAATATGTTCCTTAATGGCAGAAATAATCACTTTTACAGGATTTTATTCCTAGCATTTAGTTTAGTAGTTGACACAGAGTGCTCAATAAATGCTTTTTTGCATGTGACCTTGGGCAATTCACTTAATGTCTCTGAGTCTCATTTTCTTTATCTGCTAAATGAGAGGGTTGAATTGGATGACTTCTGTCACCCCCAGTTCTAAATTTACATAGTGCCTTGTTATCCCCAAGAAATAGAATTGGGATTTTTGCTTTTTCCTTTTCAATTTTCAATGCAGGGATATAAATCTCTAACCTGAGAAACAGAAGCATGGAATCTCAGAGTCCAGGAATATAAGGCAAATATTGTGTCCAGTCCAGAAGAGAAGCCCTGAGAAGCTAAGTTGTGGAATGATAGCCCAGTGAAGCTTTTGACTTTAACTGGTGAGACTGATTTTAAGTATGAACTGAGATTTTCCACGAGTCTAGTCTGCTACCCCAGGTCAGAGACTAAGGTGCTGGCTATGTGGGTATCTGTATGGATTTTGCCTCTGAGATTTTAAAGAAGTAGTTTTATGTTTGATTTTGCTATATCTTTGAATCCAGTATTCTATTGTAAAAATGTATTTGTTATTAAGTTACTAGATTGACTTGGATTTCTAATTAGAGGATAACCAAAAATGGTGGGAACACAATCACTGGAAGATAGAGCCAATGACAGAGAAGGGAATCCCCACTATAATGTAACTCAGAACCCTGGTGGAGGGAGGGAGGAAGAAGAAGACCTGGCTATCTTCAGGTAGGGCCAGAGCTAAACCATGACATACATACATAGAAAGTTGATCATAATCTCAAAGCAAGTACAGTGTGGAAAGAGTAAAGAAAAGAAGAATTAAAAGAATAACAGGAAAGGCCTATTGTAGGCAGGATTTGAGCTAAGTCTTGATGGAAGCCTTAGAAATCTCAAGAAAAATCTGTATCATGCTACTTCATGGTACAGAAAATCTTACTCAATACTGTTAATTGCAGGAAAAGATTAGGAGGTATATTCAATTCTCAAGTGAGCTATACTGACCATTTATATTACAACTAGATTCTATACTTCTAATTTCTGCATCTTGCTGCCCCAACAAACATTTGTGCATGCATGCATGCAAACACACACACAAACACTCACACACACACACACACACACACACACACACAGAGGTAACATCCACCTCCCCATACCCTATCCCCTCGCCCCACCGTGAAAATGGTAATGACATAGAGACTATTGCCTTAGAGGGAGAAAGTTGCATAAAGCCTGTGTTTGGTAGCCAGAAGAGACCTAAAAGATTTTAATTCAATGTCACACAATTTTCATGGTGTCTTTAAAATTAACTGATGCCACTGAAAGAAGCCAAACTACTATAAAAGCCCAGCATCTCCTCACAGCAGGAGCTCTGTTCAAAACTACCTTGCTCTCTCTAGATATATAACCAGAAAGGTTTCCTCTCTTGACTTTCATTAACTTTGTCAAGGTAACTCTGGACTTCATTTTTCCCCCTCTTGAAAGCATAAGATTACATTTAATAGGAATGCAATATAGAGTTACAGAAATAGATGAATGCTGTACTTGCAGAGAGAATCCTCACATTACAAGGGGTTAATCAGTAGAACTGAGAAATGTCATACTTTTCCAGACTGAATTCAAAATTTTGATGTAAAACACATTAATACAAAGCACACATTATATGTGCTTGTGTGTACACATATTCTCATTGTTTTTAGATTAAACATTGCCAGAAAAAGATTGTCTTATGGTCTTTTAACCAGTGCTATGATTTTTAGTAGCTATTGTTAATAAACATAAGGATTTACATATAAACTGAATATAAAGCTCACCATTTGTGATTTATCTAAGCTTTTCCTAACTTACAGCTTATATATCTATCTAGTGTCTATTCCTTAGGGAAACTTGTCCTTCCCTCTCAATATTTAACACATGCTATCCTCTTTTTCCCCCAGAAGTTTTCAGGTGTAGATTGTAAGGTCTTTGAAATCCTAGACTATTTACATATTATCTTGTATATAATAGGCATTTAATAAATGTTAGATTGAATTGGACTGCATTACAGAACGTTCAAGTGACTGTATATTTTCTCTAACAATTTCTTAGCTACATGTTTTCCATGATGTTATAAACTTGTTATAGTCAAATGACTTTGTCATAATTTTCTTGTATACATAGTGATGTTTATCACAGTCATAGACACACAATAGCAAATAATAAATAGCTGCTGGTTGATTAATCAGTGGTAATTTAAGGTTATTATTCAAATTCTAATATTTTTTCAATCAAACATATGAGCAAAAAGTTTGTATCTATTTTGTATTAATCACTGAACATGCAAAGATAAGTGTGAAATGGTTCCTGAAATCAGGGAGATTATATTCTAGTCAGGCTGAAACAACAACAAAAATCATGCGTATATACAACACATGGTATAGATTTATAAACTCTTATGTACTAGACTGGATGCAAGGAACTGGGGATGTAGATACAAAGAAGAAAAATAATCTCCATTCTCATAGAGTTCTGCAGAGTTTGTTAAATAAAAGGTAGTTAGGGATGGAACATTCCAGCCTCAGGAAAGGCTTTGTGCAGAAAACATTGTACATTGTGTTCAGTCATGAAGAAAGTAAGGAAGTTTCTGACACAGAAGTAGAGAGGGAATTAAGAATGGATAGACCCTCAGTTCCAAAGATATTGAAACTGGTTATAGAGGAATGGTAGGTGAGCTAGTTTTGCTAGGCTATAGAGTCAAGGATAGAAAATAATGTGTAGTAAAAATGGAAGGGTAAGTTGGAACCAGGCATATAGATTGGGAACATCAGGGATGGGACTTAAACTTAGTGGGTCTGACTTTGAGTTAAGCATCAGTTCCATTTCACCTCTCCTACACCTACCAATGTAAACATAAGCTAGGAGTGACAGAAAAAGAAAAGATAAAGCCTTATGTCCCTGGGGTTATCTGCCACAGTTCTTCATTTGGCAGTTCTACAAAAAAGTGAAGATAACATTTTCTTGAAATCACGGTTTGATTCACAAAATTTTAATTCATTTTTGAAATCTATATTTCATAATTCTCAAAGTAATTTTAATAGCTGTTTCATATTAGGTCAAAGCCTTTTGAACTAAAATTTCTAGCTCAAAGTGCTAGCATAAGTCTACTGAAAAAAAAGAGCTTTTAATACTGAAATGAGTATAGCAGTTTGCATAGTGTACATGGATGGTTGTTAGGCTATAAGGAGGGATTGTGAAAAGGAGATTTAAAAGTAGTTATTGACTAGTGTTAATTATCATAAATTCTATGGAATTAGTTTTTTTAATACTAAGTTAGAAATTCAGAAAGTCTGCATATTGATTTTGAATTTCTTTTGTGGTTGCCAAAAATGAGAGGTAAAATAATTACCCACCAATTTAGAAATCTCCCTGCAAATTACAGCAGACATATGTAAGGAAATATTATAACAAAGTAAAAGAATGGTTTGGAAGAAAACAGAGAAACATAGAAAGACATGAACTGAAGCAGAGTGAAACAAATAGAAAAGATGGAAAAGTAAGATTAGTAAGATCATATATCTTATATATTTGTGTACGTATTCATACATATCTGTACACATATGTGTATGTGTTAATGAAGACATAAGCATGTGTTGTGCTAATTCTCATTCTACTAATGTTCTTTACTAAAAACACTTTAATAATATTGATGCTATGGGTGATCTGTGATCTCAATGGCATCATCATTCTACTAGAGTAGCATGTAAACCTTTATACTTTTTTCATTCTGTGCGGTTCTTGTCTATGTATTCTTATATAACTTGTATTGATAACTACACTTTTTTTGAAAGCAATCCCCTAGTTCTTAAAAAAAAATAAGTAAACATAAAGCTTGCAGTTTGAAATTCATCTCTTCACCATCGTTGTTTCTACATCAACTTCACATTGTCCTAACAAACTACTTTTCTTAGTGGCTATATACTATTGTGATGACATCTTTTACCCAACTTTTTATGTTCAGTTTTTCATTGGTATTATAATGCAGCCAAATTTACATTCAACATGAACTTTATCCTTAGCCTTTACTTGACCTTTATTTTTTAAATTCCAGAGACTCTGGTAGTAACAGATTCAGACATATAGCATTTCCAAAGAAATATTAGAAATAAATTAATTAGGACTGGTTTCAGGGAAAAATCCTGGGACCATTAAGAGCCCTGAGAGAATTTCCCACATACCACATAGGCTATTCTTCCATCATTTCTGATGCAGGTAATTTCAGATCCAACCTCATTGTCTTCCTAAGACATCTGTATGAATAAGCCATTTCTGTGGGCTACCCTTTCCATTTCATATTGATAGGCACCCTTCATTGACTTGTTTGTTTTTAATTTCTTATAAAAATAGTCTGCACAATTTTAGATGTTATGTACAACATTTAAGTCCGTGAAAATTTTGAGCTTTTGACAAAATTCCCAGAATATTGTTCAGAAATAGGAATATCTACAGTACAAACACATCTATATATCTATTTCTAGTTGTTATTTCATACTGGAAAATTTTGCATGACAGTAGAAAATACTTTACCTTTGGGGAGCACCAATTTCTTAGTTTAATTTGATATTTCTTGATATTTCTAATAAGATGATCATCAGAAAATCTCATGTAGGAAATGGTGCTTTGATAGCATATGACTTCATAAGAGATGGTTAAAGAAGGGATGCATTCTAAGCCCAGGAATCAGTTTATGCAATTTTACAAGTTGTATAGCCATTTAAAAAAATTTCCTTTCTTTATCTAGACTATGTTTGAGGTTATGCAGGAATTAATTTGTCCTAGCTAATAAAAGTCTGTTGTAAATTTTTCAATGTTATTATTTACAACTTGAAAATCAGAAATACTATAAATCAAGACTTACTTGATATTTTTTATAGATTTTAAGAATGATGGTAAGATTACACTTAAAATTGTGCTACATATATATATTTTTCAGAACCAGTTGTTATGTGCTCCAGCACATCCCTGTTTATATCACATATGCCCATCAAATACAAATGAAATAATATTTTAGAATGTTTTGTTATCTGTCTTAATAAGCATATGTAAAATTGAAGAGTCAAACAGTCAAACATTTGAAGTTAGAAATGACCTCATCTTATGAATATAGAAAGTGAAAATTAAAGTAAAAGTATCTAAGAATAAATGGTCAGTACAAGTGATCCAAATCTAGCAACTTTAGTAAACACATTTTTCCAAGCTACCATTTCTGTTCCTAGAAATATTTTAATATCTCATAATCAGTCTCTCCCAGAAGCAGTCATGAATTTTTGTTCCCTAATAGTCTATTTGTTCAGTGGAAATATTTTGCATATTTTCCCTTGCTAGAGAATGGAAAGCAAACATTTATTTTCTTAATATGGGAAAAAATAGTGACATTATGAACCCATCAGGTCTGGCATTAAAGAGGAGGACAGCATATTGATTTCATAAACAGAAAGTTAGTACAATTTATGCTAATATAACTTGTTATTTTTTTAGGCCTAGCATCATAATTTGCATTTAAAAATCCAAATTTTATTGTTACCCTATATTTATACTTTTATAATAAGTGATTATACATAGTTCAGAAACTTTGGTGGGGAAATGAAAGTCAGTCTCTTCTGTACATTTTCATTAGGGTTAAGCTTTCATTAGAGTTAGGATTAAGATGTAGAGTTAGACTTGATGTGTTAAGATCAGGGTTATGGTTAAGATTAGAGTAGCAGGTACTTGTAGACTTTGGTTTAGAGTAGGAGGCATTTAGAATCAGAGTTGAAGGTGGAAACTGTGTAGGAGGCACAAATTCAAGGTTAAATTTAGGATTAAGATTGAGGTTAGGATTAGGTAAAATTAAGGAATATGCATTCAAAAGTATAAATAATTATTTTAAGGGCTGTCAAATATTCTCAAAAATAACATTAGTGGTTTTCTTATTTTGTATAAATCAAACACTTTAACATTGGTTTTAAATTTAACAGTAGTACTTATTTCAGAGGTATGATGGATTGGTTAAAAATTATACAGCTTGGTTTTGTACTTAACTCCAATAGATTTCCCTAGTCTTTCACTATGGTGAATCAGGTCAATTGATAAGTGCATGATACCTATGGAGCTCAAATTCTTGATTTGTGCCTTTTGCCTAATTCTTCTTATTTTTGCTTTTTTTGTCAAAGACTAGAACCCATCTTAAAGAGCTTAATAAGAACTTGTTTACTTCTTAGCAAAGTATTTCCTGTTGATTGAGATATGTCCTATATAAACATATATGTATATATACATAAATATATACATATGCATTTTTATCTGTGTGTATATATAATAAAATAAATATTTATATATTACATATATATTTATACATATATTTTATATGTAATAAAATATATAGGTATATAGATAGATAGATATAGATTAGATAGATAGATAGATAGATAGATAGATAGATAGATAGATAGATAGATAAAATAAAATCTTTCCTAGATCTATTTTCCAGGTCAGTAAGTTTTTCAATGAGATATTTCACATTGTCTTCTATTTTTTTTTCATTTGTTTGGATCTGTTTCTTATCTTGGTTTCTCATGAAGTCATTTGCTTCCATTTGCTCCACTCTAATTCTGAAGGAATTATTCTCCTCAGTGAACTTTTCAGATTCTTTTTTCATCTGGGAAATTCGATTTTTTAAGGCATTCTTCTCATTGGCTTTTTGGGACTCTTTTGCCATTTTAATTGATCCGTTTTTTAAGCTGTTATTTTATCTAGTTTCATGATTTTCTTTCATCATTCTCATTTCTCTTTCCAATTTTTTCTCCACTTCTCTTATTTGGTTTTCAAAATCCTTCTCAAGCTTCTCTGTGGCCTCTTACCAGTTTACATTTTTCCTGGAAGCTTTTGGTGTAGGAGTTCTGACTGTTTTGACTTCCTCCTGTTCCATGCTTTGCTCCTTTTTGTCCCCAAAAGAGGAATCTAAACTTGGATTGTTGAGCTTGGTTTGCTTCCTTTGCCGGCTCATGTTGGCAATTAACTTGATTTTTGAGCCACAGTTGATCTCTGCTTCCTGGGTGGGAGAGCTTTGTCCCCAATAGCTGGGGTTTTCACAGCTGCCACAGCTATTATGAGGCTACCATCTCTGCAGCCCCCATCAGCTTTGGTCACTGGTCACACACCTCAGTACCCCTACCCAAGACCATGATGCTGATGCAGGCAGTTTAAGGCAAGAATGCTTAGCCTCTGAATGATTGCTCGGCCTGCCTGCAATCTGTAGACCTGGAGCTCTGAAGCAGCGACATGCAGGCAGCTGCAGGGCTGCCCCTTCCCTTGCTTTCTTGCCCTGGGGGCCAGAGGCCAGACCCGCTTCTCTCCACCAAATTTATTAAAGTTCCACTGATGTTTCACTTTTTCCTTGTTTCTTATGAGTTGATAATTCTGCAAACTGCCACGGCTGCCAGTGATTGACTTTTTCAAGTGCTCTGCAGCTTGTCCTGGCTACCCTGGGGCTCAGCCATGGTTTCAGGCCCAGCTGGTTTCACCTCCCAGTGCGCTGTGATGAGTACTCCCCATCTATCTGCAGCCAGCCTTCAATGGGATATTTTTTTCTGTAATTTTATGGGTTCTAGACCTCTAAAATTTGTTTAGAGTCATATTTCATAGGTATTTGATGTAGTTATGGGGGGACCTGCGGAGTTTTCCTGCTTCTACACCATTATCTTCACTCTGCCCCAGAAAAATCAAATGGTTATCCACAATGAACATTAAACATCTGCACATGATTGCACAAATTCCCAAAGTACATACTATATTTCAGGGATTCCCTCTGATTGGGAAGTTCCAAAAGAAAGTCTGTTTTTGGTTGTTTTTTGTTGTTGTTGTTGTTGTTGTTGTTGTTGTTGTTGTTGTTTAGTTAACATTGGCTACAAGAGCTATTCTAATATTTTCCCTAGTGGGGCCATAATTGATACCTTCATCTTGAATCAGAGAAGGTCATTATGCAATTAAATGCCATCAAGTTGTGTTATCATGAAATCAATGAACCCATTAATCCCACCAATCTCCCCCTGAATACACTCTATATCTAAAGGGGAATAACATTCTAATGCGTCTGAGATGAGGTATGATAGTGGTATCAATATCAAAGTGAGCCACTAAAAATTTTATACTTTTAAGAAAACTGTAGGCTCCTCTTATTCCTAACTGAAAATTATATTCGTATTTTAATAGTATCCTGTGGTTATGTTGTTTGGGTATATACAAGTGTGGTGAAGTGTACATTAAGGGAAGTGAGAAGAGAAAAAGGGAAAGAAGGACAGGGAGGAGGAAGGAGAATATAAATCTAAGGCCTGAGTTTCCAACCAAAACCCCACTTTAGCACAGACTGCTTGGTCTTGTAGATTGAATCAATCAATTAATCAAAAGAGTAAATTAAGGTTTTACAAGCCTTTAATTAGTTTGAAAGGACTTTGAGCAATTAGATTTAAATAAAATGTGAAATTACGCAAAGAAGTTGCTAGACTTTGGAAAGACCTGTTAAAGTCCTTCCCGGCATAAGCACTAACTTATAACTATAGGGAAATAATTCTGTCCCTCAGTGATACTGGCAAACAGATTATAAACTGAAGTTCAACATGGTGCATAGAGCTTCTTGGAACCTCCCTTACTTAGAGAATAACAAAGAAATAACATATACAGGCAAAAAAATGGTATACTAAGTTAGATGCTGTGTAAGATAGATTAAATAAAATGTAGTATCTATATTTAACATTCAGTCTAGTAGATAGATCAGCCATATGAGCAAAAATAGTAAAAAATCAGATATGACAAGATCATAAGGAAGACACAAACAAAATGCCATGTAAATATATTCCAAGCAAAACCTCATGACAGAGGTAGCACATGATATTGGCTTAAAAGGATGTGAATAATTTAAACAAAAAGTTGGAATGATAATAGCATACCAATGTGAATTGAACCATGTAGGCAAAGCTAGAGTCGCAGGATAGAAATGAATTGTCAGAGGTATGAGAAGAGGAAATACACTAATACTTGTTTCCATTTGGTTGGAACTTGAAAGTAATGATCAGAAAAATAGGCAAGTTGTGGAAGACATTATGGAAGGCACCCAATTTAGTAGGCAATTATTTTGATGACTCAGGGATACACAGCTTTTAAATATCTGAAAAGGGATTTTAATTTAGAGCTCTTTGATTCCTAAATCCATCCTTCTATTCCCAACCTAACTTAGCTGCCTAATAAAGATAAACAATGTAGCACTTTGAGTAAATGGGAAAATACCTCAACTAGTAAAATTGAGTTGTCCTAAGGTGCAAGTACAACTCATATAAAGCACTATAAAACTCCCAGCTCTCATCTTTGTTATTCATCTTTCCATTTTACAAATAAGAGGAAAGAAGTTCAAAGTGTTGAAATAATTTGCAAAAGGACAAATGTTTAGGATAACATTAGATAATATTTCAAAAAAGACCTTCACACAAAATCTGATACACAATAGATACTAAATAAATATTTATTACAAAACATTACCATCAGATCACATCATATTGTAAGAACTGAAAATATACAAACCTCCAGAGCTAGCTTTGAAAACAGCAGCATAAAAAACCTTAAGCTTTGGGGAGTATCCCCTCCAGGCACACAGCAGAACTTAAAGTTAGAAGTCATAAAACAAGCTATAAAAATGAGGAAATAACAACAACAAAAGAATTTGACCATAAAAAGTTATTATGGTGAAAGAAAAGATAAAAAACAAACTCAGAAAATGATAACAAAATCAAAATGACTGCATCCAAATCCTTAAAGAAAAATCTGAATTGGTCTTAGGCCAAAAAAATAATTCCTTGCTCATTAATTGGATGGGCAATTATAATAAAAATGACAATTCTATCTAAATCAATTTACTTGTTCAGCACCATACTAAACTACTTAAAATTTTGTGTAGAGGTATAAAAAGTAATAACAAAATTCATCTGGAAGAACAATAAATCAAGGATATCAAGGGAATAAAAAAATGAAGAACAATGATCTAGTCACACCAGATCTCAAATTGCATTATATAAGTCAATATCAAAACAATCCTGTACTGCTTAAGAAATAAAGTAATGTATCAATGGAATAGCTTAGGAACACAATACATTATACCAAATCATTAGAGTGTTTTTTATATGATAAACATAAAGATCCAAGTTTTGGGAGTAAAAATCATTATTTAACAAAAAATAATGAAAAAACAAAACAACAACAGCAACCGGAAAACAGTATGGCAGAAACTAGGTAAAGACCAACATTTCACAGTGTATGTCAAGATAAGGTCAAAATGAACACATGATTTACATACAAAGGATGCTATCATAAGGAAATTAGGAGAGCATGGAATAATTTACCTGTCAGATGTATGCATAAGGGAAGAATTTAGGACGAAATGAGATATATATTTTAAGGAAAAAATATAATTTTGATTATATGAAATTAAAAGGTTTTTTGCACAAACAAAAGCAATGAAAGCAAATTTAGAAAGAAAGCAGAAAACTGGAATTTTTTAAAAGTATATTTGATTAAGGTCTCATTTCTCAAATATATAGGGAACTGAATCAAATTTATAAGAATACAAGTCATTCCCCAATTGATAAGTGGTTAAATGATATGAACAGGCAGTTTTCAGACAAAGAAATCAAAACTATGTATAGTAATTTGAAAAAAAATGTTCTAAATGACTATCAATTAGAGAAATGCAATACCACCTCATACATATTAGATGGTCTGGCTAATATGACAAAAAGGAAAAATGATTGATTTTGGAGAAAATTAATTTTGGTGAAAATAATTTGATAAAAACACTGGTTGGTGGAGTTGTGAACTGATCCAGCTATTATAGACAGCAATTTGGAGTGCTTCTGTTCTTCATTCTTAAATTGGTGTTAATTTAAGCAGAAAAAAGTCAGACAACCATTGTGAGTCAGTCAATCAGAAAGATATGCTGTTGTTCAGTCATTCCGTTATGTCCAACTCTTTACAACACTGTGAACCATACTGTCCTTGGGTTTTATTAGCAAAGATACTGGAGTGGTTTGTCACTTCCTTAACTTTGGGAATAAGGCACAGAGGTTAAGGGAATTTCTCAAAATCACATGGCTAGTGTCTGCAGTTAGAACGGAACTCAACTCTTCCTGACTCCAGGCACATCACTGTTTCCACTGAGCCATCTAGCTGACTACCCAAATATTTTTTATATAACATCAAATGTGTTTCAGCTATTGCTAGACAATCTTTTATACCTTTCTTAGCAACTCGCTATTCCATTTGTTACAGCAGCTCTAACACACCTTTTCATATCTCCTTAAATTCCTTACTTTGTTATTAGTTGAGAAAATTGTTCCATATTTCACAGAAAAACTGAGGTTATTTGTCCTAAGCTTCCTGCTTTCTCCCTCTTCCTCACCTCATATCACACAGATTCCTGCTACCACTATATCCTCCTTGATCTCTGTCTCACAGAGAGATAACCAAACTCATTATCAAGTTACTTACCTACACAAAAGATCTCATTCCATCCCATCTCTTCCAACAACTTTCCCCATCTGTCATAGCCATTCTACAACTTATTGTCAATCTCTCCCTATCTACTGAGTCTTTCCTGTCATCCTACAATTATGATATGTGTACTCCAATTTAAAGAAAAAAATCCACACTCAGTCTTTCTGTCCTTGATATCATCCTCTATCTCTTTTGCCCTTTATGAAAAACTCCTTCAAAAGAGTTTCTACAATAGGTGCCCCCACTTTATTTTTCTCTCTATAGATTGTTTTTACATGTGTCCTTGCTTGTGGTCTTCCCCATTAATTTATGAACTTCTTGAGGGCAGAGTCTCTCTTTTAACACCTTTATATCTTCAGAACTTAACATAGTACTTGCCACATTGAGCATGTTTAATATACATTTATAGATATAGCATATACACATATCCAAATATGTATTTGTGGTAATTTTTTTTCAAATTTTATACCAAAAATTATTTAACAAAGCCAGGTAGGTCACAGCAAACTTATGTGCCTTAGAATAAATGCCATAGGCACTTCCATTTCTATTGATAGAGTTAAAAATGTAAATAAAACACCCAAAACCTATAAGGACACCAAAAATACTGCCCAAAGGCAGTATTCTTCATATTTGTTCTGTGTGGGTGGGTCAAACCATGGAAGGTGTCAACAAGCTCAATTTCATTACCTAGAACTATTTCAAAAAGTATCAGTATTGAATCTTGGGAAGTTCTCTTTGTCATGCCTCTTACATTCACTTTCAGTTTCTTCCTTTCCATCTGCTTCTTCAAATGTGATACGAGTTTGTAGCCATCTTTTCAATTCTTAGAGAAGGTTACCATGACCCTTTTGTCTCATTTAGCTAACATCTTATTTCTCTCAACCCATTCATAGCTAAACATCATTTAAAAAGCCCTGTTTCCTCAATGACTAATGTTTCCTCAACTCCTTGCTTTGAGATATCTTCTAATTACCTACCACAACTACACTCCACTTCTCAACAATAACATTGTAATCATGCAATTTAACTTATGGTTCCTTTATACTTCATCCTGAAACTCTCCACATCTTTTGGCCTTTCTGTCCACTCTTCCCTTCTTGTTAACTCTCTCCTTTGGCTTCAAAGACAAATTCTAGTGCAACCCTTGCCTGCCTCAATAACCACTTCTACCCATTCTCTAAATAAGGATCCTGTCTCCTCCCTTCCAAAGTTCTGTCCTTGACTCTCTTTCCCTCCCTGTTTACATTCTATCCTTTGGAATTCTGTTTCTTACTCTCACTGACTGAAGTACTACATTTATACATGTGATTCAAAAAACCCCCATCATTCTTCTGAACTTGTTACACACATTCCTGAAAGCCTAAAAGATTCTGCCATCTCGATGTAGCCCTCAAATCTCAAATACATCTAAAACTAAGATTCTTATTCTTCCCTCTAAATATCATTATAATTTGACTATTTCTGTGAGCATCTGTGACAATCACACATATTTATAACAATGGGATTATTTGTTTTTCAGTCTTCTATCTGAAATCATCATTCTTATGCAAATAATCTGGCATCCTTAGGGAAGGGATAGTTTTGTTTATTGTCTTCACATTCTCAGCACCAATCATGTCATACACACACACACACACACACACACACACACACACACACGAGCATGCAAACAATTCTTGTTAGATAAAAGTGGAGTTTACTAGTTTGGGGTGGAGGGAGGTGAGTAGTGGACCACAGGTTAAATAAGATTAAGAAGATTTCTCAGCAAATAATCAGTGTTTATCATATCACATATATGTCTATGTTAACAGATTTATAAAATATGACTTTATTAAGTACTTATCTCATGCAATTCATTTTGTTAGGAATTGTGAAGAATGTGAAAATGAGTAAGACATGACCCCTAACCTCTATGAGCTTGTAGTTCAAATAACAATATAAAAATGGTGGGCTTTTTTTTAATCTGCAAAATGCAGGTTTGCATGATTTCTGCCTCTTGGTGTATGCCTCTTTATCTTTCACCTGTCTAAAATTGTTTTCCATCATTGGATCAGAATAAGAGTTTGTTAAGAAAACAGATAACCATGCATGAGCAATCAGTAATCTTAATTTTTTTAAACAGAAATAATATGTTAATTGGTTCCTAAATCTGTCTCCATGCCTCTTCTTCAATGTAAGGTGTCTGATTTTGTGACAGCTGTTTTCCTCCCTTCCTTAGAGCACACTTCTCATTTTTTGAGGTTTCCAGATGGATGGCACATCTGGATAAGAGGGATATTATTGTGTATATTTGTATATAACTGCATGTGATAAGAAAGGCAAACAGAGAGAAAAATATGTATGTGTAATACATGCAAGGAAAAATATAGTTAACTCAGAAATAAAATTATAAAATCAAAGAATTACAATGAAGTGCCTCTCTGTGTATGAGTGTGTGCACGCACACATGCATGCAGGCAAACGTGTGCTTGTCTCAGAGGACAAGAAAGACTGAGTTCTCTCAGAAAATTTGATCTCAGAAATTCTCCTTCAGATTCTTAGACCCTCAGATTCTCCTTCAAGAGAGAAGAGACACCTTAAAATGACATGTTAATGTTGATTTCATCATATCTATCATGTAGAAATTGAATTTAAATTTCCACAATAAAATTTTATTTAACAATACATATTTTAAAATAAATAAAACTTAAAACACTGTTGGGTTGAAAATAAAGTATTGGTGAATAAAAGAATAAATACTATGTGAATACAAATACAAAGAGTTGAAGGCAGTATATTGATGTAATAATTTATGATTTTACTACTTGAAAATCTGATAAAGTGAAATATATTTAAAACAGAGAATTTTCTCTGAACAGATAATAAATTAATCACAATATCCAAATTGATTAACCTCTAAATTATATTTTAAAATTAAAAGAAAAAGTAAATATCTCAAGAAAGTAATTTGTTCTTCTTGATTCATCTATAAAATAAATATCTTGTGATTGCCTATATTTACATCACAGGGGGTTTGTATATTGATGAGTTAATGTTTGTTAAACATACTAAGATACTTGGGTGAAAAGAGCTATGTAACTAGATTTTTTGGAAAGAGAATCTTAATACATCCCAATCAATAAAAGGAGAGTAAAGCCATCAGTCTATAGCACTAATAGCTATCACATTAAATCATGGCTATCTTAATGCAGCCTTATGCCTCTGACATTCCTGCAGATTAATATCTGCTTGCAAGGAAATAATGCAAATTAGATTAGACTTCCAATGATTTCCTGCCAGCTAACACCTGCAGATTAAGGTAAATTTACCAAATGCCCATCCACAATGGAGCAGCACCATACATGTCAGGAATAATGATACAGAATGAATTGCATTCATAACCTTGTAAAGATGTGGAGTCCAGAAATGGGGAAGAAGTGGATTTTGTTTCCAGTTCATTCTTTTGACTTCATATCTTGTATTAGGTTCCAAATCCTGCTATTTTTTCTATTATTTTCTGTATAAGTCCTGGCAGCTTGAGGTCTGCACTGCAAAGTTTTCCATGCAAAGTACTCTGAGGCATATGAGTAATTACAAGAAGATAAGCTCCCTCTGCCCTTCAAACTCATTTCTCATAATTAGAGATTTCACCAAGCTCACTTGGACTTCTGTATGTTATAATTAATGTCCTCCAAAGTCTTTAAAAAGCTATTAATGTTGAGAAAATGTCAATTAAAGTATGACTCCAGCCCCTTTAATGGTGTCTTCTTAACCTCTAAATGTCAACAGTTTTCATAACAACTCTAACTCAGATCCATAAAAAAATTGCTTTTTTGTACATAAGAAAGGTAGGGGGATATATTAACAAGCACTTTGCTGGGTTGGGAGTAGAGTTAGGTGAGTAAGGTCAAGGTGTATGTAGGAAAATTATTATTGTTAATAATAATAAAAATAATAACTACTTCTTTTTCTTCTTGACAGGGAAAAGAGTATGAAAAGGAGAGACCCATAGTAGAATACAGGAGCATAAAATTCAAGAGAATATAATCTTGAGATGATGCCATATGCAATATGTAGTTCAGATTTATATACCGTTTTAAGAATTGTGAAGTTCATTCCATATAATATCTTGACTGATCTTTATAAAAAAAACTTTTGAAATAAGTACTTTTATTGTCTTCTTTTAAAAGATGGGGTAACTGAGGGTTATAGAGGCTGGGAGAAGTCTAGGGCTCTCTCTACTACAGCAGAAGGGAACCATATGAAAATGTAATTGGGAAAGAACACAATCAATAAAATACCACAAAACACTGATAATGCAAATACAAAGTTTTCTGACTCAGCAAGAATATGTTATGCTTAATTTAGAAGCCTCATTTATATTTGAGGTTTGACAGCACTGCACAGTACCACCTACTTATTTCCCACAAATCACTGATCCCAATGCACAAATTTTCTGTTTCTTTGTCTCTCTCTCTGTCTTTCTCTCTCTTATCTACACTCCCAGAAACTCAGACACTATTAGAGGTTACTTGTAGAAGAATAATTTAATAAAATTGTTATTCATTTAAAATACATATTTAGCAATATTTTAGATAATAATTATTTTAAAATATTATTTCCTCTAATTCTTGAACTACAACAAAAAATAAATTTAAAAAGCAGTTTAGAAAGAACATTCTGGGAAGATGGTAGAAAATTCAAAGCTCTCAATATTTCCACTAAAAGGAGATAAAATAGCACACTGGTGTGAACAAAATAAGGCTGAAGGCACAATTGTGGAATTCCTAGGACAATTGGAGAAGATAAGAAGGAAAATCCATGATCAGATTTGGTCTCTGCAACCATTAAACACCTCCAATTATAAAGCCATGCACAAGCAACTTACCAAAAGACAGCTGCTGTGAACAGCTTTAAGGTTCTGATTGTATAGTATAGTGAATTCTCTATTTAATCAGTAGTAAATTAAAGTAAAACATTCACAGAAACCAAAGTATAGCATTCACAATGTTATGACATAACAAGTTATCAGTAAAGTGACTACATCATTTTAAGCAAAAGATACCATTCACTAAGTCCTTAACTCAATCACCCTTAAGGAGAAGGCCTCCTTAAGTGACACAAAGTACAAAGGTCAAAGCCCTATACCCCTAGGTCAGAGTAAAGCATAATCTTCTCAGTCAGCATTAAGTACCCCCAAAAGAGGTCTTTTCATCTTGACTTTAGGCTTTCTCTCAACTTCCATGGTTCCTCTTCCATGGTCCCAGCTCTTGCCTGAATCTACCCAAGCGTCAACAGGATTCAAAGGCAGGCACCTCACAGCTCCTTGTCCAGCTTCTCATCCAGTTTCTTGTCCAGTTCACATTCAATATTGAAGCTCACATTGTCCAGCCCACCTCAAGTCCTTCATAGTTCCTGTTTCTGGGAAAAGAAAGCTTAACAAAGCCACAATAATTTTCACACACATTGCCAGCACCATCTCATTATTTCACTGTCTGCCTGGGAAAACAACAGATATCCACAAACAAGGTCTGGGAAGTCAACACAAGCCATCAGTAAAGTCCCAGGACCTCTTATACCCTCCTTCAGGACTTCTGTAAATAGACAACAAGAAAAATCTTCTTTCAGGGCTTCCAGGAAGGTCCCAGAGATTCTGTACAAAGTATCACAAATAAAATTCATCACAGAAAAAGCAGAAAAACAGAGTGCTCAAATACCACAAGTTTTCTTCTGCTCAGCTCTTCCATGACAAGGTGTCCTTCTCAGTTCTCAGTTCTCTCCAGCCTGGTATTCTCCTTATATATTTTCATTCACTCCTCCCCTTCCTGCTGCATCAGCAACAGGAGTTCACAAGTTCTAGGGTATACATTTTGTAGCATTCACAATTTCTGCTCAACAAAGACTTGATATAATCTTGAGTAAGACTCAAAAAAAACTTGAACTGAAACAAGGTGTCACCTAAATTGTTGAAACAAGGCATAAAGTATTCTTTGTTTACCCTTTCACCAAGCTGGGTTCTGTTTAACAATAAGCTACAAGCTCTGGGGTTAGTTACTTTGAGAGGCTGCCTCAGTCTCAGCCACAGGAATTTCTACCCCTAGGATAAGGAGGGGAGTGGAAATATGAACTGGGGAAGATCAAGGGAACCTCTGTTAAAGAAGAAATCCAGACCCAGCTGTGAAGGGTAGTGGGGTGAGAAGAAAAAAACACATGCCCAGTGAGGAAAGAAAAATGTGGTGAAGAAAGCCCCTGACTGTGGGCTCTAACAGGAAGCTGAAGATCTGGCTTTAGTTCCAGGATAGAGGGGAGAACTTAAGATCTGGGGAAAGACACACCATGTCCCATAACTCAGGACTGGAGGTGATTATAAAAACTAAACATTTACTTCAACAAATACAAAGGCAAAGGAGAAAGAATCCAACCATAAGAAACTATTATATGGACAGAGGAAACTGGGGTTTATCTTCGAAGGACATCAAAATACAGAAACTTCTGTCTTTCCAAAAGAGTAACATCAAATAGCCCCCTGACCAAAAAAGAATTTACAGAAGATTAAAATAAAAAAACTTTAAAAATCAAATTACAAAGATGGAAGAAAAACTTTAAAAAATCAATTAGAATAAAAATAATCCAAGAAAAACAAGGTAACTATGAAAGGAAAGTCAACTCATTATCAAATGAGATGCAGACTCTTAAGGAAGAAAATAAGACCTTGAAGAATAGAATTTGGCAATGTGAAGCCAATAAAATTATAGGCAATAAAGAAACATTTAAACAAAATATGAAGAAAAAAAGAGGAGAAAATGAAAAAAAAAGCCAAATTTGGCGGATAGAAAAAGAATCTGAAAAACTCACTTAAGAGAATAATTCCTTCAGAATTAGAGTGGAAAAAAAGGAAGCTAATGACTCAATGAGAAATTTTATTTTATTTTTTGCTTTTTGGAGGACAGTTGGGGTAAAGTGACTTGCCCAAGGTCACACGGCTACTTTTTTTGTGTGTGTTAAGTGTCTGATGCCGGATTTGAACTCAGGTCCTCCTGACTCCAGGGCCGATGCTTTGTTCACTGCGCCACCTAGCCATCCCTTCAATGAGAAATTAAGATACTATTAAACAGATCCAAACAAACAAACAAAAAAATAGACGGCAATGTGAAATATCTCATTGAAAAAACCATTGTCCTGGAAATTGAATTGCTTTTCTTCTCTGTGGAAGTGGCTGATGAGGGAGGAAGAGAAGGAATCTAAAATTTAAAGTTTTAAAATCCAATGCTCACAATATATACATATATGTATCAGTACCATTATTATTCTTCTTATTATTGTTTTTGTTGTTATTTACATGGGAAATAAGATATACAGGCACTGGGGTAGGGAGATCCATCTTGTCATAACGTAAAGTCAGAGGGGTGATGGGGGACAATATAAAAGAGAGCTGAATGGGGGAGGGTGTATACAGTGGGATCACTGTTTTGGGGTGGTATTTAGGGGAAAGTTGGGGAGAAAATTTGCAACTCAACATCTTCTGGAAATGAATGATGTAAACTAAAATTATTCAATATATTTTTTAAAAAAGATTTAAAAATAGAACTTAATATAAGATTTCTCATACAACAGCCAAGAGAAGATAAGATACATACAAAAGACAGATGAAAATGAATTCATCAAGGGCAGACTGTTTGTCAAGATTCTTCTTAATAAGTAGGTATATCTAGGTTTGATATTAATTTTAAAAAAACTATTTAGAAAAAGCTACAAAGAGTAATATTATACAAATGAGGCAAAAGAGGGAGAATCAGTACAGAAGGGAGGAGGGCTCATAGTTCTGGTAACCTAATTTCTTAGATATGGGTTTAAGAGGGAATAATACAAACCAATTTAGAAGAGTATAAAAGTCTTCCAGATTCAGAAGAAATAAAATGGTAAGTTGTTAGGGGAGGTAATGAGAAAAAGGGATTGAGAAAAAATCTTTAGAAGGGAGGGTGAGTGTATATGTTATAGGGGGCTATAGATGAGTGTTTAGATTTATGGGAATGGGAAGAAAGATGAAGGATTCTTAGAGGGAGGGTTCGGCATGAAAAAGGTGTAAAGTAGAGGACACAAGAGGAATAGGAAACAAAAGAGATACCAAACAAAAAAGCAAAAATTGGGGTGGCCTGACCAGCAGCACAGAATAGTCAGGGCAGTCTTCATGAGAGTGAATCACCAGCAGCACTTGTTGTTTCCAGATTTCTCAACCAATAAACCATAAGGACAAAGTAAAAGATCAGTAGGGAACTCTATTGGACCTGGGTAGAGAAGAGCACCTGGGGTGTGATGTGGCAAAGGTACAACCGTTGCATCTGCTGCCTTGTTGCTGCCTCCATAGCTCTTGGCCTGCAGATTATGGGGGGACCGAGCAACCATTTGGCAGGTAATTGCTCTTGCTCTGACTTGCTTGAATCCAGGTTGCGGAATTGGATGGTGGTCCTGGGTTGAGGATCAATAGCTGCCAGTGTTTGTGGTGGCTGTAGAGGGGGTGCTCTCCTCATAGCTCTGACAACTGCGAATACCCCAGTAATCTAGGACATAGCTTCCTGCATTCTGGAAGCAGAGTTCTACCATGTCAAAGAGCTTAACAGTCAAGTAATGAACTAGCAGGATGAGCTAGCAGAGGAGGCACTATAAGATTACAGAATCCTTTTTGGGGATTAAAAACATGGAACCAGAAGAAAATGAAAAAAGTCAAAACCCCTACATCCAAAGCTTTTAAAAAATGAACTGGTTATAGGCCATAGAGGAGCTCAAGAAGGATTTTGAAAAATCAAGTAAGAGAAGGAGAGGAAAAATTGGAAAGAAAATGAGAATGATGTGAGAAAATCAAGAAAAACAAGGCAACCACATGCTAAAGGAGAGCCCCCAAAATACTGAAGAAAATAACACCTTAAAAATAGACTAACTCAAATGGCAAAAGAGGCCCAAAAAGCCAAACGAGGAGCAGAATGCCTTAAAAAGCTGAATTTGCCAGATGGAAAAAGAATCTCAGAAACTCACTGAAGAGAATAATTCCTTCAGAATCAGACCAAAGCAAATATAAGTTAATGATTTTATGACAAATCAAGATACTATAAAATAGATCCAAAGAAACTGAAAAAAATAGAAGACAATGTGAATAACTCATGGGAAAAACCACTGATGTGAAAAAGAAATCCAGGAGAGATAATTTAAAAATTATCATATGACCTGAAAGCCAAGAGCAAAAAAAAGAGCCTGGAAATCATCCTTCAAGAAATTCTCAAGGAAAAGTGACCTGATATTCTAGGACCAGGGGGCAAAATAGAAATAGAAAGAATTCGCTTATCACCTATTGAAAAAGATCCCAAAAGAAAATCCCAAGGAATATTGCAAACAAATTCCAGAATTTCCAGGTCAAGTAGAAAATATTACAAGTTATCAGAAAGAAATAATTTGAGTATTGTGGAAACACTATCAGGATAACACAAGACCTAGCAGCTTGTACATTAAGGGATTGAAGGGCTTGGAAGGTGATATTCTGGAGGTCGAAGAAGGTAGGACTAAACCCAAGAATCATCTACATGGCAAAACTGAGTATAATGTTTCAGGGGAAAATATACCCATTCAATGAAATAGAGGAATTTCAAGTATTCTTGATGAAAAATAAAAACAGAGCCAAACAGACTTTGAATTTTACTTTCAAACACAAGAAGCAAGAGAAGTATGAGAAGGTAAACAGGAAAAATAAATCATAAGGAACATATTAAACTATTATTGAACTATTTGTGTTCCTACATGGACAAATGATCATTGTAACTCATGAGACTTTCCTCAGTATAAGGATAGTTGAAGGGAGAGCCAGTAGTTTACTTCAATCTGCATTCCAACTCTGTAATTCTTTCTCAAGATATGAATAGCCCTTCTCATCATGAGTCTTTTGGAGTTATCTAATAGCCTTGCATTGCTAAGAGGAGAACTGGGGAATGTCTTCTTATAATTTTGACTCAGTTCTCTTTGGTTGCAATATTCCTTGGGGTTTTCTTTTTGGGATCTTTTTCAAGAGGTGATAAGTGAATTCTTTTAATTTCTATTTTGTCCCCTGGTTCTATAATATCAGGTCACTTTTCCTTGAGAATTTCTTGAAGGATGATTTTCAGGCTCTTTTTTTTTGGTCTTGGCTTTCAGGTCATCTGATAATTTTTGAATTATCTCTCCTGGATTTCTTTTTCATGTCAGTGATTTTTCCAATGAGGTATTCACATATTCTCATTTTTTGAGAAATGAAGCCTTTATCAGACACACTTGTTAGAAAGATTGTTTCCTAGCTTTCTGCTTTTCTTCTAATTTTATTTATATGGGTTGTATTGCACAAAACCTTTTTAAGATAGTATAATTGTGTGTGTGAATACGTATATGCATGTATATATGTGTATATGCATATGTATATATGTATGTATAGGAGGGTGTAAGAATGTATAAATATATCTGTGAATGTGTGAATATTTTTGTACATATATATATATATGTATAGCAAAAAGGCACAGGATCAGTTAAATATGAAGAAATTATATTTAAAAATAAAATTAAGAGATGAGAGAGGAATATAATGGGAGGAGAAAGGGAGAGATGGAATAGGGTAAATCATCTCATATAAAAGAGGCAAGAGAATTACAATTGTAGGGGAATAGCAGGAAGGTGAAAGGGAATGAGTCAGCCTTACTCTCATTGAATTTGACTTAAGGCAGGAATAACATACACACTCAATTGGGTATCTTACTCTACAGGAAAGTAGGGGTAAGGGAATAAGGAGGGATGATAGAAGGGAGTGCAGATTGGGGTGGCAGGATAGTTGGAAGCAAACACTTCTGAAAAAGGACATAATCAAAGTAGAAAATAGCATAAGTGGGGGGGCAGGATAGGATGGAGGGAAATTGCCCATCCTTCCCCCCTTGCCATTTTCATTATATTGGCTTGACCTACCCATGAACAACTGATATTTTTCCAGTTGTTTAGGTCAGACTTTATTCATGTGAAAAGTGTTTTGTGATTATGTTCATATTGTTCCTAGGTGTGTTTTGGCAAGCAAAGTCCCAAGTATTTTATATTGTCTATAGATATATAAGATGAAATTTCCATTCCTATAGAATAATGGGTGGATTTTGTTGGTAATATGTAGTAGACAACAGTCAAAGGGATACTAGAAACTGGGGTTGGTAAAAATGTGGCATGGTAGCCATTTAACAAATATTTACCATTTGTACCGAATTTTATTGTACATACATATGTACGTACATACATACATATGTGTTTGAATATATTTTCTAAGCTGCAAGTACAATAATGACCTATTGAATATTTAGCCATATCAACACCATTAAAAAAATGTTTCATCCTATTGTTGTTTTATTCAGGTGACACCTATTTATTCATCTAAAAATAATTGACATTTAATTTAGTCATGAGTGTTACTTGGTCAATGCTATTTTAAAGATCTTTTTTTCCCTCTTTGTTTCCCTCTTTATTTTACCCAGGAGACAAAATTCTAAGAAAGAAGTCAATAGTTAAACAAAAATCAAGCCAAACAATTTAAACAGTAATGCCATGGACTCAAATGTCTAAAGGTTAGGCAACAAGAAAAAATAAAATAAAAGTAGAAATTCACCTCTTGGTTATTAATAGGACAAAATACATGACTATATTATGACTCTAGAGAGTGATATTTTATTAGATTGAAGCAACTTTAAATGTAGGGTACCATTGTAGATTAAGATACATATTCATGTAAAGAAATTCAAAAAGCATGTAGGTATGGATCAATGGAAAGATATTTTTTCATTGGATTATACCAAGGTAAAATGATCCAAAAGACATAATACATAATAGAGTTTGGGAGATATAGAGAAGCGGAAGAGCACAGGCATTTATTAAATGTCTATTGTGAACCAGGTGCTGTACTAAGCACTTTAAAAATATTATCTCACCAATACAAAATTGCTTGCCATCTCAGGAAGGGGGGAATGGATGAAGAGAGAGAAAGTAATTTAAAACTCAAGTTCAAAAATGAAAGTTAAAATTGTTTTTGAATGTAAATGAAAGAAAATATGATAGTACTGAAGAATCAAACTATTATCTCATTTGAAATAATTTGAAATCTCAATTAAAATAAAATAGGCATCTGACAAAGAGATCTGATAACATATTAATGAGACACTTCAATTATCCAGATGACTGCTGAATCCAATAATTTATCATTCTGTCTAAAGTCATCATTAGATGAATTTATCTTTCCATTGTTGAGTAACTAAAAATGTGAAATTCTATATTAAATATATTTCTCAGTAAAAGTTAAGAAACTATTTCTGGGGTTATTACATCCCTTGGAGTTTGTGATAAAGCCATGACAGAATTTGGGACATTAAACAAACAAACAAAAAAATAACTCCAGGCATCACCTCTGATACTCCCTTAATATCTATAAAGTAGTAATTTAGAGAAAATCCCGGTATTAGCCTATGGATTAGAATTCATCTTGAGGGGGGAAAGGAGATGGGGGGACAAAAAAAATAAGGATGTATCTTTTTTTAAATTTAAAACCAAAGTTTTTTTTTCAAATGCCAAAAAGGGGGGAGGGGATAATTATACAGGGGAAATCATATCAGAAAAGACAGCGATCTCTCAAGAAGAAATTAAAAGACAAAAGGAAATAGTCTCCATTTGAATGATAAATTGAAGAGTTCACTCTGTATATTCCAAGAAACCATAATTCAACTTACATTTTGATATGTACAGAAAATTGCAACAAGAACAGATAATGGAGGACAAATCCAAAGTAATGACATGGTTCTGTGACAATATTGTCCAGAGGACTAAAACTAAGTGTGACCTTATATTGTGAGGAAAGCTAAGGAGAAGAAAACATTTTTTTGTTTGTTTGTTTGATGTTGTCATGGATGAAAGAGAAAAATCAAAGCAAGGCTGCTGGATGTTCCCAGTGGATAAAACACTGATAAAATATGACAAAGGAGAATAGAGAGCTGCTCAATTCTCATTTTGTTTCTGATTTGTCTCCAAAGAAAAATAACTTTCTCTTTGAAAATGAAAGATGAAAAATAGTTTAATAGGTAGTTGATTCCCAAGGTAAGTAAGATACAGTAAGAAGATACCAAGCTTTGTTATTTCAGGTCACAGTGTTCAGGTCCTTGGATTGTGAAATCAGATGTGAATTTGATATTGGAGCCACTGTCCCTGACATATCAAAAATTATAGACAGTGAAGAAGAGGAGATACTATGGGATGTGTGGGAAAAATATGGGTCCATTTATATTTAAATAAAGGAAACAGAAGACAACAGTGTTTGCAAACTTTAGGCTCGTCAGGTTGACTTCAATTTCTGCAAAATACTAGAATAGATCATTAAAGAGACAGTGAAAATCAAGAAAATAAAGAGATGATTATGGAAGCAGCATGTCTTCAGCAAAAAAAAATCTATCCAAATTAATTTCACTACTTACCTTTCTCACTTGTTTGCTAAATAGTTAAAAGGTATTTGCTTGCCACGTGTTCCCTATATAAATGAATTTCAAAACCACCATTCTGCCCCCACCCCTGCTTCACCATACACACTAGTTAGATGAGTATATCACTCAAGTAAAAAATTCTATTGATATGGGATTCTCATTATTTGTGGAGAGAAATGTACTGCACCAACAAGAATGGCAGGGCAGAGTTGACAAGAACAGAGAGAAGAATTTCAACTTCCTCTGATCTTTTTTCGAGGGGGAGGGATTCTTAAAGCCTCCTTAAGCTCTTCAGAAATTTCAGGCACTTCTGGCATCAAGCTTCCAAAGAGAAAATAAAAGATACCAATGTCAGGTTGATGAAGGAAAAAAAATAATCTCAGAAAACCCCCAAGAACTTGAAAGATGAGGAACTAGAATTTTCCATCACATCTCTCTCCTCATATTGCTACATTAAAAAGTTCAAGGGAACTTGCCCAGAGGGAAAATCTAAGTGGAGTTGAGTTATCTCCCTCTTCAATTACCTCACTATCCCAATGGAAGAGAATGTTCACTCTGTATTTTCTATATTATCTCTGGCATTGTAACGGTAATTAATTTGAATTTTAAGATCCCTTTGTGTTGGCAAAGGTAGTAGGTACACAGCACTTAGTAATTGATCAAGCCTCTGTTGGGGAAACAGAAGATATGAACTCCTGTCTCCTTTTTTCTGACTTAACAGGAAGGGGTTGGCTGAAACAGGAAACTAATGCTGTGTGTATATAAGAAAAACCCCAAAGAGGAATGGTCACAATTTCTTGGGACTAGAATCTGGTGGCAGAAGCTGTTCAGCTGGAGGGAGAGAGTTTCTCTTAGTGGCATCTGGATTCTGGGCTGCTACTGCTGGACTGAAAATTGAGAAGAGAAATCAGAATTGAGGACTGAGTCAGAAATTTCCTGAGAACTTGTGGTGTTGGAGCTTCTTGTGAAGAGGATCCAAGGAGGCTGAAGAGAAAAGCCACCACTTGCCCTCTCCCCCTCCCCCTGTGCTGTATAAGGTGGCTCTGATTTTTTGAACAAGCTTCAGAAAACTGAGGAAGCATGACGAGGATGCTAAGACTTTGTCAGTTTGTGGCTTGGTTGAGCCTGGAATTCCGGGGAAGAGAAATTGTGAAGGATTTGAGACGGACTGGACACTGTGGTATTCAGTGTGGAGTAGGACCTACATGAAGAGCTGGACAAGGAACTGGGAGCTATCTGCCTTTGAATCCAGGTGACTGTTTGGAGGATTCAGGTAGGAGCTGCCTGCCTCGGGTCAAGAATGAAAAGACATCTCTGTGGGTACTGAGTAGTGATGAAATTGTAGCTTACTAGTAACCTAGGGATGAAGGGTCTGTTTATTTTCTGATGATTGAATAATAAGTGATGAAAGATGAATGAATGACTAAATGACTATCTTAGTAATTGATTACTGAATAAGTTACTGATTGAGTTAACTTAGTGCCCCATGAGCGGAAGACTGTGACTATTGTATTTTGAGATGGTTGAATGACTGGGTAAGGATGCAAGCCTCCTGAAGGATGATTGAATGATGGAGATACTAAACAACAGTTCTTTGTTCAAAACTTTGTGACCACTGTGGTGGACCCTATGTGGCCATTTTTATGATAAGCTGCTGTGAAAAATATATTGTGATTTTCTGTGATAAGTAGTAATATTGTAAATTCTGTATCTTGATTTTCTGTGGAAGTTTTGCTTTGATTTGTTATGGAATAAATAGTGTTCACTATACTTTGCAATGAAAACCTTAAAAGCTATTCACAGTAGCATTCTTCTGAAAAGCCACTTATGCATGGCATTACAGGAAACTACACTAACCTTCTTCTCATTCGTTCCCCCTAAATTTGGTGTGGCAATATGTATAAGTAATGGATTGAAGGATGTTCCCTTCTGATTGAATAGAAGGGTTAAATGAATAATTATAATCCTAAAGGATTGTCAACTGTTAACTCTCATTGACTCTCTTCAAATCAGTTGCATCATGAGGGATTGGAAAACATTGTCCTTTGATAGGATACTAATTCATGAATACTTATGGTAATGAAAGATTGAGATTGCTTTGCAGTGATTAACTTGAGATTCCAAACACACATCACCAAACAATGATGAGACCCTACAGGGGAGTGGGCCAGGTTAGGATTAGGATAACAGAACTCTCTGAGCTTCAGCAATTGGCACTTCCTGGCAGATGCCCATTGAGTGATGATGGCTGTGTCCATTCTTGTGAGAAAGAATAAAGGAGGGGGCAACTAGGTGGCACAGTGAATACAGCAGAGCACAGGTCCTGGAGTCAGGAGGACCTGAGTTCAAATCCACCTTCAGACACTTAACACTTACTAGTTAGTGACCTTGGGCAAGTCACTTAAACCCAGTTGTCCAGCCTTCCCTTCCCTTCCCCCCACCCCCAAAGACCAAAAGAAAAAAAAAAGGATAAATTACTTTCTGCTTTCTAACTCAGACTCCTATTTTAAAGATCTGGTAGTGGTCTCTATCCCCACACAATACAAATGATTTTTTTTTCTGATTTCTGTTTTTTCTATGGACTTGGATTACTGAACTTCTTTGATACTAATTATGTGCATTCGTTGAGAAATTGGTATTTGGTAGGGGAAGTGTTAAGCCTGGCATAGAAATCTTGGGGTACTGCATCCTCATTTAATGAAAAGTTATCAGACATTAGCTTGAACCCAAACTTCAAAATGAATAATATTTCAGGGTCTTGGTAGATATAATTTTAGTCTGGCACCTAAAATTTCAAAGTAAACAGAGTGGACAAGCTTCTGGCCCCATTCTTTTTCTTCCTCATGTCAAGAATTAAATTTTCCCTTGGAGATGGGTGGGGAAAGAAGAGAGTAGAGAATTTTCTGCCTCCCTTTAAGACATGGAATGATATTGTCATTTTCACACATGGAAGACAGTCATCAGAACAGGCAAATTAGTAGATGGTAGATTTTGAATGACCAGTGTTTGATAAACTATGAACCAGTGTGAATTTTCTCTTATTATCTCCGGTGATATACAGAAACTGAAGTCCCATTAAATCTAAAATTATTTTATATTTTAGCAAAAAGCAATGTCAGGATATGGGATGGGGATAAAGAAAAGTTCACAGAAATCATCTAGGCTATACTTTGAAGGAAACTAAGGTTGATTTGTTGTTTCTTTGTGTTTGCTTTTGTTTTCTCATACTAGAGGGAAGGAAGAGTGATTTACAGACATGAAGGACATTCTATGCAAAATCATGTGAGATGTAAAATGTTGTGCACAGAGAAACATGGGGTGGAAAGCATGTGGAAGGAATACCATGTAAGAGCATGAAGTTAGATAAGGACTAGAAACCTGCTGGAGTTGACTAAGTCAGCTTGAGAGTCTGTTGTTAAATTCTCAATGTGAATACCTTGAATACTCTGGAATGCTACAAATCGTGGATTTTGTTGGTTTTTTGTGTGTTTTTTGTTGTTGTCCTCATTGGGTTGATTGTCCAGTCTTTTCAAAGCAATAGAGAAAATGTAAATTTAAAAGTGTGTTGTTGTACATGCATTTTTAAAATATTGGTTATTAAACGTTTATCAACATACCCCTCATAGTAACCATCTTGGATAGAGCTTTAAGGACCAGGCTAGTAATTTTATATTTTATTTTAATGGAAATAGGAAGCAAGTGACAGATTTTGAGTATGAAATTGACATTATAACAGCTGTATTTTCTGTTTTTTTAATTCAACTTACTGAGTATAAGGAGGATGGATCAGAGGAGAGACAAGAAGTAGAGCGACCAGTTCAGACATCAATGATATTTCATGAGTAGAACAATGCTAATGATTTGAAGAGGGGTTGTGCTAAGGATTTGAACTAGGGCAGAAGTTTTGGGAATGGAGAGGAGTATTTCATTCTTCAAATGGAAGGATAGAGAGGGTTACAAAGAAAAAAAAGTGAAGGATGACTTGTCTCTTTTTTTTTCATTTCTAAGGACTAAATTTAATATAACTTTTTTTCTGTTCTTGAAGAAAAATCAACTTCTCTTCCATCTCTATTTATCAAATAATTGTTTCAAATAAAACACAGAAAGGTTTGACAAAGCCAGAGACATCAACTATACCTGCAAGTATGTAAAATTTGTATACGCCTAAGCCTCAGACTTCTTTTCATTACATAAAAAAGGACTAAAAAACAAAAACAGTACACTTATATTACATATTGGTCTGTCATACTAATGAATAAAATAATTATGATTTTTGGCTTTGAGTCTTAATTTTATCAAATTTCTCACTGACTTTGCAAAAATTCATGTTCTTCAAATATTGTTGTTCAATAGGCAGCATAGACAAATTAATCAGTCTTCTCTCACAAGTGACTGAAGAGTACTTTTAGTAACTTTAATTTCAAAAATTTTCTTTCACATAAGGCCCAGAAAATACAAGTGATTAGGAAAAGTTTTGAACAAGACAATTGGTTTGGTAAGAAAAACCCAAAATCACATAATAAAAGTGAATTTTAATAAAATTGTGAAAAGTACAATTCAGGTCATACTTACCTAGCAGCATCAATGTTTTATTTTCTAACTATATTCTTTAATTTTAAAACAACTAATAATTTTCAAACAAGTATATATGTCTATTTTAAAGGTATTCTAATTCAATAAAATATTTAATCTATGAAATAAAGATTACTATTCCCAAACAAAAATATTCCACTTGGCATATTGCATTCTGCTTCAGCACTTTAAAGTTAAGCACAAATGAAATTCTAAGATTAAAAAGATTAAAAGAAGTATAGAAACTTAAGTATTGCTTCTTCATCTTCACAATCATTATGCTATTATTGTTTATGTCCAGTTGTGGAGTAAATAAAAAATATGTAACACTATAAAAATTAGAGAAGTAAATTGTGCTGAAAGAGAATGCAAATGAGAATGCAAAATTGGGACAATAATGAATATCTACCTGGAAAGAACTCATGTAACTTAGCCCATAACAGAGATAACTCTGAAATAGCTACCATTATGAATATGATGCTTATTATTTATTTTTTAATAAACAATGAACTTCATTATTCACAGCACCTGAGTGGAATGATATCACAGCTAGGGCCTTTGATGCTATGCACATAACAACTTGGGTCATCTGACTACTTCCTTCAAAATTCTGAGATTAAGCCTGTAAGCTGAAGGGTTCCTAATGCTATCAGTTTCTATTACTATAATTTATAATCCCCAATCTGATATGATTTCCACTGATTATTTACAATTCAATCTTAGTTATTGTTTTAATTATGCTGACCACGTAATGAACATGCTTTTTACTTTCACAGACAAGGTCCTTATAAGATGTATTATCAAAATGGAGTTCGTAAATTTAAAGACTAAGTTCACAATTTAGATTATTTAAAAATCTCCTCTTGCTTTTTATATCTTCATGAAATTCCCCATATCTGAACCTCTCTACTACATTTTAAGGGCAACGTTTTTTCATTTGTTTTATTTTTAACTTTCCATAAAAGATTGACAGTTTATTTTATTATAATCCTCTCGTGGGTCCACCCAATGAAGTCTGGAAGGAGTGGTTTTTTTGTAGGTTTGTTTGGTTGGCTTTGTTGTTGTTTTGTTTTTCTAGTCATAGGCCTTCTTTCAACTCAGCTGGTTAATACTGCATTGATTTTTAATAAGATCTAGAAGATGTGGAATAGAGCTATGTTTAATCACATTTTTAAAGGAATGTTAACAGTTTGATCTTATTGAGACCATTATGATTACTCATTCATGTTTATCATTTTATATGACTTTGGACTCTTGTATTTGAAAGTCAGATTTTCTATTCAGCTCTGCTATTTTCATCAGACATTACTGAAACTCCCCTACTTTGATACCTGTCAATTTTCCCTCTAAAGAATTTCCCACAGTTTTGGTGTGTAAGTTATTTTGGGGTGCAAACCTAACTCCTTTGCCATCTGGAATATCATATGCAAAGCTCTCTGGAATTGTTTTCTGTTTTTTTTAATTCAATTAAAATAATTTAAGTCATTTTAAAGAATAAAATAAAAAAAAGAATGAGATTCTAGGGATCAAGAAGTTGAATGGCATCATGTAGTTTTATTTGTTCTTTTCAACATTAGAGAGAACAACTAGAAATAAAAGGTGTAAATTAAAGAGGCAGAATTATGTTTGAGACAAAAACAACTTCCTAACAATTAAATCTATGCAAATAATTATTTTCTTTAGTGAGATTTTGTGCCTCTTTTTTTCTCGTGTGGTCACTTATGTTTTCTTTTTTAAGGAAGTCTTATCTTCAGTGAATTTTGTCTCTTTTACCAGACTGTCAATTGTTTGTTTGTTTTTTCATAATTTTTGTGCATCACCCTAATTCTGTTTTCCAATTTTTCCTCTGCTTCTCTCTTTAAAAAAAAATCAAAACTTCCAGGAATTCGTCCTGTTTATTGGCTGAATTAGCATTTTTTAAGGCTTTACTTGTAGCTGTTTTTTAAATTATTATCTTCTATTTTTATGTCAGTCTCTTTTCTCTCAATGTATTAGATTTTAAAAGTGAAATGTTTTCAATGTTTTTGTTTGCTCACTTTTCCAGTCTGTTCTTTGGCTTCCACTTAAATATTAAAATTGGTCTCTGGTTATCTGGGGGTGGGGTGTGTGTGTGTGTGTGTGTGTGTGTGTGTGTGTGTGTGTGTTAAAAGCCCCTGTCCCAAGGGTCAGGCTTTCTCATGCTACTAGTTCTCAGGGTCTTCAAGTTTTTCATCCCTCCAAACTGGTTTAACCATGGCAGAGAAATGGTTTTCATTCTCTTTGTATGCTGTATGGTCTTTACATAGGAAGTGCTCTTGCTCCCCTGCAGCCACAAGAGCTAGCACTTTATTTGGAACTGCTGATCAGGACCTTTGTGTTTTTGTTTTGTTTTGTTTTGTTTGTTTTGTTTTGTTTTCTGTCCTACCCTTAGCACTTTTCTCCACACTGGAAATGCGACCTAGGACCCTACAGACAATAGAATTGTTGATCCCAGTTCAAACAAAAGGCTTCCTGTAATTGCTTTATGTCCTGTTGTCCAACCCTCTTACTGTTTCTGGCCTGAAAGCACCTGAAACTGCTCCTGAGGCCATTAGGCTTGCTACCATCTGTGGGGGCTCCATTCAGTTTTCTACACCAGTCTCACAAACTTCTGGTGGCCTCCTAAGTTTTCTTAAGCCATGAAATCATCTCATTTTGACCTTTTTGTTGTTGCTGTTGTTGTTGTTGGTTCTACCACTCCAAAATCAGAGGAAGTTTTGGTATTTGAAAGTTCTTTGGAGGAGAATGCATCAAGATTGCTTCTGATATGCCACATTAATCTTTCCCCTGTCCAGGATCAATGGTTCAATCTCATTACATATGTTCTAGATATTCACAAGAAGAAATCTTAGAAGAGAGGCCTCTAGGATACTTGAAGGATTTGTCAGATTATAAAACCAAGGAAGTATAATCTTTTGAATCCAAATTACTTAAGTATGTAGTTGTGTCCAATATTGTTTTAATTCCCATCTCTTTTGTGACTTTTAACCCATTTTTGTAAAGAGGATATTACAGTCCTTTAATTCCTGCCAATTAAAGAAATATCTATAATACACCGACTACAAGATAAGTCATTATAAAAAATATAGAAAACAGAAAGATAAATAAGGTAGAGGAACTCTGGTTGCACTGCCCATACATGTGACAAAAGACAATGGACAAAAATAACTATGGCAGAAAGAAGGAGATGAATAAAAAGCAGATATTCTTTTTTTTCCTTTATTGAACCCAAATACAAAGTCAGAAAGAAAAAAAAAGCAAGCCATGTTCATCACAAGACATAAAAGAAGATTCAAATTATGTAACAATATTTGGCTATAATAGGCATATTATTTGTCAAATAATTTAATGATATGCCATAATGCAACTAATCTATTTATGTAGTCACACTATTAAGATCAATTCAATTAAAATCTGTGAATTGATTTAATCATTCTGGAAAGTAATTTAGATTTACTCCAAAAGATGTTGCTAAGAAAGCGTATATGATAAATAATATTAACTGTGTTGAGAATTGTCCATATTTGCTTTGTTTCCTTCTGAGTATTATTTTGTTTTCTGCTGTGAACTTTTAAAGCTTTGCTCTTTTTTCCCTCCCCCAACTTCCCTGCAGAAGGCTAGAATAAAGAAAAACAGATACTCTTTAAAAAAAAAGAAGTTTGAGAAATATGGACAAGGAGATCAAGGAATTAATTCTGAATTCTTCCTCTTCTAGAGCTGTGAAATATTGGAAAATTCACACTTTTTTTCACTTCTCTAAGGTAGAAGATGGTGCTACTTGTACCTGAAAATTTCAAGTGCCTCATACCCTATTATCAACACCTTTTTTCTGGTCTCCATCATGGAAGTGGTTCAATTTCACCATTAGCAGATTTCTGTGCACCTGTGTTTCTTGCAAATAATTATAGCCATTTATTTCAGCGTGACTAAGCTGAAAGATTTCCAATTCACCCTCTTCACTCACATCCACCCACTTCAACTTTATGTATGAGAAAATGATTTATTTAAATGACTGATGGGCAAAGACACTTAACTTGGAAAGGATTTAGTGAGGTAAGAACTCAAGATTTATGCTTTGCTCAAGCCAATAAAAATTAAGTTCTTATTTTTCAAAAGCTTATAAAGTATTTTAAGCAGATAGGTTTCATTTTTTTGCATTTGTCTTTAAATGAGCCTTCAGGTGGATGTTCTATTTGAGAAAATTTGCTCTATTTGAGAAAATAAAATCATCATGCTTTATTTTTAAGCATATATGGTATTTCTGAAATGAGAGACTTCTTAGATTCACATATTTTCTGCCCTTTTTTTTTCCCCGAGTCTTCTTTCTATGCTGCTGTAGTTTAATCAGTAGGGTAGCAGTTGAATGGACTTCAATAAAGGATCAAACATATTCTAAGGTGTTCTGTATGAATTTTTAGTAATGAATTACACTTACTCCTTTTTTTCATAGCCATCTGTTCCATAATAACTACATTTCATAGATTTATGTTCCAAACACAAGAAGTTTGATCACTTTTACTGGAACTTTCAAGTAGAGTTTTTGATGACAACAAAGGGATTTTTAGAGATCATTTCAACAGATTTTCATTTATTACACCTTTGGAATTTACTGTTCTCTATGTAGCAAAATGATAGGAGGACATGATTATCTATCAAAACTGATTTCTTTTTCTGTTTCTATACATTGAAGGATTATTATGAAATGCCAATTTGAGTTTAAATTATTTTAAATGACTATACTAATGATCCTTTCCTATGTTGCAATTAAACTACTTTATTTGGGGTTACAAACAATGATGTTATTACCCTAATTACCATGACAACCCACTAAGTAAAAAAAATGCCCCTTGTCAAAATATGGATGTAATAGTATAAGCTGCTATTCTGTTTCTGCTCTTTTTTCTTGGCATCAGCTTATGCTAACCTTCCATGTTACTCCTAAACCAAAATCATCATTTTTAAAGCACAACAGTATATTATTATTTGTTACATGCTACAGTATGTTTAGGTATTTCATAACTTGTTAAAGTGATTATATAACTGATGGGGAGTTAGGGAGACTTGCATTCAAAAGTGGCCTCAGACATTTACTACCTATGTGACTCTAGGAAAGTTACTTATCCCTGTTTGCCTCAGTTCTTCATCTAACAAATAAGCTAGAGAAGGAAACAGAAAATCACTTGAGTACCTTTACCAAGAAATCTCCAAAAGGGTTCGTAGAGAGTTAGAAATGACTACAACAAGTCAACCACAAAAATCCCTTCAATCTCCACAGTTCTTTACTACCACAAAAGAACTGCTATGGAAAAAAATGTTTTTTCTCTATCAGTGATCTTTTTCTTATATATACCTATTATAGCCATCATTGGATCAAACAACATGCACAGTTTAAGAATATCTTTTGTAATAAATCTAAATTACTTTCTAAAATTTTTATATCAATTCACAGTTCCACCAACAGATTTTATTTAAAAATTGAATTGATCTTAATGGCATGACTATATAAATAGATTAGTTGTATTATGGTATTTCAAAAAATTATTTGACAAAATTTCGCATTCTTGACTTAAGAATAATATGGACAGGCTATATGACAGTAAACTTAGAAGAAGTTTGAAATGATTAAAATGAACTGTTTAGGAGACTAGATCAAAATAGAAATCCTTATTTGGTTAATGTCAGTTCTGAAGGAGAATGACATCTGAGTTTTTCATAGAGCTGTCCCTGGTCTTGGGACATTTAATGTCAAATTTATAAATAGCATATTTATCAAATTTATAAATAACGTATTTGTCAATATACATATGACATGTAGACTGTTACGTAAGGTAACACATTGAGAAATATAGTAAGGATACAAAATGTTAGAGCCCTACAGGAAATCAATGACATAATTAAAATACATGTGTAGACAGTTGTTGGTATGGAAAAAAATATTTGGGTGTTTTAATAGACTGAAAGTTCAGTATTAATTAACAGAGCAATATGTCAGCCTACAAAGCTAAGTCCCTCATAGGATACATTAACACATAAAGATCCCCCCTCCCCCCCACACACACACACTACCCAGAATCATGGAAGGAATAATTTTATTATATTTTTCTTTGCTCAAATGATTTCTAGAATAGTATAGTCATTCAGTTCTAGGTGATACAACTCAGGAAAGAACATTGATATGTAGCAGAACTTTTAGATGCAGGAAAGTAGGATTATATAAATATGTACAGTCATATTATAATAGATTTGCTTATATTTTCTTTTGTTAGAGCTCCATTTGTATAGACCAGATTATGTACCAAAGATGTATCTTTTCCTTTTCTCAGGGATGGCTACAATTTCTTTCACTTATCTGTGATAATGGCAGCTATATTGAATGACTACTGAAATGTTCCCATTATTTTTCCCTACACATAATAAATGTTTGAATGCTTTCATTCCACAGTACTTCCATGCTCATGTAATAGAGGCATACACACTTTTCAGAAGTATTTGAAATCACAAGCACAAAGTGCACTGGATAAATGTAGACATTTGGACAGTTTTTCCTTCTACTTCTTGATCAAGTGCTTCAGGAGCAACTTCTCATGTAGTTTTTGAGTACTTGATTAATTTTTTTTAGTTTCTGCTTACTCAAAAAATATCTATTTGAAAAATTGAGTATTTGAAACATTAAAAGAAATGTGTCTGTAATGTTGTTTTATATGTATGTTGATCTCTAACCCTGATATTTAACTCAGAACACTAAAACAATGAAACTGACATTTTACATGGAAATAAACAGATTTATTTGTCACCAAATGCTGGGCAAAAATACATAACCAAGTAAGAATAAATCAGAAATTCATTGCAGCATAGCATTGTCATAAATTAACCACATGGCTACGACACTAGAGAATTTGAGAATTATAGGAAAATCAGCAGAGACTGGAGCAAAACTACTTTCCTTGGCTTTATGTTTATACAAAGCTGAAAAATCTTGTATTATACACTTTTTTGTTTAATTCTCATTGGTTTTAGGCCTTTTTTAAGCTGTTTATATTTTATGAAATCATCAGCTCAATAAAGACAAAAGGGTAGTGAAAGGACAGGTCATATCAGCAATTAAATGAAGCCTTAAATTCCAATAGGCTCTTTTAAATGAAAACCAAATTTGGAAGGAGATGGTTAGCATAAAAGTAATTTGTAATAAAAGTAAAGAGAAAGGAAAAAGTAATTGTTTTTCAGCAAAGCTTAAAAAGGAATAAAGCAAAGCAAGAGCAAAGAAAATGCTGCAGCTTAGAAAATGATTTGCCATTGCAATGATTCATTTCTAGTCTATAATAGGTTTTATTTCCATGCTTTTAGAGCAATACATTCATTACATGCCCAATTTAGACCAAAGTTAGCCACAGAATACCATATAAATACCTCTCAGAGTTACTTTTTATCTTATCTTGCAAGCTACATCAGCATGACATTGGGTAAACCTGGAGGACTTTAACACAGCATAGCAGTAAAACATGGAAGAGAATATAGTAGTTGTTTTTAGTACCATGGGGGCGGGGGTGGGTGGGAGAAAGTATGTTTCTTACCAACAAATAGAAGTCTGCATGTAACCAGATGCCTGGATTCCTGTCTTTTTACTTAAACCCAGAAAATGTATGGAGAATGGGTTTTCTCAGCTTTCTGTCCTGATTTTTATTATATGGATATAGCTTAACATTTTGTTTGGAACATTCAAGCAGAGTGAGTTACCTATTAAAATTGTTACCATCACATCCTTAAGTAAAATTCCCAAATAAATATTTAAAATAATTCCTACCCTGGCAGAGTTGGCACCTTCATGCCCATGGCATTTCTCAGTAATTTTCTTCACTTAAATCTTGATGTTATTTTGGAAATCAATCTAGTAACACACATTTATTCTGTATGTTTTATGTATATTATGTATGGTATGTTAAGCATACAGGACACACACACACACACACACACATATTTAAAAGAAGCATTTCTGCTTTCACATAGTTAACATTCAAATGGCAGAATATAACATGTAGACAAAATAGAACAGGTCAATAAACAAAGCCAAATCTGCTTTCTCATTTACCTGGTTACTATGAGCCAGGAAACAATTATCACCTTACATTCCTCAACAAATAAGCAGTTTCAAAAGTGAGTTACTATTTATAATGACATAAATCCTAGAAACTTTACACTGTCTCAACTTAAAAAAGTTCACGTTCACATATTTCCACACACTGCACAGAGGACATGCTTGATGTCATAAAAGTCTTCCTCTGCTCCAGGGGATCTTAATCTTCCCATTGTCCATAAACCTACATGCATTGATGCATACATGTACATGCAAATGTATACAGATGCAATGAAATAAGTGAGTACATACATACATGGAAAAGTGTATTGTATACATATATGTGTTTATGTGTATCTGTGTGTGTGTGTGTGTCCTGGTTCATTATTTTATGGCATTTATAAAGACACAATTTTATTGGCACTGCATTGTAGCTGACAGAGAAGTTAATATACTTGGAAATGAAAAGACTTGCTTTTGAGGTCTGGATAATATCTAGGTGACTTTGGCAAAATATTTGATTTTTCTGCATGTTAGCTTTCTTATATAAATTGAGGGAGTTGTACTTGTCAGATTCTGAGATACAATGTAGGTCTAGGTAGAGCACCCTAAATGCAGCATCCTACTAAACCTCCCATATGTCTTCCAATTTTGACTCTTCAGAGTTAGTAATGTTCTATAATTATTATGAAGAAAAAGATTGGGGGGAGTGCATAAACATCATCAGTAATTTCATTGATATTAAACAATGGTCTCTAAAGTGAGGACAATGGGCTGACCTCAAGGAACTGCAGAATTTGAAGTAGTTTTGCAACAACCTATTAAAGGGTAGAGACATGGATCATATAGCTACCTTCCTATGCAAGTCAAACTTGGAACTTTTCTCCAGTAAAATAATGCTTCTCTTTATGTTTCAACATGCCCTAACCCTACTCCCTGCCACTGCTTGTGTATGTTTCTATCCTGCTTTTTTTCTATAAAAACACTTGATCCTCAATGCAGTTAAAATCTTACTGGATACCCACAGTGGCTACTGTTCAAGTATCTTTAAGAAAATATATCTCTCACCTATCTCAGAATAAATCCTTTCGACTATAGTAGGTAGGAGAACAGAGGCTGTGTACTCACTTACTGTGAATAATGAATAAAAACCCTGATCCGCCCATAGGGGGCACAGAATGATGCCTACAGGATGATCAAGAATGGCTGCATCACATTATGTTTCAATGACATTTCACCTCTTTAAGAACTTCCCTATTACTCTTTTAGATCTTTGCCATGACCTTTGAACCCTAGTCACTCACTCAGCCTATAAAATTAGTTACCAAATTTGGTCATTTCAATTCATAAAATAGCTCTCATTGGCCCCTTTTTTCTACTTGCACAGCCATCAGCTTATCCCACACCTTTGTCACCATTCACCTAGGCAATTGGAATATACTCCTAATCTTGGTTTATTTTTCTACTTTCAAACCACCTTGCAAGGATTTTCGAGGTATTTCCCTAAAGTGCAATTCTGATCATGTCATTCCACTACCAAATGTCTCTAGTGCTTCCATATTGATTCTAAGATCAAATATTATTTTATTTTTATCTCATCATTTTATAATAGATGTTATTATCTATATAATTTTAACAAAGTAAAAAATAATACAAATTACAAATAAGTAACAATATAGATATCTGAATGTATGCTCAATTTTAAAATACATCATAATTTATTGTTTTATTTTCACTGTGTATACTATCAAAAATTTTACAAACAAATAATACAGATGCTCCGAGTAAGGAAACTCCTATTACCTCCTCAGCAACTTGCAGTCTGAGAAAGATGGACATGTGGATAGATTTCAGGAAGCTTGTGAACCTAGATGGTGAAAAAAAAACATTTTACCTTTAGATTTATTAACTTTTAACTGAAATATGGCATTTCTGTCAATTACAATAAAAATAATAATTCTGATAAAGGGCCCCCATATTTCAGCAGAGGACCAGAGAAGGTCATGATTTAAAAAAAAAATATTCTTGTCTTAGAGAGTTGTGTCGAATATTTAAGTAATAATAATGGAATATTTCAGAGACAGAATTACAACCTAGGTCTTTTAAATTCTGAGACTCACTAACCACTGGGTGACAGTGTCTCTTACAATTGGGGGATTATTTTATGATTAAACCCAAAATCTGTGATTTCATCAACATTGAGATCTCTTTGAAGAAATGTTTTAGCAGATAATTTCTAAACAATTTTCTAAAGTCCAAAGGCATCATATGATTTTCCCAGGGAAAAGAGAATTGCTAAGTATAAGACACACACACACACACACACACACACACACAAAACCACACACACACTAGAAAGCAAACTATAGACCAATTTTCTTAAAGAACAATAATTATTTTTGAAGTAAAATACTAGCCAGGAAATTACAGCAATATACCACAAAGATCATACATTATGATCAGGTGGGATTTATACAAGGAATACAGAGTTGGTTCAATATTAGGAACACTATGAGCATAATTGTCCATATCAATAAAAATGCACAAACTATAATGATTATACCAATAGATGTCAAAAAGCCTTTGACAAAATGCAAAAATAAGTCCTATAAAAACACAAAAAGGCATAAAAATATATGAATCCTTTCTTAAAATGTTAACTAGTATCTATCTAAAACTAAGTACAAACATCTATAATGTGAATAAACTTGAAATCTTTCCAATAAGATCTGGTAACAACATTTATTATCAACAATATTATTCAGCGTTGTACCAAAAATTCTAGTTAAAGCAATAAGACAAAAAAATGAAAGAATAAAAATAGGCAACGGAGAAATAAAACCATCACTCTGCAAATGATATGATGTTATACTTAGAGAATCTAGAGAATGAATGAAATATCAAGTTGAAACAATTAATAACTTTAATAAAGAATCAGGATATAAAATAAAATCACAGAAATAATCACTTCTATATTGCTACTTGAAAAGCTTAGCAGGTAGAGAGAGAAAGATATATTCCATTTAAAATAACTGTGGACAATATAAAAATCTCTGCAAGTCTGCCTGCCAAGACAAACCCAGAAACTATATGAACAAAATTATAAAACACTTTTTCAAACAAATAGACAGATCTAAGCAATTGGAGAAATATTAATTTTGAAGAGGTAGGTTGGGCCAATATAATAAAAATGACAATTATACCTATGTTAATTTACTTAAGCATTGCCATACCAATTAAACTAGCAAAGAATTATTTAATATACATTGAAAAAGCGTAACAAAAAACATCCAATAGAACAAAAGATCAAAAATATCAAGGGAATTAATGGGGAAAAAGGTAAAGGAAAGCAGTATAGCAATTCTAGATTTTAAAGTATATTATACAGCAGTAATAATCAAAATAATATGGTACTAAGAAACAGAATGGTGTATCATAGGAATAAATTAGTTATTTATGGGGCAGCTACATGGCAAGGTAGATAACTCCTTAAATATGGAAGAGCTCAAATATGGCCTCAGACACTTAATAGTTCTATAACCTTGGGCAACCTATTTAACCTTCTTTGTCTCAATTTCTTCATTTATCAGAAAAGCTAGAAAAGCAAATGGTAAACTATTCCAGGACCTTTGTAAGAAAATCCCAAATGGGATCACAAAGTGTAGTTTAAGACTTAAATGACTAAATAACAACAAAAAAACCCTATAAAATAGTAAAAGTGGTAAAGACAATATCAAGTAGTAAAAGTCATAATCTAGTATTTGATAAATTCAAAACAACAAGAAAAACACAATATAAAGTAGAAAAAAATTAAAGACAATATCAAGTAATAAAAGTAGTAAACTAGTATTTGATAAAATGCAAAAATCCAAGCTTTAGGGAGAGGGTAGGTTAGAACTCAGCATTCGACAAAAATTGTTGTGAAATCTGCTCAGCAGTTTGATAGAAATTAGGCATAAACCAGCATCTCTCACCACATGCTAGGACAAGGTCAAAAAGGGTATATGATGTTTACATAAAGGACGGCATCATAAGTAAACGAAGGGAGCACAGAACAGTCTACCAGCTGGCAGCCATCTTGGAAGCCCGGAGCAGCAGCAGCTACTGAAGGTGAGATGGGCACACTCCCAACCATGTAACTCCCAGTGGGGCCTCAAATCTACTTCAGCCTGGCACCACCATTGCCCCCTCCTTTCTTCCTTCACCTTCCTGATAAGTGGAGAGATCCCAAGCCCAAACCCTGACCAGGTCCTGGCCCAATGCTGTCGCAGCAGACCAGAGAGCAACCCCCGGCCTTGGTGCCAGGGTTGATGAGCAACCCAGAGCCTGAAACATGACTACCTTCGAATTAAAAAAGACCAGTGCCTTCTATTTGTGCAGAACCCCTCCGTTCGAATATTCTGCAATGGTACCATGTTGTCTGGAGACCTGAGATGACTCCTTCTGAAGGTGGCTGTTATCATGGAAAACTAATTTTCCCCAAAGAATTTCGTTTTAAACCTACTAGTATTTATAGGATAACTCCCAGTGGAAGAATTAAATGTAACACAGGGTTATGCCTTTCAATCTCTGACTTCCACTCTGACATGTGTAATCCATCCTGGTCATTCTCAATAATCTTGAGGGGGCTGCTCAGTTTTATTGTAGAAAAGGGCCCCACATTGGGTATATAGAAACTTCAGACTACACAAAAAGACAAATTGCCACACAGAGTTTAGCATTTAACTTTAAAAGATAAAGTATTTTGTAAATTATTTCATGAAGTGGTGGAAGAGGCAGAAAAAAAAAGCACACGATGAGCTTTGCCGAGCCCAGGCCCTCCTATTGTTCCCAGATGTGGTCCTTGAAGGGGACAATCATCAGGGTCAGAACTGGCTTCAACTTCTAAGCTGCCAACATGTGCCAATGCCTGTCCCTGAACTGCCTGCATCAGGCTAACTGCAATCTCTGATTCTTGGGAGGCCTTTGCCTACAGTCAAATAAGTCTGGAGAAGCTTAGCTCAGAAATGACCCAGTATGAGCAAAAGCTCTAGGCAGCTGAGCTTCACACTGGCTCAAGATACAACCAAGCTGGGCCTGGTCTTTCTGGACTCACGGGCTTTAGTTTTGTAAGCCTTTGCAAAATACAAAGTCAGATCCCAGAGCTGGGATTGGAGAAATGTGTAAGTCTTGAATGCTTGTCTTCTTAACTTCTCTGTATGTCTGTGCCCATAGAGGTCAGCTCTGCAGAGGCAAAGCTGGTGCTCTTAATGCCTGGTCTCTATTCAGTTTGTTGCACCTGTATGAAGTAAACATGTTTTTTATTTTACATAATTCAGTAGTTCAAATAAGCAAAATAAAACAAAAAAACCTGAAAGTCAATGCCTAACCCTTGTTGTACATAATGCTTTTAGTTTAGATGAAAAGATCTGATCTGCAATGAGGTGGCAGTGGCAGTGGCCAGTGTCAAACGTGTCACTGGACTACCCTGCAGGAGCCTGACCTCTCCCATCTCATGGCATCAGTCATGCCTTCTGTTGGCTAATTGTTTTTTTTTTTGGTTTGTGATTTTACTCAGTATAGATGTCTTAATAAGGTTTAGGAGGTTCTCTTAGGAGTTCAGAAAGCCAGTCACTTGTTAGATGTTTCTGCTGGTCAGTGACAAACTTTTACACTAATCCAGGGATCTCAACATTTTTAGTGGGTTTATATTCACTTAGAATAACAAAAGAAATGACTTTTAGGAAAGGGTTCTTTTCCTTATATACCATTCTGCCCTCTGAATAAAATGAAAATAAGATTATGTTTTGCATTCTGATGGCAAGATGTTATTATTTGATTAAGTAAATGTGAAAAGAAACTGAAAAAAAAAGAAAAATGTACCAGCTAATTTTGAATATAGGACATAAAAAGTTTTTTTGCGCATGGTCCAGCCAAGACATAGTTATGGATTGATCTATATGATGAACATTTAAGTGGAGAATAGATGCAAAAGATGTGAAAGTTGAATTGAGAAGATTTCACAATTAATTGGTCATGGAAGGTAAAAAGAGAGTGAGGAATCTGGGATGTCTGAAAAACTGGGAAATTTGTATAAAGTGTAGGTTTTAGGAAAAAGATAATAAATAATATTTTGGACATCTTGAGTCAGAGATGCTGATAGCAAATCCAGTTAAAAATATGCATTGTCAGGCTGGAATTCAAGAAAGACACATACATATATGTGTTTATATTATTTTATCCTTATGATTTCTGTTTCAGATTTTTATCCTTAGTATTCAAATATTATAAAACTAAATTTGTAAATGAATTGTACTTTAGATGAGAGATAATAACTGGACATCAAAAATGGTATGCTGTGCTCCCAAAATATTGAAAGTATGAGAGTAAGACAAAATAAGACATATTGTCACTGGAGAATGTATGCAATGACATAGATAAAGATGTCAAAACTTATGAAGAAAAGAAGGCTAAGGTTTGTATCAGTGTAGAGAGTATTTAGACCAATGAAAGTACAGGTCTATTAAAAATAAGAAGCTATCAAGGATATCAGTGCTTGGGTGTTTCAACTGTCTCAGTGACAGTCATTTCTAACCTTAACACAGTTTTATCTTGATGTCTCCAAAGCCAAATCAGTAAAATATTTTTATCCACTACTTTATTGATTTCTGTAAAACATTTTGGCTTTTATGTTTTGCATATTGCATAAAAGTAAATTGAATTGAACCATTCAAAAATACCTTTTGCACAAGCAAAACCAAGGCAGCCAATTTAGGAAGGAAACCTGGAAAAAATAAATTACAACAAGTTTCTCTGATAAAGGCCTCATTTCTCAAAAATATAAGAAACTGAGGCAAATTTATTATAAAAAAATGAGTCATTAGTCATTATCTACTTGACATATGATTGAAGGATTTTAACAAGTTATTTTCTGAAAAAATCAAAGGAAACAATAGTCATTTAAAAATGCTTTAAATTACCACTGATAACAAAAATGCAAATTGATACAACTCGGAGGTACTACTTCACACACAACATGTGATTGCCTAATGTGACAGAAAAGTAAAAATGACAGGTGCTAGAGGACATGTGGAAAACATGAGTTACTAATGCAGTCTTGGTGAAGTTGTGAACTAGTCTAATTTTTCTGTAGTAAAATTTAGAAACAGTGCCCAAAGGGCTATAAAACTGATGTTGAGTAAATTGTAGTATGTGATCATGATGGAATACTTTTGTGCTGTATTAGAAATGATGAACAGAGTTCTGGGCGTGGAGCCAAAATGGTGGTATAGAAGCAACAAGGCTCTGCAGCTCCCACATAGCCACCTTAAATACCCAGAAAATATGACTCTAAACAAATTTAGGGCTCCAAAACCCACACAAATATAAACTGCTGAAGGCAGTTTGGCAGGAGGGGCTCATCACAACAGGCTGGGAGCCAGGCCACAGCAGCCTGAAACCACGGATTGGCCCCAGAGCAGTTGGGAAAAGCCACAGACAGAGTCTACAGGAGAGTGGTTCGGCAACACTTGGGGCAATCTCCAAACCTATCAAGCCAAGAAAAATAAGACTAAGTAAAAGGTCAGTGGAATTCTGTTGCTAAAGGCTAAAAGTGAATCTGAATTAATTTAAGAGTAACAGAACCCAATGTGAGATTGAGTGTGGCAGATTCACAGCCTAGGAAATTGCCTACGCAAGTTGGGGTAATGAGAATGCTGAGCACAAGGCAGCAGTACCAACATGGAGCTGAGAGCAGAGTACAGCAGACAGAGAAGAAGCCCCAGCCAACCAGCAGATTAACCCAGCCTGGTGGTCTCACCACAGGACAAAGGATGATCAAAACGGGTAGGAAAAAACTCAGGGTCCACAGCAGGATCAGTGGCTACCCCTGGGGCAGCCTGAACTTTTAAAATTATACACCCATACTTCTAGAAACCAAGATGGAAGAATAAATTTTAGTTGCTCTGATCCCCCCTCCCTGACCCAGAAAAATCCAGAGCTAAATGTCCCACCCAGAGTAAAACTTTGAATTAGTGGAAACAATCACAGGCTTGGGAATGGCTGAGGAAAGGGGAAAGAAGACAGTACATAGTCTAAGCCCAGGAGGGTTGAGCCAGGAAGCCCTACCAAGAAAAACCCAGGTGCGCTTTAGTATCACTGGGCCAATCAGCAAACAGCAGCCCTTCCTCTGGGCCTTCAGCTGTAGCCTGTTCTGAGCCTGCCTGAGTTGTAGCCTGGAGACACAGACATGGAATCCTGAAGGATCCAGTCAACCCCACCCCCATAGGTTACTCTGTAAGCCTCAGGGTAACTCAGGGGCATCACTGAGAGTCTTAGTCTTGGCCTCAGGCTATAAACTTAGAGCCTTCAGCCACTAATCCCCTACCTCCAAACCTGAGAAGCACAATACTCTGACACCCAAGAAGAGGATATCCACTCTAAAAATCCAGGACAAAGGTGTTTACAACAGTGAAGAAGGAAACTGCAAATGCTAGGACCATCAAATCTTTTTATAGTGAACAAGAACAAACAAATGCAGAAGGCAACATGGACTCTATATCCACACTGGACACCACGGATGGAAATGTGAATTGGTCTCATGCCCAAAGAGCCTTCTTGGAGTATCTCAAAAGATATTTAAAAATGAAATTAGAGAGGCAGAGACCAAATTGGAAAAAAAAACTCTCACTGAAGAAAACAAGTTTTTGAAAAGCAAAATTGGAGAACTAGGACAGGAGGTCCAAAATAGAACCAGAGAAAATACCTCCCTAAAAATGAAAAATTAACATATAGAAAAAGAACTCCAGAAACTAGCTGAGGAAAATAATTCACTAAAAATTAGAATCACACAAATTGAAGCTAAGGACTCTATGATGCAACAAGAGTTAGTCAAACAAAACATAAATATTGAAAAAAATTAGAAGAAAGTGCAAAATATCTCACTCGAAAAAGAACTAACCTGGAAAACAGATCCAGGAGAGACAACCTAAGAATTATTGGCTTACCAGAAAGCCATGATGAAAAAAATCAGCCTGGAGAGCATCCTCCAAGAGATTGTCAGTTAAAACTGTCCTGAGGTCCTAGAATCAGAAGGAGAAATTCAAAATTATTGAATGAATTCACCCATCTCCTCCTGAAAGAGATCCCAAATTGAAAACTCCAAGAAATATAGTAGCCAAACTCCAGAGCTACAAAGTCAAGGGGAAAATACTGAATGCAGCCAAAAAGAAACAATTCAAATATTGTGGAACTGCAGTCAGGATTACACAGGATTTTGCAGCTGCTACATTAAAAGATCAGAGGGGATGGAATGTGAAATTTTGTAAATCAAAAGAGCTAGGACTGCAACCAATGATCAACTACCCAGCAAGACTGACCATGTTATTTCAGGCAAAGAGATGGTCATTTAATGAAATAAAGGACTTCCAGACTTTTCTTATGAAAAAGCCGAAGCTCAGGGGAAAATTTGTTCTCCACTTACAAGATCCAAGAAAGACATAAAAAGGTAAACAAGGAAAACATACATTCACACATACACATACACACACAGATGCTCACACATGCACATGACTTGGGACTCAATAAGAACAAACTGTTTACATTCCTTTATGAGAAGCAGATACCTGTCAATACTGAAATTTCTATAAGTATTGTGACACTTAAAAGGGATGTACACAGAAAGAGGAAGCGGGTATAATTGGATGAATCTGAAGATTTGAAAAAAAACCCTATTAAGTGGAAGAAAGGGAATGTAATCAGAGAAAAGGAAAAGTAGAGGCAGAAGATGATAAATTATGCCACAAGAAGAGGCATAAAAACATGCTAAAGTGGAGGGGTGGGAAGGAAGGAGACGAGCATCATACGATTGTTACTCCCATTGATTCTAATTTAAAGAGGGAGCAATATATGAAATGTACAAGCATTGGTTTGGGTTCAATGAGGGAATAACATACACTGTTAAGAATAAAAATCTATTGTGCCCTACAGGAAATAGGAGAGATAAGGGAGGAGGGGTTCAAGAAGGGGAAGGTACTCAGTAGGGAGGGGAAGAATAGCAGGGGAAAAAGGTACTAAAGAAGAGAGAACACTGGGAGGGAATACTGAGGGAGGTGGTGGTCCAAAGGAAAATTCTTAATGAGTGGAAGGGAAAAGGAAGACATAAATATATAAACAGGGTAGGGAATAAGATGAAGGGAAAGTCACAGATAGTAATCATAACTGTGAATGTGAATGGGATGAACTCTCCCGTAAAACAGAGGCGGATAGCATATTGGATTAAAAACTACAATCCTACAATATGCTGTCTACAAGAAACACATCTGAAACATGGGGATATGCACAGGGTAAAGGTAAAAAGATGGAGTAGAATATATTATGCCTCAAGTAAAGTAAAAACAGAAGGGTTAAGAATACTTATCTCAGATAAAGCAAAAAGTAAAATAGATCTAATTAAAAGAGATAAGGAAGGAAGCTACATCCTGTTAAAGGCACCATAGAGAATGAAGCAATATCATTACTTAATATATATGCACCAAGTGGTATAGCATCCAAGGTCCAGAGGAAAACTCAAGGGAGCTAGAAGAGGAAATTGATAGCAAAATAATACAAGTGGGGCACCTCAATACCCCCCTCTCTGAACCTGATGAATCTAACCTCAAAATAAATGAGAAAGAAGTTAAGGAGGCAAATAGAATTTTAGAGAGTCTAGACATGATAGATAGATCTCTGGAGATATCTGAATGGGGATAAAAAGGCATATACATTCTTCTCAGCAGTACATGGCACATTCACAAAAACAGACCATGTACTAGTGCATAAAAACCTCACAATTCAGTGCAGAAAGGCAGAAATATTAAATGCATTATTCTCAGATCGTGATGCAATAAAAATTATATTTTATAAGGAGCCATGGAGAGGTAGGCAAAAAAACTAATTGGAAACATAATAATTTAATCCTAAAGAATGAGAGAGTTAAACAAGAAATTATTGAAACAATCAGTAATTTCATTTAGGAGAATGACAAGAATGGGACATCATACAAAAACTTTTGGGATACAGCAAAGCACTGCTTAGGGGAAGTTTCATATCCCTGGATGCATACTTGAAAAAATTAGAGAAAATGGAGATCAATGAATTGGGTATGCAACTGAAAAAGCTAGAAAAAGAACAAATTGAAAATCCCCAATTAAAAAGTAAATTAGAAATAGTGAAAACAAAAGGAGAGATGAATAAAATTGAAAGTAAGAAGACTATTGAACTTATAAATAATACTAAGATTTGGTTTTATGAAAAAAGCAATAACATTGATAGACCCTTAGTCAATATGACAAAAAAAGAAAGAAGAAAACCAAATTCTGAGTCTCAAAAATGAAAAGGGTGAATGTACCTCCAACAAAGATGAAATTAAAACAATAATTAGGAATTATTTTGCCCAACTGTGTGCACATAAATTTGACAA
>CM053601.1:44654584-44685588 GCA_028646575.1 Pseudocheirus occidentalis
GAAGGAAGGAAGGAGGGAAGGAGGGAAGGAAGGAAGGAAGGAAAGAAGGAAGGAAGGAAGGAAAGAAGGAAGGAAGGAAGGAAGGAAGGAAGGAAGGAAGGAAAAGGAAGGAAGGAGAAGGAAGAAGGAAGAAAGGAAGGAAGGAAGGAAGGAAGGAAAAGGAAGGAAGGAAGGAAGGAAAAGGAAGGAAGGAAGGAAGGAAAGAAAGAGAGAAAGAGAAAGAGAGAGGGGAAGAGAGAGAGAGAGAGAGAGAGAGAGAGAGAGAGAGAGAGAGAGAAAAGAAACAAAAAAAGAAACACAGAAATTTTTGCAGCAGCCTGAAACTTTAAATAAGGTTTAGTTTGGCTGGGATGAGCTGAACTGAATTGTTGATATAGCCTCACAAATCCAAAGATTGGAGAGTTGACACATTGAGTCAAGAGGTGAAGGGAGGAACAGAATGTGGCGGGAAAGAAGCAAAGAAACTACAATTTCCTGGAAGCAGGATGGAAAACAGGATGAGGGTTTTTTCCACTAGAGTCCCATAACCATTAGACTGCAATGTTCAACTTAAGGTTGTATAACTCTCCTTGCCTATGTTCCCTAGCTATGTTCTCTTCCCTATGCCAATCATCCTTCAAATAACTTTCCCAATAACTTCTCAGATTTTTACCTCTATGACTTTGAAGTTTACTCAACCCATGTCTATTACCCAATCAAAACCCTAGCAGCTTTTGTCTTGCAGTCTCCAGAACTCTTGATTTCTTTCCTTAATGAGTTAGGTTTCTGACTCACAGTCTTTCTTCCCTACCCTTATACTGCAAGGTGCAGCTACCCATACACTAGAAGGCATCAATAGACATACTGATGCTCCCTCAAACACTATCCTCAGCACTCTTCAGCTTATTCTAAATAGTGTACTCCTTTACCTCACCTCAGCCACACACAAAGATGGTCATCCTTTTGATCTTACCATGACCCATAAATGCTAATTTTTCTCTGCTTATTAAATATGAACTTCTCATAGATGATAACAATCTATTGTCATTCCATTCCACATCAAGAGCTTGCTATAGGAGACCCAAAATAATACTGAAGAAAATGACACCTCAAAACAAAACGTCCAAAAAGCCAGTTAGGAGAAGAATGATTTAAAAAGCGTAATTGGCTGGATGGAAATTTCAATGGAGGAAACAATTCCTTCGAAGTTAGACTGGAGCAGATAGAAGTTAATGACTTTATGAGAAATCAAGATATTATAAAACAGATCCAAAAGCAAATTCCATAAAAATAATTCAAAAAATCACAAAAAAACAACATGATTTAATATTGCAATGTAGATGCGGAATGGGATCAGAAACTGGACCACTCTTTTACCTCTCTTAGTTCCAAAAGTTTCCCCCCCCCCTTACCTATTACTTTCTTTCTGGCATATATAGGTTGAGAAACTGCCACAGCTGCCAATGGTTCAATCCCCTGAGGTCTGCTCTGGCCTGTCTGTGCTGCTGATCTGTACTGGAGCAGCCCATGTGGGGCTGTGTTCTGCTCCCAGTCTGGTGTGATAGACCTTTCCTGTCAGTTTGCCAGGTTTTCCTCAATTGGAGACATAATTCATTCTGTTATTTTGTCTATTCTGTTCATTTTTTCCAGATACTTGAGGTAAGTGGGGATAAGCTCAGTTCTACATCATGTCATTAACCATGAACTAGTCATGTTCTCCTTCCTCCAATTTACTCACTATCTCATTGATGACAACAGCTCTTCCAAATGCTATTATATTCCCTCAAACCCACCTTCTCAGCTAAGAACCTTGCCTCTTATTTCACTGGAAAAAATGAGCCCATTAACCCAAAACTCCTTTTTGTCTCATTTTGCTTATATCATAGAATTCTTTTGTCCCCAGTTTAATTTTGTAACCCTTTCTAACATGAACAGTTATTTTTTCTTGCCAAGACAAATTCCTCTATCCACACTAGTGATACTTTTCCATCTCAACATCTTCGAAAGATTTTTTTTCTTTCTCTCATGCCTACTCTCTAATAAGACTTGTCTTAAATATTTCCCTGTCTAGTGGATGTTCACCTACTACTTATAAATATTCCTATGAATTCTCCATCATTAAAAATCTTTCATTTGATTCATCAATCTCTGATATTTGCAATTTTATACTTCTCTTTTTTATCTAAACTCCTTTAGAAGGACATTTTTTGTTTATTTTTTGGTTTACATCATTGATTTCCACAAGATTTTGAGTTACAAACTTTCTCCCCATCTTTCCCATACCCATCACCCCAAAATAGCAATCCCACTGTCTACTCGCTCCCCCAGTCTGCTCTCTCCTATATCCTCCCCCATCACCCCTCTGACTTTCTGGTAGGGTAAGATGGATCTCCCTATCCCAGTGCCCATATATCTTATTTCCCAGTTGCACATTAGTAATAATAATAAGTATTATTATTGTTATTATTATTATTATCATTTTATTTTAGAACTTTAAATTCTGTATTCTTTCCATTCCTCCCTTACTCTCATTGAATTTGGCTTAGGGAAGGAATGACATACACCCTAAAATGGATGTCTTGACCTACAGGAGAGTAGGGGGGATGAGGATGAGAGGAGGGTGGATGGAGGGGAGGGCAGGGTGGGTGGATAGGGATGTTAGAAGCACACGCTTCAGTAAAGAGACAGGGACAAAGTAGAGAACAGAAGAAGGTGGGGGGGATAGGAAGGAGGGAAATATAGTCAGTGTTATACAATATGTTCATTGTGGAGATGTTTTGCATAAGTACACATGTATGGCCTGTATTGAATTACTTGACTTTCCAGGGGAGATGAGTGACAAAGGAGAATGTCATTTATAATAGATTCTTCCACTTTGTCTCTTCTCACACTCTTCTAACCTCTTAAAGTTTGTCCTCAGAAATCATTATTCTACCAAATTGGTTTCTAAAATGTTACTAATGATATCTTGTCAAATCATATAGGCTTTGACCAGTTCTTATCCTTCTTGCCTTTTACAGTCTTTGATACTGTTAATGACCTTCTTCACCTTTATACTGTCATTTCTTTAGGTTTTGGAGACATTATTTTCTCTTGGTTATCTCTATCACTCCTTTGTGTTGTTTGATGGGTATTTATCCAAAATAAACTGAGTGTCACATGGGACTCTGTTCTTGGTCTTTTTATTCTCTACATATTATTTAATTTTCTGATCTCAGTAGATAACATATATGTAGTTGTAATCACATATATGTAGTCATCATCTCTAAGCTGGTGATTCCTAAAACTGCTTATCCATCCTCAAATTCTCCGCTGTCCTACATTCTCACAGCTCCAAGAGCTTATTAAATGTCTTCAATTGGATATGCTATAGACTAAGCATGTATAAAGCAGAAAACATTGTCTTTCTCCAAATCCCATTCTTCTTACTATTTTATTATTTTCAGGCATCACCATCCTCCCCAGCCAAAAAAAAGTGTCATCCTTCACTCCTCAGTAACTCTCAACTCCTCCCTGCCTATCTGTTGCAAATGCCTGTCAGTTTTTTTTAAACATCTCTTATATATACCCCATTATTTTCTTGGGAACTGCAATCACTCTACTCTAATCCCTTATCACCTCACAACTCGTTGATTTAAATCATCTTTTGTTTTGTTTCTCTACCTCAAGTCATTCCTAACACTAGGACATCATCTAATCAGCTGTCAAAATGATTTTTCTATCATCTCCAGAATCAAATGTAAAACCTTTAATTTTCTATTTAAAACTCTTCATTATCTCCATCCCCATTTCTAGATGTTTTCAACATAATTTCAACACACATACACACACACACACACACACACACATTTTGCGATCTGTGACACAGGCCTCCTCGATGATCCCTAGATAAGACACTCCATCCCCAGGGTTGTTACTGGCTTTCCCCCATACCTGAAATTCTCTCCCTCCCCATCTCTGGTTTCCTGCATTCCTAGTTTCCTTTAATCACAGTTAAAATCCCATCTTCTGTAGACAATTTCCCCTACCCTCTTCAATTCTAATGCCTTCTCTCTGTTCATTGTTTCCAATTTGCATATTTGTTTGCATGATGTCCCCCACATTGGACTGTAAATTTCTTCAAGACTGAGAGTGTTTTGCATTTCTTTGGATTTCCAACATTTAGTACAATGTTTGGAACACAGTAGGTGCTTAAGAAATGTTTGTTGACTAACACTGGCTCCTAAACTCTACTCATCCTTGGCACTCAGACAACGTGGCAACAGTATTTTCTCCCCTACCTCAGGAGAGCTGTCAATGGAAAGGCAAATATTGGGCATAAGAAGTCTATTACAAATGACAAACAAGAAGCTACACAGAAGAAGCATAGCTACATCATTTGAGAAAATGTATGTGGAAAGACAGTGTTGGAGATGGGGAGAAGGGATAATAAGTTCATAGATCTAGAGTGTTAAAGGACCTTAGAATTTGTCTTTTTGAGTCTGATCCTCTCATTTAACAGATAAGAAAGCAGAGATTTAGAGCAATTACTTGATTTCATCAAGGTCATATAGGTTTTGAAAACCCAAGACTGCTAAAAATTTGTAGAAGACTAGTCATAAGCCCCATCAAATTTTACCTGAAGAGATTTCAAATGTTTTACATGATTCTGAGATTTTTATATCATGTAGTTAGATGGTAGGGTTTTTATTTGCTTATTTGTTTTCTTTTTCTCTTCTTTGTCTCTTCTGGAGAGTTCAGGAATAAATATTTAGATTTATCATGAAGTAGAATATTTTAAAATTGATCTTTGAAGAAATGTTTCTTTTATCTTTTTCCCATGAAAAAAGGATTCACTTTAATTAGGTAATCTCAGAATATTTAAATTTTAGGGTGTCTAGGTGGCACAGTGAATAGAGCACTGGCCCTGTAGTCAGGAGTACCAGAGTTCAAATCCAGCCTCAGACACTTAACACGAAAAACTAGCCGTGTGAACTTGGGCAAGTCACTTAACCCCAACTGCCCTCCAAAAAGCAAAAAAAAATATTTAAATTTTGAAGTCACACCATGGGCATAATAATGAATGTTTTCTATCTTTCTATTTGTCCTATGAGAATAAGAACAATGATAAGGTTGAAATAACTAGTAAAATCCTTGACTTCATTTGCTAAATATCTGGTAATAATGGAAATCTCACTTGCATGAATTGAATCTATGAAACTTTGCCTTAATTTGTCTTCTTTGTAGAAAATCAAAGAATACTCTTATTTGAGCGAATTACAGGCAGAGGGGAAAGTCAGTGAAACACTGGAGATGGACTACTTGTCTCAGGAACATCAAGGAAGTCTGTGTCACAGATTACAGTGTGTGTGTTTGTGTGTGTGTGTGTGTGTAATTAGATCAAACAAGTATAAAATTCAGGGGGCAGGTTATGAAGAATCATGGATGGAAAGTCTTATTTCATTCTGGAGGCTATTGGAAGGTCATTTTGACAGCAGATTAGATGATGTCTAAAGTTGGGGAAGAGACATCTAGAAAAGATGGTACATATATTCTGGCTTTGAACATTATTGCTTTTGCTGTAAAGACTCCTAAAATTATATTAAATAAATAAATAAATGTATTATTAATTATTTATTTTAATAAAATAGAATAAGAATTTGAGCATTGCATAGTTCTTGTGCAGTAAAAGAGTTACACGTAGTGTTGTGGTATTTAGTATTGTTTTTAGTGCATTAGAAAAAGAAAGAAAATATTGACTTGAGTAGAAGTCAAGGACCTGCATTTTAATGCTAGATCAGCAGCACAATTCAGATTCCAGGATAAATTTATCATGATATCTAAGTGTCAGTCTATTCATAATTGAGGAAACTGAATGATGCTATAGATCCTATGTTTATAAAGGTTAAAAAGGAAGAAGACATGGAGAAGAGTATCTAGTGAGAATAATATCAGTTAAGGGTTTTTTGTTTATTTTATTTGTGTTTGTTTGATAGATCAGTTTGAGAGAGTAGGGAAAACAAAGTCATGGTTGTAGACATGAGGGAAGCAGAGCAAAAGGGATCCAGTATAGAAACAACATAGCTATCTTTCAATAAGAAGTTGGCAATTGTCTCACAGTCTGTTTAGAAAATGTGTGAACATGAAAACCCCAAAATTTATAATTTAATAGATTATTTTTTTCCAGAAATTTATTCAGAATGGCGAACCCTGAAGATTTATTTCAGTTTTTGTTTTGTTCAAAGGTTTTGGAGGTGACATAGATGAAGGATTAGAGAGGAGAACTATTGACTTTGGATATAGAACAAAGACAGGATGAATAGGGAGCTTTGAAGGATAATAATAATAATATATATGTATATATATATATACATATATATATATATTTAATTCTCTAAAAGAAACTTTTATTACAAGCACATTGTACAGGACTCAACAAATAGTAGGAAAAATAAGTACTTGATTGATTGATTGATCTAAAGACAGTTTGGCATAGAAACTAGAGCACTGGACCTGCACTAAGGATGATTTGAATCACAATCCCTAATTAGAAATTTATTAGATCTGTGAACCACTCTCAGTCTCAGTTTCCTTATCTGTGAAAGCCAAGATAATATTAGCATCTAACTTATCAGATGGCTGTGGATCTTTCATTAGAAGACTAAAGGCTTGCAAAAGTCATTTACAACATAATAAAAAAAAACTTTTCAAGTCTTTCCAAGATGGAAAAACTTCCAATGTGAGCCATGTGTTGAAAAACTTCATCATTTTCATTATCATCATCATCATCATCATACCTCCTAGGGTCATGTCAAATGAGATATTTGTAAAGTATTTAGTATTATGCTTGGCACAGAATAAAGTCTCTATAAATGGTTATTTTATTTTCTCCATGTATTCTTTCTCTGACATTTAAGGATTTAGATGGCCTGAGTGCTAATGAATTGGAATGTTATTGTGTAAAATAATTTAAAAATAGCTAGCATTTCTCATATTTATGTATGTATTTTTGTATATACAGAAATATTTATATATAATGAACTATACATATTTGTAATAGTCATATTTTAATCTACATATGTATTTATTCATGGATAATGTTACAATAATATGAGAATTTAAGAAAAAAATTACCAAAGTAGAAATGTTTGATCCATTTAAGAAAAATGGCTATAGATACATACTTTTTAAGAAATAACAATGTAACAATACCAAATAACAGTGTTCCGGAAAACCAGTTTAAAACACCAAATTAAATCCTACAGATTCTACTTTTGCTTTCTCTCTGTATTTTCAGAATATAATTAACTTGGTTTTGACCTGGAAGGCAACTAAAAATATAACTTACAGATGAGCTGACCTATAGAGGACATTTCCACTGAGTGAGTTTTCCACTTTTCCAATATTGTAGATCTCAAACAAATTAAATCACAGGATAATTAAATAATAATTAAATATAACTTTAGGGTTTCTGTTTCTGTTATGAGAAAAATAACAAGGCATTTTTTTCTATAAGGCAAATGGAAATAAAAAGAATTTGAAATGACATTTTATGAGTGTAATTTTTCACTCCTCATTCCATGGAAGAGAGTAATTATTGAATTGTCTCCTTCAAGGAAACTACCATAAATTATTAATTCATGTCCGGTCTCACAGAGAAGATTAATCATATGTAAATTTAAATGAAACAACATTGTGAGGTGGTAGTTAGTTCCATTAGAATTAGAAAAGAAAGAAGTATTCTCATTCCATTGGACATTGAAGATTGAGTGCCTGAAACAACCAATAAGTACTTATTACATAGCCTCTTATGTGCCAGGAAGCATGTTGGGGATAGAATAAAAGGCAAAAATCACTACCTACTCTCAAAGAGCTCTATGTCTTATAGGAAAGACTTTATGCAGGAACTTGGTGTAAATAAAATATACACAGAATAAACTGGAGATAATCATTAAAAGGTACACTCCTAGCATTAAGGTAGATAAGTAATGGTTAGAAAGATGAAAAGATGTTGTGGATGGCAAAGAAGATCAAAGGTGTGGAATGAATATGATGACAGCACATTGATTAAGAAGCTCTAGATGCCTTGCCTTATGGGAAGGCCCATAAATTGAAAGAGTTATTCACAGGAGAGCAGCAGGAAAAGCAGTTGGGTAAAGAGAATCAAGTAAGGTTGGTAATATAGGAGAAACAGAGACAAAGCAAGCAGATGAGCAGAGACAAGAGAGTGCTCTTTTTGACGGGTACAACATGTAGCCAAGTCTGTCATTGTAAAAAAAAAAAAAGAAAGAATTGACCTAGATTTAATTAGATCTTTATTCGTAATTGAATTTTGTCTAGAGGTCCTCTCACAAAGGAGAGCAAAAATAATTTTTTTTATTATTGGAACTTATCAAGAATCCACTAATTCCTAATGAAGGACAATTCAGCAAACTATCATAAAGTGAAAGAAAAGGTAGAAAGCTAATACCGAATGCCTTCAACCTCACTAGTATGACCATGAAATTTGTGGTCCCAGTGCAACAAACAAGTGAGTAAAAGAGGCAAGTTGCTATTGCATTCCAGCACAACAGTTGAGTATAAGAGCAAACAAAAGAATGACAAGAGATTTGTCACCTTATTATAAAAATATATAGATAAAATCCAGGAACCTTATAGGAACCTATGCTTCTTCCACTGACAAATAAGTCACAATGGCAGTAAGTTCAGAGGCATCTTTATTTCATGAAATGGAAGGGTCTGGAATGCTTTAAATGAGGTAGCATGGTCTAGGGCACTGGTTCTCTTAGTGATGTATGGGAAACCCTGGGGATTCACAAGACCCTTTCATGTGATCTGCAAGGTCAAAACTATTTTCATCAAAACTCAAATATTATAATTAACATTAATTTTGAGAAAGATAGTACATAAATTAAAAAGTTCTTTTGCATTCTCAAATACTTTTAAGTGATGAATGGAGCTGATAGAATAAAGAATTGAAAACCCCTGGAAGAAAGGATAATATTTTGAACTTAGAGTTTGAATCTTGCTTCAATAACTGGCTAAGTTATTTTAAGTCTTTGATTCTCCACTTCCTCATTTGAGTTTGAGTTAATGATGCTTAATGTCCCTTTCAGCTCTGAATCTATGATCCTATTATTTTGTTGATCAGCCCATCTGTAACAATTCTGGTTTATTTAAAATAATAGTTGGACTTCAATCAACAAATGAACATCTATTAACCTCCTACAATCACTTTCCTATCAGAGGCAAAAGGAAAAAGAGAAAAAGTCCTGTCCATAGAACTTTGTGATCTATGAAACCCAATTTCAGACTATCTTCTTGGCAAAATGTTCCCTTTCCTAAATCTACCTTTCCAATATTAAAAAAAATCAGGGAGATGGGAGGATATGAAGAGACAGAAGAGATTCCATGTCTATATCAGTTAGTTGGAGAACAGACCAATATGACTGTGTAAAGAAATGTTATTTAAGTAGTCATGTTAAGTTCTCTGTGCTGAGGAGTTCCAAAAATGTTTGTTAAAACGTGATAAACAATCTCCACTGTTTTCCTAAGGCATAAATGCTTAATATTATAAAAGGATAATAGATTTTGAGTTTGAAGAGACTACGGAGAGTAACTGGTATAAATAACTCATTTTACAGATGAAGAAATTGAGGACTAGATGAAAGTAACTTCTCTGAATACACAGTATCTGCCAATGCTTTTTAATTTCCATGGTGGCTCATATACAAATAAAAGATACTATCAGAAAAAAAACTCCTAGAAAGTATTGTGAAAATCATTATGTAATTGTGCCAAAAGTATAACGTTTAGCAACACAGGTTATATTTTCATCCCTGTTACCCTGAGAACAATGTCTTAAGCAGAAAATGGTGAATTTGCAAAGTGAACAGTGTCTTAGGAAGATGATACATGAAAATGCAGTTTGAATTTGTGAATTATGCCTTGAAAATTTTTGGAATTTGGCCAAATCTGCTATATACCTTAGAAATGTTAGTATAAATATAATTGCCTACTAATGAAACTGATTGAAAAGAATTTGAACTGAAGAGGGAGCAAGCATGGGAAAGCTACTCACAAGTATCTTCTGAACTTCATGTAGACATTGTATTTGAAAAATAGCAAGAGTATTAGTGTCATAGGAAATAGGATTGAAGAGAAGAGTCAACAATAAAATACATGACCTCAGATGTCTGTACATATCTACACAAGGAATGAATAATAAGAATATAAATTGGAATGTCTAATGTGAAACAGCTCATTTGACCTCAAAGGAATTCTTGAGATAAGGTGGGGGAGACCTTCTGAATGAAATACATATACGTTAGGGTTTAAAAAACTAATATAGCAAATAAAAACAAGGTCAAGTATCACTATACATTAGTAACTTTTTCACGTAAAGAAATGTATGAAAATGAGCAGTAATTTTCTTTAAAGATAACAGGAAAAGAAAGACAATTGGTATTTCCCTTAGAAAGTGATATAGACCAAATGGTACATGGGTATGATAGGTGGAGAATACTTCACTTTATTGGGCATTTACTCTATCTTACTCACAGGTTATACCTGTTATACCTGCTAACCCAGACATGTGAGTTCCCCTCTGTCTGAATAAATATCCTCATCTGAAGAAAGAGCTAATAACAGCACTTGCTTCCCAGGGTTGTCAGGATTAAATTCAACAATAATTGCAATATAGTCAACAATGCACGTGAACGTTGTAAGCACTGTAGAAATACTAGTTATCATTATTATTATTACTAAAGAAAAATAAGTTGATATCTATTTTAACTGTTTAAATAATATTTTTCCAGTCGTAGAGAAACTGCTATTCTGTGGGAAATATTATTCTTTATGGGATTATTACCAATATAAATATACTCATTATTGAAGTAGATATTTTTGGAATCTTGGGATTACATGGCCCCATATTAGACTTGTGCTGAGAGGAGATTTTGCAAAGTCTAATCCACATTATAGGCTTTGAAATAATATATATTAAATATTTAGGGGAAGGGTATGATACGGTTCTAAATTCTAAAGACAACTTGGCCCAAAGTTGGAATAGAAAGGGTGCCACATTCTTAAGAATTAAAATCTGTTGCAAAAACAAATGACTTGGATGAATGAGAAAATAGAAATCAATATAAAGAAATCTCTGTGGATGCACAGAAATCCACATTGACAAATGTGGATAGAAAAGGGATATAAAGGGGAAAGGTAGAGCAAAGAAGATGAATACAAAAACTGGCATTAATGTTTTAAACCCTTGTGGCAGTGGACCTAAAATGCAAAGGAATGCTAAAAGTAACAAAAACAATTTATCTAGATATGTGTAGAATAAGAAAAAAACAATTTCTATTTTTAAATGTTTATTAAGGGCCTATTATTTTTCTTTTAATATGCTCAAATTTTAATGTTTAGAGTTAATAGACAGTCCAAAATCTTTGTGATTCTTAGAACCATTTGCCCTTCTTCACTATTCTTCCAAAAAGGTACACACACACACACATTTATCCATATGCATTTACATACATACACATTCACATACACAAAAATAAACATATATGTACACAGATATATTTTTACACTCATTGATGGGTTGCCATGGCAAGAAACAAATTCATCAGTTGTTCAGTTTGTGATAATAAGTTTCTAAATCCTTATCTAAGCTTGTCTTTAGAGAGCAGAAACAATTTCTTCCTAAAACTTGTGCAAAGCTTTTCTAGCACAATATAACCTAAATAATTTTGATATTCACTCACATACTTTTTGATGCTTCAGGGTCATTTTTTTTGCAATACAGTTAAAATCAGGTTAGGACATTGTTGAAAAACTAAAGAAGAAAATTAGATTATTCCTTGGTGAGAACAAAGGATTAGTGATGCATAAGCCTTTTTGGCATCCTTGAAATTTCATGTTAAAAGTGTGGAAATTGTCCTGTTGAATGGGAGCATCAGTAAACGAATTGCCTAAATATTATTTTTTATTTTATTTTATTTATTTTTAAAGGCAGAGAATAAGGCCCATAAATGTTGGATCAGTTACCCAGATTTCTGGCAAAATTTTAGACGATATTAAAAAGACAATTTTTGAGCACTTGAACATAGAGGTGATGGATATTGAGAAAACATGGCTTCATTCAGAGCATCCAAATTTAACTTGGTTACATTTTGTGGTCAGATTCTCAAATTGCTTAAAGGACAGAATACTATAGCAGCAATTTTTTGCATTATCTTACTACATATTGCAAAATAAGACAGTCCAGGAGACAATAAAAATCAGGGAACTCAAGAAAGGGTGAATGAAAGTGAGAAAAATCTTTAATATCTCTTTGCCAAACCAGAGTGCCTAGAACAAATATCATTTCTGAATTACTTGCATTAAAACATAGGCAGCATTCTCCTCAAAATTTCTGATGGTGCAAAATATAGTTAAAATTTTGTAAGATAGAGTTAAGATATATAAAATTTCAGTCATCTATATTGAGAAGACAAATTTTAAAAAGATAAACTTTAATGGGGGTTAAGGTACTATTCACTTGGATTCAAATGTAAATTTTAGGCTTAAGAAAATGTGCCAAGAATAGAAGTGTTACAAAAAAAGGCAGGGAGAGGAATTACAGAAGATTCCACATCTAAAATGAATTAATGCTATGGCATTATGGTAAAAATGACTAAAATTAGTTTATATTACATTTAAAAAGGTACAGTGCCCATAATTAGGGGCGTGATAGTTTTGGACTCTGTTATGGTAAGCCAACATTTAGAACATTTTATTTAGTACTTATATTTTTGTACAGTCATTGGCACAGTGGATCTCATACAGAAAAAAGGAACACGGAGGGTAAAGGGTCTAAGTAGAGAACTGTACAGAGTATACCAGGGAATCTGGGTTCTATTATAAAAGAGATCTACGTTGGTTGAAGATTATGAAAATATTAACAAATATTTTATAGGCAATTTGTGAATCACTTTACAAATATAATCTGCTTTGGTTCTCACAATAACCCTTGCAGGTAAGTGCTGCTGTGATCGCATTTTACAGATGAGAAACTTGAAGTAGATAGAAGATAAGTCACTCACTGAAGGTCACATACCTAGTAAACAGCAGACACTGGATTTTAAATGGGTTCTTTCTGACTCCAAGGCCAGTACTCTCTCTATTGTTCCATGTAGCTGCTCTAAGAGAAAAAACATAGCTTTAGCAAATAGTTGATTGAAGCTCAGAAGTTAAAAGAACATCTGCAATGGAATGTATATTATTTCAGCTAGAATCATGTTAAGGATGAGGTATTTTAAACATGTCACCATAAAGTTGTAGGGGGAGATGGCACACGAAGAGAAATGAGGTAGATCTTTTGAGAGGGATATTTTTTTAATGAACATGGAGGACTTAGGCTATGTCTTAGAAAATCATGGGATAATTAAATTTTGAAAGTTAGAATAATACATATAAAGATGTACACCTTGGATGACTTGAGCTTGCATATATACACAAGCATATTCCCACAGCTTTAGCAAGGTATAGCTATGCTCCAGAAAACATTCAGATAAATCATAAAGCCAGTTGTTGTTGCTGTTTTTTCCTCCATTATTGTTTAGGGAATAAATTGATTAAAATATTGCCTGTGATACTTTTCATCTTGTTATTCTGCCATAATAGCATCTCTCACACGTGTCATATAACATTTCCAGTCGTAATGGCCTACTTTCATCCAGAAATTAGCATTTCCCCCTCTCTGGCTCATGCCTTTGCAGTAGATTCTCTTCTTCTTGGCCTGGAAAGCAATAACTCCTTGCTTCCCTAAATTTGCTCAAATTTAATGTAATATTCCATATCAATTTAGAAAATTTTCCTGATTCCTTTAGTAGTTAGCATTCACACTTTTCTCTTCAAATCATAATTTATATATTTTATTTGCTTGTATGTTGATAAGTAATTGGCTCAAGGGAACACATTCAAAAAGCATTTTCTTTTGTATAAAAAGATCACCCCTCTAGGGTAAAAGGAATGACATATAGTTTCAGCAATTAATTACTTTGCTGAATTCAAAATGCAAAATGCAAAAAAAAATCAATCTTTTAACCCACAGCTAAAAAGAGTGGTTTCAAGACAAAAAGAAATTGTAATGAAATATACCATGCTCTTGAGGCATACTCCCTTCTCCCAGAACATAGAAGTGTGGTCTATTGATGAGGTGTATACTTCAAACACTTACGCTTCCAACCCAGAATACTTTTCATTGAGTAACATATTCCTGTGTTTAAAGGGAAGTTACAAGACTCCTGGTCCAAGATTCATTTTTCAGATGAGACAAAAAAGTTCTAGTATAAACAAATAATTTTTCTAAGGTCACAAAAGTAAAAAAAAAAAAAAAGGAGAATTTGAACCAAGGGCTTCTCACTTCAAATCCAGCATTCATCCCAAAGAGTTATTGTTTTGCCCTCTACTATTAGTAAAAGAAAAAAAGAAACCCTGCAATTTCTTTTAACCCCTTCTTTTTCCTTTCTTCCTTAAAGCTGCTTTTTTGTCACCCAAACTTAAATTATAGTCAGAAACACTAAGTAAATGTTTTTTTTTTCACTAGTCCCTAAACACTCATCAGAATCAGCAGTTCTTAATTGTTTTCTTCTCCAAATTTGCAGGCCAAGTTCAAGATTTTTCTCCCACCAGGTTAGAAAGGCCATAAAGATAATTAGTGTTAGACTACAAAATTGCCTCAGTTGTTGCAGTATCATGAAAAAGAATCATAGAAACCACCTGAAAGGGACATTGTAGGCCATTTAACACAAACCTATTCCCAATGAAAACTTCCCTTTATTACTGATAAAGTACTGATTTATTTATTGCTGATAAATTGTCATCTAACCTAATACTGAATGCATTCGGTAATGGAGAACTCACTGTCTAGAGACAGCACTTTTCAACTGATAATAGTTCTGACTTTTAGGAATGTATTCCTTATCAATCTAAAATGTGTCTCCTAATTTCCTCTCATTGTTTTTGTGCTTTGGTACATAAGCAATATGTTTCTTCCTTTTCCCATGTGTCGTATACTAATATATTTACATGCAACCCACTCATTTAGCAAAGATGTAGTCAAAAGAATAGCAGATTTGGGAAGGGATGGAGCCAAAATGGTAGATCAAAAGCAGGAAATTGCTTGAGCTCATCCCCCAATTACCTCCAATACCTGTAGAAAAAACACTATAAACATGTTTTAGAGCTGCAGAACCCACAAAACCACTGAGGGAAACTAATATCCCATGGAAAACAACTTAGCAAGCTGACAATAAGGGACTTTCTCATGTGGCAGAGAGAAGGGCAGAGTCCCATGAGGGTCACATGGCACAGAACAGGTAGAGTAGGCCTTAGGAGATTGAATCACTGGCAGCTGTGAGAGTTTCAAGACTCCTCAACTCAAAAATACCAAAATCAAAGGAAAAATGTCAGGGGAGAAACTCTGCTGGACCTGGGTGAGAGAAGAGTGTGGTCTGGTCCCTGCCCCCAGGGAGGCAGAGGTGGCTGCAGCTGTGGTGGTGGCAGCAATAGTGGTTGCTTCCAGAGCTCCAGGGCCACAGATGGTGGGGGGACTAAGGGACTGATCAGAGGGCAATTGCAGGAATCTTTGTGTTAGCACGGAGGCAGAATTCTCTTGCTTTGCCCTGCTTGGATCTAGGTCACAGTCTTGGATATCCATCCTGGTGTGAGGAGGAGCACTGGCATAGCAGAGCTTGTGGTGGCTATGGAAAAGGAGTCCTTCTCACAGTTCCAAGGCTGGTGCCTAGAAGTAGCTCTGAAAACAGCTGCACAAAACCACAGAAATTTGGGGCACAGCACTCTACACTCTGGAAGCAGAGCTCTACTGTGGCAAAGAGCTCAAAAGTCATGTTATTGTTTGGGAAAATGAGCAAACAGGGGAAGAGAAATCAGACTATAAAATTCCTCTTTGTCAACAAAGGAGATAAATGCATAGAACCAGAAGAAAACAAAGACAAAAATCCTGCATCAAAAGCCTACAAGAAAAATATGAATCGGTTACAGGCCACCGGGGAGCAAAAAGGAAGTTGGAAAATCAAGGGGAAAAATTGGCAAGAGAAATGAGAATGATACAAGAAAATCATGAATAATGAGTCAACAGATTGCTAAAGCAGACACCCCCCCAAAAAAATACTGAAGACAATAACACCTTAAAATAGACTAACTCAAATGGAAAAGGAGTTCCAAAAAGTAAATAAGGAGAAAAATGCTTTAAAAAGCAGAATTGGTCAGATGGAAAAGGAAGTTCAAAAGTTCACTGAAGAAAATAATTCTTTCAAAATTAGAATGGAGCAAATGGAAGCTCTGCACTTTATGAAAAATCAAGATATTATGAAATAGAGCCATAACAATGACAAAAAAAAATTGTAGACAATGTGAAATATCTTATTGAAAAGAAAAACCTGAGCTGGGAAATAGATGCAGGAGGAAAAAATAAAAAAAATATTGGACTATTTGAAAGACATGATCAAAGAAGGAGAATATATAATATTTTTAAAGAAATTGTCAAGGAAAAGTGCCCTGATATTCAATAACGAAATGTTAAAAGAGAAATTGAAAAAAATCACCAATTGCCTCTTGAAAAAGATTGCAGAAAGAAAATTCCTAGCAGTATTATAGCCAAATTCTAGAGTTCATATGTCCAGAAGAAAATATTAAAAGCAATCAGGAAGAAACACTTTGAGGATTATGAAAACACAGTCAGGATAACACAAGATCTAGCAGCTACTACATTAAAGGATCAAAGGACTTGGAATGTGATATTAAGAAGGTCAAATGAGCTAGGATTAAAACCAAGAATATTCTACCCAGAAAAACTTAGTGTAATACTTCAAGGGAAAATACAAATCTTCAATGAAATAGAGAAATATAAAACATTCTTGATGAAAAAACCACAACTGAAAAAAAATTGGACTTTCAAATACAAGAAGGAAAGACAAGCATGAAAGGGAAAACAGAAAAGATAAATCATAAAGAATTTATTAAAGTTGAACTGTTTACATTCCTACATGAAGAGACAATCATATAAAAGTATGTGTGTATATTCACATGTATGTATATGTGAGTGTATGTGCATGTGCATGTGCACACATGTGTATATGTGTGTGCGTATCTATGTCTATGTGTCTATATGTGTGCATATATACACATATATTTGTGTATAGGTAGGTGTGTGTGCGTATGTATATACATGCATACATACATATACACATATGCCTATACACGAACACACAGATATATTACATATATGTATGTGTGTTTATGTGTGTATATATATGTAAACATATACATGCATGTACATGCACCTGCATGCATTCATATGTGCAAACACACATAGACAGAATCCCCAGGGTGAGTTGAATATGAAGGGATGAGACCTAAAAAACAATATTAAGAGGTGAGAGAGGAATATAGTGGGAGGAGAAAGGGAGACATAGAACAGGGTAAATTGTCTCACGTAAAAGAGACAAGAGAAAGCTGCCACAATGGAGGGGAAGGACAGGGAAGTGAAAGGGAATGTGTCAGCCTTACTCTCAATGGATTTGGCTTAAGGAGGGAACAACATACACATTCTATTGGCTATGGTACCTACATGAAAATAGCGGGTAAGGAGATAAGAAGGGGCAGGAACGACAGAAGGGAGGGCAGATTGGGGAAGAAGGTAGTCAGAAGCAAACACAGTGTCAAAGGAGACTATAGATTTAATAGGGGCAGGATCAGATGGAGGGAAATGTAGTCTTTCACAATATGACTACTTTGGAAATGTTTTGTTTAACTACACATGTAATACCTATATTGCATTGCTTGTCTTCTCAGTGGTGGGGTGTGAGGAGGTAAGAAGGGAGAGAATCTGGAACTCAAAGTTTGAAAAACAAATATTAAAAAAATGCTTTACATACAACCAGAAAGTAAGATATACAGGCAGTGGGGTATAGAATTAATCTTGTCCTAAAGGAAAGTAAGGAGGAAAGGTCTAAGGCGGGGGGGAGGGGGAAATGGAGAGGGAATATAAGAGATGGCAGACTGAGGAAATGGGTAAATAGTATCCTTGCCACCATTGGGTGGTGCTTAAGGGAGAGATGGGGAGAAATTTTGGAACTTTAATTCTTGTGGAAATGAATGTTGAAAACTAAAAATAAATATGCAAATTCTAAATTGTAAACAACAAACAAGCAAAAACACTATAGTAGATTTAGAATCCTGCGCATCTAAGATGAAATTCTGACTTTTCCTCTTTTCAATACTGTGTGAGTTTAAGAAAGATTATTCATCTAAGTGTGATTCAGTTTTCTCATCTGTAAAATGAGATAACAGGACAGTAAGACATTTAAGTACTTGTCTCAGACTAAACCTACGATCTAATGATTTACGGCATAAAATTTCCTTACTTTCTTTAGTTTGTCTTTATATGATTATGTTTATTTTTCTTCCAGTTTTCTATCCCTTTCAATGCTTTCTCCTTGCAGACTGCCTTCCACCTTCTCTATATACTTTATCTGTATCTAGTTATCTACTTATTTTCAATTTTATCAGAATATCAACTCCTTGAATGCAGGGTCTATTTTTGCCTTTCTTTATATTCACAGCTCCTAGCTTTTTGCCAGTTATATGATAGGTACTGAATAAATTTTAACAAAACTTTAAAAGACTTAAGAACTTTGATCAATACACTTAAAAATTCTAGAGGATCATTGTAAGGGCTTTAAATTTCTACCTAATGTAAATTCTAAATGTGGAAAGTATGGTACATAGAAATCTCCAGAAGTGGGGGTTTATACGTGCTGGTATGAGTACATGAGTCACACAGGCAGAGCTCGGAGACATGCAGGAGTGCATGTGGGTGCCTGGAGCTATAGAAACGTGGCAATCACTGCCTGGAGCTATAGCATATGTGGCAATTACTGCCTGGGGCTATAGCATATGTGGAAATTAAGTACCTGGAGCTATAGTGTATGTGGCAATCACTGAGAATATCCAGTGAGAATTAGGTCATGTTACGTGAAACTTCGGGGCACCTCACAATGGCCCGCTGCAACCTGAGCATGCACTGTAAACACTGTTTGTGAGTACATGGCAGAATTAAAAAGATTTATAAAGCAGTACAGAACAAAGTAAAATTAGAGTCATCAGAGCCAGCAGAGTCAACAGAGTCATTAGAGTCAGCAGAGTGAGCAGAGTCATTAAAGCATTAAAAAGAAAACTCTCTCTGGGTGTTCTTTGAAGCAGTTCTTCAGATCTTTTGATCTGATGCTGGAGATGTCTGAAGGCCGGGTAAAGGTAAGTGAATATTAAGTGGGCAAGATATTTCCCAAGGAATTCAGTAACAGATCATAGTAAAATATCCAACCCACGTCCATACAGAAAAACAATGGCATCAAATGTTTGTTTATATATGTGAATAATACAAGAATTTTGTGGATTGACAAGATTTTTTTTAAGTTTTCTTTCATTAGAGGAAAGAAGGAGAGGGAAAGGGGAGGGAAAGAGAGTGAATAATTTTTTTGTTGAAATTAATTTTTAAAAAGAATCACTTATTTTCTAATTGACTGATTGAGTCACCTCACTACAGTTTTTATACTCTTCCATACATACTCCAAGTGACCATGTAACCTCTGAAAATTCATATTAAATGGGGCACAATATTTTCTACATGGAATCAGGCAGGAGAGCTGTACCATTACTCATTCTGGACTAGATAATTCTGCTAATACATTTCAGAATCCCATTAAATTTTGTGGGTACCACATCATATTGCTCACTCATGTTGACATCTTAGTTAAAAGCCTATCTCTTTATTCAGATGGTCCACCCTTTACCATGTTTCATATTTCTTGTACTTGGAGGATTATTTTTGTTTTAATTTGAATGCAAGATTTGGCATTATATTAATAGGCATTTAATTTTTTCTTGTGACTTTTGAACAATTATTCCACTTAGTTATTTTATTTTGATATTTTAATTCTACCTATGACCTCATCCAAAGAACTATGATTCTTGCCTTTCCAAAAACAGATAAAAATGCCATATATTTGTTCGTGTAAGCATTTATTAAAATGAGAACCAAAAAAAGGATGACTTTGAACATATAGCAAATCAGCAAATGCATATCCCAAAATGTGACATTAATCAACAACCTTCCACCACAGTTTTTATTTTTTTTATTTTTATTTTTTGTATTTTGTAGGGCAATTGGGGTTAAGTGATTTGCCCAAAGTCACACGGCTAGTTTTTGTGTTAGGTGTCTGAGGCAGGATTTGAACTCATGTCCTCCTGACTCCAGGATCAGTGCTCTATTCACTGCTCCACCTAGCTGCCCCTAACCATAGTTTTTAAATCAAATCTTATTTTAATTGTTAAATGTTCATTTTCTCTCTCTCCTATCCCCTTACTCATTGGGAAAGAAAAAAATAAAGAAAAATGTAATAAATATACATACTCAAATAAAATAATTTCTGGCACTAAGCATTGACAAAAATGTTTGTCCCATTGTCCATTTTGAGGCACTCACCCTTTCTCAGGAGAGGTAGCATTCTTAATTATTGGTTCTCTAAAACTGTTTTTGGTCATTACTTCATTGGAGTTCTAAAGCCAGTTGTTGCTTGTTGTTTTTGTTGTTACAATTTTCCTGTTATATAAATTGTTCTCCTAATTCTGCTCACTTCACAGTGCATCAGTTCAAATATGTCTTCACAGTTTTCTCTAAAACTATCCTTTTCATTATTTTATAGGACAGTAGTATTCTATCACATTCATGTATCATGATTGACTCAACCATTTCTCAATTAGTTCTAATCATTTTAATTTGCATAACTACAAATGTAATACCTATATTGAATTGTTTGATTTCTTGGTGGGGGTGTGTGAGGAGGGAAGAAGTAACTTTACAGTCTTCATTGCATGTGTAATATTAGATAAATGATTTTACCTCTCTTTTTCCTGGTCTCTTAATTGGTCAAAACAATTGTTGTTTTGCTGTCTCACCCTAAATCTTATGAACCCACTATCAACTGTTACATGCAATTTTATTCTAATGCTATGTGCATGATCTGTCTCTTCATATATTCATATCTTGCCATTATGTTGGCTTCCTGATTTCTGAAGACCTTGCCACACTAGGCACTGTTTCCTTACTCTTCCTGCCTTCCTTCCAAATCCTGGGATATTTTGCTTACTGCTTTCCTTTTTCTTTTTAAAAATCTGCATTTTCAGCTTAAACTTCTTGTTTATTCTTTTATGGTTTGGGTGGCGCCCTATTTTCACCTTCCTATTACTAATTCCAAGGTCTACTCTTTTTCATGATGTTTTACCATGGTCCTGACTAGTACCATAGTTTTCTGTTTGTGTCATATCTCTTCCTCACTGGAGTAAAAGATGTAGGAGCAAATGGAAAATATTCATTACAGGCTTATATCTCTCCCAACACATAGCAGTGTTGTGTGTACAGTAAGCTCTAAATGAAGGTTGGTTAAATGGGATTGAATACATAGAATTTTTATTTTTCATTTATGTACAGCCTGGAGGGAATAAAATGTACAGAACAATTGTTAAAAAGAACATTTTAAGGATCACATTTGGGTTTATATGTTTTGAATTGTCTGTTGTTTTAATTTTGATGTCTATTATTTTAAGCATTTTCTTGGTAAAAAAAAAAGCGTGCTTTTAGCTGAAAAGTTGTATGATGTCATTCCCCATCACATATATTATAGGTGTTCACTAACTTGTTGAATAATGAGCTAAAGGTACAATTGTTGTATATTTTATGAAATGTCCATATAAACATTTCCTTTTAATAGCCTTATCATTTCCCCTAACAAAATTGTTTTTTAATATTATAATTATTTTGCAATTTGTTGCAACATGCAGCAGTGTGAAACATTATGATCCCCAGAGTGTTGTGTGTGTAATTTCTAATACTTAACTACAAAAAATGCCATCTGGATGTTTAGCTTCATAATATGACAGTATTCACAAAGGATGTATTGCAAATTTATATGGCCGAAAGGAAAACACATATAAACCAGTAGAAAGAAATTTAGCACCAGGGGATTATAAAAGCAGACATGCTACATCTGACATTTTAAGTCCACTTCCTTATTCATTCTAGCAAAATAAAATATTTAGCTTTAAAATATCCCCATATTGTTTTACTTCACCAGTCTCTGAAAACTGTATTCTAAAATTAGAAGCATGAATCACTTTATCCTTCTCTCCCTAATTCAAAATCCCAAGTGAAAATATCTCAAATGATCTCAGATTAATAACTGAAATGTAAGGAAGAAGTCATGTCATCAATTTCATAGAAATGTGTAATCGTAGGTTTACAAGTTGTAAAGATCTTAGAGTCCATCTAATCCAACCTCTACATTTTGCAGATTAAGGAACCTAGAACAGAGAAGATAACTGATTAAATAAATTTCACAAATAAGTGGCAGTCAGGATTTAAGCCCATGATCTTGGATACCAAATCTAGCAATTGTACTATCATACCAAGAGGGTCAGGGAAGATTGTCTTCCAGTATTTATTATATTATATACTATTGCACAATTTATATTAAAGTCCTATTTGGTGATTGTTCCTTCTGGTATATTTGAGTGCCAAGTAAAATCACAGAAATAATAGACATCTGCTTTACCATCTACCATTATAAGTATTCTTGAAATCACTTATTTTTAATTTGTCATTATATTACCTCTTTCATATCTAGGATTAGTGAGTAATGCTTCTAAAATAGTTTAAATTGCCAGCTTTTATTATGAAAATCCTTTATCTGTATGAGTATGTAGCTATTTCTAGGAAATGCACCTGAAATGAGGCAGGAAAATATATGTCTGGATGATTAGATTACCTAAATTGCATCAGGAAAATTCAGAGAGAGAAGGAAAAGAAAAACCTTTTAACTTTTACTTAAGGCAATTATCCATGGTTCGCATATAGAGCACTGTAGTTTCCAGTGTGTCAAAAGCCTGTATTCTTCCAGTTGACTTGTTGCATAAAAAGACTGTGTTGACTAGCCTGATTCTCCTTGAAATGTCTCTTGGATACTTGCTTCCAAACCTTAAAATGCAGTTCAATAGTTTCAGCAGTTGGTTAAATTTTACTTGGACAATGAAGAAAGAGAACAATATGATAATGGAAAGATTGTTAGCTCTGAAAACTGAAGACTAGTGTTCAAATCCTATATATGAAAATAACTGTGTGAACTTAGGTAAGTAACTGCCCCCAGGTATTTTTTTTAATTCCCTATCCTTCAGTCTCTTTCCTCTGTACAATATGAGACATTGACTTAATGTCATAATTTTTTTTCCAGCTCTAAGTCTATAATCCACTGATCCTATGAAAGTGAGTGCAAAGATTTGGATTGATTTCTGGTTTTGTTTTAATTAAAAGAATGATTTCAATTTAAATTTTAAAACAAATAACCAATTTTCCTGTACCCTTAATCAATGTTGTATTTTGATTCTGTTTATTAGAAAAAAATAATCCCATAGAGACTGAATTTAAAAACATGAACAGATGAATCAAAAGGAGATGATTGTAGTCAAGCATTGTTCTGACACACAGAAAAAAGTACAAAGTATTTGAATGCAAAGTATGAAATGTCATGTGAAAAAGTTTGTACCCTGACATAACTATATAACTATAGAGATATTTCTTGGGTACTATAGTTTTAATATTGAAAGTAAGAATATCTAAATTTATCTATATTTCTACAGATAATGAAGGATACTGAAGGTACATACTTCTGTCTATGGCTTTTTTATAACTCAGTTTATGTGTCTTTTAAGAATGTAGATGCTGGACTTTCCGAGGCAGACTCAAGAAAGCATTTATGGGAACTCTCTAAATATTCTCTTTTAAACAATTTTAAAATAGCTCTTCAAATTGAATTCTGGAATAGCAGTTAAAAAAAAGTCAAACTGAGACATACTTCTAGCATGACAATTTAGGAGCTTAGGAAGAGAGATATGTAAAGTGGGAATAGAAGCTGAACTGAAGCCCACATGGATAAATCAACAGTGTTCGGGGTCGGGGAGGACCAGGAGATGGTGACAAGCAGCAGCAACTTTGGGAGCTTTCAAGTCAAACACTATGAGGGGACTTTGGAACTGTTCAGAAAGAGATTATAGGGCACTCCTGTGGTAGCCCTGGGTACAAGACCAGATGCTATTTTGACAATTCCATAGCCCATATGACCTTCTCGGTCATAGTTCAAAAGTGGAGAGGAGCACTTTTCATCAAAAGGGAATATAAGCCATAAGAGACAGTAACACCTTCAGTTACAGTAGATCAGGGACCCAGAGGAACAGTATTGCTTCTGGACCCAAGGGAGTAAGAGCCCTGAGGAGCAGTTATCAATTGCAGTTCCAAGGGATCAGAGGCCCTCCCTGGATACTGAAAAGAGTAAAAACCAGGAGAGCAGGGACCATACTCTCCTCAGATCATACCACTTTCAAAGCATCAAAAATGTTCAAACTCCCAGAAATAGCTCCTAAAACAGCAGTGCTACAAACTCTAAATAAAGCAAAGGTTCTCAAACTTATTTGACCTACTGTACCATTTTCAAAAAGAAAAAAAAACACTCAATTCTCCCTTGGAAATCTTCTTTCTTTTAACACTTTAACATTTATTTTTGAAAATTTGCATCACTTCAAAAATGTATTTTTAAATGATGCAGCTTAAATTTAATAATTCATTGTAAATTTGTGAGTTTTTTCTTGCATTCAAATGTTAAATGATGCAATATTGCATCTTCAAAATCAAGCAGACTTCATCACTTACCAGTTACAATTTGTATTCTGTGTGTTTATTTTGGAAAATGAAGTAATCATTTCAACTTTAACTCCGTTACACGACAGATGAAACATGCACAAATGGTTTTTCAGATTTTCTTCTCTTCTTCTTTTATGCTTCCACTACTCCCTTATTTTTATTCAATGCCCCTTAATTGCATCTAAGACTATCACTGCGCCCTTGAATTACTCCATTGTCCCCCATGCAGACAGCATCACCCATTTTTGGAACCTCTGGAAGCTTTCTCTCTTCCTGCCCCCCCTCACCATATTTGGAACAGAATCCAACTCTGAAACAATATTCAAGATCAAGAAATAAAATGGGAAAATAACATACAAAAAAGGAATATAACAAAAAACAGTTAATGTGGTGACAGGGAAGATCAAGGTGCATATTCAGAAGATAATAAGGTAAAAATAACTACAAGAGAAATCTCAGAGGGGGGAAAATGTGAATTGGATGGACACATGCCCTGACAGAATTCTGGGAAGAGCTGAAATGATTATGAAAATGATAGTGGTAGAAGAAAATTTATGTAAAGAAATGAAAGCAAGGGGAAAAATTATGAAAAGAAAATTAATAACTCAGTAAGTCACTAAAGAAAAGAAAATCTTTAAAACAGAATTAGACGAATGTAAAAAGAGATATATGATTTCACTGATGAAAATTATTACTTAAAAATTAGAATTAGGCAAGTGGTTGCTCATTACTCCATGAGTCATAAAGAAACAATTTTTAAAAAGTCAAAAGAATTTAAAAAGGCAACATAAAACATATATAATAGAGATTATTTAGGAATTATTGGACACCTGAAAACCATGACCAAAGAGTTGACACAATATACATAATTGTACACACATGTATTTGCATAAATTTGTGAGTATATGTGTGTAAACACACATACATATACATTCATATATGCACATACATATATCCGCATATACGTACATGCACATATCTGTGTGTGTGTGTGTCCTAAAAAGAGCTTGTCAAATAGAATTTTGAAAAATTCATTGATCGTCATTTGAAAGAGGTTCCAAAAAGGAAACTCCCAAGAATATTACAGGCAATTTCCTGAGCTCCCTGGTCAAAGGGAAAATACTTCAAAGCAGCCAGAAAGAAATAATCATTCCAATGCAATAGATTCACAGTCAGGATCACACAAGACTCAGCAGCTAACTTTTAAAGAAGTGAAAGACTTAGAATATAATATTCCAGAATTCAGAAGAGGTGGGATTACAACCAAGAATGATCTGCCTAACAAAACTGAGTATAATCCTATACAAAAAAGTGAATATTTGATGAACTGGGACTTTCATGCATTTCTGATGAAAAGACCAGACCTGAATGGAATATTTGAAATTCAAATACAAGATTCAAAAGAATTATTAAAAAATAAACATGGACAAGAAATCATAAGGCAGCAAACAAAGTTCAATTTTTTAGCTTGCTATATGGGATGCTTATACATGTAACTTGTAAGAACCCTAGCATTTTTTTAGTAGTTAGAAGGATTCTCCTTACAAAGAGGAAAATAGTCAAGAGTAAATATGTAAGGATGATGTTGGAAAACAAACAAACAAATAAACAAACAAGCAAAATAATCCAAAACATTAAGAGTCCTGAAAGATGCATGCTCACGGAAAAGGATGAAGGGAAAAGAATGGAGGAATTTTTTTTTCTCATTAAAGAGACCAAAAGTAACTTTTAAAAGTGGAGAGGAAAGTGGTAGGAGGTATCAAAAGAGGACACTTGAATCTTACTTGTATTTGAATTGATTTGAAGAGGGAAAATATACACACTTAACTAATTGCTGATATATATCTCTCTAACCCATCAAACAAATAGGAAGGGTAGAGAAAAAGAGAAAGGCAGTGCAATAAAATGCAGAGCAGATAAAAGAAGGCAGTGGACAGAAGCAAAACAAACTTTAGAGGAAGGAGAATTTAAAAGAGAGAGAGAAGTATAAACAGAAAAAAAACAAGATAAAATACATAGTAATCACAAATGTAAATAAGAAAGGTATGAGTTTATCCCCAATTCCCTCCACCACCACCACCACCACCACCCCTGAAGCAAATAACAGTATAGATTAGAAACCACATTTATACAATATTTTGTTCATAGGAAATACACTTGAAACATAAATGCTCAGCATGCTAAAATACGTGTGGAGCATAATCTATTATACTTCAGTTGTAAAAATGAAGAGTTACGCATTGCAGTCTCAGAAAATGGAAAGGCAAAAATTGAACTTATTAAAAGGAATCAGGTGAGAAAATACATTTTGGTAGAATGAATCACAGCCAGTGTAAGGGCAAGCAAAATAGGATTATTTGCTATTTTTCTAGATTGAGTTTTAGGTAATCAAGCGCCTCTGAGTCTTGCCTTTGATTGTGTCTAGTCTTTGATTGGAAATAGTATACATCATATTACCCTTAATAAGTCTAAGGGAATTTGAAGATTTCCCCTACCTTTAAAAAGCTGATTGCAATCACATGGGAGCCCATGTTGGGAGGAGCTTGCCACAAGGGTGTAACAGAAAGGGTGAGGAATGTAGCAGGGAAAAGCACAAGCAAAACTGGCAGGGAGAAGAACTGAGAGATAGAATGTTTGTGATTTGGTACTCTGTCAGTTGATCTGTTGCTTTCTCAGACAGAAGTCCTGTCTGTTGTTCTGTGTAGACCAACCTTTCTATACACCCGGACTAATGTCCAATGTGAAAGTATTTATAGATCCTATACTTGATTGTATGCTGCTGGGGTGGGGGAGGAGGGAGGGAAGAAAATTTGGTATTCAAAGGATTGTGGAACTGAATCCTGTAAATTAAAAGAAAATAAACAAATCAATTTTTAAAAAGTTAAAGAGATGAATAGTATCTTAGTAAAGTTACATATTACAGACCCCTGGAAATTACAAAATGTGAATTGAAATGAGTATAGATTTTTTTTCCTGCTGTACATGGTGCTTTCATATTTTAATTTATTTTTTATTTTTATTGTTAATAACATTTGCTTATTTTTAGTTTACATCATTCATTTCAACCAGATTTTGAGTTACAAATTTTCTTCCTGTCTTTCCCCTACCCTCACCGTAAAAGAGCAATCCCACTGTATATCCCCTCCTTCAATGTGTTCTCTTCTATCTTTCCCCATCACTCCGCTGACCTTCCAGTAGGGAATGATGACTCTCCCTCTCCCAATGCCTGAATATCTTATTACCAAATTGCATGTAAATAATAATAATGATAACAATTATTCTTATATACACATACACACACACATATAAACATTTGATTTTTAAACCTTGAAGTTCTAGATTCTTTCCCTTCCTCCCTTGTCACCCACCCCCACTGGAAAGACAAGCAATTCAATACAGACTGTACATGTAGAGTTACACAGAACATCTCCACAATGGACATATTGTGAAAGACTGGCTATATTTTCCTCCTTCTTATCCCACCCCCAACTTGTTCTATTGTCTACTTTGTTCCAGTACCTTTATAGAAGGGTGTGCTTTTAACAACCCTTCCCCCCAACCTGTACTCCCCTCCATAATCTCCCCTTTCATCCCCTACACCCTACTCTCCTGTAGGGCAAGATATCCCATTTAGAGTGTATATCATTCCTTCCCTGACCCAAATTCAATGAGAGTAAGGTTGGCCCATTTGCTTTTGCCTTCCTCTTCTTCCCCTCCATTGTAACAGTTATCCCTTGACTCTTCTATAAGAGATGATTAACCCCATTCTGTCTCTCCCTTTCTTCTCTCATTTATTCCTCTCTCACTTCTCAATTTCACTTTTTAAAATATCATGCCTGGGGTGGCTAGGTGGCGCAGTGAATAAAGCACAGACCCTGAAGTCAGGAGGACGTGAGTTCAAATCCAGCCTCAGACACTTGACAAAAAAACTAGCTGTGTGACTTTGGGGAAGTTACTTAACCCCAATTGCCCTCCAAAAAGCAAAAAAATAAAATAAAATAAAATATCATGCCTTCCTATTCAAATGATCCTGTGACTTCTGTCTATGTACACATATATACACACACTCACATATGTGTTCCGATGCATATAAACCCTCTGATATGGACATATGTGTATGTATATAGGTATGTATATATGCTCATATATGTGTGTATGTATATGTATGTGTGTGCATGTTTATGTATATGTGTGTGCGTGTGTGTATACATATAGAAATTTATATTCCTTTCACCTATCCTAATACTGAGAAAAGTTTCATAAGTTACAATTATCGTTTTTCCATGTTGGCACGTAAATAGTTCAACACTGAATAGTTGAATTCATAAATTCTTTATGAATTCTTTTCTATATTTACTTTCTCATGCTTCTTGTATTTGAATGTCAAATTTTCTGTTAATGTCTGTTTTATTCATCAAGAATGCTTGAAAGTCCTCAACCTCATTGAATGACCATATTTTTCCCTGAAACATTATACTCAGTCTTGCTGGGTAGGTGATTATTGGTTTTAATTCTAGCTCCCTTGATCTCTGGAATACCATATTCCAGGCCCTTTTATCCCTTAATGTAGAAGCTGCTAGATCCTGGGTAATACTGATCGGGTTTCCACTCCATTCACATTGTTTCTTCTTGCCAGTTTATAATATTTTGTCCTTTATCTAGGAACTCTGGAACCTGACTATAACATTTCTAGGAGTTTTTTGGGGGGGATATTTTTCAAGAAGTGATTGGTGAATTCTTTCAAGTCCTACTTTGCCCTCTGGTTGTAAAATATCAGGGCAATTTTCCATGAGAATTTCTAGAAGGATGCTTTCTAGGTTATTTTTCTGATCATGGCTTTCAGATAGTCTAATAATTTTTTTAATAGTCTCCCCTGGACCTATTTTCTGGGTCAGTGTTATTTTCAAGGAGATATTTCACATTGCCTTCTATTTTTTTTTCATTTGTTTTGATCTGTTTAAGAGTATTTTTATTTTGGGGGAGGAGCCAAGATGGCAGCATAGAAGCAGCAAAGCACCGCAGCTCCCACACAAACATGCTAAAAAACTCATAAAATGGGACTCTAAACAGATTTTCAAGCTCCAAAGCTCTCCAAAAGACAGAAAGCACATCTGTTGCTACAGGCAACTCAGCAGGTGGGGCTCTTCACCACATTCTGAGAGCTGTGGCCACAACCCCGGCTGGCTCAGGCCCCAGGGCATCAGGCTGGGTGCCGTGTCTATAGAAGAGCAGATCAGCTGCACTGGAGGCACAGTTACCACATTTATCAGGCCAGAAGAAAAAAAGGCTAAGAGAAAGGTCAGTGGATTTTGCTAACTCGAGTAGAGAAGAGTGGGTCCGGCCAAACTGCTACCAGGGCAAGGAAGCAGTGGGAGGCAGCTGTGGCAACAGGAATGACTGAAAGCTGCAGTGGCCTCCACTGGGATGCTTTGGAGCCCTCGGCCTGCAGATAACAGGGGGGCTGAGGCAATCCATCAGGGCCAAGGGCTCTTGCGTTGAGTGGCCTGGATCTGGATCATGGTCTTGAGTGGTGGTCCTGGGGTGCACTTTCAGTGAGCCAAAGTTGGAGGAGAAGGGGCTGCAGCATCCCACTAATAGCTGCAGCAGCTGGGAAGACCCCAGTGATTTGGGACAGAGCTTTCCCCCTCCAGGAAGCAGAGTTCCACAGAGCTAAAAAATCAAGCAATTAATAGACTGGCCAACATGAGAAAAAGGACGCAAAGTAAAAATACCAATCAAACTCTAGAATCCTTTTTTGTAGACAAAAAAGACATAAGTATGGACCAGGAGGAAGACAACTCAGTCAGAACTCCCTTGCCAAATGCATCCAAGACGCTGGAAGAATGCCTTCTAGCTATACAACAACTGAAAAAGGACTTTGAAAACCAAATGAGAGAAGGGGAGGAAAAATTGGAAAGAGAAATGAGAATGATGTGAGAAAGTCATAAAAAGAGAGTCAACAACCTGACTGAAGAAAACAATACCTTAAAGAGCAAATTAACTCACATGGCAAAGGAGGCCCAGAAAGCCAATGAAGAGAAGAATGCCTTAAAAGTCAGATTTGCCAGATGGAGAAAGAGTCTCAAAAGCATTCTGAAGAGAATAATTCCTTCAGAATTAGAGTGGAGCAAGTGGAAGCTAATGACTTTATGAGAAACCAAGATACTATTAAACTGTTACAAAAAATGAAAAAATAGAAAGCAATGTGAAATATCTCCTTGAAAAAACC
>CM053601.1:44686088-44701196 GCA_028646575.1 Pseudocheirus occidentalis
GTTACAACTTTACTTCCATTTACTCTCATTGAATTGGTCTTAGAGAAGGAAAGACTTAAACTCTAAACTGAGTATCTTGCCATACAGGAGAATGGGGGGAGGGAGATGAGAGGGGGGTGATGGAGGGAAGGGCAGGGTGGGGGGAGGGTTGTGGGAAGCACACATCTCAGTAAAGGGACAGGGACAGGGTAGAGAAAAAACAAGGGGGGGGTGCAGGATAGGAAGGAGGGACATACAATCAGCCTCTCACAATTTGCCCACCATGGAGATGTCCTGTGTAATTACACATTTACAGCCTGTATTGAATTGCTGCTCCTCCCAGTGGGAGTGGGTGACAGGGGAGGAATTCCAAGAATCTAATATTTAAAGCTATACAATCAAATGCAACTGGGAATTAATACATATAGGGACAGGGGCAGGGAGCCCCTCCCTGTCCTGCTAGAAAGCTAGAGGGGCGTTGGAGGAGGACATAAAAGGGAACAGATTGTGGGAGGGGCCTTACAGTGGGATTAATGTTCTGGGATGGGGGGTAGGGGCAAAAAGTGGAGAAAATTTGTAACTCAAAACCTTGTGGGAATGAATGATGTAACCAAGAAAATCAATTTTAAAAAAGAGTATTTTAATTTCTCCTAAAGTCATTTGCTTCCATTTGCTTCACTCTCATTCTGAAGGAAGTAGTATCTTCAGTGAGTTTTTGAGATTCTTTTTTCCATGTGGCAAATTTGGCTTTTTAAGGCATTCTTCTCCTCATTGATGTTTTGGGCCTCTTTTGCCATTTGAGTTAATTTGTTTCTCAAGGTGTTATTTTCTTCAGTCAGGTTGTTGACTCTCTTTTCATTATTTTCTTGCGTCATTCTCTTTTCTCTTCCCAATTTTCCCTCCACTTCTCTTATTTGGTTTTCACAATCCTTCTTAATATCCTCTGTGGCTTCTAATCAGTATAAATTTTTGTTGGAAGCTTTTTGTACTTCTTCTGTTTCATCCTTTGATCCTTTTTGTCCCCAAAAATGGAATGTAAAGTTGGGCTGCTGTTCTTACTTTGCTGCCTTTACCTACTCCTGTTGCCAGTCAGTTACTTGGCTTTTGGGCTCCATAGAATTCTGTTTTCACAGGGGAGATGTTTGTCCCAAATTTCTGGGGATTTTTTGTAGTTGCTGGAGCTATAAGAAGGCTGCCATCTCTTCATCCCCCTCCATCTTTGGCTCATTGGCCACACAACTCAGGACCACCACCCACGACCATGCTCCTGATCCAGGCAAGTTAAGGCAAGAGCACATTGCCTCTGAATGATTGCTTGACCCTGCTGCAATCTACATGCTGAGAACTCTGAAGAAGTCACATGGAGGTGGCTGCAGGCCTCAACTTATGCTGCTTTCTTGCCCTTGGGCCTGATGGCCAGACCCACTTCTTTCCCTCTTATTTATCCAAGTTCCACTCACCTTTCATTTTGTTCTTGGTTCTTATGTGTGGATATTTTTTGGAAACTGCCACAGCTGCCTGTGATCCACTCTCCTGAGTGCTCCATCCATGGCTTGTCCATGTCTCCCTGGACCTTACCAATTTCAGGCCAAGGTGCGCTTGACTCTCAGCCTGCTGCAATGAGCCCTTCCTATCTGCCTGCCAGGCTGCCTTCAGTGGGAGCTTTTTTTCTCTGGCATTCTGTGGGTGCTGGAGCTCTAAAATTTGTTTAGAGTCATATTTTATAAGTATTTGAGCTTGTTATAGTAGGAGCTCACCAAGTTCTCCTGCTTCTACATCTCCATCTTTATTCTACCCACCACTTTCATTTTTTAAAAATGTTTATGTATTTTTATATAAAAATCTCAACACCAAGTGCAGAAAAATAGAAATATTAAAAGCACCCTTTCCAGATGATAATCAAAAAAAACCATTTAATAAAGATTCATGAAAGCACGGATTAACAATTAATGGAAAACTAAATATTCCTAAACAATTAATGGATTGATGAAAAACTGAAAGGGGAAAAAAAGCTCTTATAATTTCATTAAAGAAAATTACAAAAAATAGACAACATGGCAAAATTTGTCAGACACCCAAATAATAATGAGAGTAAAATTATATTTTAAATGCATACATTGATAAAAATCGAGGAAGAAGAGATCAGTGAATTGACCATACAGCTAAAAAAAATAGGAAAACAATTAATTATACATTCCCCCATTAAATACCAAAATGGAAATCCTAAAAATCAAAGGAATGATTACCCTCCCAGAACAAAAATCAAAATAATGAATAAAACTCTGCATTGGTCTTATAAATAAATGGATTAACCATCAATTAATTTTAATTAAAGGGGAACAAAAATTACTAATATCAAAAATTTAAAGAATATGTGCACCAACAATGAAGATGAAATTAAAGCAGTTATTCAGAATTATGTTGTTCAATTTCATGCAACTAAAACTGATAGTCTAGGCGAAATGGATAAATATTTTATGTCATATGAAATGCTCAGTTTAACAGAAGCAAAGTTGATTACCTAAATAAGCATATTTTAGAAGGAAATTTAAAGAAGAAATTAATAAGCTAAGAAAAATAATCTCTAGGAAGATAGATTTATAAATGATTTCTACTAAATATTAAAGGAACAATTTTGTTACTACATAAATAATTTAAAAAACCAGAATTCTACAAAACCTCATTTTATAACACAAATATGTTTTTTATACCTAAACTAAGGAGAACAAAAAACAGAGAAAGAAAACTATAGACAGATTTCTTTGAAGAATATTGAAGAAAAATTTTAAATAAAATACATAGAGGGAGGTTATGGCACTTTATTCAAAAGATCATATACTATGACCATGTGGAATTTATACCAGAAACACAACAATGCCTCATCATTTGAAAAAATCTCAGCAAAACTGCCTTATTGATAACAAAAGTCATGTGATTATAACAATAGATGCAGAGAGAGATGGACAAACTATGACATTCATTTCTATCAACAATCACTAAAAAATAAGAATGCATGATGCAATTGTTACAATAATAAATAGTATCTATCAAAAACCAAGTGAAAGGCTTATTTGTAATCAAGACAAATTTAAATCTTTCCCATAAATGTGGGATGAATCAAGCCTGTCAGTTATGAGACTGTTATTGTCAACTATCAACTATTATTCATTGTTGTACTATAAATCCTAGCTATAACAATAAGATAAGGAAAACAAGTAGGAAGAATAAAAATAGGCAAAAGAGAAATAAAACTATCACTCTTTGCAGATGATTTGGTGGTATATTTATAGAAACATGGAGATTAACTATAAAATTAGTTGAAACAATTAACAAATTCAATACATTTGGAGGATAAAAAATAATCACACATTTAACAATAGTATTTCTGTATACTACTAGCAAAACTCAGTAGGAATGGATAGGAAGAGAAATTTCTTTTAAAATAACTGAAAACAATATGATATACATGGGAATCTACCTCCCACAACAAATCCAGGGACTATATGAACATAATTACAAATAACTTTCCACACAAATAAAGACAGGTCTAAACAATAGGAGAAATATTAATTGCTCGTGGGTTGTCTAAGACAATGTAATAGAAGTGACAGTTATAACTAACTTAATTTACTTATTCAGGGTCTAACCAGTAAAACTCCCAATGAATAATTTTATAGGGCTAGGAAAAACTATTTAAAAATTTGTCAGGGAGAACAAAAGTTAAAAATTTATCAAGGGAATCAATGAAAAAAAATGTGAAGGAAGGCAGTCTAGTAGTTACAGATGTCAACCTACATTACATTGTCAACATTTGTCAACATTACAAAATAATAATCATAAAATAGTAGTGCTGGAAACGAAGTAAATAAGGAGATCAATGAAATAATTTAGGTACACAATGCAGAATAATAAATTTCCATAGCAGTTTAGTGTTTGATTACCCTTTAGTTTGATCTAAACTTTGGGATAAGAGATCACTACTTAACAAAAATTGCTTCAAAAACTGGCAAGCAGTTTGGTAGAAACTAATAACATACAAGTGTCCCAATGTATAACCATCATAAGGTCAAAATCAATAAATGATTTAGACATAAAGGCAAACATAAGATAGGGTGGATCATGCACCCAAACCACAGGGAAAAGAGAGAATTGGGGGAAAATATATTGTGTTTCTCTGAGAAAGGATTGATTTCTCAAATATATAGGGAACTTAGCCAGATTTATAAATATAAGAACTGTTACCCAGTTAATAATGATCAAATGATATAAACTGGTAGTTTTCGTAAGAAATCCACCCTTTTTATAACCACATTAAAATGCTCTAAATCTCTATTGATTAGATAAATATTAATTAAAACAACTCTGTAATACCACTTCACTTCTATCAAGTTGGCTTAAATGACAAATGAAAGTTAATAAATACTGGCAGGAATGTCGGGGGGCGGGGAAATGGGACCCTACTCATGCATTATTGTCAATATCATAAACCAGTCTAACAGTTCTGGAGAACAGTTTGGAACTGTGCCCAAAGAGCTATAAAACTGCCCATACCCTGTAATCCAAGGATGCCACTATTGGGTTTCTATCCCAGAGATCAAAGAAAAGGGGGATGAAAAAAGGGAAATTGTCCTATTTGTAGACAATAATACTTATGTTATATTAATTACAATAACTTCTGAAATCATTTATATAACTTATATAAAATAGCATTTATATAACCCATAGATGTCATTTGAGCAGAGGCGCCCAGTTCAGTGCACAATTTGTCATATAATCCAAATAATTCTGAAATGTGTATTAAGAAAGGGATTATGTGAAAGATGTAACTTGGTCTGATGACTATAAATCCATCTCCAGAATTGACAAATCTAAGACAAAATCATTATCAATAGCATACTCAAAGGGAAATGTTATGGAAGTAAAGCAGCAATAAAAAGGAAATATGTAGGCTGATATGTGTGGCACTGAGAAACAATAAGACAAAAAATCAGTACTGTATTTTATACTTTGCTAGCTTGAGACGGGCTGGTCTAGTAGCTGAGGTATGGGATTTAAATGAAATGAGAAAGATATAGAACATCTAAGTGTTAAAACAATGTTTGCTTATCCTTAGCGAGAATAGGGCTATTCAAAACGAGAAAAACAAGTTCATCAACCATCTAGAATTGATTCAGTTGAACTTAACTTTACAGTACTGGAGTTAGTCATGCTGGATTGCACATCTGAAGTCTGTGGAAGGATTTGATGATTTTCTACTCTGACTTCTTGTACCTAGGAAACAAGGAAGTTAAATTAATGGTCTGATTCTTTAGTGCCTGAGTCAATTAAGTCCATAGGATGGTTTCAATACCTTGTTATAAAAAAGGAAAAAGAAAGAAAAAATAGAAAAAGAACTTAGAATATTTTTTCTACAACTCCACTCTTTTCAAGAAAGTTTTCTAAAGCAATCAATAACAATAATAAAATAGTTTTTAAATACTTACTATGTTATACAGTTATTAAATACTACATTATAATTTAGGCATTAAATAAAAGTTATCATTCTAGTGCATTAAGCACTAGACACAAAAGAGAGGGCAAAAATGGTCCCTAATCTCATGAAGCTTACATTCTAATGGAGGAGGTAAACATGAAAATAACTATGAACATGAAAGATTTACACAGAATGCATGGGAAGCAATCTCAAAAAGAAGACATTAGCAGCAGGAGAGGGAAAGGGAGAGGTCACAAATAGCATCCTCTTCACAAAGATCTGATTTTATCTGAGTCTTTAAGTGAGGAGGAGAAAAGAATCGCATCACAGAGATCAAAAAGAATAGTGAAATGGACTATCTTCTGTAGGAACATCAAGAAGGTTAATTTCACTGATATTAGGAAAGTTAAAGTGATATAACAACTGAAAATATAGGAAGGGGCCAGTCTATGAAGGGCATTAAAAGGAAAATAGATAATTTTGTATTTCTACCAAGAAGTAAAAAGGATCCAGGAAGAATTTATTTTAGTGGTAATGGATAGCATGTTCATAGCTAAGCTTTAGAAAGGTCACTTGATCAGTTGACTATAGGCTGAACTGGAATGAGAAGAGGCTTGAGACAAGGAAAACAACTGAAAGACAATTGCAATAGTCCAAACACAAGACGATGAAGACTTGCACCAGACCGATATGGGAGAGAATGGAATATGTACAAGACAGATTTTGATGGAAAAAATGGCAAGATTTAGTAACAGATTTGATATGTGAGATGGTTAGTAATGACAAGTCAAGAATTGCAATTAGTTAATGACCTTGGAGAACTCGAAACTTGATGATACCTTGACAATAATATGCAAGTTCATAGTGGTTAGAAAGGAGTTTTGTTAGTTTATAGAACAACAAACAAATGTAACAACAAAAACAACAACAATAACTTTAATGACTGCCAATTAGATAATTCAATTGAACCCATCTCAAGAGAATTAATATAATCAGGTGAATGTCCATAATCTATATGAATTATTTTATCTTAAGTGGATGATAAGTTCTAATTCTCTGAGATTGAGTTAGTGACCTGATATGTGACCATGGTGCTCAGGTATGTCTTCTAGACCATTTCCTCCACCAGTAAGGTAGTCCAATTCAGATATTCAGCCAGGAATTTCAGCCTGTAACTCTACTCTTGAATAAAAGCATTGCTTCCTAACTTTTCTTCCTATTTTAATACATGTATGAGTTATATGCTGAGGGTGGAGGGACATAGTTACAGGAAACTTTTCCTGAGTTCTTTATAGCCTAATTATTTTAAAATCAGGCAACCATTTATAACAATTATGTGATAGTCCTTCCGCATACATATATAAAGTAAGGAAGCTCTAAGTCTGGAAGCTTCATTTACATTGATCTTATATAGTAACAGCACACTAGATTATAAAATAAAACACCAGATCACCAAAGGTGAACACTCTCCTGGGAGTGACACACCAACTAAACTGACAGTAAACTTTATGAGCCAGACTGACAATTTAAAAATCATAGTGGTGAGATAAATGCAATGACCTGAGAACTTGCCTTGGTACTCTGTACAGAATACCTCTTTACTTCAGATGTTAGAAAGTTTCTTTCTTTATGCTGAAGTGTTGCCAAAGATGAAAAAGAAATTTTATGCAAACAAAAGTAGCCTGAGTAATTGAAATTTTCCCACTCTCAAGATATCTCTTTTTACAATACCAATACCTGCAGTCTAGAATCTATTTCTCTAACAAAAGTCAAATTAGATAATATGGATTTTTAAAAGTGACCAGGTCTTAGAATCCAAGTTGTGCTAACTTGTGTCATTTTTTTCTTGTTATTGTTGTAATTTTAGAGAAACACTAACAAATTTTAATTGCTTTTTTTCCTTTCTAGATTTTTTTAAGCATTTGTATCTAAAGCATCATGATTTTAACATCTTACAATTCTTTTAGTGGAATAAATTTTCATGGCTAGAGTTCCCTGTACTTAAGAAAAATAAAGTTCTAAAACATTGACATAGTGAATTTGAAAATCATTTGGAGTAAATGTGATAATAGAGTGGGGGATTAAATTTTGGAAGACCTAAATTTAAATCCTGTATCAGACACTTACTAGCTATGTTATTCTAAGTAAGTTGCAACCTCTTGCCACTTCAGTTTTCTCACTTATAAAATGATGCTAGTAATGACAATTCCTTCACAGGATTTTAGAGGAGATCATATCAGATAATTTGTGTAAAGTACATTATAAACCTTAAAGCGCTCTCTAAATGATAGGGCTTTTGATTGTTGTTATTTAGTGTTCTCTACATTCAATCAATATTTCTTATTCACTTTCTATGGGCAAGGCATTAGGTTAATTGCTGAGGAAACAAAGAAAAAAAGCAGTAATTGATGTAACAGAGGTTCCATTTGATGGGCATATGAAATATAATTGTAATATCCGCTAGTGCAGTGACTAATCATGGATTGCTTTAGCACAGGAGTTCTGAAATGCTGGGGGCTCATGTGTGCCCTAAATCTCAAACCCCTATGATGAATCTCTAGGAGTAGGTAGGTACCAGAATGCTTAAGAAATGGTAAAGCAATCCAGGTTGGAAAAAGAGGGCCTAAGAATTCCTGGACTGATCATTAGGGAGTTGTCAGTGATTCACCTCTTCAGAACCAACCTGAGCAATATGGGGGATGGAAGGAAGAAGATGAGAAGGGAGAGAGGAAGAAGAAAAGCAAAGTGATGAGAGGAAGAAGCAATTTATATTCTAATGGAGGAGATATCATATATAAATCAGAACATGCAAGACTGATATAGAAGACATAAAAGGTAATCTTAGAAGGAAGGAAACTACCAACTAGGGAGAAAGGATTCTTGGAAGAAAGTCCATTTAAATTTCAGAATCCTGTTAAGTTTTTAATAGGATTTATTTTGCTGTCATAATCCTCTGCAGCAAATGTTGAATATAAACTGTTATTATTTTCATGGTGGTTTTTTTGCACATGGTGATCATGAACATATATATATATATATATATATATATGTATATATATATATATATATGAACACATAATAGATGAATAACTACAGAGTGAAATGAGGATTCTTCTTATTTTTGGACTCTATATGGAATCAACTTTGTCAGTTCCTCTAGTTGCATTTTTAAAGAAAGCTTGGGGTTCATCCTTACATTTAGCTTCCTTTTTCTTTAGCTTTTATTTAAATAGTTAGAATTTTAAAATCAGTTTGGCCCATTTCCTCCAATAGTGGGTCATTGCTTTGTAATATTGATAGTATTTATGTTGGTTTTTTTTTTTTGGAAAAGAACTGCACATTAAGAGTGGCAACATTTAAGACAAAAAATCCATCCCTTCCTGACTAGATCAATGGAGATCAGTTACTCTACTGTTATGTATGTTCTTTCTAAAAGCAAACAAAACAAAAAACAAAACAATGGATTATAACACCAGTCTCAGAATCTAAGATAATCTTTTGTTTTGAAAGTATAGAATCAAAAAATTAGATGAGCTCTTAGAGATGATTTAGTGAAATTTCCATCCCACATCTCATCTATATCACTCTTAACTCATGGCCAATCAGTTCAAGTTGAGAGTACATAAATAAATACATATATACATATCTATATAGGTTCATGCATATATAGGTTAAGTATATATGTGTATATATACATACATATGTATGTATATGTATACACCCATCTAGATGTAGATAAATACACAGATATGTATATTGTACAATATGCACACAAATATAAGAAATTCTAACTTATATAATTACATGCACTTCTACCAACAAGAATAAATTGTTCTTGGGAAAGTTGAGGTAAGTGAAGGACAATGAAATTCACCTTGTGATATTTAATAATATTTTAATATGGTCATTTATGTTATTTTTTCTCTATTTATCTGGAGAAGGCAGGAAAAGATGTTGCTTTTCAGCAATAAGTTTTCTGATAAAACAACCAGACTATATTTAATTGCTGAGCAAAGTATACAGAGCTACAGACGTGTAGTGAGTGTGTGTGTGTGTGTGATATAAAGATGCTATTTAAGAACAAATAAGATAATGTAAATGATGTATTGTACAAACCTTAAAGTGCTATATAAATATTTTCCATTAACAAATAGTAGGAAACCAGAAGGATAAAAAGTGACATAGGAAACAAGGAGAAATATTCTATTTTGAGCCTTAATTTAAGTCTCATAATTCACATAATAGAAATGAGAAGAAAAGTTCATTTATCTAATGTTTTACAATTAAATTAAAAAGAGTGTTGCATAATTGATAAAAAGATGGCTTCAGTGCCACATACTTCAAGAAACAAGGCTACAAGTCCCAAGTTGATCTGTCCATATTGACAGTAACTGAGTTCAAGTCATTTAGCCTCTCCGTATTCTAGGATGGTGTTGTATTATGTTTTTATTTGTTTTGTTAAACATTTCTTGATTACATTTACATCTGATTCAGCTTTACTGTGGAGTTTTGTGACCTATGCTTGACACCCCCATTTAGGTAACTCTTTAAAGAATCCATTCAGAGAAAATGTGCTGACTTGAACTGGTAGAGGGAGTTTCCTCGCCTAAGAGTTTCCAATGTCAGTGAAATCACAGGCCAGTTTCTCAACCTTTAGAGTTAAAAAAGCACATTACATGCATTATGTCATTTGTAGCTCACATTCAAAAAGCTAACCCAAATACAATTAGCAGAAATATTGTTATACTTAGTTTACAGTTGAAGAAACTAGAATTATATGAAATAAAGTGGCTGAGTGACTTGGTATAAATCATGCATCTAAAGAGAGAAGGATTAGAATTTTGTCAGACTTGGAGATTTTGTGTCTCTGTATGTGTGTTTTTCCTTTATATAGAATACAATAATCTTTTGAAGACAGCATGTTGAAATTATAAATTGGAATATACAACCGGCATCTGCCATTTCAACTTTGCTATCATCTATAGAGAAGTCTCCTTTCAAAAATCAAATTTAAAATTCTTATTAACATGTTTAAATACTAAAGACCCTTGGCATTTGGTAATTTAGTTTAATAAACAGATTTTGCACACTCGTGACACAAGCAGGAATTAATTAGCTGGACTGATACCAGTGGGAATCTGCTTTAATATGTTAACTTGAATTAACCTTTACATGATTCTGTGACTGCTTTCGCTCCACAATCATGTTTCCTTTCAAGCTATTACATTTCTCATAATTGTGATTTTATGGAATTTCAAAAAAGGCACTGATTTAATTGGCCAAAACCTAAGTTTTTAGATAAAGAAATAAGAGAGAAGAGTTTCTGTGAGTTACAAATGGGAAGATCCCCAGGGATGAAGAAATCCCTTAAATGCTTCAAAGTAAAATGTCTTAAAAATTTCCAAATAATACAAAAACAACTCCAATATTTACACTATTTATCCTTGACATGATTTCAATCTGTTTCCTTACAAAAATATTAGTCTTTCTTGGAAATATAGATCCAAATTTCAAATGCAAATTAATGGAAACATAGAAATTATAGACAACTTTGTTGAAACACATCTGTTTCTAGGGGTACCCAAATGACTTTCAACTGTTAAAAAAATAGAATAGTACTGAATATTCTGTTCATCTTGCAACATTTACAGAAGGATACAGAGAATCTTAGAAAGTTGGAGACACAATCTATATGCATGAACTGATAGAATTATTGACTATGGCTCCTGTCACCAGTCTATTCAATCTGTCTGGATGTGCCACAGCTGTATCAACTCTGCATCCATCTAGATTGATTGCTGAGATAGTCAGCAGTGAACCAAGCTGATCAATCTTGCTGTGTTATACTTCATTTATTTTGTCTTATATAGACATGGTCTAAGTCTAGTCACTCAAATGAAAATAAAGTGGAAAGTTGAAGCATGTTAAGTCAAAAAATAATAACATCTCAAAAAAGAAATATCCCCCCCAAAACTCGAACATTTTTGCATTTCTACTGTTTTTTCGTGCATGTATATTTTGGAATGGACTTGGATTGTACCTGTGGTTTTCTTTGTATAGGCAACAGTCTTTAACAATGTAAATCAACACCTACTATATTAGAGTCTTTCAAAACTGTCTAGAGTTCTAAGAGTGACTTGTCTGGTGTGAAAATGCCAGTATGTGTTAAAAGCAGAATTAGAATGAAATCTATGATGTATAACCTTTATGGACTTAAGAAATTTAAATTGCCTAGTTGGGTGTCAGTTTTTTCTTCTTTAAAATAAAAGGATTGGAGAATATGGTCTTTAAAGATCCTTCTCCTTTATTGCATATTAAATACATTTATAGTTTTTAAATATAAAAGTATTATTTGTTATTTGGGAGGCATCTCTTGAAGTAAAGAGGAGTGGTACTGGGAGACATTTTGAGGATGTATTTTTAATATTAAAAGAGAAAATTATTAAAAATAAATATAACATCCTAAAATACTTCAATATAGGAAAGGAATAAGTGCTTGTGAGTGGAACTCAAGCAAGCTTACATATGTTCCTATAGGTAATGGAGAGGTTTAAAGGTCAATGAAGAGAATGAAGAATATTTATTAAACTATAACAGACTTTAGAGGTAGAAAAATGTACTCTTGCTGAAGATCTCTTTTTATAGTCACTTTCATAAAGGGCAATTAATTTGAAGTTAAAAGAAGTATGGTACTGTCATGGGCATATGACTATAAGATAGCCTCCTATATATCTTGGAAGTGGAAGGATATGACATTGTCTAGTCATTCTGCAAGATCAGGTTATGGTTATTCTGTGCTTACGTATATGGTCTTTCCTGTGGGGCCACGAACATATTAATTACCTACAATGATCTCAAGAGTGACTGGTTATTCTAGGGAAGCCCACTCTGGTAAGGGAGTCAGGAGATCTGAATCACAGACTCAACTCTTCTATTTACTACTCTCTATGCGAGCACAGATGAGAGAATTCAATCCTCTAAGGTGCACTTTCTTCATCTGCTACTTTACTGACCTCATCCAAGCATTGTGAGGACTAGAGAGCGGATTACTTTAGTAATTAGAAATGACAGAACAAATGTGAATCATCAAGTTTAAAAGCAAAATCTTCAATGTAAACCTATCTCACTACTGATTACCTAAAACCAGTTTCTCTGTTTATTAATATAGTTTTAGAGAGAGACACTTAGATGTTTAGGATATGAGGTATGACAAAAATTAAAAGATAGGATTGTAGGAAGATATATCTGAGCTAAGACAGGTCTACAGGATCAGCTTTGGAAACCAAGAGCTACAGAGAAACATGTTCCAATTTGATGCAGTTGCAGAACCCTGGATTTTTGTTGTTCCTTTTGACAATCTCAATATCCGTGCCAAATGTACCGTGCTCTGTGCCATAGTCTTTGCTTTAAAAAAATAGCTCCTTTGCGGATTTTATTTTATTTTCTCACAATTTTATAGCTCCAGTTGAAATGTTAGTGAATAGAAAGATCAATGTGAGTAAACATTTTGCCATGATGGCCACAAAAGAAAAGAAATCTCATGCTATCCTAGGAAGCTTTAAAAGGGGGCATAACCAACTAGATCTGTGATCTTGATTTTAGAGTTCCTTAAACAGATGGGAAACTTATTCCATCCATTTTTGCTCATGCCAGTGTGACTTATGTCCGTGATTTTGAATTCCTCACATTGGTCCACCCAACATGCTGAGAGACTTACGTCTTCATCTATTGACATGTTGTTGCTACCAGTGAAGCACTCTGACTCTTCCTCTCATCTCTATTTCTTGCAGCATGACTAGCTCTTCTCCTATCATAACCACTTCTGCTATTCCTCAGAATTTCTCATTGCATCATATTCACACCCACCATGCCCTTTCCAACTATCATCTGTTATTCATCTGTAGTACTCCATAGGAACAATGCTAATACAACCTTGTGTTATTTTGTCCTGGTCAGAATATATTTGGGTTAGTTCATAGAATATAAATACAGATGAAAATATTAATTAGGCAACCTAGCATCTACCAGGCACAGTGGAAAGTAACAGAAATATAAAGAAAATTGAAACCGTGCCATATGAGAACTCATTGAAGGGATTTTTTAAAATTAGAATTTTTTCTGTCTTTCCCTGGGGGAACTAGAACCAATGACTAGAGACTGCAATTTTGGCTCCATAACAGGAAGGACTTACAGACAGTTATAGTAGTCCTAAAGCAGATTTAGCTATCTCTGGAGGTAGTGGGACTACCTTTTAAAGCCATTATAAATTGGATTCATTTCTAGGTTCAAGTTGAATTAAGCAAATGTTGACTTGTCTTCTAGTACTGAGTCCAATAATTTTGACTGATCAGAGATATCAGTCAAATGTCTACATTACAAATACAAAATTATACATTGTATTTTGCCTTTGGCAGCAAATTCTTGTGTAGTGAACATCATGCACTTGAGCTGCATTTTGAAAAAAGTAATAAAGAAAATTTTGAAAAAGAAGTTTTTGAAATCAGTTTTGAGGAGGCAGTGTATTCCAGACCAGTACAAGAGCCAGAGATGAGAGCTCAATTGTTGTTAGGAAAAAGAATGTTGAGTTTGGGATAATGGAACTAGATAATTAGTTTAAGGCCACATTAAAAAGAGCTTTAAGAGTCAAAATATACTCCTATTTTACCCTGGAGAAGATAAAACACAGCTGGAGTTTATTTAATAGGAAGTGAAAGTCATATCTCTATTTAAGACAATCGTTTTGGAAACTTTGTGGAAAAAGAAAAAGATTTGAATGAGGCGAGACTTGAGACAAGTGGATGAATTAGGAGATAAATGGAATAGTATAAAAGGGAAGTCATGTGAGTCTGAATAAACATAGTGGCAGTATGAATTAAGGTAAGAGTTTGGGTGTGAGCAATATTGTAAGAGGATGTAAAGCAAAGCACAAGCAGATTCCCAAAAGAATGCTACTGTGAACAGCTTTTAAGATTCAGATTATACAGTAAAAGTGAAAACTCTGTTTATTCCATTACAGATCAAGATTCTGTACAATATTCACAATATAATATTCTCAATGTTACATCTTATTACAGAAAGTCACAGTATAGTGTTCATAACAGCTTAACATTAGAATGGCCACAGAGATTTCACCACAGTGGCCACAATATTTAGAACAAGGAACAAAAGAACAATCACCTGGTTTCCCTAAGGGGGAAACCCTTCTCACTTAATGATTCAATCAATCAATTCACAATATACCAATCTTTCACTCATGGGGCAACCATTAACTTAATCAGTCACTAAGCTAGATTCCCAATTACTAAATATCATTAGTCACTAATACAGTCCTTAAAAAACCACACAAACTTTCTACCCCTTGGTTCGCAGCAAACCTCAGTCTCATCCAAGGGGAGGCCTTTTATTCATCTTGACTCTGGGTGGTTTTTCTGATTCCCTGGATCCTCTTCCTGGTCCCAGCTCCCTCCTGAATCTGCCAAACAATCACCTGAATTCAGAAGCAGACAGCTCCCAGGTCCTTGTCCAGTCCTCAGGGCAATCCCTGGCACACACTGAAGTTCACAAGGTTCAGCATATCTCAAACCCTTCACCACTTCTCTTGCCTGGAACTCAAGGATCAGCCTGTCCATGAATAAACAGTCTTATCCTGTTCATGT
>CM053601.1:44701296-44742539 GCA_028646575.1 Pseudocheirus occidentalis
CTCTCTCTCTCTCTCTCTCTCTCTCTCTCTCTCTCTCTCTGTCGCTCTCTCTCTCTCTCTTTCTGTCTCTCCGTCTCTTTCTCTCAGTTGGCTTCAGTCTCCATAAATATTCCTTCACTGAAGAGCCAATTCCAATTATCTCTCTCTGTCTCTAGAATTCTTCTTTATGTACAGCACTGGCCTGCTGTCTCAGCCTATAGCTTTCTTCCAAATCAACAGGGTTAGTTCATACCTTCTCAACAATGGACAGGGTTCACATCTTCCATACTGAGCCCTAAGTTACTAGGTGCTACTTAGCCCTAAGTATCTGATAAACTGATTACTATTACAGAGGAAAATGACAAAATTCTGCAATTCGTTAGATAGATAGGGTGAAAAACAATAAAGAAAAGGATAATGCCAAGATTGAACTTCAAATGAATGGAAAAGAAGACTTAGCAGAAATAGGGAAGTTGGTATAGCGAAGTGTTTGAAATTATCCAAGAAGATTAGGATACTTTTTTTAAACTGTTTTTTTTGTTTGTTTTAAAAAGATGCAAGGCCATTCCTCTAGATCAGTTTGACAAACTATTGTGTGCCAAATGTGGCCTATCACTGGATTTTGTATACCTTGTCCACGGAGAATGATTTTTCCATTCTAAATAAAGCTTTTACTGTATTTTGAAAATGTAAAAATCATTGTTACCTGATAGACCACACAAAGGTAGACAGCAAGATGCAAGCTGTATGTGTCTGACAACCCATGGTCTGTGATAGAAACTGAATCTGTTTTTCAATACATCTCTTAAACATACATGATGAATTCAGACAAAAAGAATTGCTAAAAAAAATCAATAAATAAGGGAACAATGCACTTAAAATATTTGGATATATAGCCATTGTCTAAGGAGAACATTGTTTTTCTTGGTCAAGCTTCATATATCGTTCTCCCTACATTTTATTTTATTTTCCTTCATATTAAGTGACATTTGCTTTGATTGTAGTACACTTGCTTTGCTTGCATATTTTCAAAACTGCAGTTTGCTTTGTGGAAAAACTTCAGATCAGCAAATTGCTAAAGACTCACAACATTGTAATTCACTGTTTAATTTTCTCTTGGGTAATCTTTAAACTTATTCTCTCTGTCTAGAAAAATCATATCAATTCCTTTAAATTAAATTCAACTTTTGTTAGCAATGTTATGCATTTAAAATTTCCTTGATAATTGTGCATATTATCATATGTAACAGTTGTTTCATTTGCCTTTAATTCATAAAGGGTATATTTTCTTAGAATAAGGGTGGCAGTTTCCATAGGAAAAAAAATTTCACCAATTATCAAATTTCCACATTCATTTTCAAAATGGTAACCAATTCCAGAATGCAAAAAATAGGCTTTGGTGAATCTCTTAAATAATAATAACAATAATAACAACAAAAAAACTATAATAATGATGGAGTATAGGCTCTGTGAACCCCCTTGAAGTCTCCTTGAAACTCTCCACTTGATCTGATATTCACCTGAGGTCAAAAGCTTTCCATTATCACTATGCCCAAATCTTGGTTATCCTTAACCTCTCCTACCCCTCCATTGTCTTTTTATCTTCAGGTAGCCTTCAGCTACTTCCTATACTTAAACATATTTTCTTGGTTCCTGGCTTCTGACTTCCAGTTACCCTAGCTCTGGCCATTCCCGAGAAGATGCAGCCTGGCCCCCTCCTTCCATCACCCCAGACTTCTTGGTCACCCCTCAATCACTCTTTCTGGAAATAAAACTCATCTTGCCTTCACGAAGGGGCTCAGAGTCAATCTTGCTCAATTTCTACCTGGCCTACTGGTCAATACAAGTGTTACAAACAGACTCCTTAAGAGTCTACCCAATATGGCGGATCTTTTATAAACTTTGCTTTACTTTGGTTGAGAGAAGCCTTGTTACTATTGAGAAGTATATCACTAGGGTGTCACTATTTTGGAGTCCTGAGCATTCCTAAATCTCAACAGTAATGATATAGTAGTATATGAGACTCGTTTTGTTATTGGAAACAACTTCATTTTTAAATTCAAGAATATATTTGAAAATAAAATATGACTTGAATCTGTTTATAGCTAGCATTTGTGTAGCTTTTTAGAATTCAAGATCCACTTCACAGAAGTAACTAGAGATTTTTCATCATATGAAATGTTGGTAGGCAATCTCATGGGAATGACTTCATTAGTTTCATTCCTTAACCTACTGAACTTATGAACTCATATATTACATTTAATTAAGTGAAAATTGCTTGAAATTCTTAACATAAAAGTTCTCTTTCTGAAGGCAATTTCTGGTCCATCCAGCACCAAAACCCCCTCATTCACTTCTTTTGAGAAGCTTTTTATTATCTTCCTAACCTCTTATTCCTCAAACCATTTATGATCTTTCAGGAAACTGAGTTTATTTTGCTTCTCTTAGCATCCTTGTTTAACCTAGATAACATGAACAGTTTCGTTCAAAAATTATTTTCTCGGGGCAGCTAGGTGGCGCAGTGAATAGAGCACCAGCCCTGGAGTCAGGAGTACCTGAGTTCAAATCCGGCCTCAGACACTTAACAAAAAAAACTAGCCGTGTGACCTTGGGCAAGTCACTTAACCCCAACTGCCCTCCAAAAAAAGCAGAAAAAAAATAAAAATTATTTTCTCACTAACACCTAAAATCCATTGCCTTGCTGATATTTAACATTTTACACCCTGCTAATCCAAACTCTGGACAGTCTGCATCTATTTTCTCCCTGTTTTGCTGTTATAGGACTAGAATAACAGATTAAAGCTATGTGACCTTCACTTATTCCATATTTTTTCTTAGAAATCTTGGTATTCTTTAACTGATTACAGGAATTGATTCATTGCTATTTTAAAGCTTTCCTAGTCAAAATCTCTGGGCATTAATTTCACATTCTGAAAAATGTATGGGTTGAAATAATAGCCTCTAAGGTTCCTACTAGCTTTGTGACACTCAGACAACTTTGACTCTTTCTCACTTTATGTGCATGATCACGTTCCCTACTGTATTAGAAAGCATGAAGGATTTTAGTATGTAAATACACATATGTGCATGCATCTTTTTGTGTATATGAATGTTTATATATACTTGCTTTCCCAAAACAAAATCTAGAAGTTCCTTGTGGTTGGAGAATTTCATGATTACCTTTGTAATTACAATTATCAATTATTGATAATTACAAATTAATTGTATTACAATTATAATTACAAATCAATTGTATTAAACTCTCAATTACTTTGTATGCTCCAATGGAACTAAAATTGATTGAACTGCTAATATAGGCATGTGATTTCCCTTAATTTCTTTCCAGGAGGACAGTTAGGCTATACAGTGGATGGAGCACCAAACCTAAAGTCAAGAACAGCTGAGTTCAAATTTGGCTTCAGACACTTACTAGCTGTGTGATGTTGAGCAAGGCACTTAATCTTGTTGCCTCAGTTTCCTCCTTTGAAAATGAGCTACAGAAGAAAATGAAAAACCAGCCCAGTGTTTTTGCCAATAATACACCAAACAGGTTCACAAATAACAGCAACAATTTCTTTCCTCCCTTATTTGATATTTATTTTTCTGCTTCCTCTTGTCTCAGAGTAAAAATAAAATAATATATCCTAAGCTATAGTACAGTAATGTCAGTCATGCTGCACAATGATATCTGCAATTGTCTCATGTTCATATTTAGCAAAAATGATTAAAATATGATTGGGAAATATTTAACAAAATACAAATACAGTAAACATAGATGATCTTGTATTTTAAAGCTTTTATTTGGTATGCAGAAATTCTTACATATCAATCTGTGGCCCACATTTCTATTCAAGTTTGACACCACTGCACTAATTCATTTTAGATTTGATTATCTACACTTTTTACTCATTTGAGATCTTTGTCCATGAATTATTGATTCTCTTAACTCATGTTTTTTTGTAACGCTTCTTAAATTATCTCTATACTAAAGCAAAACAAAATATTCCCTGATTCTACCACCCTTTCAAGTTCTCATCACATACTCCTTTTCACCCCCTTCTTTAATAAGTCTTCAATATGTACAAATAGATAAAATGGGAACTCTACATTTACTACTCTTTTCCTTGCTACCATTTCATTCTCAACAATTTTTGCTAGGATGCTTCTGCTTCTACTTTATTAAACCTGTCTTGAAGATTAATCACTAGATTTGAATCTTTTAAAGTTCTAATCTCCCATTTTTATTTGTATCATGTGACACAACTGAATGTTTTGCCTTAATTTGTTCACTTTCTGAAGATTCCTTTAGCCATTCTCATCTCTTTTATTCTTTATTTCCTCCATCATGTGAGAAATTCCTTTAGTACTTATCTTCTGTCCTATATATTCTGTATCTCTTAATAATCTTTTTTCCATTCTCTTCACTATTACAACTTAGTATATGACTCTCAATTCTTCATGTATAATCCCAACCTCTCACACCCTACTTCCATATTTCCTAATAGAGAGAATGAAAAAAATCCCCCTTTGATCTTGTTTCAAGACCAAAAAATGATTATTGTCATTGCTGTTTTCATTTCTACAAAATGAACTAGCCCCTCCTTCCTTACCTAATTTTATTAATGGTACCATATGATGAATAGATACATAAGATTGAAACCTTGTTAATATTTTTATTACACATTCTCTTTCCTTCCCTTAAGCAAACTATTAACAAATCTTATTGATTCTAAGGCCAACACCAACCTTATCATTCCAATCCTTCCTTATTAAATTTTCCACTCCCACAGCACATTATAAGTTTAGGCTTTATTTATCTTCAATAAAAATATAATTATAATATAATTATATATATATAATTATATAATATAACATATTATAATAGTCTTCTCATTGGTTTATTTTCCTCATCTCTGTGTCTCCTCTAAACCTTACAATTCCAACTATACTATTTTTACCAGTGCAAAACTCCCAGTAGGTTTTCAAGTGGTAATTAAAGAAATCTCAGTCTCTTTCATCTGGCAATTGCCAAGGTCATCAGTTTTCTTCTCCCAACCTACCTTTCTGTCATTTTCTTACTTTCCTCTCCTTAAACCTGTGTTTCAGGTCAACTGGAGTTCTTGTCATTCTCTGAACAAAGAAGGTCTTCTTAGCTACATATTCATGTTTATACTTTATTTTTGCCAGATAATGTTCTCCTAGTCTAGCTTTTTGAAATACTATCTATCTATCCTTTAAGGACCAATTCAATGATACTCCTCCAATGACATCTTCAAAAATATAACTCATTCATAAGGGATATCTCAGTGTCCTAAAAACAGTAATTCACAGATGCCATTCAGAAGGAAATTATCATGTACTATCCTTTACTGAATCAAATGTAATAAAGCACATTTTGCACATGATAGTGTTATGCAAAAGCTAGGTTTATTGTTATTGTTATTATTATTATTACAATTATCAATTACTCTCAGCCATATATTTCCACGGTTTCATTATTATTAGAAGGGAATTTTATTCACAGAGCACAACAGTGCCTTAATGTATCTCTTCCTTTGTTCCTTACATACATTAAGATAGTCCCAATTCCATAATACATATTTGACGTATACTCAATTCCTTAATGTGTCAAAACAAATGCTTTTAACAGTTCCTCTGATTTATGTTATGTAAGATATTAAGTCAAAGGCTCTTAATATTTTTTATTAATCTTTTTATTAACCTCTTGGCATTTTTGTGAAGCTGCTAGGACACCCTCCCCCCCATAACAGTTAAATGCATAAAATAAAATACATAGCATGATAAAATACATAGGATGATAAAATAAATCAATTATATTGCAATACAATTATTAAAATATTTTCCTTTCTAAGTTCATTGTCTTCTTGCATGTCCATAGATCCTGGGTTAAGAAAATGTCTTACAGGAGCTCCACAATGTAATTGATCACTGTTCAAAAGAAATAATCAGAAAATAATGAATGTAAAAAGAAAATAGGTGGACAAATTTCTGGGTTTTGTACTGACATATAATCAAATCAGTAGTCCAATGGGTGAGTGCGTATGTTGGACAAGTACTATAGACTGAAAAAAAATTATCTGAGTCCCAAAGTACTGCATTTTATTTGGATAACTTGCAAAATATTTATTTATGATAATGTTTCCTGATGCTAAAAATCCTATTTTTCTCCTAAATAGTATTCTAATATACCCAAGAAAGATGGAATAACAGTTTTTAAAGAATAAAAACATTTAAACACTTTGAAAAGTAATGGATAATGCCTGTAAGTGGATTATGATGTATTATCGATAATGAATTATATGTAAAAATGGCATTAATTAAGTTATTCAGAAAATATATGTTAATAAAAGGAAGTTTGAAGCAATACTAAAGATTTAGACAACCTCAGTGTAGCACTAGAAGTCATGAAATGTAAGATGAAGGTCTCCAGCATTTTGGATAGATCTTCCAGAGGACGGGAGACAGATAAGATGTCACAATATGAAAAGTTGTGGATAGGTTATAACTGTCCCATTTCATAAAATTAATATTAGTGGAGGTATGTGTACATGTATCAGCTTCCCTCTTAAACTGTAAACTCCTTAAAGAAGAATCAGTAAATTACTAATATCTATTCATCGCACAGTTTCTTTTTTCATATAGTAAACACTCAATTTATTCTAATTGGCTGGTTATATGATGATGTAAAAGCCCTCACTAATAATCAGAGACAATATAAAATTTGCATTGTATAAAGCAACTTTATATTAGGAGATTTAAATGTCTTTTTAAAATATGGAAGTATGGCTTTTTCTAGTATAATTTTCTTAATGTTTTTGGAATTTAAAGGATAGAGATAGTGTGCTGAGGTGAACTTGGAATTGAGATACCTAATTTTCAATCCTCCTAATACTAACTAGTTGTGTGACTTTGAACAGGTCATTGATCTTTGACGCCTCTCTCATATTGAATATGGGTGATGCTTGATGATCTTTAAGGTGTATTGCCTCACTTAAAATCACAATAGTAATTTGTTTTCTATATTATAAAATTCACATATTTGAATCTAAAGATAGAGCAAGTATATGTTGCAATGCAGTTTGTTCTCATTCAATATTATTTTTTTTCAGGGAAGACAATGTTTAAAGTGAACTTTTTTATTTAAGATTTGAAAGTTATTTTTAAACTATTGGTTTTATTGGTTGAAAAGTATTTTGAACTAAACAAAGGAGATTTTTATTTCAGTCTAAATCACAGAAGTGTTTTTTTTTACATTTGTTTCTGTTTTCAAGATAAGGTACAACTTTTTTTATAATACTATAACAAGGTTCCTTTTGTGTTGGGTTTTGTGTGTGTATTTTGTGGATACCTTTTTCATAGTCTGGTTAAGTCTGTGGACTCCTCTGAACAATGTTTTTTTAAATAATTGAAGGTAATATTATTTTTTGTTAGATTCAATTTGAAGGAACGTGTTTATTCATATTTACAGAGACACCAAAATGTTTGCATTGACCTCAAATGGTCCTGGACTCCAAGTCAAAAACCCCTCCTCTAGAATTAAAGAATACCATATATGAAAGGATGTTAAAAATTAAATTCAACTCTATGTACTATATTTTAGGAGAGATACTGCTACATTGAATTTTGCCTTGAAAAGGGCAAATAGAATGCCCAAGTTCCTCCGTCATATGAGAATTTGCATGTCAATGGAATAATCATATAGCATGAGAATTTTTTAAAGGACCTGAGAATTTTAAGCCTGGAGATAATATTTAGAAAGAAATAAAACTGCTTTCAGGTATTTGAAAGACTGACCTGTAAGAGTATGAATAGATTTGATTGACTTGTCCCAAGAGGTCAGAATTAGAATCTATTTATATCAGAGTAAAAAATAAATCAAATTTAGCCTCAGTGTAAGAAAGACCCTTGCTAAAATCAGAATTGTCCAAAAATGGAGTGTACTGCTTCAGGTGTATGGTCCTCATTCACTTGAGGTCTTAAAGTAGAGACAGACTGAATTTGTTGGGGATTTTGCAGAAGGGATGTCTATTTAAATGTAATTGGTATTAGTGGCCTATACAGACTCTTCTAGCACTAATATCCAGTAACTGCATAATCATTCAAGCAGACCCATGACTTTATAGATCATGAAAGTGATCATTGCATATCATCGATATTACCACTTTTCACTTACCCTAAAAGGGCCACATTCCTTAAGCTGAAATTAGAAAATATATGAGTTTTATATTTCATTTTCTCTCTTTTGATTTCTTTGATATTCAGTTCCATCATACAGGAAATTTGATTCGTATTTTTCTGGTTGGTAGTTTCAGCCATACATGGTCCCTCATTTCAGGGCCTGTCTATATTCACTGTGTTTTGGTGCCTCTAATACTTGGAGGAAAAGTACAAGGAACAAAATGGCAAACAGAGTCTACCTATCATTTTCAAAATCTTACTGTTGCATACTTACCATATTTCTTTGAAATTTTTCTTCAAGTAGTAATGGAAAAAAATAATATTATTCCAATGTTACATGCTTTTCTCCCCCAAACTCTAACCTTTCATGAATCTTAATAAATCTTTCTGTAACATGAAAGAAAATCTAAAAAGAAATAAAGCATAGTGTGAGGAAGCTGGCCTCTGCTAATCACATTGGTCTGAAGGCCAATTTTCAAAGTAAATTAAACAAAGAAACATTAGAATGTTTTGCAAACTAAGAAATAGCCTCTAGTGCAAATTAAAGGCCATAAAGGAAAAAAGAATAAAAAAAATGATTACTTAAACTAAACATTATACCCAAAGATACATTTTTAAATCAAGATTATCTCATATTGCTAGCTGGTAGAGATTGAAATTCCCAATTAGAAACAAGTGAACTAAAATGAATTTTCATGCCATTTTGGCAAATTCTTTTGATGGCATCAAGGAGATCACTTAACATCAAGAGATCAAAGTACTGAGGTAAAGTTTAAGTGACTTTTAGATATTATTTTTGAAATATATTTAATGCCTTAGAGCAGTGCTTCTCAACCTGTGGGTTATGTTCAATTTGTAACAATGAAAATATATCCTGCATATCAGATATTTACATCACAGTTCATAATAGTAGCAAAATTACAGTTATGAAGCAGTAATGAAAATAATTTTATGATTGGGACTCACCACAACATGAGGAACTGTATTAAATGATCATGGCATTAGGAAGGTTGAGAAGCACTGCCTTAGAGGCATATCACTGTAGCAGTTAGGGAAGCATCTTTTTCAGAGCATGTCTGTACTCACTGTGCTTTGGTGCCTCTAAAACTTGGATGAAAAGTACAAGAAATAAAATAGCAAATAAAGACAACTTAACATTTTCAAAATATTACCATTGCAGAATTACTATATTTCTTTGAAATTCTTCTTCAAGTTGTAATGGAAAAAATAGCATTATTAGAATGTTACATGCATCTCTCCATAAATTTTAGTCCAATTTACACACACATACACACACACGCATTCATATATATATATATATATATATATATATATATATATATATATATATATATATATATAATGTGCATATAGAACTGAAATTAAGAACTCATAATTTAGTTGTCTTCTCCTTAACCAAGTTTGTGGCAATTCACTTAAATTTTCTGAGCTTTAATTTTTTTCAGCTCTAAGATGAAGATGATATCTATCTTACTTGGATACTGAGGTCATTGTAAGGATAAAATTGAGAGAAGGCATAGTATGTGAAACCACTTTCTAAATTGCAAAATAATATAAAACTGAAGATTACCTATCTATATATGTATATGCATGTGTACATATATGTGTGTGTGCAGATACCCTACACATCAATCACAGGTTTATATATAAAATAAAAATTCTACTTCCTCTAAAAGAGATTCTTTGTGGAAAATTCTGGGTTTTTTTTAAAGTACTTTTTTTTTAAATTTACCTTGGCATCAAAGAATAATTGAGCATGCTTGCATTTTGTCTTTGCAGAGGTGATAGACTTTGGATGTGGAAAATTTCACATTCTATCAGATTTCACTAATGTAATACTTGATTATGCTAAATTGACTTTTTGTTGTTAATATTATTCTTTTATTTCTTAAAAGGGGATAACTCATTAGATTATTGATCCAGTAGAGATGAATGTAGCAGAATATTATTGTGCCATAAGAAATGACAAAATTGATAGATTAAGAGAAATCTGAGAGGACATATATTAACTAACAGGGTGAATTGAAAAGAACCAATTGGATAATCTGTAAATACGATATAATAAACATTTATGTTTGATTGCCATTGACTGACTAAGGAAATGATCGATGTAGTGAGCAACCATAATTCCAGAGAATGGATGAACTGTATTACTCAACTCCTGACAGGGTCATTATGACTTCAAAATTTATAATGAAGATATATGTTTTTGAGCTGTATAAAGTAGGAATTTGCTTCAATCTACTATGCATATTTATTTCAAGAGCATTGTTTTCATTTTAAATGGGAAGATGTCAGGAAAAGAATAAATGTTTGTTAATTGACCAATAAAATATCAAAGTGATAACTCACTGGGTAGTAGAGGGGAGAGGGATATATTGAGATGAAGAAAATGTAAAAACAAAAGATTCATAGAGGGAGTTCTCTATAGTAATTATATCATAGATCTCAGAAAGGATTAACACATAATAGAAATTCAATGAAAAAGAAAGAGATTCAGGACAAAATGTAATATAAATGGAGTAAAGATATTTTACCTTTTGTTGCAGGCTGCTCAGTGTCCAGCACTAAGCATGATTGGAGTTGTGAATAAGGAATGACCAGGCCATGTGGGTTCTTCAAGGAAGAACCATGAACTCCATTTAATGATGTTTGGAACAAGGTTTTTAAAGATCCAAAACACAAAGATTCAAATATTCTCATAAATAAACTTAGTCACATCCTGGATTATTATCATTATCATAGTCTTATTATAATAATCAGTCACATCCTGGAAGCAGCTCAGGTAAGATTAGGCTTTGTAATTCTAGGTGCCAAAAAGTCTTGGAAAACCCAGAGAGTCTTTGGGAAGTCAGTTAGCCTTTTTTTCAAATGCAATACACATTTCCCAGAGCTGGCTTCAAAGCCTGGGACCAAAACCATAGTCTCAAAGACATATGCATAGAAATTGATGGATATCTGACACCCAAGAATCAAGTATTTTGGCTTTCTACAATATTTCCTTTCATTTTTTTTGTTTTCTTTCTAATACATTTTCATTTATTTCACTAAATATTTCCCAATTACAAGTAAACATATTTTGACATTCAATAAAAAGAGTTCCAAATTATTTTCCTGTTCATTTCTTCTCCTTGAGAACACAATTTGATATTGATTTTCTATACAAAGTCATACAAACCATATTTACATGTTACCTTGAAAAAGAAAACACAGAATTAAAAAAACAGAAATATAAACTAAAATAAAGTATGTTTCAAACTGCGTTCCAATTTCATCAGTTCTCTCACCAGAAGTGGATAGCATTTTTCATCATACGTCCTTTGGAATTCTATTGGACCCTTCTTTTGATCAGAAAAGCTGTCTTTCAAAGATGATTGTCTCGATAATATCGCAACTACTTTGTACAATATTCTGGTTCTGCTCACTTCATTTTTGCCAGAATTCATATTAGCCAGTAGCTTTTTCTGAAACCATTCTGCTGTTCATTTCTTATAGCACGATAATATTCACCATCATCATATACCACACTTTGTTCAGCTATTCTCCAATTGAAAGGTACCCACTTGATTTCTAAATCTTTGCAACCAGAAAAAACAGCTGATATAAATATTTTTGTACAAATAGATCCTTTTCTGTTTTTTTTTTCCATTTGCCTTTGGGATACAGATGCAGTAGTGCTATTGCTGGGGCAAACACACTGTTTTATAGCCCTTTGTGTGTAATTTCAAATTATTCTACAGAATGGAAGGACTAGATCACAATTCCATTGGCTGTGCATTTTTGACTCAGTTTTTCCATTTCTTCTTTGACATTTGTAATTTTACTTTTGTTTTGTCATATTAACTAATTTGATACGAGTGAGACAGTTGCTAACAGTTGTTGTAATTTGCATTTCTCTTGTCAGAAGTAATCTAAAGGGGCGGCTAGGTGGCGCAGTGAATAGAGCACCGGCCCTGGAGTCAGGAGTACCTGAGTTCAAATCCAGCCTCAGACACTTAACACAAAACACTAGCCGTGTGACCTTAGGCAAGTCACTTAACCCCAACTGCCCTCCAAAAAGCAAAAAAAAAAAAAAGAACTAATTTAAAGCATTATTTACTGACACTATTGATAACTTTGGTTTCTTTTGAAAATTGCCTCCTCATATCCTTTAACCATTTATCAACTGTAGAATGACTCATTTTGAAAATTTTGATTCTGTTCCCTATAACTTTGAGAAATGAGACCTTTATCAAACAAATTTGCTAAAAGTGTTTTTGCAGTTTTGTCTTTTGCTCCTGTGAGAAATTGGCTCACTCTAAAAAGAACAGTACTCATTGTGAAGACAGGAAAGTTCTCATTATATTTATTTTACATTCATTCTTTCTGAATGCGTAACCCCCTAATAGAGTGTTCTTGCTCAGATAAATGCAAGACTTTTGTGCCCTATTTTCAGTTCTAATTTCCCACCCCACCTCTTATCAGTCAGCATTTCAGGTTTCACTACTGTGAACTACCTATGTCGGCTACTAGCACAGGTTCTTAAATCTGCTTTTCTAAAGGAAAGCAACTCAAAATGGGTTAACAGTCTCACTTTAATCAGTCAAATACATACCATTTACCTAGTTCAGCAGGAAAAGTCTGCACCCTGAACTTCAGAGAATACAAGCACAAGCTACAAGCAGACCAAGAAACAGATCAGCAGATGGTCTTCCATATGTCTGACCATCACATCCATACCTATTCAAGTTACCAGAGAGGGAAACACCAACATCTGGATTTTCAAAGCCAGGGGGCTCAATTGCTTCACAGAGTCTTATCTGGCCAAATCACACAACTCTTCTCAAAGTGAGCCCCAAAGCAAAACCTCACATCAGGGTATATATAGCCTTCTCCTAGATCAGAGAATGTCACAGCCCTCTTGATCCCCTGTCCAATTACAAAGTAACAAAGCGTGGACATTCCAGAAAAACAAGCCTCCTGCCACACGTGACCACATTCAGCCTATTAGGGGGCAGAGTATACTGTCAAATCAAGGAAGATTCACAGTGCCACTTAAGCCACTTAAGCATAGGGTCTAGGGGCTGGGAAGATCTTCAGATTCCCATAACAACTACCTGAAAACACCAAAACTCCACCCCAATGTGACTCTTCATCCCTATTTACATTTCTCATTTTCTTTATATTTTATTAGTTTTTTTTTTTAAGACAGGTCATAAATTCTTTTAAAAGAATTTCCTCAATTGTTTAGAGTTCAAATTCAGGGTGTTTGAGTTTCCTTCACCATTAGCACAAAAGAAGTCCTAACATTACAAATAATGTTGTGGAATGAAGTTTTCCTCTGGCCTTTGGGATTGTAAATTTTACTCAAAGTACAAAGATATTTGACCTTTAGATATGCTAATAAGCCTGAACCTACATTATGTTGAGTATGATTTAATCAACATTCCCAAGACTTTCCCTCTAATCTGTTTGTTTTCCTACAATCAGCAGCAGATTTAAGACTTTCTAGTATATTACAAATTTTCTGTGGAAACAAAAATTCAATTCATCTCTTATGCTCCTAATATTTTTCTATTAGTTGTGTTTGTGCAAAGGCCTTTTAATTTCATGTAATCAAAACTATCTATTTTCCTTTCTATGATGCTCTCTATCTCTCATTTGATTATATTCTCTTCCCTTATCCATAGATCTGAGAGATACATAATTTTAGGCTCCCTTTAGTTAATTATATCAACCTTTAAAGCAAAAGTATTTATCCATTTTGACCTTATCTTGCTATACAGTGTGAAAAATTTTTCTGTTTCTAGTTTCTACTAAACTACTTTCACTTTTCCCAGAAATTCTTGTCAAATGGTGAGTCTTCACCACCTCCCACTCCCACCCTAAAGATAGTATCTTTGGGTTTACTAAATGAGGAAGCCTCATTCATTTATTTTTTGTACCTTATCTATTACACTGAACCACAGCTCTACCTCTTTTGTTTTGATGGTTACTACTTTGCAATATAGTTTGAAATTTATAACTGCTAGCTGCCTTCCTTCACATTTTTTCCCATTGATTTATTCATAATCTTTTGTTCTTTTGGGTGAATTTTCTTATTTTTTTCTAGCTCCATAAAATATATTTTTTTGAATTTGGTATGGAACTAAATAAGTAAATTAATTCATATGGAATTGTCATTTGCATTTTTGTTGTCTTAGTTCTTATGAGTTTTCACTCCTACTTTAAATGAAAATCCTCAGGTTTTTGAAAAACATGTTAACCCTTGTTACTATCATAGGGAAAACAAGGAGGAGTTTGGAAAAACTGCTCATTGTCTGCAATTTTGAAAAAGTCTGCTCACAAAATATTTGAGTTTAAGGCCCTTGATAAGTTTTATGAAAACAATGCCATTAACTTTCAACAATATTCTTATCAGCACCCATTATCTAATGGCCACTGAAATAAGGAGACATTTATTATTGTGAATGGATAGTGTACATACTTTTCTTTTTTTAATGGAGCCTATTAACATTTAATTTCAATTGTTCAGTTTGACAGGTTTGTCATAATTGTCATTCCACCTGCTCACCTGCTGTTTATGACAGGTCTCTGACATTAATTCTTAATTGCTTGATAGAAATTAGCATTTGGCCTTTAGCAGCAAAGTTAAGCTAGATTTAGAATGCAAGTTAATGCTATAAATCACTGTGGTTCTTTTTCTTTTTTATCCCTTTTTAGAAGATATATTGAAAATGCTGAGGGAACTTGAAAATGCATAAAAGAAGATGGTTTCCAAGAAAAAAAAGTACAAAGCATCTAGATCTCTTTCCAATTAGTATAATAGATAGCAGATAATGAAGAATCATTTATAACAACAATTTAACAGTGTAGACGCATCAGTAGTCCACTGGATTTGTGACCTCATCCATTATGGCTTCTCCTTCCATCCATTCAGAAAGGAACTAATCCTTACCTTCTTATTGATACATCTCTTCCATACATCTTCCATGGAAGAACCATCATCTTCATCTTAAAAGTGGTAAAACTTATAAACTCAGAAATGTAAGCAAGTTGGTCAATGTTATATGGCTAGTAAATAGGAAAGCTTGGGATTATAATCCAAGTTCTCATTCTGTAGCATTTACTAACATGAAACCCATAAGCATATAGATAATGTGATTGTAGAATAAAGTAACTTAATAAGTGCCTATGGTAAAAAATGCTTTTAATTTGTTTTTTTTTATTTTGCTGCTATTACTATAAAAACAAGTTGAGTGCTCAACATAAAATGTGTCACTTGATAAAGCCAACATAATTCATGCTTTAAATACTTCCTTGAAATAGCCAATAACACCATGATCAACCTTGCCATGGTAGATATGACAGAAGCCAAATTATTCCTTTGAATAGTAAAATATTTTTGTGGACCCATTCTCTGAATTTTCTTCCTATAGTAAAAAAGATGTATTTTCACTTTCTCTTTATACTAGAATTCTCAATATTATTGCAGTTTAGAGCCAACCATCTACATCTAAGTAAACAGGAAGAAAATTATGCTAATTTAGAATACTTCATTTGAGAAAGCATGAGTCAAACTAATCAGTATGTATCAGTATGCCAATCTTGGGTTTTTGGTTTTTTTGAGCCAAGAAGAATATTTTTTCCTGTTCATATGTATAAGGCATATTAAATTTACCAATGCCTTCTCCTTATCCTAATTCTGTTCTGAGAATTTTCACATGGAACAACACTGTCTGTGAGACAGAAGAGCTACTTTGGTCAATAATTCAGTGGAAGCAGTAGAAAGGAGGGAAACTGTATATTTAACATCATAAAAATTAAATAAAGAGTTGGTTATTTTTTCCTACTTTTCATATCACTTATGTTACAAAGCATATTGAATGAAATTCACCACTTAGTTTTTACTTTGGATAAATGACAGTTTAGATCTGCTTAAAACTTCTCCTTCCAAATCTATGAAATTTTTTGCCACTGCTTATTTTTGTAGCTAGAACACAAAATTTATAGGAATTCATTTTGAAGAACTTACAAACAGAAATGTATCAAACCTGCTTGTAACTGCGACATTTTTCCTTATAGATCTTTAAAGATGCTCTTATGTGAATGTGCCATATTGGATTGGAGATTCACTTGGCCAACTTCTTGGACACCTGATCAACGGGCATGAGAAGTTAAACACTTTAAATCATTTACTTATTTGTCCCCAAGTGAAGTGAAGTAAGGCAGAGAAAAAAAAAAACAATAGTGAGGTATGATATAGCTTGAGGTGAGCTAAGGTAAGATTTGTATAATTATATGATTAAAAGACGAAGGAAAAAAAGAGTAGTGGTTGGAGATTGAAATTCTATTTGGAAATCCTTCCCAAAATGCTTCCCAAAATAGCTGAAGGTAAATATTTGAGATTTAGAGAGAAATTTGTAATTGTAAATTGCAGTCAGCCAATCAAGAGAGACTCATTATTGTGAGCAAAGTTGATTAACCTCTTTTAAATAGTTTCAGTAAGGGACTATGGGGAAACAGGCTTCATTGAGGAAAGAAATGGAAAAATAGGAAGAGAGCTATAAAATATTTTCTACTTTTCTTCAAGGCCCAGAGCAGATGCTACCTATAGAATGAGAAATTTGAACTAATGAGCTATAAGGTCCCCTTCGATCTCCTTCTGGAAGGTCTGTGTGTATGTAACAAAATAAGGTACATGATGAAACTTTGAAAAATTCCAAAGCCCTGCACTAATGCCATGTATTATTTACTTAAGAAAAAAATAAGGCCCCTCTAATAGGGCACTTCTTAGAGTCAGAAATCCTGGGTTTAAATCTTCCCTTCCACAATTTCTAAATAAACATTTAGTAAATGCTTACTATGTGGCAGGACCTGTCCTAAATGCTGAAGAAACAGAGAAAGGAATAAATACTCCCTACCCTCAGGGAGCTCGTATTCAAATAGGAGATACAATATATATTAATAAAATTAGATAAAATACATAATATAAACTACATAGATGGGAAATAATCTCAGGGGAAGGCACTACTAGCTGGTAGAGATCTAAAAGAGACCTCCTCTATATTTTGATATTTAAACTTATAGTTGAAGTAGTCAATGTGGGAAGTGAGGATCTGAGAGCATTCCAGATATAGGGGATGGTCACTTACAAAGTATGGAGACAGGAGATGGAATATGGTGTGGGAGGAATAGCAAATAGGCTAGCTTCACTGGATCATAGGGCATGCAGAATGAAATGAAAGAATGTTGGAAAGGGAGGAAACAGAAAGATCATGAAGAACTTTAAACCACAGGGACTTTACATTTAATCCTGGAGGCAATAGAGAGCCAATGGAGTTTGTTTATTGGAGAGGACAAGGGGGAAGGTGTGACAAAGGTCATCATCTAAGATTTAAGAAAATCTGTTTATTTAGCTGAGAAGGGGGTTGATAATAGCTGATATATAGTGCTTTTTTAAGGCTGGCAAAGGTCTTTACAAAAGCTGTATTATTGTATCTTCCCCAAAACCATGAGAGGTAAGTTTACTAATCATTTCATTTTATAGATGAGAAAATTTAGACAAACAGAGGTTAAATAACCTCAGTCAAATATCTAGCAAGCATAAAAACAGATTTGAACTCAGGGCTTCCTGATTCTAAGGCCAACACTCTATCCACATTGATACATGGAAAAATATTTAAGTCAAAAAGGCCACTAGTAGTTGTGTGACCTAGTTAAAGCTATTTCAGACCACTGAGCCTGTTGTTCATCTACAAAATGAGGAAGTGAGAACCTATTACATTTTTTCTCATTTCTGTCAGATGAGACAGATAATGTATGAAAAAGGTTTGTAAAATGTAAAGCATTGTATTATAACAATTATTATAATTCTCCCATTTGTTAGTGTGATTTACTTCCTCTAGTTACATTTATTTGTCTCTGTTCTTGTCATGTTCCCTGAGCAAAATGGGATTAATCTCCTTGAAGATAGGAATAGTATCATTCTTGTCTTCATAACTCTACAGGCTAGTAGAAGATCTTGAATATAATATATATTTTTAAAATTCCTGTCAATTAAGAGAGGGCATCTAGGTTAAACAGCCTTGAATACTAGCTGCATGACCCTGGGCAAGTCACTTACCCCTATTTGCCACAGTTTCTTCCTCCATAGAATGAGCTGGAGAAGAAAATGGCAAAGCCCTCAAAAGGATCTGTGCCAAGAAAAGCCCAAATGGAGTCACGGAGAGTTAGACATGACTGAAATGACTGAAGAGCAACAACAAAAATGAAAAAAAAATGAGATAGAAAGATGTCCAAGCTGGCTACTTGACATCTTCTCATAGACCACAGTTTCTGTCAGCAATAGACTTAGGGTATGACTGATTATTATGGGTTAAAAAAATCTTAGTGAAGAAGTTGTGTAGTTGGAAGTGAGGAATCTAACTTAGGTGAAGTCTCATTGAGAAGCCCCTTGAAGGAACAGGAAGGTCAAACAGGAAATCAAAATTTACTATGGCAGCGCATCAAGAGAGTTAGTCACAAACCTAATTACAATAATGACAGATGACGATACAGAACTTAATGTCTAACATGCAGAAGGCACAGAGAAATTTATAGTAACCTACACACAATGTACTTTGTAAGCATCTGTACAAGATAATAACTATGCATGGATGCTTTATATCTCCTCCATCACCCCATCCCCCGCCCTTTCCCAAGAAGGTGAAAGCATTAGAGAATGTCTCAACTATCCAGATTTTCTCAAAAAGAATACTACTTTGCCTTTAAGTGCTACAAAAGGAGAGTGAAGGAAAAGAATATGAAATATTACATCACAGAATCTTAAGAGTGCTTCAGATGTAGTTTGACCAGGGTATAATATAATAGAAGTAGGAATACGGAGGAAAATATTTAACAACCAACTCTCTGAAGAACAAAAAATGTACTCATTACATACTTCCAAGGTTAAATGAATTATTAAAATGTTCATCACTTACATAAGTCTAAACACTAAACAAAACAATAAATTAAGCTGTGATTTTAGCACTTCCTGATTTCTGAAGTGTAAATGTTCCTTCTGAAATTTTAATAGGTATCATCAATTCCAAAGGACTCATGATAAAAAAAATGTGATTCACATGCAGAGAAAGAACTGATAGAATCTGAATGTAGATAGAAACACACTATTTTTCACTTTTTTGTGTAGTTTTTTTGTCAGTGTCTTCTTTACATGATTAATACAGAAATATGTTTTCTGTGATTGCACATGTAACACCTATATAAAACTGCTTACTTTCCTGGGGTGGGAGGAGGGAGAATTTGGAACTCAAAATAAAAAAAAATGACTGTTCAAAAGTCTTTAAACATTATTGGGAAAAAGAAAAAGGAAAAAAAAACTCTAACAGTCATCCCTTAGCCAGATTCAGGAGACCACTGAGTAAAACCATTTCTTTTTTATTCCTGAATACTGTTTCACTGAATGGAGCCTTAGCATGTATTGGTTTTTGTTTTATTTTATTTTTAGGTGTTATATCATACTGTTGATTTATATTGAGTTTGCAGCCCACTGAAGACCCCAGATTTTTTTTCTTACAAATGAATTGTTTCTGGCTATACCTTTTACTTGAGAAATTAAATTTGAACCTACTAGTCAGAAGAAGAAAAAAATAATGAAAATGCCCTGGTTATACTCAAGAAAAATAGAAAGCTCTGCTATATTCCCAGGGCACCTATCTGGCATATGATAGAAAGTTTTTTGAGACTTACCAAGCATGAGGACCATCCATTCAAGATCATCCACAATGAAGCAAGCAATTCCTCAAGGAGATAAAAAGTAAACATCGCTAGAAACTATATTTATAATTAAGATAGCTAGTTGATGCACTGAATAGAGTATTGTATTGGAGTCAGGATGCACTGCCATTCAAAGCACATTTACTAACTATGTAATCCTATACAAGTGACTTATTCTTTCAAACTCAGTTTCTTCATCTGTAAAATGGAGATAATTATAGCATCTATTTCTCAGGATTTTAAGGATCAATGGTGATAACACATGTAAAGCAATTTTCAAACCTTCTAGAGCTATGTATATCTGCCAGCTATCATCATTATAATCAGCATCATATCACAAGCAAGACACTGAAAGCCCTAAGGTGCAGATGAGTCTCTTAGCTCCAGGTACTGTATTAAGTCCTAGGCATACATAGAAAGGCAAAAGACATTTCCTTCTTTCAAGAAGCTCTTGCCATATAATGGACATATATATGTGAAGACAGATGCCAATGAGAAGGTGATAAACTGTGGGAAATATATGAGTTTTAAAATTGTCTCTGCATGAATAGCAGCTTTTACCTCTTCAGTTACCACCATAATCTTCAGCATTTTCAAATGGTACATGATAAATGCATATAAATACATAGCTAGGTAGGTTGGTAGGCAGGTAGGCAGGTAGGTAGGTGGATATAATTAGCTTTGCTTCTCCCTAAGGTTCACTGGACCTGTCCATCTGCCTGGACCTAAAACCTCTCTCATGAGAATGTGAGCATTGTAGAGCAGACGGTCTCATTTTACTCATTTTAGTCCTTATTGCTTAATATTGTGCTGTACATATTTTGAGGTTTCATGATGCGTTATCGTGGAACCTTGTCAAAGAATTCATTCAGACCACCTCTAATCCAAGTATAGGCATGAAGTGGGCAAAGTTCCAAGAGGAACCAGCAACTTCAGAGAAAGCAAGATGGATTCATATAGGGTAAAGATGCAATTATATATCCTGAATATCCAAAAGGCTGGAGGGGTTTGTTAATAGAATAGGTTATAGGGGAGGGTTCTGAGCCACAGTGGAACAGTGCATATGATTACCCACAATGCATAGGGAAAAACCCATGGGGGTATATATGTATTATAATGGTATTATAATAAACTGCTCTACATCATAAGTTCTCTCTGTGTCAGTTCTTTACTTTACTTTTACTTAAAGTAGATATTTTAAGCAGGAATCTACTTAGGGAAAGCCCCCTCTATTGTTTTGAGGTCCACATTCTGCTTGGGCATCCTGGTAGTGCTGCTTTCTGATTGGCTGAATATTTTGGTCTTGCCTAAGTTTAGATGGATGTGTTTGTGGTTGAGTGCATGGATACACCTGCTGTTTCTACGGGAAATATGAGGAATGAGTCTGGGGGTAGTGGTTAATTGGAGGCAGTGACTGGGATCCCATCGCAAAAACAAACCTGTTGTTTCTGTGAGAAATATGAGTTCATGGGCACACATGTTATTCTAGTGAGGAATGAGACATACATGAAGTTAGGGTATTGAGTTGGGGAGGATGTAAGTGGCTAGGTAGGTGCGGTAGGCCTGCTGTTCAGCAAGGCCAATGAAGAAGTTAGAATTTTGGTGCTGGGGGCAATTTTATTAGGATTCCATCACAAAGAATAAACACCTATTAAACTTCTTTAATTCCTCATATGCCCTGTAAGCCTGAGTGCATTCATGAAAGCTGGGGTTCCTTTCAATGTTGTTGTAGACACTTAGATAAAAGCAGATTCCGATTCTTTAAGGGAAGACCTGAGAGGAAGGAAAGAGAGGGAGAGGGGGAAAGGAGAGCAGGGGGAAGAGACAGAGACAGAGAAACATAGAGGAGATCAAAAGATAATGAAAGAACTTCTGGGGATGGAGTCAGGATGGTGTATTAAGTACTGAGTTAAGTTTTCCAAGGGATAGCTAGATGGTCCAGTGGATAGAGTGCCAGGAAGACTCCTCTTCCTAAGTTCAATTCTTACCTTAGAAATAAGCTGCACTTGCTGTGTGACCCTGGGCAAGTCAATTAACCCTATTTGCTTCAGTTTGCTCATCTGCAAAATGAAACAGAGAAGGAAATGACAAGTTACCCCAGTATCTTTGCAAGAAAACCCCAAATTAGGTCACAAAGTGTCAGATGTGACTGAATAACAACAACAAATGAACTTTTCCAACATTTTGCTCCAATTATCTTTTAAATAATGCCTTTGATTGAATTCTAGAAGAGTGGACAAAAGGTCAGAAAAAGTCATTCTTCCATCCCAAGGCACCTGGGACGTTGGAAAGAGAAATCTGTGATTATGGGTTGGAGACTAACCAGAAAACCATGTAGATAAAATACCAGGTGTGGGAATAGGTGACAGACATAGTAGAAACTTAAGGAATTCTCAAGTCAGAAATGGTAAAGATACATGGTCATTGTGCAGAAAGAGGTTACAGGGGATGCCTATACTAGCACTGGGTTCAGGAACAAATGTTATTTGGCAAATTCATTGCCTCTACCAACATTTGGATAAGAGTTTAAGGGTACTGAGGAAAACTTTCAATCAAGAGGAAGAACATTTAATTAAATGGAAAATTTTCAAGCATTACTGATGAAAAGATCATAATTGAATGGAAAATCAGACAATCAAAAAAAGCAAAGAAAGGTAAACAATGAAGTGAAACAATAAGGGACTCAATAAGGTTAAACAGTTTACCTTTCTGTATGGTTAGAAGATACATATGACTTCTAAGAACTTTAACAATTATTAGGGCAGTTAGAAGGTTCTATATAGAAAGAAAGTACAGAATTGTGTAAACTATGTTGGGATGAATTAAAAATGGATAGGTAGGAAGGGGATCCCCTGGGATAAGGGAAAAGGGGGAAAATTGTCTGTCATTAATATATCACACAAAGAAGAATTTTTTATGTAAAAAGGGATGGGGGGAGGATCTCTTGAAATCAAAAGTTTTTGAACAAACAAAACTAATGCAGCCAAAATTAGAAGATAAAGAGAAAAGTGGGGAAAATCTTGTAGCAAATTTCAAAAAGACTTAATTTCTCAAATATCTAGGGAACTCAAGACAAATGAATAAAATTAAGAATCATTTCCCAGTTGATAAATGATCAAAGACCATGAATAGGACGTTTTAAGAAAAAGAAGAAACCAAAACAATCAATAATCACATGAAAACAGTATCTAAGTAACTATGATTAAAGAAATGCAGCTAGGTGGCACTGTGAATAGAATGCTGGAATCAGGAAGACTCATCTTCCTGAGTTCAAATCTGGCCTCAGACATTTACTAGCTATATGATCCTGGATAAGGCATTTAATATTGTTTGCCTTAGAGTCTGATTTGTAAAATGAACTGAAGGAGAAAATGGGAAACCACTCCAGTGTCATTGTCAAGAAAACCTTAAACCAGCAGTTCTCAACCTGTGGATTATTTTCATTTTGTAACAATGAAAATACACCCTACATATCAGATATTTACATTATGATTCATAATAGTAGCAAAATTACAGTTATGAAGTAGCAACAAAAATAATTTTATGGTTGGGAGTCAGCACAATGTGAGGAAATGTATTAAAGGGTCTAGGCATTAGGAAGGTTGAGAACCACTGCCTTAAAGGGTCTTGAAGAATCAAACACAGTTGAAATGACTGAACAACAACAGAAAAATGCCAATTAAAACAACACTGAGATAAAATCTTACATCTATCAGATTGTTAACATGACTGAAAAAGAAAATGTCAAATTCTAGAGGAATATGGAAAAATCAGGACAATATTGCACTGCTGATGGACTTGTAAAGTAGTACAGCCATTCTCTAGGAATGACCTTCAGAGTTTTCATGTCTTAGCTATGACATACTTCTTTTAAATAATAGATGATTTTCTTTTTGGTTTTTAACTTGCCCACCAGTTCCATAAACAGAAATATGAATCTGATCCTTGCAGTTTTTGTGCAGAATTTTCCATCATTACACCTGATAATCAGCATAAATTGCTTTTCATTCATATATTAAGATCAGTAATAGAATTGTTGAAAAATAAAATGAAAAATTGGATACATTTTCTGGCTGTAATGTGATTTAAAAGATGAAATTGGTAACTGGTCAAGCCATTGAATATTTTGTTCAGAATAATGATTACTGCTTGTAGTGAGGTGTGTGTGTTCTTTTCGTGGAGCAGGGAGGGTTTCTGTTGGAAAATAATTCTACATAGAAGCACACTCAGGATTACATTGTACTATGTAACTTCACTAAGAAAATTTTGGCCATGAAAAATAAATCTCCCTCCTCAATTCCTTACAACTTCTTAGCATCATTAACTATTTCTTCCATCTATTCATAGGAAAGTAATCTCTGTTATTCCTTAAACACATCCCCTCCACACCAACCTGTTCTACAGTCTATTTCTTCCTTCCTGCATCAAGTTTGTTCCAGTAGTTAATCTCTCTCTCCTGTGTCAATATTCCAGTCTATCTGTCTACAAAGTCTCTTCCCTGGAAAAGCAAATTCATTTTCAAAGCTTTTTCTTAACACTTACAACACTGCGACTTTGAGAGACCTTAGAATCATAGACATTAAGCCAGAAGGAATCATAAAAAATATATCTAATGATGTGTTTTGGTTGCTATCATACAGCACCTGGTGTCAGAAAGCATTGATTCAATGTTTTGGTTAAAACTCCATTTCTTATACTTCCCATCAGTGTATCAATCTACTTAAACTATCTAAACTTAAGGGCCCCCCCTCCCACCAACCAGTAAGGATAATAATTACCATAATACCTACATCACAGCGTAACTATGAAAATGTGTATTAAATGCTTGGTAAAACTCCAAGAATTTTACAAATATCAAAAACCGCTCTGTCCCCAAAAGACACTGTTTCTTTTCTCTCTTCTTTCTCTTTTAAATGGCTTGGACATTTCTCCACTTGATATTTCTAATTTTTCACTCCCTTTAGTTTAATTTAATCCCACTTTAAAAGACCAATCTCTTCCTTGAGAAGCTCTCAACAAGGCTAAAAATGACTGACTAAATGCCAATATCCATTACTTCCTTTTTTTCTGGTTTTCCTTTTGCTTGATTTATGCCTCTATACTATGAAATGTCTCTAAAACAAAAAAAAAGTTAACCTGTCCCTGCTCTTTCAACTTGCACAATTAATTTAAAAAATTTCTCCCTCCCTCTCTCTCTCTCTCTTTCTCTCTCTCTCTCTCTGTCACACACACACACACACACACACAAACACTTATTTACTTACTGTCTGCTATATGCAATGTGTTGAAGATCTATAAAGCTGAAGTATCCCATTTTCCCAAAGTGTTTTCATTTTTAAAACATTTTGCTTTTGTTCCCCAAGTACATGAGAAAAAGTTACCTTTTTTTTCAAGTTCCAAATTATTTCCCTCCCTCTTTTTCCTTCCTTCACCTTAAGAAGGCAAGCAATTTGACACTGGTTTTACCTGTGCATTCAGGCAAAATTTATTTCCATATTAGTCATCTTGTGACAGACCAAAAAAAACAACAATGACAAATAAACACAAGAAATAGAATGATTTAAAAAGCATTCTTCAATCTGAACTCGGCTTCAATCAATTCTTTTTTGCTCCTGAAACCAATCTTCATTTTTAATTCAGGTTTTGTAGCAGTTTTGACATTTTTGTCTTCTTTTGAGTTTATGTTTTGATATTCCCTGCTACCATAATAACTTTCTATGGTCTTATTCTTTTTTTAAATTGCTTTTGATCACTTTTCTATGCTTTTTCTTAACTTTTCATTTAGTGCAAAAGTTTTGGCTGTGATCCTAGTGTAGAACTGACAATGTTTTGTGCAGTTGATTGCAGAGCTTGTTCTATTAGTCTATAAGTTTTCAGTTCTTCCAAGATGGTGTGATGAACAGAAAGGTATGTTGACTACTCTCCCAGTCTGTGATGGGCTCTGTAAGTGACCACAAGCACTCTTGCTTTTTACCCTAAATTATGACTGGGGTCTTCATTAGCCTGTGGGTGTAAACTCTGGTATACTCCCCCTCACCCTGGGGTTTTGACCTAGGACTATGACCCAGACCCATGTATGGGCCTTATAACAGAGTCCTGCACCAGTACCAGCAAAGAGATGCCTCTAATTTTCTTCTGTACAGTTGCCTGACTCCCTTCCCTTCTGTAGACTGAGAGCTCCAGAGACCACTCCTGCCAGATAAGTTGCCCCCACAGCCTGCTGCTGTCTTGCCGAGGTGATGACTTCACAAGTGCTCCACTATCACCCCAATGTATCTGATCTTTCCTGCTTACCTTCTAAGTTGTCTTGGGCAGGAATTTTTTTTACTGTCTAATTTTGTTGTTTTTGCTGCTTGAAGGGGAATTTGGGTGAATTTGGGTGAGTCTCTGCCTTTTCCCCATCATCTTAGAGTCCTCATTTTAAAAAAAAATTGATTTCCAAATTCTGTGCCTGCCTCCCTCCTCTCCCCAATCCCTGAAATGGTAAAAAAAAATTGATATAGGTTACACTAGTGAAATCATGTAAAACATTTTCATATTAGTCATATTTTGCAAGAAAAATCAAATGAAGGAAGGAAAGAAGGAAAGAAGGAAGAAAGGAAGGAAGGAAGGAAGGAAGGAAGGAAGGAAGGAGGGAAGGAAGGAAGGAAGGGAGGGAGGGAGGGAGGGAGGGAGGGATAGAGAGGATGGAGGAAGAGAGAAACAAATAGAGAGAAAAAGTGCCATGCTGTAGTTTGTATTTAGATGACATTCTTTCTCTGGAGGTGGAAAGCACTTTTCATCATAGGTCCTTTGGGATTGTCTTGGATCACTGTACTGCTAAGAATAGCTTAGTCATTCACAGTTCTTAATTGTGGAATATTGGTGTAATCACTACTATGTTTTCATAGCTGTGCTCAATTTACTTTGTATCAGTTCATATAAGTCTTTTTGGGTTTCTGTGAAGTCATATGGCTTGTCATTTCTGATAGGATATTAATATTCCATGACATTCATAAAGCACGATTCATTCAACTATTCCCCAATTCATGGGCATCCCCTCAATTTCCACCTCTTAACCACAAGAAAAAGAACTGCTACAGATGTTTTTTTTTTGTACAGAAAGCTCTATTTCTTTTCCTTTTAATCTCTTTGGGAAAGAGGGTTTTTTCAATTTTTATTTTGATTCTTCCTTCTAGCTTAACTCTGATATCAAATTAGTTACTAAATTGTGTGGATTGAAATTTTCACTTTGGATTGAACTGTTTTCACCTCCCCTCCCCCTTACTGCCTCCATTCTAATACTTTCTCAAGTCTCCTAGTAATTTTTCTTACATCTACTATCCCAAATTGTCTTTTAAAATGATTAGTAGTCACCTATTGTTTAATAAATCATCTAAAGACTCCAAAATGCCATTCAAAACCTTCTCAATCTGAAGCCTCCTTATCTTTCTAATCTATACTTCAATTCTTTTTCTCTGCTGTACTTGCTTTGGCCAAAGTAGACTTCCCTCTGCCAGCTGAACAAATCTTGCAATTTGGTATGTGTTTGTCTCTGCTAGTGTTATCCCTTCTACCAATAAAATTCTTATTTTTCTTCTCTCACTGAATTGCTGCATTGAAAGACCAATTTCAATGCTCTCTCTTCCAAGAGTATTTACTGATGCTTCCTGTCAACAAAGCTTTGGTTATCAAGCCATGAAGAATATTTTGGGGGAGAGTACAATTAATTATCTATTTTCAATATTGTGTATTACATGTTTCTTTTTTTAAAAAATCCAAATAAATTATATGTTCATTCAACTTAGGGTTAATGTTTTATCCTTCAAATAAAATCTCTGCTAGTATCTTAAATATCATAAATGTTTTAGGTATTTAATGACTTGTGCATGTATTATTAAAATATATTGTATGGCATAGTGTTTTATTAAATTTGGTTATATTGGAGAGGGAATTCTATTTTTTTTTCTTTTTGGAAGAGGGAAAGTAGGGGAATTGTGGTTAAGTGACTTGCCCGATGTCACACAGCTAGTAAGGGTTAAATGTCTGAAAGTGGTCCTCCTGACTCCAGGACCAGTGCTCTATTCACTTCAGCTCTTATCCACTCCCTAGGACAGGGAACTTGTTGAGGATACATTGAACTAAGAGACCTTTAAGATGTCTTCTATAGATGAGTTCCTATGGCAGTCACCATGTATGTTAAATATCACACAAGCTCTTTTTTTTCTGGAAAGAGATTATATTTTAATCTCCATGAAAGTCAGTATTCATGGCCTGAATATGATTGACTTGGGAAACAGAAATTTACGATGCTTAATTTTTTGTTTGTGTTGCATATGAATTATTCTTATGATAATAGTAGTTCTTTTCCAGTTGGCTAAAGTCATTTAATATTCTACTTGTCACTTGAAGAGGTGGTACTTTCAAGTCAGTTACATGTACAGATTGTGGATATTATTGTCTAATAGTTTCTCTTCTCATCTTTTTTACAAAAACAAATAAAAACTAAACAATTTCAGAAAAATTAAGTACTTATTGATAGGCCAAGTCAATATAATAAAAAATCCTAAATTAATTTATGTGTTAAATAGTTTCCATAGTTTAAGTACTATGCCAATCAGACTAACAGAAGATTATTTTGTAGACCTAGAAAAAAGTCTGGAAGAACAAAATGTCGAGAAACTCAAGAGAAATAAAGGAAAAAAAGGCAGGGAAAAGAGACTGTTAGTACCATATCAACAGACCACAAAACAGCAAATATTGAAATGATTTTCTGGTAGTTAAAAAATAGAGAGGGACATTATGTGGGATAGTTTAAGTATAGACCATAAAAAAGTACATGAGGCTTATAAGCCTCATGTTTAATGGATCCAAAGACCCTAGTTACTTGCGTAAGAATTAGCTATTTAACAAAAACTGCTGTGAAAACTGAAAAATATTCTGGAACAAACTATTAATAAATCATTCTCACAGGATAAGTTCTGAAAGAATACATAACTAAGATACAAAGGGTGACATTATAAACAAATTTGAGGAGCAAGAAAAAAAACAATCATCTTTCAAATCTATAAGTAGAGGAAGAGGTCATGGGCAAACAAGAAACAAAGAAAGATCACAGAAGATAAAATGAACAATTTTAATTGAGTAAAATTGAAAATGGTTTGCACAAATGTGATTATTTGAAAAACAAAAAAATTACAAATTAATTAGAAAGAGGAATATAACTCTCATGAATATAAAAATATTTATATTTTGGGGGATAACAAAGAACTGGAAATAAAATGGGTGGCCATCAATTATGTAGTGACTGAAAACATCATGGTATCTATAATGACCTTTTGAGGGAATAATCAAAACTCTCACATGAACTGATACAGATAGAATTGACAAATCAGAAGAACAACTGACACAATAACAAACTCATTGTAAATCAAAACAGTTATAAAAGATTTAAGTTTTTTGACAATAAGACAACCAACCAGAATTTTAGAGGACTTGTGATAAAAAAAAAATACTAGTTTTTGTTTTTTGCCAGAAAGATGATGAACTCATGGTACAGATTAAGACACTTATTAGTTGGATAATGTGGGATTTAATTTTCCTTGAATTTATATATTTTCTCAAAAAATTACTTCTTTTAGCAAAATGAAATTGAACATTGAACTAGGACAATGAGATAAAAATTTCCAGATTGTAAATTGCATATAACTTCTCCTAATATGCTGTGTGGGACAGCAACTATGACTTGGACAAATACAAATACACATCAACCCCCCAAATATTCATTAAACTATAATTATTTATTAAGTGCATTTTGTCTGCCTGTCACTGTTCTAAATACTAAATATACAAATCCTGAAAGTTTCTGTCATGAAGAGGCATAATGTAATTCCTTCATTACATTCCTTCATTCATTACAACAAACCTACAAGATAAGAAATAAGTGGAAGAGATGGAAAAGAGTGATAAGTCAGGATTTAGGCTCCCCTTTGCGTTAGGAACTGTGGGCTAAGTGTTTTAAAATTTTCTCATTTCATCCTCATGACAACATTGTGAGCCATATGCTGTTATTATCTTTTACAGTTCAGGAACTTGAGGCAATAGATATTAAAAGATTTGCCAATAGTCACATAGTAAGTGTCTGAGGCTGAATTTGAATTGAGGTCATCCTAACTCCAGGCTCAGTGCTCTGTCCAACACATCACCCAGCCCCCTTAGAATCCCACTGTTAGGGATGTAATTAACATTCATAGCATTCTTGGCCTTACCATCTGCATTGACATTACTCTCTACCACGTATGCTATTGATACTCTATAGCAGTGCTGGAACAAAATTTTCTAACTGTAGTTCCTGGCAGAGGTCCCAAAGAATGAACTCATTAACTTAACCTACTTTGGAGGACAGGGGTCCATCTTATGGACTTATTAAAGTGATACCGAAGGTGTGCCCCTAAAGTACCTCATTTTCCCTATTACTCTGATGGAATGATGGAAATATCAGTTAATGTATTTATTTGGAAAATAGATACCCTACATTGCTTTATGTTTGTTTGTTTTGAGGTTTTTTTTGTCTATTGATACCAATAGAATAAACTATGTCTTCAATATTGTTCAATATTTAATTATTAGAGTCCATATCTGAGGGAAGGTTTCAAACGTGTTATGTATGTACTGGGTATAGATATGCATTATGTGCATATATACTTCTTCATAATTGGAACCCTCAAGAGAAAGGAGAATTATAATGACTACATATGAGCTCAGATACAAGGTCACACACAAACACACACACATAGTTTTACATAACTTTTTTTTCTTAACACATTATAGTGAATACTTTGTTACATTATGTACTTGAATGGAAGATAACAGTCTTTTCTATTTTGCTATAGGAACTTAGATATTAATCAATACCTCTTATTTGCAGTGGGGAATCCTAAGAAGGGATTCAAGACAAAAGGACAAGTATAGAGAGGATAACAAGATTCAACTAGCTTTAAACTGAGAGCTTCTTGATTTGGTTTCTCAGTAAACTAGTTCTCTGGAGATTTCATGTAAATATCTATACCATTCTCTTGGCAGAAAAATTCAGGTTTTTGCAGAGTACCTTTCCTCTTTTTTCATTTTTGTACCCAACTTTTCTCACATGAGCTTCTTTGTGTCCTACTTTCCAGGGCTGTGTGCCTTGGGTAACAAGTACATACTAGTCATTAACCAGTCATGAATCAATGGTCATTTATGGGGTATTGAAGGAGCAAAAAATGCCCAGGTGGAGGCATTTTTAAGAACAAAATCCTTATTGGTGAGGCAACAAATATACATAATAATGGCTGGGCACAATTTCTGTAGTTTTCCAATGATATTGATTTTCATGAGATTCATTAAATTTTCTTGATAGCAATTTGAGAAAGAGGGCCACTTTGAGCAATGACAATAATACTGGAATACATCTTACCATTACAGGCTAACTTCTCTGAAGGCCATACAATTTATTTTTTGTTTCTGATGCATTGCTTTTTTTTAAGTTCAGTAGCATTCTATTATTGTCATAGCTTGAGCTTTTTTCTATTCAAAGTTTACCCACACATAAGGCAGTTGTCTTTGATCATGAAGAATACCAAAATGACATCATTACATTATATTTAAGTTACAGTTTCTCTGACTGTGGCTGATCAGACCAATAATAGCTCAGAATGTCCTAACTGGAGTAGGTCACAAACAATCCATATGAATATGCGTGATGATTTCTCTAAATTTGCCCAGTTTGACTTTCTTTTGAGCTGCTTCAATTCTGCTTTATTCATAGAGGATAGTACCTTTTCAGATGAGGGCATATTTTTCAGTGTCTCCATGTTACACAATTCATTTTAATATAGAGCTTGGTAGTGTACTTGTATCATTTCTCACCATCATATGAAGGCTTGCCCTGGGTGGGTTCTCCATTAAATGGCCTTTTAAGCAAGCATAAATTTGGCATTTAATAACATGACCAAATCATCAGAGTTGCACTCTCTGAAGTAGAATTCGAATACCTGGTAGTTTCGTTTGAGAGAGGACCTCAGTGTTTGGTACCTTATCCTTTCAGGTGATTTTTAAAATCTTTCTAAGAAAATTCAAATGGAAGGGATTCAGTTTCCTGATATGATTCTGGTATACTGTCTAGTGTTTGTAGACATACAACAATGAGGTCAGTGTAACAGCTCTGTATTAGTTTGATAGTCTAATACCTCTTCTTTCTCACATTTTCCTTCAGAACCTCCCGAAAAATGAGTTCAGTAGAATTCTATTATGATCATACCTTGGCTATTTTACTACTCAGTTAACACACACATAGACATCAAACTTAAAGAATAATGCTTCTCTTTTCTAGAATTTGTTATACTTTTATTGACATCCTTCATTATTAGCTTCTAATCAGGTTTAAATTTGCATAGCTGCGAGACTAATTTGAATAAGTTCATTATTTTCCTGCTGGGAAAAGCACAATTAAATTTAATTAGAGGTCATTGCACCTTTAGCTCAAGTTAATTAAAGGCCTAATCAAGTCTTGTGGGAAAAAGAAATTGTCAGCGGGGAAAAACATCACATGGAAAAGGCTTCACTAAATCTACATTAGTGTTAATTATCTTTCCACTAATACTTGTATCTGAGGCCCCTCCTACCACAAACTTTCCTTTAAAAATGGCAAAATGAATGCTAAGAAGCTTAAAAATTAATACTATGCTTGGTTCCTACCAGATATATCATTACAATCCCTCCACAGTCAAGAATGAATAAGGATTTAAAAAGAAGAAATTATATTAGTACACAGAAGAAAGATGCCAAGTTGCAGAAACAGTCACTGAGCAGCCTTATATTTCTGTTTAATGGAAAGGATTTTGACTTAATTAATGTTATCTTTTTTAGTGAAATGACAGAAGGTGCAAGCTAGGTTCTTTTCATTCCTTCATCCACCATGATGTTTATTTTGTTCAACATATACTGTTAGCTGATTTAAAATGAGAGTTCTCCATATAGTAAATGGGATGCTTTAAGAACTCAAATGGTACTAACTAAACAACCATGAAGACTAATAAATCACTAAATCCAATATGATTATAAATGCAAGTGTAAAATTGATCAGAGAACATTGTCTGAAGCAGTGACAAATTATATTTCAAAAGCTCATGAAACTTGGTGTGAAAGATGAAAGTGCCTAGAAGTACATTTGCTCACATCCATTTTAAATATAGTGGAATACTCCACCCCCCAGGCCAACATGCCATGATGATTCACTGATAATTCCAAAAAACAAACACAACAACTATGGGTTTGACTGCATTTAATATTAGACATTAAAACAGATTGTTGACTTGGTTCCTAAAATCAGTCTCTATGAAATATTTTTTTAAGTTTTCTACCAACTCATGTTAGTGATGCAGCAAAAATAACCTAATGGAAGAGATGTGCAATTCAGCCATGTATTTCCTGCATTTTTTCAAGAGGAAAAATAAAATATTTAAGTATTATAGTATCTGTGGGAAAAGCAAAAAAAAGTTTTTTTTCTATAAAACACAGTTTTCTTTATAACCAAGAGTCATGTCCCATGGTTGAGTCCACAAATGCAATCAAAAGCAGTTAAAATGATTGGGAAACAAACAAAAAAAATCAAACCCCTTATTTTACTATCCTATAAGCCAGAGGAATTATAAGATTTTTTTAAATTTGCTTTTAGCTCTTTTCTCTGGTGTGTGTGTGTGTATGTGTGGCAATTATTAACTGAAGTCTCCATAAAATTATACTCTGATACTTCAATGTGACTTTGAGACTGTCTCCAATAAGTGATTAGCTCCTAATATGAGAGATATTTCTGAATATTTACAGTAAAACTATTGACATTTTAGAAAAAAAGAAAACTCCGTGTGTGTGTCAACACACACACACAAACATTCATAAATATAAATATAGATACAAAAAAGAGAGAGAGAGATGAGAGATGGATAATCATCAGAAAATTAGTAGAAAGGATTAAAGAAGAATATAGCATTGCCTGTGGGAAAACTCAAACTTCAATAAATAAAATGAACTATTCAATATGCCAAACTGGAAATAGATAAAAGAACAGACATTTGCATTCAGTTTGTTTAGACCTATGAAAATGATAGAGAAATGTTAAAAGAAATTAATTTAAAATTGTTCAGTATATATATGTGTGTTTTTTGTAATTATTTGTAAGATATTTAGCAGCAAATCACTGCCTCAAGCCCACTCTACCTCCACCACCTACCATATGGCCTTGAACCCTATAGTTATTCTTTTCAATTTTACCTTCATCAAAACACTGAGATCCCTAATTGCTTTAAGCTTCAGACATTCAGATATTTCCCGACTTGAGTTCATCCTTATTGTATGTTTTTTTCCTATTCACCCTCTGAATCTTTTGAGTTTTGCTATTAAAATTTCAGTGTTATACTGACTCACCTGTAATTTCATTTTAATTAATCAAAATTGTACCTTTCCTCCCATTACTGTGGTATAAGTTCACATCCATCAGAAAAGAAAAGGATTCTAATTAATATTTCATTTTTCTTACTCTTTTATAAAGAAGACATGTCATATAATAGAGAAAAAACAATAGATTTGTAGTCAGTAAGAACTGATTTCTATTCCTGCCTCTGAAAATCATCTACTATATGATCAAAAGCAAGTCATCTCAACATTCTGAAAATATTTCTTCATGTATAACAACATTATGAGACCCATAGAATATATCACAAGGTTTTTGTAGGATCAAATGAGTCAATATAGTTACAATATTTTCACATCATATAGTTCTCTATAAATGTCAGCTATATTTCTCATTAATTTCTTATTGTTCTCATAGCAACTGACTGATTCATTTTCCATGTTCTTCAAACTCCTAGTCTAGCGGTTCTCAACCTGTGGGTTATGTTCAATTTGTAATAAGAAAATACATACTACATATCAGATATTTGCATTAGGATTCATAACAGTAGCAAAATTACAGTTATGAAGTAGAAATGAAAATAATTTTTATGTTTGGGGGTCACCACAACATGAGGAATTGTATTAAAAGGTTGTGGTGTTAGGAAGGTTGAGAACCACTGTCCTAGTCATATATCCATAGACATAAGCTAAGTTGACTTTTTTCTACTCCCAATAAAACTACTATCCAATTCATTAAATCTAATAAAGCCTATTTTTTGAGAGGCATACATTGTGATATTTACCTATTTATTTCCATAAAACTTGCAATCTGCTAGGATGACATGTGCAGATATTTATAAATAACTCAGGTAAAAATGAAATTCAAAAAAGTTTACTATTTAGAATGTGGAGAGAAATAAAGAGGAAGACAAAGAAGGAAACAGAAATAGACACACGGATTTAGAGAGAAAGAGACAAAGAGGGACACTAGAGAAATAATTTTAAAATTTCTAAAATGTATACCAGAAGAGGTTTATATATTTCTTATTTCTATTCACTCATAAGAGCCATACTCATGCCTCAGACACTATCCTGCATATTTATTCAGTAGTTGTCCCTAAAATGTGATTCATGTCTATTTCTTCCCAACATAAAGATTCTTGAGAATTTGCTAGAGGTATCATTCCCATGCTGTCACCATCTGCCAGCACAAAGGTCAAGCACAACCTGGTTGCCAGACAAACAGTTCTGTGTAGTGTGGCAAAGAGTGTTAATTTAAAGCAATAGACAAAGAAGAATCTGACTTGACTTAAGTCTATTAAAGCTTAGGAAAGAATGGCTGAGGATAAAACAGCAAATGATCTTCCAGAACTGCCTAATTTACAGTTGAGAAATGGTCAATTTTTTTTCTCTAAAGTTCAATATACTTAACAGAACAATAAAATAAATGGATTGTGAAGGATTCAGTAAGTCTAATGTAACTATTCACAAAAAAATTGTAGGTGCCAGAAACATGAAAGTCAATCACAATGAGATTTTAATGTAATTTATATGTATTTTAGAAGGCCTAATTATGCCCTTTTATAGACCTATTTGTACTTTTTTTTATGTTCACTAGGGCAGTTTATCACAATACATGGCTGTCGTGTGCATGCATACATACCCACACGCTTTCAATGCCTCCAATTTCTAAGGGCATCCAAGAATTATTAGGCAGAGCAAACTGACATCCCAAAATGAATATAATTTCAAAAACTTTAAATGTCAAAGCGATGTAGAGGAGGCCATGGGGTTGTCTGATGCTTTGTTATTAAATCTTGCATTTTGACACATAACTTCTCAAAACCTCACTTTTTAATGTCATCCACATTTCTGTCTATCAGAAAATATTCTCACCTCAAATTTTTCTTCCCTCTTTCTTGTCCATATGGCCATCAAATATTTATTGAATTATTCTTATATTTATGAATACATGGAGTCTTTAAAGAAACCTATTGTATTAAAGAGAGAAGACAGTTATGGCCTCTTTCAAGACACAGAATTTCTAGTTTGTGTTCAGGTAGAGGTTAGAATAGAAAATGTTCTTGCTTTACTGTGACTGATTCTTGTAAGATATTTGGGTAATTCAGTGCTGGAATGTTTTAGAGCAAATAGTATTTTTTTTCATCTTATCTTTGTGTGGTAGATGTCACTTTTTTTAACCTGGTTTATTAAGGCCTGATATACATTGGAATATAGTTGGTTTACTTGAGTAACCATATTTTCAGGATTAAAACTGGAAAGTGTACTCTTTGTTCATAAACTCAAAGTGGTAGAAAGTGTGTCATACTGGAAGGAGAATTGTCTTCAGGGTTCATATGAATTGAATTTAAGTCCTGTGCCTGATACTTGATGGTTGTGTAATCATAAACAAACCACTTCATCATCTCTTGGTGTTCTGAGTAACTCTGAGAACTGTAAGTTGCAGAGAATTTGTTGATTGGTTTTGATAAAGGGAATTTATGTAGTGATTTCTAAAGCAATGAATTCAAAAATTTCAGTGCTGGACCTATTCAGACCTGTGAAGCATTATATAAAAATTAAGGTTTAAAAATGGAAATTAAAACTGTAATAAAACTCAAAAATTCATGTCTGGAATCATATTTGCAGAATAAACTTGCTCTCCATTTGTGACTTCTTTATTGATTACAATCAAGAGACTGTTCAATGAGGAGCAAGTTGTAAAAGGCTGAAAACTATCCAAGTAGAGTTTTGTTGAGACTTCTTACAGAAATGGATAATGCAAGAGGTTCTTTCATTACCCACTACAGACGACATGCAGGTATCCTCCAATTTTTTCCTATCTAGTTACTTCATGAGAACCCAAACCTGGTTAATTGTGTGCTAAACCAGAAGTGAGTATGCATTCAAAAGGATCAAACATACAGTCTTGTCTTTCTCTTCCCTAGCAGTGTGTAAAGAAAGGACCACTGTAGGTCTCTAACTGGAAGTATAGGGACCGGGGGAAAATTTTGTAACAAACACTTTAAGTTTGACTCAATATTTCCCAGGGACTGAAATATGTAGAGGGGGACATATGTATATACATAAAAATATATATGTGTGTATACACACATATGTGTGTGTATATATATATATATATATATATATATATATATATATATATATATTTCTACTTATTTAGGATGTGTTTATACTTTGATCCTTGCTATATCTTCACAATAAATATTATTTTTATTATCCCCATGTGTTTGTTGATTAATTGTCATAGAGGAAATGAAAACTTGCTAAATAATATTAGCTTACTAATATTAGCTTACCATTAAAATGAGTACATTGGATAGGGGCCCATAAGCAATAATATTAGATACCATCAATCCCTTAGGGATGCCTCTAGTACCCTTAGGAGAAATAGCTTATAGTGACCCAAATTACCATTTTTTATGAAGATATGAAATGTGAACCCAAACTCTATGCTATATTTGGGGTTTCATATGAGGTAAATATTTTATTATTCCTATTTGTGTATATTCAATGGAAAGATTCTTCAGCCAGTACCCTAATTAGTCAATAGACTAGCGTTCAGGATCCACAGGGGAAAAAAAATTCCCTCTCTTGTTTTTTGCTATAATTTTACAGATTCCCTATGTGTTTTCTTACATATCTCACTAGTTTTATTTTGTTAAACATTGCTTATTTGAATACTTATATTGACATTTGTTATTATTCTATTATACACACACATATATATTTTTATGTGTATACATATGTCCCTCTCTATGTATTTCGGTCCCTGGGAAATATCGAGTCAAACTTAAAGTGTTTGTTACAAAATTTTCCCCCAGTCCCTATACTTCCAGTTAGAGACCTGCGGTGGTCCTTTCTTTACACACTACTAGTGAAGAGAAAGAGAAGACTGTATGTTTGATCCTTTCTAATGCATACTCACTTCTGGTGTAGCACACAATTAAACACGTAGCTAATATGTGCATCCCTACAATACAGATCCCTAAAGGAACATCCTGGAAGAATTTGAAAATATTATCTGGGTGCTGTAAAGTGAGTACACGCAAGTTTGAACTGTTTTTAAGGTCATGACAAATCAAGATTTTGATACTGTGTAGAGGCCTCCAATTGTTATTTCCCTCCAAAGAAGTGATGACTGAAGTATATTTGGAACAGTGTACATGAAAAAGAGCAATCTCTCCCTTTCTCTCTCTGTCTCTCTGCCTCTCTCTTTCTCTGTCTTACTCTCTCCTTTTTCTCTTTTCTGCTCTTCTTCCATTATTCCTTTTTTTTCTCTTCTAGGCTTTGAAATAATATGTTACCCATGAGATCTGGTGGGATAAAGGTGACAATCGAGTCTTTCAACTAGCCAAGTGCTGAGCATGAGCATATAAACTGCCTGGGCAAACCCATTTCTAGGATGGAATTACTTCTTTTTTGTGTGCCCTTACCCGAGTGGGTTACCACACAACTTATCGAAAAAGTTAATTGTCTGGATGGATTATTGTTAACAGAAAGCACACTGGCGGGAGATTGTGAGCAACCATCTCAAAAACAAACAAACAGAAAAACCAACTCTCTAGTCATTCTGAAACCCTGAATAAGTAGTAGCAGTCATCCCTGTAGGGACATATCTTTCTTGTGTTACTGGGAATTAGGCATGTTGACTCAAAAGTAAAAGCTACATGTAAAATGAGTAGGGTTTAAAAATGCATTACTCGCTCTAAACTCCAAAATGTTATGAGTTTGCATCTCTCTTCAATTTCTGAATTTCCTACCACTAACACATGACATAACAGTTTGGAAGTAAAACTATTTTAAGCTTCTCAGGGATCTCAAGGCTCCTTCTTATTCTATAATGTATTAATGCCAAAAAAAATTAACTTTCCATACCTCCACTATTTTGCTATCAAGGCTTTCAGGAAACAGATGTTAATATTAAAATGAGTTCAACCATGCTCAACCAATCTCATCTTCTATTTTCTTTTTTTCCTCCTTTCAGTATTACCTCAAAGAATAATAAGCAAAGGGAGAAATGAAGTGTAAGAGCATTTTTTTCATAATATTATTCACTTGATCTTAAACATATTTTTGCCTAGTTGTGGGAAGTACCAAAAAGTGACAATGGTACAAAAACAAAATATATGAAGAAAATGCTAAAGTTTTCCAAAAGTATTCCTATGAAAAATTAATTTCATATGAATTTACAAGTATTTTTAATTTGTAAAGTGAATATGCATTTTATTGCATCTGTACTTATATTTATAAGTTGTATATAATTATGTGACTTTTTTTGTGTATATATATATACATATATATATGGAGAGAGAGAGAGAGAGAGAGAGAGACGGTTATATGAAAAAATGCTATCAATCACTATTACTTAGATAAATGAAAATTAAAGCAACTGCTAGGTACCACCCCACCTATCAGATTGACTAATATGACAGAAGACAAATATAGAAGAGGCAGTGGGAAAATTGAAAGTGAAGTTGTGAATTGATCCAACCATTCTGGAGAGCAACTTGGAACTATGGTCAGAGGACTATATATCTGCCTACTTTTTGATCTAGCAATGCCACTGCTAAGGCTATATCCCAAATTTTTTGAAAAACACAATCTATATGTACACAAATGTTATTTACACCCGTTGTTTTAGTGGTGGCAAAGATTTGGAAATTGAAGAGATGCCAACCAATAAGGAAATGACTAAACAAGCTGTGGCACGATTGTGATGGAATATCACTGTGCTATAAGAAACAATATGCAGAATGCTCTCAGAAAAAAAATAAAACCTTGGGAAGACTTTAACTGCTGCAAAATTAAATGTCCAGAACCAGGAGAACTTTGTACACAGTAACAGTAATATTGTACAATGATCAACTGTGAATGACTTAACTATTATCAGCATTTCAATGATCCTAGATAATTCTGAAGCTAAAAGTCAAATTTATCTTAACATAGTCCTAATGTCATATATTCCAAGTTGTGCAAAAATCCCAAAGTTGGACAAAATTCCCATTGTGAAATTCTAGCCAGTAGTAATTTGATAATACCCACCTTCTTAATATTAGATTCTGTCATTTTACAGTAAAAGGGCTATCTTGATTTTCAGAAGTGTCCTTGGGTACTGAGGAGCCCTAGATTCCATTTGCTGGCAGTTGATAATTTTAAGTAATGGATGGTCTACAGAACTTTGTTGTTTCACCTTCTCTTGTTGGCAGACTTCTATTGATATAGCTGGTGAAACAACTAGGAGGCCAGATGAGAAGTCCCTCCCCTCTCTAAGGAACACTCTACAGTTATTCAGTAGACAATTTAGTGAGAGACTTTTTCATTAAGGCTACCCTGAAAGTCAGACTCTCCATTGACCTCAATACTAATTCATTCAAGCTAAAGTAATCTCTTAATGGGATAATCACCTCTGAAGGATTTGAGTTTTTTGTCATGGATACAATAATATTCCAAGCTCCAACACTGTGAATATCTTCCTTAAGAATAAACTGGCCATCCATCCAACAACTAACATTTCTGACAAATGCCCTGAGGCTATCTTTATCATAGTGCTATTTCCAATTAAAATACCATGGATTACTAGCAGATCTGTTAAAGTTCCCGTGTTTTCTTTCAACTCATAAGCTATGGATGAGATCTCTTACTAGGCTTCAAAAGGCAACTTGGCCAATTTAATTGAGCAGCAGTAGAAAGGAAAGGCCAATGGACTCAATCTGAAACTGTTAGGGGAATCTAAAAATCTTCGTTGACCCTAGGCCCTTTCATAGGCTAAAGAAGCTCTGAGAGCCTTCCCTGATTTGAAAGTATACTCTACCCCCAAAAGGCTGAATGTTATGAGTTATGTTATGAATGTTACGAAT
>CM053601.1:44743039-44767777 GCA_028646575.1 Pseudocheirus occidentalis
GAGGGGGGATGATGGAGGGAAGGGCGGGGTGGAGGAGGGTTGCAGAAGCAGACACTTCAGTAAAGGGACAGGGACAAGGTTGAGAACAAAACTGGGGGGGGTGCAGGATAGGAAGGAGGAACATACAATCAGCCTCTCACAATATGCCCACCATGGAGATGTCCTGCATAATTACACATGTACAGACTGTATAGAATTGCTGCTCCTTTCAGTGGGAGTGGGTGACAAGGGAGGAATCGAGAGAATCTAGAATTTAAAGCTATACAATCAAAAGCAACTAGGAAATAAGACATACAGGGACTGGGGTAGGGAGACCCTCCCTGCCCTACTAGAAAGAGAGGCCTTGGAGGAGGACATAAAAGAGAATAGAATGTGGGAGGGGCTTTGGAGTGGGACCACTGTTTTGGGCTTCAGGGTAGGGGAAAGAAGGGGAGAAACTTTGTAATTCAAAACCTTGTGGAAATTAATGATGTAATCAAGAAAACAAATTAAAATTTAAAAAGAAAAATTAGGAGATTGGGGAAAAAAGAGTTATAAAACCCACAAAGTGACAGAGAGAAACAAATCTCCCACTGAAGGCAGTCTGACAGGCCAACAGGAAGGTTCTATGAAGCTGGGTTGGGAGCCAAGCACAGTCATGCATGAGCTATGCAAACCCAGTCTCATGGCCTAGACCAGCCAGAGCAATCTTCAGGAGAGGGAATCATCATCAGCTGTGGCAGTTTTCAGACTTCTCAGTCCATAAAAGCAAAAGAGCAAGTAAAAGGTCAGTAGGGAAGTATGTTGGAACTGGCTAAGAGAAAAGCATGGTCCAGCCCCTACCCCTGGGGAGATAGGTGGCAATGGCATGGTGGCTGCAGTTGCTGCCTCATGTCTGCCTCCACAGCTCCTGGACTACAGATTGTAAGGGGACTGAGCACCCATTCAGAGGGTAATCACTTTTGCTTTGACCTGCTTGGATCTGGGTCTCAGTCTTGGGTGTTGGTCTGAGGGTGATAAAATCTAGTGTTCCAGAGCTTATGTTGCCCTCTGCATAGCCCTGACAACAGCTGTGAAAATCCCAGAAATTTGGGACACAGTTCTCTCCAGTCTGGAAACATTGATCTACCATGGCAAAGAGCTCAAAAGTCAAATAATTGGCTGTCAAGATGAGCAAACAGAGGAAGTGCAATCAGACCATAGAATCATTTTGGGAGGACAAAAAGGAGCAAAGCATGGAACCAGAATAAGACAGCAATGTCAAAACACCAGCATCAAAAGCTTCCAAGAATAATATGAACTGATCACAGACCATTCAGGAACTCAAGAAATGTTTTGAAAATCAAATAAGAGAAATGGAGGAAAACTTGGGAAGACAAATGAGAATGATGCAAGAAAATCATGAAAAGTGAGTCAAAAGCCTGACTGAAGAGAATAACACCACAAAAATACACTAACTCAAATGGCAAAAGAGGTCCAAAAAGCCAATGAGAAGAGGAACGTCTTAAAAAGCACAATTGGTCAGATGGAAAATGTAGTTATAAAGTCCACTGGAGAAAATAATTTCTTCAAAGTTAGACTGGAACAAATAGAAGTCAATGTTTTTATTAGAAATCAAGATATTATAAAACATCCAAAAGAATAGTGGAAAAAAATAGAAGATAATGTGAAATATCTCATTGGAAAAACCACTGAATGGAAAATAGATCCAGGAAAGATAATTTAAAAATTATTGGACTACCTGAAAGCCATGATAAACAAAAGAGCTTAGAAGTCATCCATCAAGAAATTCTCAAGGAAAATTGTCCTGATATTCTAGAACTAGAGGGCAAAATAGAAATTGAAATAATTCACCAACCCCCTCTTGAAAATGATCTAAAAAAGAAAAATTTTAAGAATACTACAGTCAAATTATATAGTTCCAAGGTAAAGGAGAAAATATTATATGCAGTCAGGAAGAAATAATTTGAGTATTGTGGAAACACAATCAGGATAGCACAAGATCAAGCAGCTTCTATGCTAAAGGATCAAAGGGCTTGGAATATGATTTTGGCAGGTCAGTGGAGCTAGTATTAAAACCAAAAAGCACAAGTGAACTTGAGCATAATTCTTCAGAGGAAAATATTAACATTCAATGAAATAGAGGGCTTTCAAGCATTCTTGATGAAAAGACCAAGGCTGAACAGAAAATTTGACTTTCAAATACAAGAAGCAAAAGAAGCACATGAAAGTAAACAGGAAAAAGAAATCATGAGAACCTAATCAAGATGAACTATTTACATTCCTACATGGAAAAGTGATAATTATAAATCATGAGAGTTTACTCAGTATGAACATAGTTGGAGGCAATATATGTGTGTGTATGTGTCTGTCTCTCTCTCTCTCTCTATCAATCTATCTATCTGTCTGTGGGTAAATAAAAATATGTGAGTGTATACACATACATATATATGTATGTATGTATGTATGTATAGGAGGGTGAATGTGGGTATTAATAAATATGTAAATGGGTGTACGTGTGTGCATGTATACATAAATAGAGGGCATGGGATGAATTGAATATGAAGGGATAATGTCAAAAAAATAAAATTAAGAGGTGAGAGAGGAATATATAAGGAGAAGAAAGGGAGAGAGAGAATAGGGCAAATTTTCTCATATAAAAGGGGCAAAAGAAAATTGTTACAATTGAGGGGAAGAACAGGAAGCTGAAAGAGAGTAGATCAATCTTACTCTCATTCAATTTGGCTTGAGGAGAAAATAACATACACATTCAAAGGAGTATCTTAACCTATAGGAAAGTAGGGAGAAAGGGGATAAGAGAGGGCTGACAAAATGGAGGGCAGATTGGGGGAGAGAGTAGTTAGAAGCAAACACTTGGCAAGGGACAGAGTCAAAGGAGAAAATAGAATAAGTGTGGGGGGGATAGGATGGAGGGGAAAATAGTAAAAGTCTTTCACAATATGACTATGGAAATGTTTTGTGTAACTACACATGAAAAACCCATATGAATTGCTTGTCTTCCCAGGGGAGGGTGGGTGAGGAAGGAAGAAGGAGAAGAATTTGGAAATCAAAGTTTGAAAATAAATGTTAAAAAATGTTTTGTTTTGTTTTTTACATGCAACTGGGAAATAAGATACACAGACATTGGGGTACAGAAATCCATTTTGCCCTGCTAGAAAATTGGGGTTTAGGGTTGGGGGAAGATATAAAAGAGAACAGATTTGGGGAAGGGGTATTCAGTAGGCTCGCTATCTTGGGGTGGGGGTAGGGGAAAGATGTGGAGAAAATTTGTAACTCCAAATCTTGTGTAAATGAATGTTGAGAACTAAAATTAAAAAATAAGAATAATAAAAATAAAGGGTGAGAAAAAGAATGAGATCCCTGAAAGCATTAGAGTGAAGGAAGGAGAATTGCTCCTTTCACCTTTAAAAGAAATCCTATGCCAGCAGACTACTCTCTCCTGCAGGTGGGAAAATCGCTGTGGCACCTTAAACAGAGAAATATATTGGCAGGAAGACCTCAACTTTTAAAAACTGTTGTTGCTAACTTTTGCTTAACTTTTCAAAAAGAAAATAAATCCTCAAATGAGAAAGTAAGATTTGAAGCACATTTTGTAATATCTGTCACTTCTTGTTTTGAGTTTGATTCCAAAGACACTATAGTTTGAGGCTAAATTTTGATTAAATTAAAATGTATTTTAACTTATGTTCAACTTTACATATATGTTAAAATTAAAGGATAATCTTCACATTCTTGTAGAGTCCCAGTGGGAAACAGAAAATGCCAAGGGTGCACATTACTCATTGAAATAGATGATCCAGAGGGAGCAACTTCTCTGTAATACACCAGCCCACAAAGGTTCCAGAGGGACCAACTTCCCCCTGGAATAACAATGGGGACTGGCAATAACATTCTGTGGGGAACCCTTTTCAGAAAGTTACTTATATTTTGGAACCAGGGAACATATTTGGCTTAACCAAGAATAGCAAAGTAGTGTGCTCTTGCACTGCGTGAAATTTGGTCTACAGCAGCCTTCTATTTCCTGGCCAAAGTCTAAATCAGGAAACAATTTTAAAGTAAGTACAATTTCACATAGAATAACATTTAGTTTATCACTATATTTGATTCTGGACAATCTAAAAAATTAAATATTCTGAATGATATAACTTTTCTGGGAAGCTAGAAAAATCTCACCTAAAGAAATTAGAAGGAACAGTGCATTTGTAAATCTTTAAAGACCCAATATGGTGATAATACTGCAATTAATTCGTTTTGCATAATAAAAAATGTGCTAAATTGTAAATGAAAATTCAGTAGAGTGAGAAAAAGTTCTATAGACAGTCTGGGATATTATTGGAAAATACATACTGGAGGAATCAAGCAAATGGAAGAAAGTGAAAGAAGTGTCAAAACAGGGAAAGAGAGAAAATTGCAGTTCTGAAGGACTTGAATCAAAGTACACTGGAAAGCTTTAAAAAGAAAGGAAATTTAAGTAAGTGGAGATGAGAAAATGGTTAGAAAGTCAAAAGAAAGTTGGAGCCTGTTTCTACTAGCATGGTGTGAATGAAAGCTTTAAATTTAAAAAAAGTTATTAGTTATGAAAGAGTAGATTTGAGAAATGGTTTTGACCCCACTGAAATAAGAAGGATTTGAGAAACTCTTAGGGAAAAAATGTTACTGTAAAAAAATGAAGATTATCAAATGAGAATTCTTTTAATTACATCTTTTAATTAAAATTAAATTTAAATTGATTAAATTATTTTAAGTAAAATGTGTAGCACAAAATTTTTTTGGTGTACTAAAGGTTTCTGGATGTTAAAAAAATGCAAAGAAAAATGAATGTCCCATGGAAAACATAAATCATACATTTCTTCCCCCCTATTGAGGTGTCTGCATAGGCTAAATTAAGAAAGCAAAAGGAAGTTCTTTCATTCATTAGGTTGTTTTGAACTTAATATAAAAGGTTGGCCCTAAACTTTGAAATATTAGTGCTAAATAGCCTTGGGAAAATAGTTCTAAATATTATTGTTTGAGATTCAAAACCCCTAGCTTGATTTGAGTAATCTCATTTACCATGATATATGTAATCCTATTATGAAATTTTTTTTTACCAAACCAGAACTTAGTACAAATCACATTTTCCAATTTATTAAGGTGATAATAATAATCATGGTACCTACTTCCCAGGGTAGTTGAGAGGCCAAATAATTATGAAGTGCTTAATAGAATGCCTGGATTGTGCAGACGTTGAACAATCTTATATTCACATATGGTAAAATTTCTATTGGACAAAATTTTTACTTAGTAATACTCTTCCACTTAAAGAATAGTTTTTTTTTCCTAAGTTGTCATTGACTCCATTATCATTTAACTATTTAAAGACTGGTATCAGCATAAAGAGAAAAACTTCAATCATACTATTTGATGTCTTGTGATGTGCATTAGCAAATTGTTGAGCTGATACATTTAACAAATTCAGAATACCAAGTGAAAGATAGACAAACCTAGATATTTTAAAATACAATAGAAGGCACATCTATAGAACTCTTTAAAATAATCTTTAAGAAACAGGAAAGGCCAGGCATGTGGTAAACACTATTTAAAGTGTTGTTGAGTGTGACTACTCCATACTATATTATGATGTAACTAGTAAAAAGTTTTGGATGTAATAACATGAAAGATATTTTGGAAATGAATTTGACTGAATTAATATCACCTGATTGGTAATAAGTTGTTTTTGATACATGGCATTCAGCATCTTCTTGTTGTCTTTCTAAAATATTTCTTATATTATGAAATTTGAGAAACCATTGTATCAGCCATGTTATTAGAATGATAACTTCCTGTTTTAAATCTAGAGGTTGTTATGAAATGAACTCAAAAGAATGACAAAAATGTTTGAAAATTCTTAAATATTTAGTAGGGCATATTTTGTTTTAAATGAAAAAATAATAACAATAACATCACTGATAGGAACGAATAACACAATCCTCTAAGGAGTTCCATTTTTGTGAGGTCCATTGGGATACCCAATTTGGGCAGGGTTGTATCTTACTAGCACTATGAACAGTGTGTTGTGAAACTGAAGTTCTACAATTTAATTAATTAGGACCTCTCTATGCCAGGGTGGACCAATTTACTAGTTAACTTTAAATAGTGTGTTTGATCTAAGATCATTTAGAAAATTATGAATTTGTATTTGTTGTTAATTAGTACACAGGAAAGTATATTTTTAACTAACTATTCACTGTATGTGTGAACTAGTGCTCTCCCGAGATGCATCAAGCTCCAGAATGTAGTAATTCTTACATGAAGAATCAATGAATACCCTCATATTTATTAAGATATGAGAGAAATAACACTAACTTAGCCCTAAGCTGTGATTAGTGAAATGTTGTTATTTGAGGCAAAATCTCAAAGATCTATAATTTGGTATTGTTCTGAGATTTGATGTCAGGTATGAATGTCTACATTGTCATAAAACCAACAGTCTGCTTTTCAAAGTAATTGTCATATGCTACCCAAAGGCAAGATATTTTGAGAACTGCTATAGTTAGATGTTTGTCCCTGGGAAAGTTGAAGAGATGATCTAGAGAAGGCAAAAGATTCTCTTGAGTCAGGTCTCTATTATGCAGTTTCCCTTCTGAATAGAATTTTCCCGCCTGGTTAATTTTTATCTTGGTTTTCTAATATCCCATGAATGATGTGATTTAATATAAAATAAGTTATCAAATAAAGTAGAATCAAATACTTGAACATAAGTTTTCTCTTGTTATGAATTCATGTCAGTCTTCCCTTGAGGAGATAGTGTGATATCATAATAACAATGCCCCCTTTTCCTTTCATAGAAAATTTCTATGATCAGGGCAAGTCAACACTGAAAGAGCTTCTATTACAATACTAATCTATTAGCTAATAGATTAGTATTAAAGTGTTTGAGTTACTATGACAGAATATAATTCAATTTGGTTCAGGAGATCCTTCATACTTGTATCTTATTATACGTGTGTGGGATCTTACTGCTATCAACCACAATTGGAAGATTTCCTAACTTTGCTACCCCTTTGCTAATAGTTATATTCTATTTGAGTTATATGGGGATAATATAAGGGAGGAATTGGATTAGAATGTAAAAGTTTTCTAAATAAATTTAATTAAATAGAGAAGTAAATTTTGAGAAAACAGGAGAAAAATGTTTTCCTAAGAATTAGAAATATTTCTAATGTTTCTTGTTTTAGTGACAAGTTCTCAAAATTGGATTAAGAATTTTAGGAATATGTTGTAGCAACAATTTCTTTAAATTGGAGTACTGATTTTATATATAAAATTGTATTGTTAATTAAAATTATTTTCCTCCTTTGAAGCCTCTGTCTGATAATACAAAGAGACAAAAATGCTCATTTTCCAATTCAGGCCCTCAGGGATTAAACTCAGTTGTGTTGTCTTGTTAGTGATAGATTTAAACAAAACATACTGAGGGAACTTCATGAAGCAGGAACTGCTATAGACTGGACCTTTCAATTTTACCCAGGAGACAACATTTACATTAAGAATTTCCAAGTGATCAACAGAACTCCAGAATTCCCTGGAATGGTTGGTGTTATATATTCCTCATCACGCTGGGACATCTGGGACTCAAGATGAAAATGTGTTACTTAAATGAACACTGGGAGTGGGTTGCGAGTTTGCAGGAGAAATTGATATTGTTAAATCTTCCATATGTGTTGTCTTCCCTGTTAGACTATGAGTTTTCTATGAGCAGAGATTGTTTATACTTCTAGCACTTAACATAAGGCTTTATATTATTGTACCGTTTTGACCTTTTGGTTCATAATGTTTATATTTTCTGAGTTTTCTTGGTGATTTTGATAGAATGAAACATGGAATGCTACAGTATTTATTAGATAGTTATGAGTCTTATTTTAGTTTGATTTATACTTCGGATGTTTGTGCTCGTGTAGGTGATCTCATTGAATAGGCATACATCTTTAAAGGATCAAAGTGAGGAATTGTGATATTAAATTTTTATATATCACTCTATTTCTGTAAGGTTTAATAGTTTTCTCCTTCATTTAGTGAGTTTAATACTTTTTTAAAAATACAACTTTATTTTCCTCTCACTACTATAAATTGCTCACACCCACTTTTAGTAGAATAGTACTTAAGATAAAGGTCAAATGTATCTAAAGAAATGCTAATGTCAAATATTTTAAACTGTACAAAATGCCCTATATTATTAAAACGTTTCATTTTCTGATTCTAGTCAATGGTAACTCAATATCACTCACATTGCTAAAAGTAGGTTGTGTCCATTTAGAGTAGAAGAACTGCATTGACTGTCAGAAGTGTCTTTGGTTGTTGAGGAGCTTAAGAACCCATTTGGTGACAGTTGATAGTTTTGCTAATAGATGACTTAAGATCAGAACTTTGTTGCTTTAGTTTCTCTTACTCACAGATTCCTATCATGACATTTGTCATCTTAAACTATTGATAACATTGTGTATATACTCATCCATCCTTTGATCCACAAATATACCAAGCCTCTCTATCTTTGAATTCATGGACAAAATATCTTTCACCAATATTAACCAATGTTTTCCTCCATCATACTGATCTAAAAGAGCCATCTTTCATAACAAAGAATAAAAAGGGGGAGAAATTAATTAAATTAAGCAACATAAGGGAAAAGTCTGATATTCTATGGAATGTTCCATAAGCACAGTCCCAACGTTTCTTAAGAAGGAGGAACAAGTGGAAGGAGGGAAGAGATGCTTTCTCACATGTCTTTGTTGAGGCTAAGTCTAATACTGTAGGATTTGTTTTTGAAATTTTTATTATTGTTTTTTCTTCTTTTCTTGCTATAACAAATGTACATAATATTTTCCTGATTCTATTTGCTTCACTTTTCATCAATTAATACATATTCTTCCTAGGTACCTTTGTATTAATCATATTCATTATTTTTGGAAGGATAATCATATTCAAAATATCAATATACCATGAGCCACTCCCCAGTAATGAATTAAGCTTCTGTTTTTTTTCCAATTCTTTACTGTGATTTAAAACAAAAACTGTAGTCCTGAATACTTCAGTAGATATAGGAAATTTATTTTTGTCATTGACCTCCTTGGTGAATAAAACATGGGCATCATATTATCTGCCTTGATTCTTTCTTTCCCATTATCTTCTCCACCAAGGAACCTTCCTTCCTCCCTCCCTCCCTCCCTCCTTTCCTCCCTCCCTCCCTCCCTTCTTTCTTTCTTTCTTTTTGTCTTGATTGTTAGGTACAATATTCCCTTACCCACTCATTAATTGACTCAAATTCAAGACTTTGCCTTGAGGCTGAGTTGCCTTAATGGAATTAAAGTGCTCTATCTAGCAAACCCAAGAGTACACTTCAAATTCCATCTAGCCATTCGCTAATAAACCAAGAACAAGATACACTGCATTCATCTCCATTCTTCTTGATTACTGTTTTTCCATGTTAGTTATTTTGAAAAATAAAACACAAAACAAAAAGTAAAATGAAGTTTTAAAAATATGCTTCAATCTGTATTCAGGTTCTATTATATCTTCCTTTGGAGATGAATAACATTTTTTGTTGTTAAGTCTTTTAGAATTTTATTGGATGGTTGTTTCTGAGAACAGATGAATCATTCATAATTGATCATACTTCGATTATTGTGTACAATATTATCTTGGTTCTATTCATTTCACTTTGCATCAGTTAACACAAATCTTTCTAGGTTTTTCTGAGATCATCCAGCTCATTTTTTCTTATAATACATTAGTCATATACCACAACTTGTTCATCTATTCCCCAACTGATGCATATTTCCTCAATTTCCAGTTCTTTGCCACCACTAAAAGAACTACTATAAATATGCTTGTACACAAAGGTGATTTTCTTTTTTAATTTTTTCTTTGTAATTTCTTTGGGATATAGATCTGATAGTGGTGTTGCAGGGTCCAGGGGAATGCATGGATTTATAGCCTTTTGACAAAGTTCTAAATTACTCTTCAGAATAATTGAATTAGTTCACAACTGCATTAATAGTATTTTATTGTCTCAATTTTCACACATTCCATCCAATATTTGTTATTTGTTATTTTCTTTTTCTGTCATATTAGCCAAACTGATAAATGTGGGGTGGTACATCAAGATTGTTTTCATTTGAATTTCTCTTATCAATGGTAATTTGTAACCTTTTTTGTATGAACATAGCTTTGATTATTTTTCTAAAACTAGACTGTTTATAACCTTTGGCCTTTATTAATTGAAGAATGTCTGTTTTGTAAAAAATAAAATTGACTCAGTCTTCTCTATAGTTAAGAAATTATGCTTTTATCAGAGAAACTTGGTATAAGTTTATTTTTTTCAATTATCATTACTATATATTTCCTTTTATCTTATTTTTCTCCTGTTTATCGTACTCTTTCTTTCCTTTCACACTCTCTAACCTCTAAAATGTTTTGCTTCCACCTCCCCCATTCTACTCTCTTTTCTATCTGCTTTCCTTGTTTTATACCCTTCTTGTGCTCTTTTCCTGTCAGGTAAAATAGTTATCCATACCCAAGTGAAGGGTTAATGGAATAGAAGATCTTCCTTGTATATTTATAGACCTACATGACTACATGGGTTCCCATATGTAAAGGTATACAGGTATTTTGCCTTATTGATCATGGATGTCTTACTCTTTTGAACTCTGGCCCAGTTAACAGTTGTGACACATTCCATGCTAAGTCACATAGAGCCCTGGTGCAGTACCAGTCAGGTTCTGAGGCAGGTAGGCTCTCATTTTTTTTGGCACCCAGCCACCACATCAGGTTTAATGATACTGGGATTTGAAGATCTTCCATGCCCCTTGAACTTGCTGACTTAGCAGGAAAGGGCGGAGTAAGAGAAAGCCGGAGCCAATCTTGCATATGTGCTGTGGTGACTGGAAGCAGTGGCAGTGGCTGCCAGTTGTGGCACAAACTCCTTTTTCTTTGAGCCTGCCAGAATCTCTGCTAAGGACTCCTGCTGAGGACTTCCAGGGACAGGAACTGTGGCAAGGCAGAGCTGCTGGGAGCAAGCTGCCTGCACACTGAGCAGTTGGAGGATCTTTGCTTAAGGTAGCCTCTCCTGTTTTGAAGGCTTGAGAATGTGGGTGTTTACTACATCAACTACATGTGCCAACTTCATAATGATTTTGTTGGCTTTGACTTTCTGATTTTGGAACTCAGTTTTCTGGTATTTGAATAAATGCTCTAACCCTATTTCCCCTGTAGAGAGCCTGTTAAATTTTGTGATTAATAACCATATCAGCATACTTATAGTTGCTGTAGGCATTTTGAATACCACATTGTTGATACATCAGGTGCCAAGTTTTTTTGTTTTTTCTTTTTTTTGAAAACTGTATATATTCTGGAAGATTGATATTCTGGAAGATTGTTTATGAGGACATTTCATTTGAGACCTTTTAGATTTCCTGGGTAGAGATTCTGAGTAGTTGTTACCAACACACACCACTCCGGAGATCTGGAGATTGGTTAAAATATTCCTAGGAGTTTTTGTTTTGAGATCTCTTTCAGGAAGTAGATTCTTTCCATTTCTATTTTACCCTCTGATTTTAGAATATCAGGACAGTTTTCCCTGATAATTTATTGAAAGATGATTTCTAGGCACTTTCATTGATCGTTGCTATTATGAAATCCAGTGATTCTTATATTATTCCTTCTTGATTTGTTTTCCAGGTCACTTTTCCCCTAATATTGCACATTTTCTTCCATGCTTTCATTCTTTTTATTTTGTTTTACTGTATCTTGATGTCTTGTGGAGCCATTAACTTCCAGTTGCCCAATTCTAATTTCTGATGAATGACTTTCTTCAGTGAACTTTCATACTTCCTTTGACATTTAATCAATTACATTTTTAAGAAATTCTCTTCAGTGAATTTTTGTGTGTGTGTGTATGTATGTATGTGTATATATATATATATGTGTGCGTGTGTATACATATATGTGTGTTATATGTGTGTATATGCATGTATATATGTGTGTACATATATGTGTATTATATGTATGTATATGCATGTATATATGTGTGTGTACATACTTATATATATGTATATATATATATGTATATGGATGGATGGATGGATGGATGGATGGATGGATATGTGTGTGTGGGTGTATCCAATTGTTTTAATGCAGCTTTTAAGGAGTTCTCTTCATTGAATTTTTGTACTTCTATTACCATTAGATCTAGTCTAATTTTTAAGGTCTTATTTATTTTAGTATTTTTTTGTGCTTCTTTTACCAAGCTATTGGCTCTTTTTGTTATTTTCTGACATCAATTTTTTTTCCGAAATTTTTTCTCTACCTCTATTATTTAACTTTTTAAATCCTTTATGAGATCTTCCAGGAATTATTTTTGGGTTTAAGATTAATCCATTTTGTTTTCTTTGACACTTTGGATATAGTTGTTTTGACTTTGTTTTCTTCTTCTGTTCGTATTTTGATCTTTCCTGCCACCATAGTAATTTTCTATGTACAATTCATTTTTTATTGCTTGCTCACTTTCCAACCTATTTTTCACTCTTTTTATTTTATGTTAAAATTGGGTTCTGTTATTGGGTGGGAGAAGTATCTTCCCACTATTCATTTTTTGTTTGTTTTTTAATCTATTTGCAAGGCTAATTCTGTAGGTGTATATATTTTTCTTTTTTCCAGTTTGTTATGATCTAAGGAGAGATGTGTTTACTATTCTCCCATCTGGTGCTCTGGCCTTTGGGTTGTGATAAGGACTCATTTCCACCTTGATAGTTACAAAAGTTTCCATTCCCCTTTTGCCATAAGCTCTTGTGTACTAGTGTTCCAACTTTCCCTAGGAGCATGATTCAGGAGTATAACCTGGAACCAAACATGGACAATGCTCTAGAATCATGCACAAGTTCTAGGAAAAGAACAATTGTAATCACCTGTGAGCTGTGAGCTCTTGAAGCCACTTGTACTGCTTCTGATAATATTGACTAAGTTGGTCCCATGGCAAGCTTCTAGTTTTCTGGGGCAGGTTCTAAGCTCATATAGCTTGTCCTGAACTGTGCTGCAGTGTTATCCTGGTGGAACAGACCTGTCCTGCCAAACTTTTAAGTTGTTTGTGGCTGGAAAATTTGTTGATTCTGTCACTTCAAAATTAATTTTGAGATGTTATTTAAAGCTGATTAGAGAGGAATTCAGAAAAACTGGGACCAGTTACTACCTTTTCTTGGGCGTCTTGGCACAAGCTCCCCCAACCCTGCCCCATCTTGCCATCTCACCAACTGCCATATCAATTTTTCCATTGCAACATGGGAAGGTTGTGATCATCGTCTGTCCAATGGATCATTTACCCACCCATATGACGCTTGAAACCAATACTACCTTCCCTGGCCCTTACTTTCCCATATGTATTTTATCTTCCATAAGAATATAAGTTCTTCAAGGGCAGAGAATTGTTTTCTTTTGTCTTTATATTGCAAGACTAATATATTTCCTTACATAAAGTAGTTAATTAGAACATGGTGATTAATTCTCTTTAAATATATAAATTTATCAATACTATATTACCCCCTTGATAATCAATTAACCTTAATTTTAATATTATCTAAATCTGCTGAGAGAAATTTTAAAAATCTTATTTTGCTACTGCAAAATAGCAAAATCTGTCAGTCTCATAAACTGCAATTGTTAGTATCTGAAAATTCAAACTATTGTGCTAAGATGTTTTATTGTTTTTTTTCATAACAAAACATTTTAAATGGTGAGATATATTGCATGTTCTAATATTTTGTAAATTTATATTTTCATCCAATATTTTATTAGAAATGTTATTGAATAAAATATATTGATTAGTAATAAAATATCCTTATATTAATGAAATTAATTGTCTACTCTTGTTCATTTATTCCTTTGTTCACTCAACTTGAATTTATCATACAAAACCCTGCTAAACTTAACACTTCCTTTGTGAAGGGAAAAGTGTGCTTATATGTATAAAACTTTCATGGTCTACAGATTTTATATGGTAAAAGGAAAAAAGAAAATAAATATCCCTTCCTTCCTTTGAAGCATGGGTAAAGTGTTTCAGTGGATGGTTAATCTGTCTAAGACCTTCCTGATCCTCACAGTTCTAGTAGCCAGACTAAGTTTGGATAGAGCTCAACCTAATAACAGACACACAATGCAGTAAACGTTCCAATAAATATTATTCCTTAGCTCATTATGGGAGTGTGTCTTTTTAGTTACTGAAGAAAACATATAGCATTCTGTAATTTCAAGGTAAAGACTCTAAAAGAAGACATAAGCTCCAAGTTTATAAAACTGGGCAGATCCATTAGACTGTTCATTTAGACTAATGATCATGAAGTTGGACCTAAAGTGATCTTTGATGTTATAAAATTCTTTGTTTTTTAATCTTCACCTTTCTTGGGGATAGATAGCATGGGTAACATATTGAATGCCTTGCCCCTGACTCACTACTTTCTACTTAAAAGAGGCTGATCTTTAGAAACCCTGAGACCGAAAAAATGGAGTATCAGTTCAGAGGTGATAGAAGGGTAGGACATAGCGCACAATGTGCCTGTATCTCTCTCCCCAATCCCTCTCGCCATCTCTCTCTCTCTCTCTCTCTCTCTCTCTCTCTCTCTCTCTCTCTTGCTCTCTCTCTCTCTCTCTCTGTCTCCCTGTCTCTCTCTCTGTCTCTCTCTCTGTCTGTGTGTGTGTGTTTGTATATTAACTGTTTATTACCACTTCTCTGAATAAAAGATTAGCTAGATTCTATAGGTATGCAAGGGATAAAGAAGCATGATGGCTTGATGCACAGAGTAATGATTTCCAATAGGGATTGGAGAAACAAAAAACATTGAGACAACAGAAAATTAAATGCATATATTGTAAAATACTTATTTCTGTGGTGTAGTCAGGGGTTTAAGGAGAGAGACATAAATGAAAATAAACATTCCTAACTAGTAGGGCCTATTTGGGGGCAGAGCCAAGATGGGGGCTTAGAAGCAGCAAGGTACCACAGCTCCCACATCACCACCCTAAACACCCACAAAATTATGAGCCCAGACAAACTCTAGGACTCTCAGACTCACAAAAATACAGAAAACACATCTCTCACTGAAGGCAGCTCAGCAGCAGGGGCTCATTGCAGCAGCCAGGAGCGAAGACTGAAACAGCCTGAAGCTGAGCCTGCGGCCAGGCCTGGGACGGTGGGAAGGAGCTGGGCTGAGCTGAGCCGAGCCCTGCAGCCAGTCTGCAGAGGAGAGGATCTACAGGCTCCAGCACCTTCACATCTGCCAAGGCATGAGGAATGGGAACGGGAGAGTGGCAGCTCACACTGGAGCAGAGACCTGACCAGTCCAAAACCACAGCCACAGCCAGGCCAAGCCCCAGGGAAGCCAGGAGGAACTGAGCCTCCCAATTGCCAGCTTGAGTCTACTTCAGAGAAGATCTAAAGTACTTGTCTGAGTGGATCTTCAAATCACACAAACCATGATTAGACAATTAGTGAAAGTGAAAGTGAAACTTTGAAACTTAATTTCAGGAAGGAAAAGAAGTTCAGCCAATCTGCCCTTGGGACAAGGAAACAGTGGGGGAGGGGAACTTCTGGAACCGGTAGTGGTCCCCATTGGGCTGCTTCAGAGCCCCTGGTCAGCAGACTCTGCAGATGGGCTGAATCGATTGATCAGGGCCAAGTGCTCTTGCATTGAGCAGCCTGGATCTGGATCCTGATCTTGGGTGGTGGTCCTGGGGTGCACTTTCAGCAAGCCAAAGGTGGGGGGACTTGCGATACCCTCTAATAGCTCCAGCAGCTGGGAAAACCCCAGGGATTTGGAACAGAGTTTTCCCCCCTGGAAGCAGAGTTTCAGAGAGCTAAAAAAAAAGAAAAACAACCAATTAACTGACTGGCCAACATGAGGCAAAGGAATCAAAATAATATCAGCAATAAAACTCTAGAATCCTTTTTTTGTGTACAAAAGGGATCAAAGCATGGAACGGGAGGAAGACTACCCAGTCAGAACTCCCACACCAAATGCTTCCAAGACACTTGAAGAATGTCTAGAAGCTATATATCAACTGAAAAAGGACTTTGAAAACCAAATAAGAGAAGCAGAGGAAAAATTGGGAAGAGAAATGAGAATGATGCGAGAAAACCATGAAAACAGAGTCAAAAAACCTGACTGAAGAAAACAACACTTTAAATAATAGATTAACTCAAATGGCAAACAGGACCAGAAAGCCAATGAGGAGAAGAATGCCTTAAAAAGCCGAATTTCCCTGAAGGAAAAAGAATCTCAAAATCATTCTGAAGAGAATAATTCCTTTAGAATTAGAGTGGAGCGAGTAGAAGCTAATGACTTTATGAGAAACCAAGATACTATTAAACAATTACAAAGAAATGAAATAATAGAAAGCAGTGTGAAATATCTCATTGAAAAAGCCACTGACCTAGAAAATAGATCCAGGAGAGACAATTTGAAAAGTATTGGTCTACCTGAAACCCATGACCAAAAAAAGAACTTGGAAAGCATCCTTCATGAAATCTTCAAAGAAAATTGCCCTGATGTTTTATAATCAGAAGGCAAAACAGAACTTGAAAGAATTCACCGATCACCTCTTCAAAAAGATTCCCCCAAAAAACTACTAGAAATGTTATTGCCAGGTTCCAGAATACCCATTTAAAGGAGAAAATATTACAAGCCACCAAGAAAAAACCATTTGAATACTGCAGAAGCACAATCAGGATAACCCAGGACCTGGCAGCTTCTACACTGAGGGATAGAAGAGCCTTGAATATGATATTTCAAAGATTAAGGGAACATGGATTAAAACCAAGAATCAACTATCCAGAAAAACTGAGCATGTTATTCCAGTGGAAAATATGGTCATTCATTCAGGTGGAGGACTTTCAAGCATTCTCGCTGAAAAAACCAGAACTGAACAGAAAATTTGGCAATCAAACACAAGAAGCCTGAGAAGGTAAACATGGGAAAGAAATCATAAGAAACTTGTCAAATTTGAATTATTTACATGCCAATATGGAAAAATCATAATAGTGACTTATGAAACTTTTCTTAGCATGAGGATAGGTGAAGGGAATACAAATGGATATATATGTATAGTTACACATATGTCCATATAAGAGGCTATATATGTGTATGAGTACATATCTGAGTAGGAGTGTATATGTGTATATAAAGGATATAGGATGAATTGAATACAAAGAGATGACACTTTAAAAGGTGAAATTCTGAGGTGGGAGAGGACTAGAATGAGAGGAGACATGGAGAGACAAAATGGGGATAATCATCCCATATAGAAGAGGCAAGGGATAACTGTTACAACTTTACTTTCATTTACTCACACTGAATCTCGCTTAGGGAAGAAATGGCATAAACTCTAAACTAGGCATCATGCCACACAAGAGAGTAGGGGGCATTGGTATGAGAGGGGGAATGACGAAGGGGAGGGCAGGTTCTGGGAGAGGGATGCTGGAAGCACACACTTCAGTAAAGGGATAGGGACAGGGTAGAGAACAGATGGGGGAGGGATAGGAAGGAGAGATAGATGATCACTGTCACAATATGTCCACTATGAAGATTTCCTGTATAATCACATATTCCCAACCTGTATTGAATTGATTGTCCTTCCAGTGGGGTTGGGGGACAAGGGAGGAATTGAAAGAATCTAGAATTCAAAGTTCTGCAAGACCTGCAACTAGGAGTTAAGATATACAGGGGCTGGGATAGGGAGACCCTCCCTGCCCTACGAGAAAGTAAGAGAGCAGAGTAGGGGAGGGGCTTTACAGTGGGATTGCTGTTTTAGGGTTGGGCAGAGGAAAGATGGGGAGAAAATTTGTAATTCATTAATGTCATGAAAATGAATGATGTAAACCAGAAAATAAATTTTTAAAATTAAGGAAAAAAAGTAGGGCCTGTTTTGCTGTTGTTAAACTTATTATTCTTCTTGATTAAATATAATATATATATATATATATATATATATATATATATATTGCTTAGTGCAATTCTGGTACATAATCAATCCTTAAATGGTTGCTAAGTGTCTAACTTTGGGCTGGAGTAATAATAATAATGACCAGGAGGAGGAGGAGGAGGAGAACAGGAAGATGAAAAGCAACAAGAATAAAAATAAGAACAAGAAAACAAGAACAATATCAAGAACAACCAGAAAATATAACTTATTAAGGTTTTCATAATATTTTATGCTGAGCATACAACAAATCACAATTATACAGATTAAGAAAAAAAGTTTGCAATTAATTCTCTACTTGCACATTTCTATCTTGTGATTCATTCTTTCATATAACTGAAACACAGACTTTAAATGTTCTTTGTTGGGCAAAAAAAATAGTATTTGTGATATGAATTGCCTAATTTCTCTAATCATATCCCAAAATGATATCTTGCTGTTTTTATGTAGAAATACAAAGTTTATGGACATAGAATAAATCCTTAAAAAGTTCAAATATCAATGCAGACATTGTTACTTTACTGATTAATTCAATGAATTTAAAGCGAGTTTCACATAGTGTGCTATTCTGCTTGTCCCTTTAAATTAAAATGTCTCTTTTAGGACTTTCTTCCATTAACTTTTAGGAAATCTAAATCAAATAAACCAGAACTTTCAGAAACATTTCATTAAGATAGTATATTCTTTCTAGAAGTGTACAAATCCATAAACTGAAAAAGTGACTTTATCATCCATAATAATAATTTTAAAGTTAGCTCATGCAGAAGCCCATTCATTTTAAAAGGTGTAAAAGCCATAATGACACAGGAAATTAGATGGCCAACTATGCATTATCTTAACTGGTGTAAATACCCAGTAGACCACAGCAATTATTTTTAAAAATTAAAAAAAACAAACCTTAACACTGCTACAATCTGCAGATAAATACATAGGTCTATATTTATCTTTTTAAAACAAATATAAAGCAGGAAAATAAATAATTTGTGGATATATAAAGGAAAAAGAGAAATACCTAAGGAAGGTCTGGTACTTTGCTAAGATTTGAGAGGAAAGGAAATAAGCATTTATTAAGTCCCTACTAAGTGCCAGACAGTGTAATAAATGCATTATGAATATTATCATATCCTCAAAATTATCCTGACAAAAAGGTGCTGTCATTATCCTTACTCTATACTTGAGGAAACTCAGGCAACCTGAAGTTAAGCAACATGTCCTTGTCACACAGGTGGGAAGAATCAGGCTGAATTTGAATTCAGATATTACTAACTCTAGGTCCAGTACTCAATGAACTGTGAAAGCTAGCTGCTTCTGGGTAAGTTAACCTCAGGCTGTAGACATTCACTATCAATTTCAATTTGTCAATTTGGAGCTGCTGAGAATTCCAAGGCCCAGCCACAGATGCGGAAAACTGAGGAAGCATGACTGTGGTGCCTGCATTTTGCTTAAATGTATCTTCTTTAATGTGTATGAATATTCTTGTGGTTTTGTTAGGCTTTGTCTTTCCAGGAACAGAAACTGTGAAGGATTTGAGATGGACTGGACATAGTAAGTTCCAATGTGGAGCAGGAGCTACATGGAGAGCTGGGAAAGGATCTGGGAGCTATCTGCCTTTGAACTCAGGTGGCAGTTGGTTAAATTCAGGTGGCAGCCTGAACCACGGAAGCTGAAAACCTGTCCAAGTGAAGATGAAAAGACCTCTCCATGGGCACTCAATAGTGATGAAATTGTGATTTACTTGCAAACAAGGTGTGAGTAGCCTGTGTATTTTCCACGACCTCTTAACTGGGTACTTAGTAGTGACTGATGACTGAGCAGTGACTGATGATTGAATAATGACTGATTTGTAACTTAGTGTGCTGCATGAGTGGTGGACTATGACCTTTTGTATTCTGTGACTGAATGATTGAGCTACTAAGTGATTGATTGACTAAATGATTGTCCTTTGTTCAAAACTATATGACCACTTTGGTGAAAACTATGTGGCCATTTTAGTGATAAGTTGTTGAGTTACTATGTCATTGTGAATGCCATATTCTGATTTTCTGTCATAAGTAGTAATATTGTGAATGCTGTAACTTGATTTTCTGTGAATGTTTTTCTCTGATTTGATGCTGAATAAATAAAATGTTTACTATACTATATAAACAGAGCCTTGAAAGCTGTTCACAGCAGCCATACTCTGTAAAGCTGCTCATTCTTGGCTTTACAGGAGACACTGGAGTTACCAGTCTCCAACTTCTAACAGGTTCACTCTTGATCTGGTCAGACAGACAGACAGCTTTGGAGGGACTAATAATCAGCTTTATTCTAGTCTAATATTCTCAAATGGTTGCTGTGAGTACCAGCTCCTACAGCATTCACTAATCACCGTTCTATAAAGCCAAGCATGAGCTGCTTTCCAGAAGAATGCTGCTGTGAACAGCTTTCAAAGTTCTGATTACAGAGTATAGCAAACACTCTATTTATTCAATAACAAATCAAAGCAAAACATTCACAGAAAATCAAGGTACAGCATTCATAATGTTACAACTCAACCACTTATCACTAAAATGGCCACATACTTTTAACCAAAGTTATCTCATAGTTTTGAACAAAGGACAATCATTTAGTCAATCAATCACTTAGTAGCTCGATCATCCAATCATCCTTAAGGAGGCTTGCCTTCTTAAGGGACACAAAATACAAAAGTCAAAGTACTCCAACTCTTTGGTAGTCTCAATTAGAGATTAGTTTCCAATCATAAATGTAGTATATTCCTTTAGCCGATCACAAAATCCTCAATTCTATAATAAAGTACAAAAGTCAAAGTTCTTTAGCCCTAGGGTACAATAAATCATAAACTTCTCAGTCAGTACACAGTATCCAAGTAAAGTCTTCTTTCAGCTTGACTCAATGCTGTTTCTCAGCTTCCCTAGTTCCCCTTCTGCAGTCCCAGCTCCTACCTGTATTCACCAAACTGTCACCTGGGTTCAAAGGCAGACAATTCCTAGCTCCTTGTCCAGCTCTCCATGCAGTTCCTGTTACACATTGAAGCTCACAGTGTCCAGTCCACTTTAAATCTTTCACAGTTTCTATTCCTGAAGTACTGACACCACAGTCATTCTTCCTCTGGCAGCTCTGGCTTGGAAGTCCTCAGCTGCTCCAGCTGGCCCTTGGGAAATCCTCAGTAGCCTCATCAGTTCCAGCTGGCCCTCAGAAGTCCTCAGCACCTTGGGTGGCCTTTGGAAGTCCTCAACAGCTGGCACTCAGAAGAAGTTCCACCAACACAAGTTCCCAGGAAATTCTGATTTTCCTAGCTGGGGTTTTTCTTTAATATATTATTGCTCTTCCCTGTTCAGCCTCTTCCTGCTACTTCAACAACAGAGCTTCATTCTTTCTGTTTCTTTAACAGAGGCTTAATTTGAAACTAGGTGCTAAATACCTGTCAGCTTAGCAAAACAAGGGGATCTTCAAATTTCATTTCCATTTATCCTTCTTTCAGGGGCTGCCAAGGAGGGGGTACAACTACCCCTATGTCTCAATGGGGTCAATAGAGATAGGCACACTTCTGTACTCCCCAAAGTCCCTGAAATCTCAGCATGGGCTAGTTCCCCTAGAAGTTTCCCTTGATTTTCCCCCATGGGTTACCCATGATTTCTGTACCTCTCACTGACCAATTCCCCACTTGTTTTATAGGACAACCAACAAAGAAAGTATCTTGCCAACACAAATTTAACAAGTTAACTTTAGCAACATCCTAGTACTACATAAGTGTATTAAATATTATATTATATCACCCCTTATCTCAAGTTGTAGCCTCCATAGCACTGTCTGTCAATATGATTCTGGAAACTACTATCTAGAATCCTGGGGTTATTCTGGGAGTAATATCAAACACCTGGAAATTAAATATTCCCATTGTCATGGATCCTGAGAAAGAACTCTAAGAAGGATAACAAAATGCCCCTTACATAAAGGCTCATGTAACACAGGTATGTATGCATAAGATGAACAAAAGTGATTCCAGAGGAAATTATGTCTTTATAATTTATATCATCAAATATAAATGTATTAATATTTAATTTATATGTGGATGCTCATGCCATCACTTCTATATATCAGATAGTTAAACCTTAAGATTGGAATGTAAGGTATTCCAAGAGAAGAGGAGTTAGACAAAATGGAAAGATTGACAATAATTTCACTGTTCAGTCATTCTTTCACCATATTGTGACACATTGCAGGCATCATGGACCTAGTCAGATGGATTTAGAGATTATTTCATCTGATTTTAGTTAAACTAACTGTGACAAAATGAGTTTGTAACTTGAAACTACTCTTTAAAAGAAACCTGATTTTAAGATAATTCTAATAAGTAAAAAATCAGAAATGACCATTTTTCTACTACAAGTCCAAGGTGTTCATCATTCATATTTAAAAAATAAATAAACAAAAAGGAGAGGGATTAAACATTAAAAATTAAGTCCAATTTGGCAATGAGTAGACCAAATATTAATGCTATTTAAAATGTGTATTTGTATTTACTCTCATTAAAAGTGAACATTTCTCAAAGTGTATATTATACCTTAACTATCAATTAATGTGAAAATGAATTTACCATGATTAACAAAGACATTCAAAAATTAAGTTCCATTGATGAAAAACGTGTATGCCACCCACACACACTTTCAAATTTGCAGGATTTAAAAACATTGAAAAACAGTTTCCTAGCATTTTAAAAAACTCACATTACAAGTTTCAGTGGGCTGCAGAAACATTTGTAATATAATACAACACAAGAAACATAAGTGAAATGACAGCATAACATAACATATTACCTAGGAAGTATTCTGTATAAAGAGACATATTTCTTTATATATGTATATAGGTATCTTATGTTTACATACACACAAATTACATATAATGTGTGTATACATGCAGCCAAATGCATAACAATAAGTTGCAAGAAAAAATGAACATACATGCACATGTTCAACTACCAGTTAATTTGTAAGAAATGATAATTGACTCCAGGAAAGACAAAATTTAGTAGTCATTTTTCAGCTAAAATATTTCCATGCTTGGAAGATAATTATAGAATAAAAAGAACGTTATGATTTTATTAGGGAATCAATGACACATTTCTTCCATTTGGATATGTGTATTTTTGGTAAGGTATGTTTTTATGCTGTGATATTGATTAAAATTTAGTATTAGATAAGCTTAGAATGAGACATTCAAATCACTATATCACCATGTCTTATTTCAATTTTTTTTATTAGTTCATTCATTTTTGAAATTTTTTGAGGGGGGAATGCAGAGCAATTAAGTGACTTGCCCAAGGTCACATGGCTAGTAAGTGTTAACTGTCTGGGGTCAGATTTGATCTCAGGTCCTCTCGACTCCAAGACAAGTACTGTATTCAGTGAGCCACTTAGCTATCCCCATCAAGTCTTAAAGAATTTTAAAATTAATGAAATTTAGTCATATTATTTTCACTGAAATTATTATGTTAAAGGAAAATATACAATATTTTGATGATTAAAATTTAACAAATTATTTAAAATTTAGTAATTTCATTATCACATAAAAATTGTTAGTCTCTTCTTGTTTTATGATATATACCTTTGTACTATATGAGGCACTACATAAGTATGATTTCTTTTTTTTTTCCATATCACTATCACATAATGTCAGTGGATTTAGGAATTAATATGGTTTACAGATTTTTTAATTCAAAATGTACTCCTTCTTAATTAACCTTCTAGTATTTTTTTCTTATTTCTGCATGAATTAAAATTGAGTCAAAATATAAATTAAGATCCCAAATTTAGGACGCATGATTTGAAGTACCTCTCCCCTATCTTCTGCAACACTGGGTTACAAACATTTTATGGCAACGCCTTTTTATAACCTAAAAGACTTTTTTTGTGTATATGGGCAATAATAATAATTTAATATATTAGAAATTAAAAAGTTTTAGTACTATAAAAATAGTTTTGACATCATAAACATTGTTGGAGAGCCTTGTTGACCTCTGAGGGTTCCTGGACTATACTTTTAGAACTATTGTCTTTCAGAGTAAATAAAATAAGTCTCAGGAAAGTAGATAGCTTACTCCCCGAATATTATTAAGAAATTATCCTGGAGGCAGAGCCAAGATGGTGGCATAGAAGCAGCAAGGTCCTGCAGTTCCCACACCACCACCCTAAACACCCATAAAATTATGAGCCCAGATAAAGTCTAGGACTCTCAGACTCACAAAACTACAGAGAACACATCTCTCACTGAAGGCAGCTTGGCAGCAGGGGCTCTTTTTTGTGGATAAAAAGGGTCAAAGCATGGAAAAGGAGGGAGAGAGCCCAGAACTCAGAACTCCCACACCAAATGCTTCCAAGACAATTGAAGAATGGCTAAAAGCTATACATCAACTGAAAAAGGACTTTGAAAACCAAATAAGAGAAGTGGAGTAAAAATTGGGAAGATAAATGAGAATGATGCGAGAAAATCATGAAAAGAGAGTCAACAACCTGATTGAAGAAAAAAAAACACTTTAAAGAATGGATTAACTCAAATGGCAAAAGACACCCAGAAAGCCAATGAAGAGAAGAATGCCTTAAAAAGTTGAATTTCCCAGATGGAAAAAGAATCTCAAAAGCATTCTGAAGAGAATAATTCCTTCAGTATTAGAGTGGAGCAAGTAAAAGCTAATGACTTTATGAGAAACCAAGACACTATTAAACAGTTCCAAAGAAATGA
>CM053601.1:44768277-44785246 GCA_028646575.1 Pseudocheirus occidentalis
GACAGAGAGAGAGAGAGAGAGAGAGAGAGAGAGAGAGAGAGAGAGAGAGAGAGAGAGAGAGAGAGAGTTAGTTTCTCTCCCAGCATCTGGAAGCTGACTGAGAACCGAGATGGAGTTTTGCTGAGACCTGAATCTGGTGAAGGCCACCCAGAAGGCCAATATTCCTTCTGGGTCCTAGTGTCAGCTAAACTGTTGGAGGACTAAAGAAGCATGACCAGGATAAGACTTTGTTTGTTCATGGCCTGGCTGATCCTTGTGTTCCAGGCAAGAGAAGTGCTGAAGGCCTTGAGATGTGCTGGGCCCAGTGAACTTCAGTGTGTTCCAGGGATTGCCCTGTGGACTGGGCAAGGACCTGGGAGCTGTTTACCCCTGAGGACTGGACAAGAACCTGGCATCTGAATGCTTCTGAATCCATGTGACTGTTTGTTGGATTCAGCAGGGAACTGGGAACATGGAAGGAGATCCAAGGAATCAGAGACACCACTCAGTCAAGATGAAGAAAAGGCCTCCCCTTGGAGGAAACTGAGGTTTGGTGGACAACAAGGGATGGAGGGTTTGTGTGGTTTTTCTAATGACTGTACTAGTGATTAATGATATTTAGTAGTTGGGAATGTGGATTAGTGACTGATTAAATTAATAGTTGCTCCATGAGTGGAAGTTTGATTATTGTATTGTAAATTGACTGAAAGATTAAGTAAGGAGGGTTTCCCCCTTAGGGGGATTGTTCTAAATACTGTGGCCATTGTAGTAAAAACTGTGTGGCCATTCTGTTATAAGCTGTTATAAACAGTATATTGTGACTTTCTGTGATAAGATGTAATGTTGTGAATATTATATTGTGAATATTGCTGAAGGATCTTGCTGAAGGAATAACTTGTGACACACTTGAATCACTGTTGGATATGGAAGGTGCCAAAGGAGTGAAGTGCCCACTGCCAAATAAGTGATTGTGGATCCTCTATCAATATTATTGTTGGAACAACAATACAGGTGAAATGTAGAGTATTTCATTTGAATAGTTGTTTCTTGAAATATGTCAAATGACATAGCTACTATATGTATAATATGTACCTCTTTTTTGGTGCTAAACTTGCTATTTTATTTGGCTATTACAAACAGAAAGCCAAACAAGTCATTTATGACATAGACCAAGACTGAGTCTATTACTATTATTTGATATTAATACTATTAAATACTATTATTATTCTTCAAGTTTATTATTCATGAAATGTAAAGTGCAGATACTACTTATGTAGATGTAGTCAGAAAGATGGACAAACGTGTAGCTACATGTAGTTTTAGCAAGATAAGGCATTGCATATATAAACTGATAGGAAATATGTTGTGGTGTCCAATAATCTCACCATACTAGTCATTTCCTTTTCATTGAGATAAGTTTTCTCATTTCCTCCTGGAATTTTGACTTTTAGAACTAAAAATTCTCCACATGTCTGTCTAGTGTATGTCCATCCAGATGGACATTGTATAGAATGTAATCATGACCTAACCCAAACCTGTACATTCTATCTGTATTAATGTAGCGTAATATGTAATTAACCAGCATGGATTCTATGCCATTATTGTCATCATACTACTCAGCATGAAGATAATAAGCAATGTATTTTACAGGAAAAATGTGGTTTGGTACAAAAACATTTGGTAAATGTTCAATAAAATGATGACTATGAAAGGGAGCAAGCCTGTGAAGCCACAATGACCATGGTCCAGGTACTCCTTCTAACACATAAAGGCTATATTTTTATATTACCTTGGGAAAGTCACTTATCCTTTTAATCTTTCAGAAAATATTCTAGAAGATACACAGAAGATGTCAATATTTATTGATTGACAAAATAACCTTGACTGGAGGATACTATGAATAAAAGTTCTAATTACTACCCTATTTAACAAAATTCAAAGTTGCTGAATTACTGTGGAAAAGTTGGTAGTTTTAATTTATGTTAATATTATCAAACACCTAGATAAAAGGATACATAATATGTATTTCCTGGATTCATCATTTTCTTTCAGTAATACAGTGAATAAATTGTTTCATTCAGTTCTGGGAATTATACTCTGCCTTCTTCAATTTTTTTGGTATTTCAATTAGAGTTGTTACTGCTATTAGAGATGCTATTATTCTTTACTTCCTGCTCTATGCTGTTAGTGATATTGTTGAGCCTCATGAAGCAAATCACTTGTCGCCTATGGAAAATAAATTTTCTCCCAGTGGGAGAGAATATTCCTTAAGATAAAACAAGTGCATCCTTGCTTAACTGAAAAATTGGTATATTAATGAACCAGTTCATGCCGAGAAAAGGAAATGAAAAATGTTTTGTACACTAGAATTTGCATGCTTTCCTAATTTTTTTATCCCAATTACCACACAACTAGCATATTTTCAAAAATTACACTTGACTTTAAATAATAAAACTAATTAGTTCCAACTGTTTGCACTTAAATTTGGATTTTAAAAACCATCTCCAATAAAAATTGTGAGTCCTATACTATGTGGCCCCCTGTCATTTTATTCTTGTTCATTTGTCTCTGACTCTATGTACACATTTTTTTAATTGACATAGTGCTCTATGTCAGTGCTCTTCTTGATCTGTTCCCTTTGGTTTGAATTACTTTGCATGTTGTTATAAAATTATTTATATTTTCCACATTTGTTTCCATCCTGAAGGTAGGTAGTATCCCATTCAAATGCCAGGTTTTTGTTTAGCTTTCCAATCACTATCTATTCAACGTTAAAGTTATTTTTAACAGTCTCATTCACACACACACACGTATATATAATTGTGAAGTGCATATGAATAAGTATATGTATATAAGTTATATATGAGTTTATTTTTATCGAAATATATGTGGAAATTAAAAGGTATAGTGTAGTGGTGAAGAATTGGCCTCAAAATCATAAAGAACTGGGCTTAAGTCCTATGACTGAGAGCTAATATCTGTGGGACCTTGGGCAAGTCACTCAACTCCTTTATATTCTTTAAGAATATAAGTTCCAGAAATAGGGTAATGTTTCAAGGAATGTTTTCATATGAATATTCTCTATGCCAATCAAAACAGAATTCCAGGTCCAATCTGTACCTTATTTTTGTATTTTGAATGATGTATTCATGTCAGGAAACATATATCCATATATGTATATATACATATATAGCATAAACACATATATTTAATGAATGGATATGTGTGTATTTGTGTTATCTAAATATGGCCATATAGATATGTATGCTTTACTATGTGTATATACACATACATTGCTGTTTTATATATAATATTGTTGTACACATACATATATCTAACTGGAAAGAACCTCAATGTTCAAATGTTGGTGAATATTTAAGTAAAGTTTCACATAATAATATGCAGCAAGGCAACTCAATGGATAGATTACTGAGCCGAGTTTCATGAAGACATGAATTCAATTCTAGCTTGAGATACTTACTAGCTGTGTGACCCTGGAAAGTCACTTAATCTCTGTTTGCCAGAGTCAGACATGACTGAATGGGTAGCTAGATGATGTGGTGGATGGAGTAAAAGACCTGTAATTAGAGGGACTTATCTTTCTGAGTTCAAGTCTGTCCTGAGACTTACTATCTCCGTGACCCTGGGTAAGTCACTTAACTCTAATTGCCTCTATTTCTTGGCTTACAAAATGAGCTGGAGAAGCAAATGTAAAATCCCTCCATATAATCTCTCCCAAGAAAACTTCAAAAGGGATCACAAAGAGTGGGACAATACAGAAAATGCCTGAATATTTTCAAATAATAATATTTTGCCCTACTATGATGACATTAAGATGAAGAACAATGTTGAGGAATATTAAAAATTTGGCAACAAAGAAGAAGCAAAAGATGCAGGACAAAGAAGACAGTCTACAAAGTGACCATAAGCATACAAAATGAAAACCACATATATTCAGAGATGAATGGGCAAGAAGGGAGTAAGAACGATTAGAGTGTCTGTCCCTGTCCCTTGGTCTCTCTCTATCACTGTTTCGCCATCTCTCTCTCTCTGTCTCTTTGTCTCTGGGTCTCTGTTTCTCTTTATCAGTCTCTCTGTTTATAATGTATGTATATATATTATGATTTATGTATTCTGTATCATACATGAATCAGTATTGTATTCTATTATTTTCAATTATATCAATGTTTGTCCATTTCAGTTATAAGAAAAAGAGATCCTAAACATGTAACCTACCAGTTTTAAAAGGCTATGGTGCCCCCAGAAGGGCATCATCCTTAAAATCAACAAACTGTCTATAGCTATCCAAGGTCAAAAGTCATCAAAGTATCACAGATCTTAGAGGTGATACTTACCTCAAGGAATTATCTAATCCCACTTTGTAAACTAAGATATTATCCCAATTTTAAAGATAAAAATAAGTGGAACCCAGAGAAATTAAAATTGATTTATCCAAGGTAATATATAAAATAGGTAATAGAAATGGAGTTCAAAATCTGCTCTAATGCTTCCCAATGTAGTTTACTGTTCACAGTCCCAAAGAATCGCATGATAGTATGAACGAACTCTTCTGCTCTATCCTTCACATTGTCTTCTCAAAATACACCAAAATAAGTTATTCCCTTCCTCTGTTTCAAATCTAGTGTTGACACTGACTTGAATTAATATGTTCCATTGGAACTGCAAGCTAATTTACAGTGGAGATTGTTTCATTTTTTGTGCTTGCATCTCCAGTGCTTGGAATAGTACCTGGAATAAAAGATAAGCTCAATAAATGCGTGTTTACCAATTGTTGATTTATTTGTTTACTAATCCTCTTTTTCAGTATTCATTGTCCCTAGGACTCTCTGTTCCCAGAAGGGTTAACAATTGACTTTTTCCTATATGTTTTTTTGTGGGTTTTGTTGGTTCTGATCATCATGGTTTTTCTCTTTACAAATAGAATGGACTGCATAGAGATGCATATTTTATTATCTTGTCTTTGAATTCATCAAAGAAATGGTAGGCAATACACAAATAAAAAATTGAGGTAGCTCTCATGTGGTAGATATATATTTACATATCATAGCTATAAATGTGGGATTATATTCATAATAAACACAGTTATTGAAAATGGGGAGATGAGTCAAAAGACAACTATGGTTTCACAGAAGGAAAGGTGAGGAAAGAGGCCAGTCCAGACATAGGGAAGAACCTGTACAAAGACACATAGATGGAAAATGGATTGTTTCATCAGGAAATAAAAAGCAGATGAATCCAACTGGATTTCAAACTGAGTGAGGGTAAAAAGAAAGCATAATTAACTTGGAGAGATATGATGGGACTAGAATGTGAAGGTTTTAAATAACAAATAGGAGTCAGAATTGTATCCTGGAAATAACAGGGGACTACTGAAACATATTTAGCATGGGAGTGAAATGATGCAATTTGAATTTTAGGGCTATTAGTTTGGAAACAACAAGGAGGGTGGATTAGAGAAGGAAGAGATTGAAAGCAGGTATACTACTTAGATGGTGATTGCAATATTGTAGGGAAAAAAGAATAGGAGTGGTTGGCTGTATGAGGGTGATGAGTAGAGAAAGGGCACAGATGGAAAAAGTGTTTAAAAAAAGGCAAACCTGTCAACAGAGAAAAAATATAGTGAAAACAAAGTAAAGGATTATTCAATGATTATGAGTCTCATGATTGAAAGAAGAGTAGTGCTTGAAGAAAAAAAAAAACAGCTAAGCTGCATACATTTTGTTCCAGCAATAGCACTACTAGGACTGTATCCCCCTAAAAAAAATCATAAAAAAGGAGGCAAGGACCCACATGTACAAAAATATTTGGAGCAGTTATTTTTGTGGTGACAAAGATCTTCTCAGAAACATGGTATTCAAAGGCAAATCCAAAAGACTTGTGATGAAAAATGCTAAGCACATCCAGAGAAAGAACTATGGAGTTTGAATGCAGATTGAAAAATACAATTTTCTCTCTTTTTTGGTTTTCTTTTTCATTCTCATGGTTTTTCCCTTTTGTTCTGATTTTTCTTTCACAGCATGTTTAATGTTTAATAAAATTATTCATATATAGCCTATATCATATTGCCTGCCATCTTGGGGAGAAGGAAGGGAAAAGAGGCCAAAAAATTGAAACTCAAAATCTTATAAGACTGAATATTGAAAACTAAAAATAAATAAATAAGTGAATAAATGGGTAAGTTAGGAGGAAATATGAAGAGATAAAAATTATGTTTAATGTTAGTCATGCAAAAAGGTTTATTGCAGCCATCTAGCATCAGTAGGAGATGAGGACCAAAGGAGATAGGTAAGAATACTGAATATTGATGTTTGGGAGTCATTTTCTTAGAGCTGATTATTAAATTTGTAGGAGTTAATAATATTACTCAAATAATATATAATATTAGAAGAGGAAATGGTCCAGGATACATAAAAATACAAAAACATGACTTAGAATATAGCTGATAACTCTACAAAGTGGCTAGGAAGGATGAAATGATCATTCCAATGGACAAGAAAAGAAATGGAAATAGAAATAGAGAAATTCCACAGAGACAGAAAAAAAAGTGCCATGAAAACAAATGATGGGAAAAGCAATTAGAAGGAAGGCAAGGTCACTATTATCATTTTCTATAGAGAATTCAAAAAGGGAGAGAGTTCAGAAAAGTTGAATTAGGTAATTATAGGGTTGAGATATTAAAGAGGGAAAAGTGAGTCCAGAATAGTCATGGTTGCCTGGGAAAGCAGGAAAGAGGGGAATAAATGTAGATTACCAATGAGGATGAGAGATACGATAGGTTTAGGAAGGTTGTGTCATAGGGACATGTTAAGGAATAGGAGGTGTAGGTCAGGTTAGCATATGTGCAGGCAATTCAAAGATAAATGTCAAAACCATTCCCTGTATGAATATAGAATTTGGGGTGGGAAAGTGAATATAGAATTTGAACTGGGAAAGCAAGAATAATATAGAAATTATCTAGATTAAGTGGACAAGGGCAGGGGGTAGGCTAGATGAGAAGACTATGAGCTAGAGAAAGGTCAGGTTGTGACCTGATCTCTGGTAGACAGCAACCAACTGGATAGGTTAATAAGGTGATAAGGAATGAAGTTCAGAAGAGGAATGTCACTGTGTGAAAGTGCTAGAAGAAACTGAATGTGGAAGAGAAGAAACATACCTACATCCTATCCAGGCCAAGTGTGTTCTGGTAAATAATATGAGAGAAAATACATACAGTAACAGAGAGAATGATCATGGATGATGTGTCTTCAGTAGAGAGCCAAATTTTTGTGAGTATAATGAAATGGAAAGAGCAGGAAAGGAAAATGTCGAACATGGAGAAAATTTACTTTAAAAAATGGAACATGAGGTTCACAGGGCACAGTGAAAGTTAGAAAAAAGTTGAAAAGAAGCAAAAAAGGGATAAGAGTAATGTGGGAGGATGGGAAGAAAAGAGGAGGGATAGACAGAGATGAGAGCTTTGGCCTAGGTTATATACAACTGAGAATTACAGTGTCAGTTTGATGAAGTTTTGACATCTATAATCCAAATGAAACATTATGTTAGTAGTGTTAAAGTATATGCATTTAAAATAATTTATATTCTTTTTTGTAAATTAAATTTTATGTTTATTTTTAGTTTACATTATTCATTTCCGCAAGAATTTGAGTTACACATTTTCTCTCTATCTTTCCCCTATCTATCCCCCCAAAACAGCAATCCCACTGTATACCCCCTCCCTCAATCTGCTCTATCCTATATCCTTGCCCTTCAACTTTCTGGCAGGGCAAGATGGATCTCCATACTACACTGCCTGTATATCTTATATCCCAGTTTTATATAAATAAATATTAATAATAATAATATTTAAAAAACCATTTGATTTTAATACTTTGAATTCCAGATTCTTTCCCTTCTTCTCTGGTCCCTCACCCTTACTGGTAAGATAAACAATACAATAAGGTAACCATGGTACATGGTTAGCTACACAAAACATTTCTATAGTGGATATATTGTGAAGACTGACTATATTTGCTCCATCATATCCCACCCCCAAATTGTTCTATTTTATTTTTTTTCTTTTTGAGGGTCATACATTGGCATTTGTTATTTAAACCGAACAACAAGGAGTGGGGTGGAGGGCAAGGTAGGAGACAGGGAGAGGAGAGCCCCTCATCTGTGCCTGCTCCAGACGGCGTTGATCCTGATTTCTGAGCCTTGGTCCATAGCACACAAGGAAGCACACGATAAGATGGTATTCCAGGGGTACATGTTGAGGAAAACACCAGGGTGGCCACTTACATATCCAGCCAGAGATGGGGCCTGGGAATCTCCTTGAATCAGCAGTACCACTTCCTTATGGGAACTGAAGCCTAGCGATAAGTTCCATCGCACATGTTTCTTATAAAACATTCTCTTAGTTAGAGTCTTTGTGCTAAAGAATTCTTTCATCATTTCTCTAACTTCTTGTATTTTGCTTCTAGTTTCTTTGATTATGCATCCAACTTGTAAGCTGTCTGCTCAAGAGATGCTACTTGCTCCTCAATTAAAGTGATCTGATCCAGATAAGGCTGAAGTGCTGCATATTTCTGGTTTAAGTCCTTTAGGTTTCTACTTATGTTTACTGTAATGTCTTTCTTTTCTAGATACTTCAAGCTAGTCAATTTGTTTGTATTTTTCAGAAGCTTACAATCTTCACTGGTGGCTGTCAGTTCTCCCATCAGGTACATGGCCATTTTGGAGAACATGTCCTGGCACTGCCTCATGATGTCTGCCTCAGCAGGCTCCATGGCCTCCTCAGCTGTCTCCACAACAAAATTGTCTAGGCTGGGGAGGAGAGGAAGGAGAAAGGATAAAGTGAAGGATAGGAAAGGGGGAGAAGGGGAGAGGGAGAGGGAAGGAAAAGGGGACAACGAAGGAGAGAAAAGAGCAACTTGTTCCATTTTCTACTTTGATCCTGTTCCTTTTCAAAAGTGTGTGCTTCTCACTACCTTCCCCCCACACCTCCCATTTTCTCCATCATTCCCCTCTCATCCCCATCCCCCTATTCTCCTGTAGGGCAAGTCCCCTCTCAAAACCAAATTAAATGAGAGTAAGTTTGACCCATTCCCTTTTGACTCCCTGTTCATCCCCTCCATTGTAGCAGTTTCCCCATGCCTTTTCTATATGAGATAATTTACTCCATTCTGTCTTTCCCCATATCTTCTCATTATATCACTCTCTTACCTCTCAATATCACCTTTTAAATATCACCCCTTCTTATTCAATTGATCATGTCTATTGATCTGTCTATGTATACCTGTACACATATATACACACACTCAGACAAGTGTTCATACTCACAATACCCTCCTATATAGGAGGATATGTATGTATGTGAATGTGTGTATATGTGTATGCATGTATGTATGTATGCATGTATGTGTATGTATGTAACATGCATTTATAAACACATTTATATTCCCTTTAACCATCCTGATACTGAGAAAATTTTCATAAGTTACAATCACTGTTTTTCCATGTAAGCATGTAAATAGTTCAACTTTGGTAAGTTCCTTATGATTTCTTTTTCCTTTTTACCTTCTCATGCTTCTCTTGCTTCTTGCATTTGAATGTTAAATTTTTTATCCAACTCCACTTTTTTTTTATCAAGAATGCTTGAAAGTCCTCTATTTCATTGAATGACCACATTTTCTCCTGAAACATTATACTCAGTTTTGCTGGGCAGGTGATTCTTTTTAGTCTTAGCTCCTTTGACCTCTGTAATATCATATTCCAATCCCTTCAATCCTTTAATGTAGAAGCTGCTAGATCTTGTGTTATCCTGATTATGTTTCCACAATATTCAAATTGTTTCTTCTCAGCAGCTTGCAATATTTTCTCCTTTATCTGGGAACTCTAGAACCTGGCTATAATATCCCTATGAGTTTTCTCTTGGGATCTTTTTAAAGAGGTAATGGACAAATGCTTTCAATTTCTATTTTGCCATCTGGTTCTAGAAAATCAGGGCTATTTTCCTTGAGAATTTTTTGAAGGAAGAATTCTAGGTTCTTTTTTTGATCATGGCTTTCAGGTAATCCAATATTTTTTTTCAATTATCTTTCCTGTATTTATTATCGAGGTGAGTAGTTTTTCCACTGAGATATTTCACATTGCCTTCATTTTTTTCATTTGTTTGAATCTATTTAATAGTACCTTGATTTCTCATAAAGTCATTCACTTCCATTTGCTCCATCCTACTTCTGAAGGAATTATTCTCTTCAATGAGCTTTTGAGATTCTTTTTCCATTAGGCACATTCAGCTTTTTAATGCATTCTTCTCCTCATTGGTTTTTGGGACCTCTTTTGCCGTTTGAGTTAATCTGTTTTTTTAAGGTATTGTTTTCTTTAGTTAGGTTGTTGATTCTCTTTTCATGACTTTCTTGCATCATTCTCATTTCTCTTCCCAATTTTGCCTCTGCTTCTCTTACTTGATTTTGAAAATCATTCTTGAACTCCTCCAGGGCCTGTAACCAGTTTATATTTTTATTAGAAGCTTTTGGTCCAGGAGTTCTGACTGTGTTGTCTTCCTCCCATGTCATGCTTCTATCCATTTTGTCCCTAAAAAGGCATCTAAAGTTTAATGGCTGTACTTGCTTTGCTTTCTTTGCTCATCTTGGCAGTCAATGGCAAGACTTTTGATCTCTTTGCCATGGTAGAACTCTACTTCCAGAAGGAAGAGCTTTATCCCAAATTGCTGGGATTTTCACAGCTCCCAGAGCCAGGAGGGTGCCATCTCTACAGCCCCCACCAGCTTTAGCTCCCTGCTCACACACTTCCAGACCACCACCCAAGATCACAAACCTGATCCAGGCAGGTTAAGACAAGAACACTTTGCATCTGAATGGTAACTTGGACCCCCTACCATCTGCAATCCTGGATCTCTGAAGCAGCCACATGGATAATGCTTCAGGGTTGCCATTTCCACTGCTTCTTATTCTTGGGGTGGAGGCTGGACCACGCTCTTCCACCCTGTTCCATTGACCTCTAACTTTGTCTTTCAGTTTTCTGAGTTGATAATTCTGGAAACAGCCATGGCTGTTAGTGATCCACTCTCCAAAGTCCCTCCAGCCACAGCTGGAGTGGGCCGCCCTGGGCCTAAAACCCATGAGCTCACATGGGGTTGGTCTCTCCTCCCAGCATGCTGCAACGAACCCTTCCTTTTGGCCTGCCTGAGTACCTTCAGAAGAAGATTTATTTTTTTTGGCACTTTGTGGATTTTGTAGTTCTAAAATTTGTTTAGAGTCATGTTTTATAGGTATGTGTGGTGGTCATGGTGGGAGTTCACAAAGTTTTCCTTCTTCTATGCCACCATGCTGACTCCACCCCCCCAAACACTCTTTCATACCAATACTAATATAAAAATATTAAAATCTAATACTATATTCTAAATTTTAGAAAGATAACTGAGTTTCAGAATGGCTAGGTGCTGTAGTGAATAGAGCACAGGCCCTGGAATCAGGAGGACCTGAGTTCAAATCTGTCATCAGACATTTAATGCTTACTAGCCAAGTGACCTTGGTCGAGTCACTTAGCCTTAATTGTTCTTCCCTCCCACCTTTAAAAAGCAAAAGAAAAAAACCCAATAATATTTCTATGCCTAGTGGAAGTGGCTTATTAATATGCATAATTAACTATGCTGCCAAATATGTTAATCAAATAACCTAGCATGAAGATAATGCAATGGCAGTCTTCACAGCTGTATTAATCACTTGTGTAAAAATTCCTTCTTTTTCGCTAGTCCATGTCATTATTTTATAATTATTTGTATGAATTTTCTGTCTCTTATGAAATATATCAGGATTATTGTCCCTTCAAGCATGTGGAATTAGAGACTAATATTTTAGTGACATAACACTTTTATGACATATATAATTCCTTTATTTCCTAAGGCACATAATGTATATGCCTTCATGCATTTTATTAAAATGCCTATAGACAACATGGGATTACTACTTACTGCCTTTTATAAAAGAGATACATGATGTTTACCAGATAAAATAGGGTAGAGCTTTTTCATCCCATATCCTGCGTACTAAACTGTGGCCTTTCTGACAAGTTTCTTCTAGCAGAGAGAAATATTTCCTCACTTCATTCAGCATTTTTCATAAATTTCCGTACGAAATTTTTACCCAATGTCATGAGGATAATTTTTAAAGAGACCAGGGGGAGTGAAAAGTAAAAGAGAAAAGAAACAATCCAGAAAACAAGTCTTTTTGTTTGTTTGTTTTAAATGAGATGAATTAAGCAATATGTGTTTTAAGAGGATGCTTTCTCTTCTCTGCTTCCTCCCCATCTTGATCTTTGATTTTCCTAGAACCAAATTCCCAGTGAGGAAATTTCCCCTGCTAATTCAGATCAGCACTGACTCTAAACTTACAGACTTTGAAAATTCACTGTGAACACTAAGAGGTGATGGCACTTGCCTACAATAACATAGAGTACATATTAGTGGAAGGGCATGAACCAGGTTTTTTTTTTCTGAATGTGAAGCCAGAAATATATCCACTATGCCAAACTGCTTTTTTTAGTATTTGTGTTATTGCTTAGAGCAGCACCATTTATTTTGGCCTGTAGGGAGCAGGAAATACTTGCTACTTCAGGTCTTTTGACGTAAGATCTTGTTAGGACGATTTGTAGTAGTCTGTCAGATTCTAATTTTGTGTTGAAAGTCCTCCTGGGAACTAGTAAATATGAAGTTGGTGACATAATGATAGCCATATTTGCCCAATTCTAGCTTTTAACATGTTATTTTCTTCAATTAACTTTTATACTTTCTTTTCCATTTGGCCAATTATATTCTTTCAGGAGGTGTTTTCTTGAATGAATAGTTGTATTTCTTTTCCATTTGTTCAGTTCTATTTTTAAGCAGTTTTCTGGTCTATTGACTTTTTTTTTCTTAATTCCTTTGCACAGCTTCCATTTCCTTTCTCCATTTTTTTCCTATGTCTCATGTGATTTTTTAAAGCTCCTTTTTGAGTTCTTCCATGAGCTCTTCCTGGGCATAAGACCACCTTCCATTTTTCTTTGGAGTTTTGGCATAGGTATTTTGACATTGTTGTTCTCTTCTAAGTTTGGGTCATGATCTTCCCTGTCACAGTAACAACTTTCCATGTTCAGATTCTTTTGTTATTGTTTTTTCCTTATTTTTTGGGTGGTGGTGGTAGGGAGTAATTTTTATTAAATTTGCTCTCCACTCCTAGGGTGGAAGGGGCTCTGTCTCAGACTTCTGGATGCACTCTCTACAGGCCTTAATTGATAACCTTGTGCTGCACTGATGTTGCCCTGATGCTCACCAGGGTCCCTCATGTCTGGTGTTCTTTTGAGGGGTGTGGCTGGTGCTGCTGGAGGCAATAGGGATCTAACAGCTTATCTGGGGCTGAACTAGGGTCCTAGTAGTAGCATCTGGTGCTTCATTAGACCAGGTTGATTTTTTCTGTATTTTCTCTGGGCTGCACTGAAACATGTGGGGTCTGGCTACTGGAGGGTGCCTGTTTGGTCTGAGATGTGTTGAAGAATATGATTTGGGCTACTTTCTTTACATGATGAAGGATGCCTACTTGCCTGGGTTATGCTGAAGCATGTAGTGCTTCTTGGAATTGGAGTCTGTCAGTTCCCCTGACTATGAAGGGGCTCTAGTTGTTGGTATTCACCTACTCTACCACACTGGGGCTCAGGATTTCCCACTGGTTTGATGAAGTGGGGCTTCTTGCTGACTTGCTGGAATGGTTCTTATTCTGGAATGCACTTCCCTTTTAGCCAAGTAAGAAAAACCTTTATTGCCAATCCTCCAAGTCTCCAGGGCTCAAAGACCTCTCCATCTTTCTGCTAGTTCTTCTGTTCTAGGATTTTTTTTCTGGGGGCAACATTTTATGGTTGTAGGAAGTGCATATCAGAGAGCTCTAACAATTTACTGCTTACTACAGCATCTTAGCTTCCAAAAGTCTTTCCAGGTATTTTTTTAAAGCAGGTCCTTCATCATTTCTTATTGTACAGTAGTATTACATCATAATAATATGCTACAATTTGTTCAATTACTTTCCACTCGATGAGCATTCCCACAATTTCCAATTATTTGAAGACACAGAAAGAGCTATGACATATTTTTATACTACAGATATTTTTTTCTTTTCTTTCTGATTTCTTTGTGAATAAGACCTAATGGTGTTATTGCTGGGTGGAAGGATATGCAGTTTTATAGCTTTTGAGTAACAGTTCCAAATTGTTTTCCAGATTTGTTGGATCACTTACCAACTCAATTAATCTTGCATCAGTGTCCCAATTTTCACATATGTCCTCCAAAATGTGTCATTTTTATACCCTATTAGTCAACTTGATAAATGTGAGGTAGTACCTGAGAGCTGTTTTAAGTTTCAGTCATATTAGATAGTGGTTTAGAGCACTTTTTCATATGAATATAGAGAGTTTTGATTTCTTCTTCTTCTAAAAATTTCCCATTTGTATCATTTGATCCTTTTTGAATTGGGGAATGACTTGTATTCTTAAAAATATGAAGTAGTTATCTATATATTTGAGAAATGAGGCCATTATCAGAGAAAGATGCTGTTAACACCTTCCCTCCCCAAGTTTTCCACTTTCCTTATAATCTTGACTAAATTGGCTTTCTTTTGTGCAAAACTTTTTTTTAAAATTTAATATAATTGAAATTATCCATTTTATATCCTGTGCTGTTTTTTTTAATCTCTTGTTTGGTCATATTTCCCTTATCCATACATCTAATGGGCAAAGTATTCCACATTCCCTTAATTTGTTTATCAATTGCCATTAGATGGTACTTATCCCTAGCTTTTATTATTTGATTACTATGCCAATGGGTGACTTCATCCAAGTTGTTGAAAAAGTTGTCAAGGAATAAAAGGTGAATGACTCGACTAGCAAGCACTTTATTGGCTGATTAAATGTTACTAGGCAAGCAGGGAAATCTAAGAACACTTAATATCATATGGAGAAACATGCTGCCAAGTTTCTAAAAATTCACTTTTGGATCATGCCCAATGCATTAGTAAGTTAAAAGTTATTTCTGCATGGATTTTTAAATAACGTGGTAGTCTCCAATTTCTAAAATTCTATTATCTCTCTACTTCATAGAACTATGGATAGTGAAACTTTTTACTTGCTATATTCATAAGCTCTGGTTATATTTCTACAGAGAAATATAAAGCTCATTTCCAGCCTCTCCCTCCCTCATTAACTTTCTATCTCATTTCAAATATGCAATAACACCATCTCTTTTGTCTACTGATTTTACCTCTTAATTTCTTTCACCTTTTGCTGTTATCTCTTTGAAAAAAACAAGTGTATAAAGCACTTTGGAATTCAGTTGGCATAAACACTTGAAATAATACAAAGCTCTCCTTTTGTAGTGTGTGTTAATAGTAAGACAGGAATTATAAGTGCATTTTCAGAGATGGCAAGGTAGTTGAATTAAAATCAATACTCTCACTTCACTTTAAAATTCAAGCTTTTCTTCTAATCATTTCAGAGGTGTAGCACCAATATTACTGATGTAATAAACTAGGTAATTTTTTCCTTTTAACTTAGTTAGGATTCCCAGCACCTTATTTTTATATACAGTCATTGAATAATTCTTGCTGAGGAATTGAAGCCCCATTGCTCTTTTAAGGACCTACTTTATTCCCATTGAATTCCACTTGTCCCTGGTTGCTGCATGTGGTTCCAAATTCCTATGGTACAACAATGTTGTAAAGCCCAGCAACAGTACATTCCCAAAAGAATGCAACTGTGAACAGCTTTTAAAATTTGGATTACACAGTAGTAGTGAACACTCTGTTTATTCCATTACAAATTAAGAGTCAGTACAATATTCACAGTATAATATTCTCAATATTATATCTTATTACAGAAAGTCACAATATTTACAACAAGGGACAAAAGAAGAATCACCTGGTCTCCCTAAGAGGGAAACCAGTTTAACACTTAAAGATTCAATCAAATGATAGAGGAGGCTGAGCCAAGATGGCAGTGTAGAAGCAGCAAGGTTCTGCAACTCCCACACAGCCACTCTAGATACCCATAAAATATGACGCTAAACAAATTCTAAGGCTCTCAAACTCACAAAAATACAGAAAACACATCTCTCACTGAAGGCAGCTCGGCAGCAGGGGCTCATCCGGTAGGCCAGAAGCCAAGGCAAGCCCAGCCTGAAACCAAGGCCATGGCCAGGCCCCAGGGTGGGTGGGAGGACTCAAGACTCCCAAACCACAGTGCGAATCTACTTCAGAAAAGATTTACAGCACCTGAAGGGGCCTTCACGTCCAGGAAACCACGATTAGAGGTCAGTGAAAGTGGAACTTTCAAGCTGAATTTGGAGGAGGAAAAGCAGTTTGGCCAATCTGCCCCCAGGGCAAGGAAGCAGTGGGGGAAGGGCAGGAACTGGTGTAACCAGCGGCTGCCCCCACTGGGCTGATTCAGAGCCCTTGGACTGCAGACACCGCAGGGGGACTGAGTTGCTTTGATCAGGGCCAAGTGCTCTCGCATTGAGCGTCCTGGATCCAGATTGTGGTCTTGGGTGGTGGTCCTGAGGTGTGCTGTCAGCAAGCCAAAGCTGGGGGGGCACTGCAACACCCCCCTAATAGCTCCAGTAGCTGGAAAACCCCAGCAATATGGAGCAGAGATTTCCCCCCTGGAAGCAGAGTTCCGCAAAGCTAAAAAAAAAACCCAAAAAAACAATTAATTGACTGGCAGAATGAGAAAAAGGAAGCAAAATAAGAACAGCAATAAAACTCTAGAATCCTTTTTTGTGATGAAAAAAGATCAAATCAAGGAATAGCAGGAAGACAACACAGTCGGATCTCCCACACCAGATGCTTCCAAGACACTTGAAGAATGCCTAGAAGCTATACATCAACTGAAAAAAGGACTTTGAAAAACAAATAAGAGAAGTGGAAGAAAAATTGGGAAAAGAAATGAGAAT
>CM053601.1:44785746-44823021 GCA_028646575.1 Pseudocheirus occidentalis
TACAAACAAATGAAAAAATAGAAAGCAATGTGAACTATCTCCTTGAAAAAAACCACTGAATTGGAAAATAGATCCAGTAGAGACAATTAGAAAATTATTGGTCTACCTGAAACCCATGACCAGAAAAAGAACTTGGAAAGCATCCTTCAAGAAATCCTCAAAGAAAATTGCCCTGATGTTTTAGAATCAGAGGACAAAATAGAACTTGAAAGAATTTATCAATCATGTCTTTTTTTATAGTCTTTTTATATTTATTTATTTATTTATTCATTCTTTAACTTTAATTTATTTTCTTGATTGCATCATTAATTTCCACAAGGTTTTGAGTTACAAATTTTCTCCCCTTCTTTCGCCTAACCCCAAGCCCAAAACAGTGATCACACTGCAAAGCCCCTCCCACAATCTGCTCTCTTCTAAGTCCTCCTCCAACACCCCTCTAACTTTCCGGTAGGACAGGGAGCGTCTCTCTACCCCAGTCCCTGCACGTCTCATTTCCCAGTTGCATGTAGTTAATAATAATAACAATAATAATAATAACAATAATAATTTATATACATATGTGTATATATATATATATATATAAAACATTTGATTGTATAGCTTTAAATTCTAGATTCTTGCTGTTCCTCCCTTGTCACCCACTCCCACTGGAAGGAGCAGCAACTCAATACAGGCTGTACATGTGTAATTATGCAGGACATCTCCATGGTGGACATATTGTGAGAGGCTGATTGTATGGCCATCCTTCCTATCCTGCACCTCCCCCCCTTGTTTTGTTCTCTTCCCTGTCCCTGTCCCTTTACTGAAGTGTGTGCTTCCAGTATCCCTGCCCCCAAACCTGCCTTTCCCTCCATCATCCCCCCCTCACATTCCCATCCCCTCTACTTTCCTGTGTGGCAAGATACCCAGGTTAGAGTTTATGTCATTCCTTCCATAAGCCAAATTTAATTAGAATAAATGAAATTAAAGTTGTAACACTTATCCCTTGCCTCTTTTATATGGGATGATTAACCCCATTTTTGTCTCTCCCTGTCTCCTCTCATTCAAGTCCTCTCCCAACACAGAATTTCACCTTTTAAAGTATCATCTCTTCCTTATAAATTTATCCTGAACCCTCTATGTTCACATATACACCCATGCTCAGATATGTATTCATACACATATACACCCTCCTATCTAGACATATGTGTCTATATATATATATATACATTTGTATTCCCTTCATCTATTCTCATACTAAGAAAAGTTTCATAAGTCACTATCATCATTTTTCCATATTGGCATGTAAATAGTTCAACTTTGATAAGTTCCTTATGATTTCCTTCTTATGTTTACCTTCTCATGCTTCTTTTGCTTGAATGTCAAATTTTCTGTTCAGTTCTGATTTTTTTCATCAGGAATGCTTGAAAGTCCTCTACCTCATTGAATGACCATATTTTCCCCTAGAACATTATATTCAGTTTTGATGGGTAGGTGATTCTTGGTTTTAATCCCAGCTCTCTTGATCTCCAGAATATCATATTCCATGTCCTTCGATCCCTCAGTGTAGACGCTGCCAGATCCTGGGTTATCATAATTGTGTTTCCGCAGTATTCAAATTGTTTTCTCTTGGCAGTTTGTATTATTTTCTCCTTGACTTGAGGGTTCCTGAACCTGGCTATGACATTTCTAGGAGTTTTCTTCTGGGGAAGTTTTTCAAGAGGTGATCGGTGCATTCTTTCAAGTTCTATTTTGCCCTCTGATTCTAAAATATGAGGGCAATTTTCCTTGAGAATTTCTTGAAGGTTGCTTTCCAAACTTTTTTTGATCATGGTTTTCAGGTAGACCAATAATCTTTCAGATTGTCTGTCCTGGCTCTGTTTTCCATGTCAGCAGTTTTTTCAAGGATATATTTCACATTGCTTTCTATTTTTCATTTTTTTTGTAACTATTTAATAGTATCTTGGTTTCTCATAAAGTCATCAGCTTTCACTTGCTCCACTCTAATTCTGAAGGAATTATTCTCTTCAGAATGTTTTTGAGTCTCTTTCTCCATCTGGAAAATTCTACTTTTTAAGGCATTCTTCTCCTCATTGGCTTTCTCGGCCTCCTTTGCCATGTGAGCTAATTTGCCCTTTAAGGTATTGTTTTCTTCAGTCAGGTTGTTGACTTTCTTTTCATGACTTTCTTGCATCATTCTCATTTCTCTTTCCAATTTTTCCTCCACTTCTCTTATTTGGTTTTCAAAGTACTTTCTAAAGTGATCCATAGATTTTAGGTATTCGTCCCATTTCTTGGAAGCATTTGGTGTGGGAGTTCTGACTGTGGTGTCTTCCTCCCACTCTATGCTTTGATCCGTTTTGTCCACAAAAAAGGATTCTAGAGTTTTATTGCTCTTCTTACTCTGCTTCCTTTTCCTCATGTTGGCCAGTCTATCAATTGTTTGGCTTTTTAGCTCTGTGGAACTCTGCCTCCTGGGGGGACAAGGGGGAGCTCTGTCCCAAATCATTGGGGCCTTCACAGTTGCCAGAGCTCTTAGTGGGGGTGCTGCAGCCCCCCCCCCAGCTTTGTCTTGCTGAAAGCACACCCCAGGACCACCACTCAAGACCACTATCCTGATCCAGGCTGCTCATGGCAAGAGCCTTTGGCCCTTATCCTTCTCAACAATGGACAGAGTTAATACCTTCTATGCTTAGCCCTAAGTTACTAGGTGCTACTTAGCCCTAGGCTAGTACTAAGTACTAAGTATCTGATAAACAAATTACTATTGCAAATGTCTATGTGGACATTATCAGGTTGAACATTGCACAATGTCACTGTTACTATGTACAATATTCTCTCGGTTCTGTTCATGTTACTCAGTATCAATTCACGCACATCTTTCCAGGGTTTCTGAATTAAACCTGCTCATCATTTTTAATGGTACAACAACATTCCAATACATTAATATACCACAACTTGTTCAGTAGTTTCCCAATCGATTGGTTACCCCCTCAATTTCCAATCCTTTGGCAGCACAGAAAGAGATGCTATAAGTATTTTTTTTTGCATATGTGGGTATTTTCCATTGTATATGATCTCTTTGGGATATAGACCTGGCAATTGTATTACTGAGTTAAAGAATATGCATAGTTTGTTTGCCCTTTTGTCATAATTCTAAATTGCTCCCCAGAATGGTTGGATCAGTTCGTAACTCCACCAACAAAGCATTAGTGTATCATTTTCCCCACACCTCCAACATTAATCCCTTTCCTTGTCTATGATATTAGGCAGTTTGATAGGTGCCAGGTCCTTTCTCAGAAATGTTTAAATTTGCTTTTCTCTAGTCAATAGTGATTTACAACACTTTTTCATGTAAATATAGATAGCTTCAATTTATTCCTCTGAAAACTGCCTTTTCATATCCTTTGACCATTTATCAATTGGGGAATGATTTGTCTCTTTATAAATCTGCCTCAGTTCTCTACATATTTGAGAATGAGGACTTTATCAGAAACACTTCTTGTAAACATTTTTTCAAACCTTTGTTCTTTCCTTTTAGTCTTGATTGTAATTGGTTTAATTTATTTTCCATTTGGGCAATACTACTTTTAAAGAATTGTTTGTTTTTCCCCCAGTGGACTTTTTCATTTATTTGGTTGCTTCTAATTATTAAGGAGTTGTTTTCTTCAGTTAATTTTTGTGCTTTATTTTCCAAGCTGTTAATTCTTTTTTTCATATTTTCTTATTTTTCCTGAATAATTCTTATTTATTTTCCCAAATTTTATTCTTCTCTTACTTCATTTATAAAACCCTCTTTGATCTCTTCCATGAGGATTTTTGACCTCGGGATCAATTAATTTGCCTCATTTAGGCTTCACATGTAGGCAATTTGATATTTGTGCTCTCTTTTGAGTTTGTGTTTTGATCTTACCTGTCTCCATAATACCTTCCTAACATTAGGGGTCTTATTGTTTTGCTCATTTTCAAATGGGGCTTGGTTACTGGCTTTATACCCTGGATCCTTAGGTGCTTGTTATTTGCCCACTGGGGAAGGGTGACCTGGACTATTCATGTGTATTTTGCCAGAGTCCTGGGGCTGGCAGTTTAGCTTCTGCACTGTACTGGAGGCCTCATATCTGTCCCACCTAGCCAGGATCAAGAGACTTCAGTTGCAGATCTGCTGTGTGGCTAAGAGCCTTCCACTGGCTTTCCAGGACGCTGCTCATGATAGGCTGTGCACTCCTTTAACCTAAGTGAGACAGACCTTTCCTGAAGTCCTTCTAAGTTATCTTAAATTGGAAAATTGTTTCTCCCCATATTTTGGTGGTTTTGTCATTCTAGAATCCATATATAGACTTGATTTAATATTGTTTCTGAGGGAAATTGGGGAAAGGTCAGGACACTCCCTCGCTTCTCTCTACCATCTTAGTTCTACCACCCCCTTTAGGCTACTATCCTTTCTTAACTGCTGCCCCCCCACCTCAAAAGTTATTTTTATCCAATTTATCCTCTGCAATTCTCAAACTGATATTGCAAAAACTGATCATGAAACTATCCTGGTTGATAAATCTTAATGACTCTCTATTATCTCCAGAATGCAATACAAATTCATCTTTTCATCATTTAAAGGATTTTACAGTCTCACTAGCCTATGTTTTCAAGGCCTAATACACAAAGTCCTTTTCATGCCATTTACCATATAGAAATCACAGTCAATCTCCCACATCTTTGCCTTTGTATCTATCCCAGATACGGGGGATGGTCTCTCTCCAACTTTTGACTTCTTAGAATCTGTAGTTGCTTTCAAAGTTATGCTACTTCTATCAAGAGAATCTTTTTAATTCCTTGTTAGCTATCCTATGCATACCAACCCATGAAATCACCTTTTATTTTTATCATTTTTAGGATTGTTATTACTTTTATTGTACTATATGAACTCCAATCTTCTTGTCTGAGAGTAAAATATTCTATCTACAGAAATAGCTAACTGCCTGGTATGTTATAGAGGGATTTACTACATGCAATTGTTTATTATACAACTTCACCTCTTAGGTCTTGTCCTCCCAAATTTATTCATCTGTAGTACTGAGGCTGGCTGATGTTTTTAAAATTAAAAGCACATAGGGTGAAGCCAAGATGGCTTTAAAATAAGGTGTCAAATCAAATACTGGAGTGGCAAAGCCAACAAAAGTCATGAAAAGAGTTTAGACATCATAACTTAAAGGCACTATCAAGGAAAACTTTCCTGATATCCCCAAACCCAGGAGATCCAATAAAAAATTTAAAGAATACGTAGGACTCCACATGAAGGAGATCACAAAATAAAAGCTCCAAGGTATTTTATAGTAAAACACCAGTTTCTCAGTCAGAAAGAAAAGACTACAAGCATCTAGGAAGAAACAATTCAAATATCATGAACCGCAGCCATAATTACATGAGATTTAATAACTACCACATGAAGGATTGTAGGACACAGAATACAAAACTCCAGAATTTAAAATTACTCAGATTACAACCAAAAATAACCTAACCCCCCAAAACAAGATAATCCTTCAAGGAAAAAAGGGATATTTAATGAAATACTGTACTTTCAAGAATTTTTTGTAAAAAGAACAGATTTGAGTAGAAGATTTGACTTACAAATACAAGATTCAAGGGAATTGTAAAATGGGAAACATGAAAGAGAAATAAGGGACTTGATGAAATTAAATGACTTACCTTTCTAAATAGGAAGGTAATAAGTTTGTCTTCTAAGAACTATATCATCAGGTCAATTAGAAGAATTCTTCATAAAGAGATGTTGTAGGAGTGAGTTGATTATGTTGGGATAATGTAAACAATGAATAGGTAAGAAAAAGGAGGTATTCAGAGAGAAGGGTGAAGGGAGAGGGAAAATGGGGAAAATTATCTCACAGAAAAGATGCACCCAAGGGAGATTTTTGGTAGCAGAGGAGAAATTTGATAAGGAGAGGGATAATGTTTGAAATTCACTCATATAAAAACTGATAAAAGTACTCAGTTGATAATATAAATCTATCCTACCAACAGGGAAATAGATGAGAAAGGAGATATGGAAAATGGGTGAAGAGGTAAGAAGGAGGGGAGATAAAGAATGTAGTAGTCAGAGGAAAAACAGACTTTAGCTGAGAGACAGAGTAAAAAGAGAAAGAGAAGCATAAGCAGAATAAAATAGTGAAATGCAGCCTGTTGTAATCATAACTGAAATTGTGAGTGGGATGAACTTACCCATCAAATGGAAGTAAAAGGTAGAATGGATAAGAAATCTGAATTCAACATCATGGAGTGTGCAAAAGACACAATTGAAACTTCATGCAGTGTTAAAAATAGCAGACTAGAGAATGATCTGAATGATCTAATATGCTTATAATGCAATAAAAAAGAAATGAGGGTGGCAATCATTACCTCTAACAAAGCAAAAACAAAAAAAAGAAAAACCTAATTAAAAGGGCTAAGGGAAACTGCATCTGGCTAAAAGACATCATTGACAATTAAGTAATGTCAGCAAACAAGACACAACCTCCATTCTTATTAAAATCACCCCAAATTAAAAGATTCAATGGATCTTTCTTAAAATGATAAGTAGTATATACTAAAAAACAAGAGGAAGCATTATCTGTATTGCAAATAAGATGGAACCCTTCCCAATAAAATTAGAAGAGAAGAAAGGATGTCCAATATCAACATTATAATTTAATATTTTATTAGAAATTATAACTATATCAATAATAAAATAAAAATAAAGGAATCAGAGTAAGAAATGAGGTTAAAAAAGCTATAGCTATCTGCAAATTATAACATTATAATTTGAGAAGTCAAGAAAATTCAACTAAAATAATTAGCTGAGGGGCAGAGACAAGATGGTGGAGTAGAAGCAGGAAAATTACATGAGCTCCCACCATAACTACCCCAAATACCAATAAAACATGGCTCTAAACAAATGTTAGAGCTCCAGAACCCACAAAGTGACAGAGAAACAAATCTCCTACTGAAGGCAGCCCAGAAGGCAGACAGGAAGGATTCATTGAAGCACACTGGGAGGTGAGCCCAGCCCTGTGTGAACCCATGATTTTAGCCCCAGGGGAGCCTGCCCACCCTGACTGAAGCATTCAGGAGAGTGGATTACAGGCAGGTGTGGCAGTGTCCTGAATTATCAACCCATAAATGCAAAGACAAAGTGAGAGGTCAGTGGAGCTCGGCTGAATTTGTGGGGAACAGAAGAGCATGTCCTGCTCCTGCTCTCTGCCTCCAGAGGCAGAAGCTGGTGGCCTTGGAGCTGCCTCCACATGGTTGCTTCAGATCTCCCAGCCTGCAGTTTTGAGTTTAGAGACGAAGTGCTATTGCCTTATCCTTCCTGGATTGGAATCATGGTCTTGGGTGGTGGTCCTGGGGTGTGTGAACAGTGAGCCAAAACTGGTGGGGGATGCTGAGATGGCCACCTGCTAATAACCCTGGAAGCTGTGAAAACCTCAGTAAATTGGGACAAATCTATCCCCTCTGGAAGCAGAGAGGATACTGTGGCAAAGAGCCTTAAAGTCAAATGATTGACTGGAAACATGAACAGGCAAAGGAAGCAAAACAAACACAGCCATGCAACTTTAGATTCCCTTTTTGGGGACAAAAACTATAAAAGCATAGAATGGGAGGAAGACAATGCAGTCTGAACTTATGCACCAAAAGCTTCCAAGAAAAATACAAACTGGTTAGATGCCATAGAGGAGCTTAAGAAGGACTTTGAAAATCAAGTAAGTGGAGGAAAAGCTTGGAAGAGAATTGAGAATTTTGCAAGAAAATCATGAAAAGAGATTCAACAACCTGATTGAAGAAAATAACACTTTAAAAAACAGATGAACTCAAATGATAAAAGAGGGCCAAAAGCCAATGAAGATGTATGTATACTTATATTGTATATGTGTGTATGTTGCCTAAAAAGCCAAATTTGCCAGATAGAAAAAGAATCTCATAAGCTCACTGATGAGTATAATTCCTTCACAATTAGATTGGAGCAAATGGAAGCAGATGACTTTATGAGAAATCAAGATGCTATTAAACAGATCCAAAAAAATGAAAAAAAAAGTAGAAGCTAATGTGAAATATCTCCTTGAAAAAATGACTGACCTGGAAAATAGATTCAGGAGGGATAATTTAAAATTATTGAACTACCTGAAAGCTATCATCAAAAAAAGAACCTAGAATTCAAGAAATTCTCAAGGAAAATTGCCTTGACATTTTAGAACCAGACGGCAAAATATAAATTGAAAGTATTCACCAATCACCCCTTGAAAAAAGATTCCCAAAAGAAAACTCCTAGGAACATCATAGCCAGGTTCCAGAGTTCCCAAATCAAGGAGAAACTATTACAATCTGTCAAGAAGAAAAAAAATTTGGATATTGTGGAAACACAATCAGGATAACCCAGGATCTAGCAATTTCTACATTAAGGATCAAAGGGCCTGGAATATGATATTCTGGAGATCAAAGGAATTAGAATTAAAACCAAGAATAATCTACCCAGCAAAATTAAGTATTATGTTTTAGGGGAAAATATGATCATTTAATGAGGTGGACGACTTTCAAGAATTCTTGATGAAAAAAACAGAACTGAATTGAAAGTTTTACATTCAAACACAAGAAGCATGAGAATGTAAATAGGAGAAAGAAATCATAATGAACTTATCAGAGATGAACTATTTACATGCCTTCATGGAAAAACAATAATTGTAGATTATGAAACATATATATATGTATATATATATATACACACACACACACATACATACACACATATATACACATATACATATATATGTGCACATAGGTATACACACATACATATACATACATGTAATATATACACACATATACACATATTTGTGTATATGTATGCATATTTGTATATGTATACATACACCAATGTCTATATAGGAGGGAATATATGCACATGAATACATATGTAAGTGTGTGTATATGTGTGTACATAGTCAGATTACACAGGATCAATTGAATAGGAAAGGATAATATTTTAAAAGGTACAGTTGAGAGGTGGGAGAGGAATATAATGGGAGGAGACAGGGAGTGACAGAATGGGGTTAATTTTCTCATATAGGAGAAGCAAAGGAATACTGTTACAATGGAGTGGAAGAACAGAAATGCAAAAGGGAATGGTTCAACCTTACTCTCATTGAGTTTGTCATAGGGAGGGAATGACATACTCTCTAAATTGGGTATCTTGCCCTACTAGAGAGTAGGGTGAAAGGGGAAGAGAGGGTGAATGATAGAGGGGAGGGCTGGTGGGTGGAGGGGGGAAGTTTATTAGAAGCCCACACTTTCGTGAAATGAAAGGGACAAAGTTGAGAATAGAACAAGTGGGGGCAGTATATGATGAAGGGATATATAATAAGTCTTTCACAATATGTCCATTGTAGAGATGTTTTCTGTAACTCCACATACAGAGCCTGCATTTAATTGTGGATGGGTAATGAGGAAGGAAGGGAAAGAATCTAGAATTTAAAGTTTCAATATCAAATGTTTTATATATATAAACATATATATACACACACACACATATATACATATATACACACATATATACATATATACACACATATATACATATATACACACACATATGTTCATATAAATATATACATATGCATGTATATTTATGTATAATTATTATTATTTACATGCATCTGGGAAATAAGATATACAGGCACTGGAATAGGGAGATCCATCTTGCTGTACCAGAAAGTCAGAGGGGTGATAAAGGAGGATATAGGAGAGAACAGATTGGGGGAGGAGGTATGCAGTGGGATCACTGTTTTATGGTGCTGGGTAGGGGAAAAATTGGGAGAAAATTTGTAACCTCAAATCTTCTGGAAATGAATGATGTGAACTAAAAAGAAACAGAAGTTAATTTATAAAATAACTAGCTGAAAGAACAACTTCAGTGAAGTTGCAGGAAATAAAGTAAACTCATTCAAATCACAAACCACAAATCAGAAACAAGCCACAGAGGAATTCCATTTAAAATATATGCAGACAATATGCAATATTTGGGAGTCTATCTGCTAAAATAAGCTAAGGAATTATGATACTTTTCACACAAGTAAAGATAGATCTAATAAAATAGAAAATAGCTATTCTTCATGCTTAGTCAATGCAATAAAAATGGCAATTCTTCTTTAAAGTTAATTTACTTATTCAGTGCCATACCAACCAAATTACTACAAAATTATATTACAGAAATGGAAAAAAATAGTAACAGAATTTATTGAGAAGGAAAAAAATATATCAACTGAATCAATTTCAAAAATATGAAAGTAAGTGATCTAGGAGTTTCAGATTTCAAAAGATGTTACTAAATAGTAATAAAAAAACAGGCAAAAATCAGAAATCTAGTGCTGGATCAGTAGAATTGCTGAGGTACATGATATACAGTAGTAAAATATTATAGTAACTTACTATTTGATAAATTCAAAAATTCAAGCTTTGGGGAGAAGAATTCACTCTTTCATAAATCTTCTGGCTCACCTGAAAAGCGGTTTGGTAGCAACTAGGCACAGAATAATATCTTACCATTTATAAGAAGACACAATCAAAATGGACAAGTGATTTAGACATTAATGGTGATATCATAAGTAAATTATAGTAGTATGGAAAAATACACCTGACAGATCTATGGTTAAAAGAAAACCAAACTAATGCTAGAGAAGATCACAGAAGGCAAACAAGGTAGTCTTTTTATCTGAAATTAAATAAAAAAAATTTACACAAAATGAATGCAGTCAAAATTAGAAGAAAAACAGAAAATTGGTTAAAATAAAATAACTTTCCCCTAAAATGCTCTGGTCTATCAAATATATAAGTAACTAAGCCAAGTTTACACTAAAAAGAGTCATTTCCAAGTTGTTAAGTGATCATGGGAGATCAAAAGGTAGTTTTTCAGAAGAAGAAAACAAATGATATCTATTGTCAATAAAAATGTTCTAAATCACTACTGTTTAGAGACATGTAAATTAAAAGTCTGAGATACCTCCACATACCTGTCAGATTGGCTAAAATTGGAACATCAGTGCACACATTGTGGATTTGTGAACTAGTTTATTCGTTTTGGTAAATGATTTGAAACTATAATAAAAAAGCTATAAAATTCTGAATATTCTTTAGCAAACAATAACACTACTAAGTCTATATCTGAAAGAGGTTTTAAAAGGAAAAGTACTTATTCATTTAAAAACATATAGCATTTCTTTTTATAGTGGCAAAGAATTGGAAATTTAGAGGATGACTATCAATTAAGGAACACTTAAGTGACTGTGGTATATTGCAGTATTGGAATATTAATTGCATTATTTGACATGATAAAAAAGATGATTTCAGAAAAACCTTGGAAGACTTACATGAAATGAATATCACCAGGAGAACACTGTATACAGTAAGAGCAATATTATAAGAATGACATATTTTGAAATATTTAACTAATTTGATCAAGGCAATGATGCAAATAATTCCAATGGATCCATGACGTTAACTCTACCTCCAGAGACATATCTGATGAACTGTGAATGTTGAAAGAAGCATACGTTGATTTAACTTTATTTTTATTTTTCTATCCTGTTTCTGTTTTCTTTCACAATATGACTAAAAAGGAAATATGTTTTGTATGACTCCACATACATAATCTATTTGAAATTGCTTGCCTTCTTAAGGAGGGGAAAGGTTTTTCAGCATCAGAAAGAATTTGGAATTCAAAAAATTTTAAAATAATATTGTTCACTTTTATCATGTGTAATTAGGAAATATTTAATGAAGTATATTTAAATCAGTTTTAGAAACTTAAAAACAAAACATGCAGAGCTATTTCTCTCCTGACAAGTTCTCATTTCAATCTGCTTCAAACTTATTTAGATGCGAAGCTTGTTCTCTCTGCTCTGAAACCAGAACATGTCTGTAGCATTTTCACAGTACAGAATGCAGCACAGTTTGAGAAGGAAAAATATTTCAGCATGTCTAGTAATGCTAGCTTTGCAGCCTCTATGGTGTACAATGCATCAAAAGTCACAAAACAGCAAAGGGATTTATGACCACTACCAATTCCGTTCCCCTAACATCTTATGATTTCTCATCACCATAATCCATGGTGTTGTATTAATGAATGTTTTCACTTTCTTAAAAATCTTAAAAGGATGTTGACTTTTTATGCTTCCAATAATAATTTCCCCCATTCTGATATTATTCACAGACTGCCTTCTAATAAAAGGGACGCTTTTTGTAAGATATTGCAAATAATATTATTATAACATTCAACATATATGTATATACACACCTACACATAAATGCATATAGGCATATACATCTATGTGTGCATAAATATACACATAAAGACACAGAAACACATGCAAAAAAATATACATATGCTAGAGCAGCAGGTCTCAACCTGTGGGTTATGTTCAATTTGTAACAATGAAAATACACCCTGCACATCAGATATTTACATTATGATTCATAACACTAACAAAACTACAGTTATGAAGTAACAGCAAAATTACTTTTATGGTTGTGGGTCACCACAGCATGAGCAACTGTGTTAAAGGGTTGTGGCATTAGAAAGGTTGAGAAGGGGCGGCTAGGTGGTGCAGTGAATAGAGCACCGGCCCTGGAGTCAGGAGTACCTGAGTTCAAATCTGGCCTCAGACACTTAACACAAAAAACTAGCCGTGTGACCTTGGGCAAGTCACTTAACCCCAACTGCCCTCCAAAAAGCAAAAAAAAAAAAAAAAAAAAGAAAGGTTGAGAACCACTGTGCTAGAGATTGCTGGTAACATTTAGAAGTCATATGAAAAATCTTTGTGCTGTATGACTCACATGAATTTAAAGTTGAAAGATTGTTTAGCAGCTCTCTAGTCCAGGGTTTCTTTACCTATAATCCATTGATTACAATGTTAAAATATTTTATAACAATATTTCAGAATCAAATAAAAATAATCGATTTCCTAAGTAGTATATATATGTATATATATACACATATATATGCATTTGTATATGTATATGTGCATATGTATGTATGTATGCATGTATGTATGTATGTATGTATTAAGTGATATTCTCAGGATCCCGTAGAATGTACCAGATTATCATGGAATTCTGTAAGCCAACAACTTTAAGTGCTCATGTTATAATCCACCTTCTTTATATAGAGCTGAGAGTGAAGACAAGGCAAGGCAAGGCAGACAGGGAAGGAGGGAGGGAGGGAGAGAGAGACAGAGAGAGAGAGAGAGAGAGAGAGAGAGAGAGAGAGAGAGAGAGAGAGAGAGAGAGAAAGAGAGAGAGAGAGAGAGAGACTGAAAATTAGAACTAGGCCTAGATTCTATCTATTTACACTAACAGGGCAAGCTGTTTTCTATTAAATGAAACTCTCTTATTCTAGAAAGTTGTTGTAACAGTATTATTACATACTCCATCAAGAGAAGTTAGCATCTCTTTCTTACTAATATTTTCATTTAAAATTCACCATAATACTTTTTTTGTTATAACTACAGTAACAAAGAATACATTCAATGACAAATTCTATGTAATATTAGGAATCATATGACAGTTTGGCATCTTTTAAGTTTGTGATATTAATAAAAACTTTAATAGTATAAAATCACACTGCTCTTTCCTGTGTTCTATAAATAGGAAACAGAATATGCTCATTTCCAGATATAACTTTTGTAACAGGATGTGGCACCCATAGAGGGTGAAATAGATATACCACATATTATAATTCTTACCATCTCAGTTCATCCATTCAGATAAAATGGCACCCATTTCCTCTTTAGATGTCAAATGTGTAATATATATATTGAAAAGGAAAAGATACCTTAGGGTACATGCTAATGTACTCCTTTCAATTACATTTTATGATTATGACCTTTATTCCAACAATAATTTAACATTTTAATTAAATCTGCAACCATTTTCATTTCCACAAGATGCCCTTCATTCCTCTGCACTATAATTTAATGAAGTGATTTTCCATCACAATCAGCAATATCCAACTATAAATTTTAACACCATTTCTATGTGAACTGAGCCTAGGCTTTATGCCTTAAAACAAACTTTGGACAATTTCAATAGCAATCCTTTTATTACTTAATTTGAGTAATATGAATTTTAGGTGTCACAGACTTCAATGGAAAAAATTTAAAGATGTTTTAAACAGTCGTTGTATAGAATAATCTGTAAGACAAATACTTTTCAAAAAAAAACCATACCAGAACCTGAAGAAAATACTTCAGATAACTGTTTTTTATATTAGAAGTGAAGCTATCAAAACTACTAAGTTTATACTTGAACACTTCAGTTATATATTATTTTATTTTAAGAATACACACTCTGTCAACCATAAAACCAATATCTCTAATGACTTAGAAGATGTATTTCAAAACGTTTTTTGGGGGAGGGAGAGAATATCACTTAATAATAGTTAATCAACGTGCAGGTTACCTGGTTATGAGGATCTTCAAATTTAACTGAGCTATTCTTCAGAAAAAAAAGAAATACTATATGTCATTGGAACCATTCTCATAGTATTTCCAGCTTGATAGTAAATGGCAGCATTTGCATTCTGCTGAATATTTTCCAATGACCATGCAGACATCATTTCCATACGAACATGAGAAACTGAAGTAGGACTTTAATAAAGAGTCATCAACTTTATAACTACCCCAATCCTCTCACAAATTTATGTAGATTAGGATGACACCAAAAAAAAAAACCAACATTTAGAATCAAAGAGCTGGAAGGGTCCAAAGAAATCATGCAGTCTGTGTCATTTGTGGTTTATTTTAATTTTATGCAAATAACCCCAGGAGCATAAGACAAGACAGTGGTAGAACTAGGAATAGAACATTGATCTCTTTACTGACTCTATTATGTGTGCTACCTACATAATTTTCCAGTACTTCAGTTAACTGAGTTTTGTTAATATGATGAAAATCTTAACTTTTGTTTTCATGAAAATAAGCATTCACATAAATAATCAAATAAAACAGAAAAAAACAAGTAAAAATGTAGGGAAAACATTGCTAAAATATTTTTCATGTAATTGGGAAACATTGAGCAAAATTTAAAAAATTAAAAGATGAACAAAAGAACTAAAAATTATCTTCTATCAGGATTATTAAGTAAATATATAGTTTTCCAAGTTGTGAGTCAATGAAAGAATTTTCTAAAGAACTTTTCTTTTTTCACGTTTTCCTAAAACAATTCTGCTTGTCATTTCTAATAGCACAATGACATTCCATTACAATCTTATACCACAGCTTTTTAAGCCATTCTCCAACAGATGGGCATTCCTTTGATTTACAATTCTTAGTTACCACAAAAAAGCTGCTATAAATATTTTCGCATACATAATGTTCTCCCTTTTCTTTAACCTCTTGGGGATACAGACATAATAGTGGTATTTCTGGATCAAAGGTTATGCCCCATTTGGGCATAGTTCCAAATTGTTCTCTATAATGACTTGACTAGTTCACAGCTCCAATAACAGCACATTAGTTTTCAGAATTTTCCATATCCCTTCCAGCATGTATTTGACTCACATTGAAACTACCTCAAGCTGGAGGCTTTTTTCACACTTCTATTTTCAGAGATACATCTGGAAGTTTTGATAATTCTAAGGTGTATAATCTGGGGAGATCTGTACTCTTTTCCTTACCCAGGAAGTATCCCTGATCCCTTGAAAGTGCAATCAATATTTCTCGTCAAGGCTTCTCCTCCTCTGATATGGGAAATGATCTTGTACTTCAAGGCCTTTTCTCCCTTGTGATCAAAAAGTGATCATGTCAATCAGGACTTCTACTCATTCTTTAACAAAAGAGATCCTATCTGCCCTTGATCTATGATCTCAAAGTGATTACAGACAATGGAGCTTCCAAGCCAGTCAAGCCTCATACCTCCAACTACTTCTTCACTAAAAGCATTATTCTCTGCCCTTGAACTCAGAAGAGGAGTAAAGACAATGGATTTGACAAAGCATCTGTTTCTGAATCCAGTACTGGCATAGGTATTACTGGCAACATCTTCCTGACCCATTGCCCAATCCAATTGTCATTAATGGTTTGACATTAATTGAAGCTGTTGATTGAAGCTGTTGTTGATTTTTATAAGCTTCACCCAGGGCCATCTTCCTTCTCCATGTCTTAGATCTCTTTCTAAATAGTCTTGTGCTGGAAGAAAGTCTCACTCTGACCTTTTGTTGTCTTCGCCACTCCAGAATTGGATTTGAGGTATTATTTTAAAGTGGTTTTGAGAGGACTTTTGGGGAGGCTCAATCAGTGCCTCTTTTACTTTGCCATCTTGACTCTACCCCCTGGAAGCTCTATCCATTTCCTTAAAGAACATTAAAAAATTATGTTAAACTATGACATTTGCAATTACTGGTGGGATTTTTATTGCATGACTAAATAATGCATGTCATAGCTCATTATACATTAACAGCTGCAATAACAATTTTCTATGAAGCAATGTGTTGTATCAACCATACCTTATCAATCTTAAATTAATCTTTAAGTATTTTACGACAGAAAATTGCATATCAAACTATATAGAATATATATGTGGAGTAAGATTTCCTATTAGAAAATTAGAGTAGAAATAAAATAAAATGAATTGATGTTACATGAGAAAACTGAATATGTGTGGCTTACTTAGGTATGAGATAGTTGTATTGTGGAAGACTGAAGGAATGGCTTTTTTTCCCTTTCATTTATGATTTTCCTCATATTTTCTTTATGAACAAAAACAAATCTCTAAATTAAAATCTAAATTGTTTTAATAAAAATAAGAGCTATAATTTATTACAGTGCCTTAAATGTTGAAAATGTCTTTATATTAATTATCTCCTTTAATCCCCAAAATAATCATGAGATATAAGTGTAGTTATTATCATCATTTTACAGAAAAGGAAACTGAGACATGTTAAGTTACTTGAAAATATACACTCAGTTGCTACATGTATAAGACAGGACATTAATTCACATCTTTAAGCCATCTGGTGCATTTTAAAAGTCATTGTCCTTTCATTAAACATTCCAAATTTGATTATTCATAGAACAATAGGATAACATTAATCTCATTTAGGGAAATCAGTGTGTTCTATATCTATCAAACTTTGACTATTATCAGTAGTGAAATCATATACTTAAGAAGAAATAGTGGATTTCAAACCATTCATTTGACAGATTAAAAAAAATACAGAAGAGCATTGACTTTCCTGGGGTCACACATGTAATAAATAGTAAAGTTAGAATTTAAATCTACATTCTCTATTTCCAAATGTGGAAATCTTTTCATTCACCATCATCTCTCTCTGTTCTCTCTCAATCTATATATTTGCACATCTGTCTCTCCATCAATATAACTATCCATGATTCTCTAGCTGTTCATCTAGCCTTCCTATTCACCTAAATATTTGAGGCTACTTATACACCATTTGCTAGAGTCATGTTACATAATATTCCAACTCAAATTTAAAAAAGTAACAAGTAACCTTGGTGGCTAGTTAACTAAATGATCACACACATGCATATGTGTATATACATACAGAAATATATGTAGGTAGATATAAAATATATATTTTGTAATCTGGTTAATAGTAGGAAACAAGCCAAGTAAAAACCACAAAGGCTATGACAACATCATCCATAAAATAAAATGTACATCTTACCAACACCCTCATTTAACCTGGGGTATACTCTTTCCTTACTTCTGCATGGAATTTCAAGATTTCTTCAGATTTTGATTTAAATGCAACCTCTCCTGAAAGGGTTGTACTGATATCTTTAGTGAACAGTGCCCTTTAACCCAGTGTCTGGAGATTCCTTTGTTCATCTATTTGTATTTATGTATATATTAAATTTTGCTCCCAAACTTAATACAAATGCCTTTTATTTAATATGAACTCAATTTAATCAACATTCCTTTGATTTAATATAAATTCCTTTATACCAGACACTGATTCTTTTTCATTTGTTTTGCTTTCTTTTAAATCCCTATGTCCACTTCAGCTATTGCTACAAACTGGTGACTAGTTGGAATGTAAGATCCTTTCTTACTCTACATTACTATAACTCACTAGACCCATTACCCTTAACACCACCAAGAGAAAATCCTAACTAGCTCCTACTTATGGGTAAGTCCAAGAACTTTCAGCCCATTAATTCCTATAGTCATCATTCAAAAAAGAAATCAACCCTTGGGAGATGCAACCTGGCAAATAGTTTTAATGAGCATTATAGGTCCAGCCCCAACAGGAGCTACAGGTACTAAATATCAAAGTTTTCAGACACTGTCAAATATCAGAAAGGGATATTGTTTTATCAGGAGAAATACTATTAAAGAACACGCATTATCATCCATTTTACTGTTGCTACCCAAGCTGTAACTTTGACTTGTAGTTGAAATCTCATGTCATCTCCCTCATTAGAATGTAGTCAACTTGAGAGTAGAATCTGACTCTATTTTTCCATTAACATCTCCTATGTATAACACAATGCTTTGAACATGAAAAGTATTTAATATTTTCTTTTCATTCCTGTTTCAAGTAGTTTATAAAAATATGGGCCTATGAAAAAATGATCAAGGACAAGTAACAAGATTTTTATAATTGAATAATTTTTAATATTTTTTATATTATGACATTCAAGGTCACCCTTTGTAATAATTGCTATTGAATCATAGGTATGATGGTATAGAAGTACAACCTTCAAATTTGTACTGTATGGGGCCATAATAATTTATGACATTGTTATAATATCTAATCAATTAAAAATTCTTAAATTCATCTTTTATAAAAAAGGAAATTGACTACATTCTTAAAATAAGAAATGGAGATAAAGAAACAGATTTTATGTATGCTATACGAGAGAGCTGTTCCTTCTTTTCTCATTCCTCTCACCCTTTCTAATGCCACTACAAGCCAGCAAGAATAAATTTTCCAAACCATACAAAGACACAAAACACTGCATTTTATATAATAATAACAGAATGCACATGTGCTTATTTGCATTGCAAGAATAAGAAATTTAAGGAAGTCCTATTTATTAAAGTTATTTACTTAGGGGAGAAAAAGGGAATAGGAATGTGAAGTCTAATAATATCAGGAAAATTGAGAAGGAAAGGGAAAAGAAGTTGCTGTCACTGGACTTCTACATACAACCTAAGGGCAGGCATGAGTTGGTACTGCTTAGTTTTAAAGTTGGCTTTTGGAAGGAATTAGCTCCTTGAGCTTGAAAATCAAACTGAAATTATGTGGGTTGGAAAATTCAAATTAAAGCCAAGAAAATGCTGAAACCCATAGATAAATTCTAGCTCCATGCATCCAAGTCATGAGAAGTGTCCTGCAAGTGATATATATGTACCATTGGAAGGGGCCTTTTTCTTCAACTTGAGAATTTAATCACCTCCATAAACTTTGCCCTCCTCTCTCTAGCTAAAATCAATTAAGAAAGCTTCAGTTTGGAAATACCATCCAGTAGAGACACCTTGATACCAGCAGTGTAATTAGAGTTTGGATGCTTCCATCTGGATAAATAAGTATTTCTTTCACAGGATCGTGGATGTAGTAGAAGGAACATCTGTTTTATATTGGTTGGACTAATTCTTTTGAGGATACACGAAAACTATTTTGTTTTCTTGCTGCCTGAGGAATAATAGACCCAGGTTGGGGGAGGGGGAAGGGTTATGTCAGAAACTTCACCTTTTCTGTTGATGTTCTCTAGGGAATGCTTTCCCAGCTGTTTAGATTCTGTAGGAGAACCTAAGCATTACTTCATTTTAATTGCATATCCTTATTAATTGGTTCTTTATAATCCTATACTAGCATAATTAATTTTAATTGTGTTTATTCTCCATGAGTACTCACTGCATTTTAAACTTTGCACCTGCCTATGGCTTGACCTACACAATTTTGGGGGATGAACAATATTTTGTTTTTTTTTAAATGACTTGATTTTTTTAAAATTGGGAGATAGGTTTTATGGAAGAAATTAAGCCTTTGGTGATGAGATAACTACAAATTTCTATATTCATTTTTCCTCAGTGGCCAAAGCATCATTTAAACTATGTGGAGTTATTTTGGGGGGAAATAAAGAGAAAATTCATATTTCAGAATAGCAGAAATTCCCCCTGGCCTTCATGATTATCTATGGAAAATTTGTATTAGCAGACCAATGAAAGTAAGAATGAACTATCTTTGTGTGTAAAGACATAATAAGAGAAAAATAGCTTTTGATATCTAAATGTGTCTTAAAGTCAGTAGACTGTTTAATGGATTTGTTGATTAGCCATGTGAGGAGGTCAGTGTTAATGGAGATGGCAAGTGCAAATCATTCTCCCTGACCCAGAGGTTTCTTTGCATACTGCTTTGGGTCCACAGAAATCAGGATTATAAAACAAGAAAACAAAAATGATGGAATTTTAGTGATCCTTAGAGCTTGCAGCAAAAATGCCTCAGACTTATCTATGACTGCTGGGATGAGACTCCCTAGGAAGTGACTTATAGTATGGGAGTATCAGTGGTTAAGTGGGTTTGTGATATTCACTAGCTTGGAGGAATTAGGGAATGTTTGAACAGCAAATAAATATATCTTTAGAACAATGGATAACAAGGGTGAGGGGAATATAGAGCACTTGTCAGTCACAACTGTCATTGAAAGAGCCTCCAGATGATTTCTTTTGGGTAATCCTTGAATCAATTTTAGCTCCTTGATGAGGACTGCCCTTTATGTATTTTGAGGTTGATGAAATGGGTAGTTCTGAATATTCAGGGTCATAAAGATGTGATCTGTTCTTCTCTCTCTCTCTCTCTCTCTCTCTCTCTCTCTCTCTCTCTCTCTCTCTCTCATTCTCTCTCTCTCTCTCTCTCTCTTTCTCACTTACTGACCCTCTGTTTACCACCATAACTCACTTTGCTTCTTCCTATGAAGTTCAGAGTATCATTTTTTTTTTGCCCAATAGAAATCATGGCAACAATTACATATAGCCACTTAGAACATTTCTTTCTTTTCTTTTTTTGAACAGGGTTCAGCACCCTATTTTTCATTTTCCTTCCTCCTCCATATCTATCCTTATGCTATCAAACTTTAACATCCAATTAGACGTCCCCTCAAACTTCCTAACTCTAAAATTTCCCAGCTATAAAAGGTTCTTTCACATTTAAATCCTTTGCAACAATGATAATATGCACTCCCAGCATTGCCTTCCTTCTCCTAAGATGATGCCATTAAATACTGCTTTACTGATAAAAACATACACAGTTTGGAGTTCTAATTTATATAGTGCAATGAGTAATCGATTTTAACTCAGGTGACAGGGCATCAAATCCTAGCCGTGTCAGTGTTTAGATGAACTTGGGAAAATATTTTCTGCTGTCTGTGTCTCTGTTCCTTCACCTATAAGATGGCAGGATTGGCACAGATAAAGTTTAAAGTCCTGTCCATTTTTTCCTACTGTTAGATATTTTTATTTAATATTTTATTTTTCTCAGGTAAAGATAAAAATATTCTAGTATTCATTTAAAAATTAAGTTCCAGATTATGGGGAAACAACTTAAAACTTGTATATGTAAATGTATATGCATACATATGTATTATATATACACATATCTATATACATATAACTATATACACATTAGATAGTTAATTCTATGTACATAGATATGTGTGTGTATATATATAGTTATATACATATATCTTTATATAATTTCTTCTTGACTAGCATTATTTTAGAAACAAATATATTTAAATCTAATCCAGTGTCCTCTCTGTGAGGAAGAGACAATGGTCAGCATAGAGGCCAATATCTTCTGCAACCTTCCTTGCTAGAACTGCAATTTCCCTTGCAGAAATGTGAGTGAGATTCCAGAGATATCTATTGTGTTTCTGTGTGCCAGATCTAGACAAACCCATATGAACTTAAACATAACCTACATGAGTTACATAAAATATATAAACAGTTTATAGTTTAGAAAAAAGAGTGATGACCAAAAAAAATTCAAAGCAGGTTCCTAATTGTATAATAAAAATAAATAAATAGATAGATAGATGATAGATAGATAGATAGATAGACAGACAGACAGACAGACAGGCAGGCAGAGAGAGACAGACAGACAGACAGACAGATAGTTGCTTGACTCTGAGAGTTTAACTTCCAGTTTTGATCTCTTTTTAAAATTCTGAATTACTTTTGTTACTTTTAACTCCAGGAAACAGATCTTCCCAGCTTGACAGTGATAGATTAATCTGAATTAAGGTAATATACTAAAACAAAGTCAGCATACTTAGTCTCCATTACAAGCTTATCGATTAAGAGCTGAAAAAGACTAAAGAAGCAATCTAGTTCAAACTCCTCATTTTCTGGTAATCATAAATAACCATGCTTTATGGAAAATTAATCCAATTGAAGCACTGGAATTCACATCTAGATTTTCTAAGTCCATTTCAAGCCTTATGTGCATTGAATTTAGCACTCCACGGGAAGGCATTAGAATTTATCTACTCATACTCTTTGTCTTCTTCCTCAGCTAGCCCTTATGATTACTTGGTTTATTTTATAGATAAAGCTCCAGAGGTCCTATGATTGATTCTCATGTCACATTCTCAAGTGTAGCTGTCTACCCTGGAGTTTAAATGTCCTTTCATCCACTGTATCGAACTGATGCCAGTCTGGGACACTATTCCTTGGTGCAGTCATGTCCTCAGAACAGCTGACACAAATTCACCAATGTTAGCAAAGAAAGCAGTCATGGGTTATAAATTAATAATTAAGAAAAAAAGTAGTCAATGGATTTGGAAGATACTGTAACACCATTTCTTTTAATAGTATGGTACTTAGGCTCACAACTACTGAATAATATTAATCAATGCTATATAGAATTTCTTTCTTTTCTTTTTTATGTAATAAATAGACACCTCAAGTAACAAGATGGGAAAGAATTGCATGAGAAACTACTATATATTCTTTAATATACAGCTTGAGCAAGAAAAAAATTACATAATGTTTGCATTTTAAACAATAGCATTTCTAAACAAATATAGATCAATGATTTTGAACAAATTGCAATTTTATTTTTATTTCCCTTAAATGCTAAAAACCATAATGGCACCCCCTAGTTAGTGAGTCACACAGAAAAGAAAAATCATTAATAGGTTGAAAAAAATACTGGTAGTATAATATTTGGCACATATTCAGCCACATAAACTTCCAGCAGCTGGCAAGGCAGGGAGGGAGCCTGTTTCTATAAAATGAGTTCATTATGACTAATTTTAACAGCCTACTGGTGGATTTATGATGTATAGCTTGAATATTTTTACAATTATCTTACCTTAAAAACAGGAACTATCAAATGGAACGGCAAATTTATGAATAAATTTTCATGCCTTCATTAAAAGATCAAATGCCAGAATATCAAGAACCTCAAGAGTTATATAGTACCACCAGACCCTGAACAGGAATTCACTCTATAATAACCCCAGCAATTGGTTAAGGAGACTCCACTTAAAGATATGCCACAATAATAAAAATCAAGATGACTCTTTTTATTTTCTGAGATTTCTCTTCAAATGAGGGTTCAAGCCTTGGCATTCATGAAAGACTCCTCATTGGTGGGATGAGGCTAAGAATTTTCTATGCCTGTGTGATGGTTGGAATAGGAAAGGAGAGGTGTTATTCTGGAGCCATCTTTATGAGAAGACACATACAGGCTCTCTTAAAGGGGATGTCCCAGAGGAGGCAAAAGACTTGAAAGAAGCTAAAATTTAGTGAACACAGAATTTAAATAATTCCCTTTTTATATGCATGACATTGAAAAAAGTTTCTCTTTGAGGTATCTTATTCCTACTGAGACAGTTCATTAATTTATTTTGTCCATTAAATTTACTATGTCCAGTTTTTCTGATTACTGTTGCCCTTGGTATGGATAAAAGAGTTTATTAAAGATTCAGTGTAATTATAGTCTTTTTGTAAGTGCAATTTTTTTTAGGCAGGAATCAAGCTTTCAGATACACTTTGGTACACCCCTCCCACTTCATGGAATAGCATCCAGTAAAATGGATTGGAACTAAGCATCATTTTTCCTAGTCTATTGGGAGAAATATAGATAAAATTCTCATCTCACACACCTTTCTGATAAGATAAATGGGTCAGCCTTGTGGCCCCATTCATGTTTCTCTCTGGATAAGAATTAAAGGTTTCCTTGAAGGAGGGTAGGGAAGCATCTACAACTATGTATTTTTTCCTGCCTCCCTGTAAACCACATTTAGGTAAATCCATGAATGTTTATACTTGTGTATACATACATATGTATATGTATACACACATGCATACACACGCACACATACTTGAACACACATTTCTCCTTGATCTATGTGGCACTTTTGTATGAGAGTTATTTTAAACATGAGTTTTCACAATACAGATGTGTGTATGTATGTGTGCACATATGCATACATACACCTATATATGTATGTACATGTATTATATATATGTTAACACACACACATATATAATCTCTATTAGCCTATCAACAGTTTGGCCATCCTTCGATAGAAAAATTTTAATTCCTTCATGCACGTTCTAAAGTATACCTAGACTAGAATGCAATACTTTAAATATTTTTCTAACCATGTTAAAATACAATAAGGCTATCACATAACTAGTGTCTTCATTATACTATTGAGTGAATGAATGAAATGAGCATTCACCCTTTCTTGATTCTAACATTTGAATTTAGTATCACAATTTAATAATGTTGTTATTGTTACTTATTTGTTTGTTGCTGTTGCTGTTTCCCCTGAAATTAACTGCTCAAAAATTGAGACTAACTCATTTGACTTTGAACTCCAGGATCCAACTCAATGATTGTCAAAAATTAAGGAACTGAACAATTTTAGTAGAAAGGATTGTGAAGGCCTCATCACCTTAATCTTTAAGGAAATCCCCTTCCTAAAAAAGTCAATTCTACATAATAATTCTATTTCATATATATTCTCTTCTTATCCCTTGCAATTTACTTGGACCCAATGTCTTTATATTAATCACTGGCTGTTCAGCAGAATTTTCTAGACACATTGCTAAATAGCAATCTTTGGTCAACAGTGATTCAGTGAAATTATTCACTTTTTAATCTATCTATCTATCTATCTATCTATCTATCTATCTGTCTATACACAAAATCATTTTAGCTCTACTGCATCTGATTCTGAGATTCTAGAAGCTGATTAAGGTTACATAGTTAATTATGAACTGACCCAGTCCATCAAAAAAAAAGCAACAAACAAACAAACAAACAAAAATTCTTGTTGAGTGTATTCTATGTGCCAGAAATTATCCTAGGCCCAGGGATATAAGGGTAACATAAAATGGTTCTTCCTCTCAAGGGTTTACATTTACTCCAAAGCATTTGAATTATCCTATTGCACCACAAAGTTTTGGACTCCTACTATCTTCAATAAAAATAAAACTAATATTAACTAAAGGGTTTTAGATTGAATTTTTAAATTTTGGAGGGCTGATTATACTTTATTTTTACTATTTTCTTTTACATTGTTGCTTTTTATTTTTTTTAATCCACAAGTTAAAATTTAACCTGTATAAATCTTTGATATGGTACTTCAGCAACATACATATACATAAATCATCTAATTAAATAATTTAAAATAATTTTAATGAACAAATTTATTTTTCCCAACAAAACCCAAATGGGAAGCAAAACAAAAAAAATGTTTTATTCCATTGGCATATTTGAGTAAAATAAATTCTTGCTTTAGTTAAGGTCAAAAATGTATATTTCATTCCAGATTATGTACTCATCACCATCACATCAAGAGATAGTTAGTATTCTTCATTATCAGGCATCTCTCATCCTGATTTGTTATTGCGTTGTTTGAAATTCTTAAGATCTCCAAAGTTATTTGTCTTTAAAGAATTATTGTTGTTGTACAAATTGTTCTCTTCATTCTAATCAATTGATGGTTTTTGTACAAATCTTCTAAAGTATCTCTGCAATTATCTTTATCAATCACTTGTGATACAATAATATTCTATGATATTCAAGTATTTTGTCTCATTGGAACTGCACAACAACCATATATTTCCAATGATTTTGATAAGGGGACACTGAGGATCTCAGAGATCAGATGATATGCTCATCTCATAGTGATAAATTGTCAGAACCAAAACTTCAGTCTTGGTCTTCCAACATGAAGTCCAGCGAATTTTCATGATTTTACACTGTCTTATGTTCATTGCATTAGTCTAGACTACACAATCCTCTACCCACCTAAAGAATTATATAAGGATTAGTAGGAAAATATGCTATTTTTATGATGGAAATTGATCAAAAGGGTTTCAGCGCTCTATTCACAATATCTTTAGTTAAAAATTCCCAAATTTTTCCTCATAGAAATATTTAATGGAAAATTGAAAGGCTACTAACTGATATTGTCTCTTCCAAACTAATTTCAATCAATAAAAGTGATTTCTCTGAACATATTAAAAAACACTTAAAATTTCTAAATATTTGCTATTATTTATCATCAAGGTTTGTAGTTTCTTAATCACATCAAGATTCATTTTCTATATAGCACTATATGATGGATCATCTACAATGTAATCACAATTTAAATAAATTATGTATAATATTTCCTTGAGAAATTTTCATCTATAGAATAAATGAAAGGGTTCTCTTTTGTCAGCTTGACCTGGACTTACTGCAATATTTTATCACCTTGCCATGGCCTGTACTAAATATATGGTGCTCAGAATTCTATTAGGTTTCCTGGGTTTTCCATTTAATCTAACCATTAAAACAACAGAGTGGAATGGAGTCCTCCCTTCTCTTCCAAGAAGAGTCATTTTTCTCCTTTTTTTGATTCATTGTGAGGATTTACTAAACAATGAGTCCCTCTTGAGAAAATCTGGGAGGGAGAGGTAGGTTTTCTACTTCTGAAAGGTTGATTTTATATAATTATATTTCATGATAATCCACAAATATGGGGGGGGGGGGCTGGACAAAAACAAAGACACAAACCTGTTTTTCCAGTCTATCAACAAGCATTTATTAAGGACCTACAATATACAAGACACTACACTAAGACTAAAGATATAAATAAAGACATTGTGTCCGGAAGATAAAGAAGGAATATAATACCAAGGTTTTTAACTCAATTCAACAAGCAATTGCCATGTAAGAAGGAAGTGAACTCATCATAAAAAGTAAAAAAAAAGCATGGAATGTCCTGCCTTAAATGTATTGAATGGCACTGTGTAGGTATTGTGAGTGGGGAGAGGGTGGAAGAGGACACAACATATAGAAAGTTCAAGTCATATATTGGGCAATTTTGAGGTAGGGTGAAGAGAAACATGAGTTGGGAGAAAAAGGAAAATTGGTAAAGGTTATTTTATTTTATTGCTTTCCAATTACATGTAAAGACAATTTTTAACATATTTATTTTAGCTTCAACACTTTGGAACTATAATCCAAAGGGCTGTGTAAATATATATGCAACAATAATTGTAAAATTTTGAGTTCCATGTTTGGCCTCTCACTTCCAATGCTTCTCCAAACTAAGAAGGCAAGTAATTTGCCATACATACATACATACATGCATACATACAATGTTATACTGTTATAAATAATATGTTATATTATAACATACAATAATATATTTTATGCAATATATTATGTATTATAACATATAATATATATTTTATATATATGCTGCATATTACGCATATGCAGTAATGGGAAACATATTTATGTATTATCCAGATTATGAAATAAAAGACCAAAGATAAAAAAAAAGTTTAAAACAGTGTACTTTAATCTGCATTTAGGCCCCTTCAACACTTTCTTTAGAGATGGATAGGAATTTTTATCATGATTTCTTGGAATTTTCTTGGGTCACAATATTACAGGGAAATAAGTAATTCACATCCAATTACTATATGATATTGCTTCCACAATTATTCCCTTGTTCTGATTTCTTCATTTTGCATCAGTTCATATATGTCTACCCATTAGTGTTTTGGTTTTGTTTTGTTTTTCCTTAAAAGATCTTGTTCATTAGTTCTTTCTTTTCATTTAAAATTTTATTTATTTATTTGTAATATTCAAAAATTCACTTTTATTAGATTTTGATTTCTAAATACCCTCCATCGTTTTTCCCCCACCCCAGACAGAATGCAATCAGATATAGGCTATCATTGTACAATCTTATTCATCATATTTCCAAATTAGTCATCTTGTAAAACAAGAATAAGAACAAAGAGGGAAAACCATGAGAAAGAAAAGAAAAAGAAAAAAAGAAAATTCAATAAATTGATCTCCATTAAGACCTCATTGTTATTTCTCTGGATGTGGATAGGATTTTCTACAGTGGGTCTTTTGGAGTTCTCTTAGACCATTGCATTGCTGAAAAGAACTAAGTCTATCAAACTTAAACATAACACAATGTTGCTATTACTGAATATAATTTTTCCTGGTTCAGCTTGATTCATTCAGCATCAGTTCATATAAATGTTTCCAAGTTTTTTCTGAAATCTGTCTGTACATAATTTCTTTTTTCCCATTATAAATATATGTAGTATGCATATATAAATTAAATTTTCCCCAGTTACATGTAAAAATGATTTTAACTTTGATTTTTAAAACTTTGAGTTCCAAACTCTTTCCCTTCTTTCCTTCTCACCATCCCCCTTATTTAGAAGACAAGCCATTTGCTATAGTTTATACATATGTAGTAATGCAAAATATGTTCACAATAGTCATGTTGTAGGAAAAAAATAGACTAAATTAACTTCAAAAATAAAGTAAAAAATATGCTACAATTATTATTCAGACACCATCATTTCTTGCTCTGGTGATAGCATTTTCCATAAAAAGTCCTTCAGAGCTGTATATTATAATTGTACTGCTGAGAATAGCTAAGTCATTCATGACTGATCATCTTACAATAATTCTGTTTCTTTGTATACACTACATTTAAATTTTCATCAGCTTATGCAAGTTTTTCAAGGTTTTTTTAAAGAGGTTATAATTTCTTATAGGATGATAATTTTCCATCATAATCACATGCCTTAATTTACACAGCCATTCCCCAATTTATGGACATCCCCTCAATTTCCATTATTTTGCAACTACAAAATGAGCTACTATAAATACATTTGTACATAGTTTTTTTTCTTTTTTATGATCTCTTTGGTCACTTTTGATCTCTACAGACCTAGTAGTGGTATTGCTGCATTAAAGGGTTTGCACAGTTTCATTGTCCTTTGAGTATAGTTCCAAATTTTCTTCAATAATGTTTGGATCAGTTCACAATTCCACCAACAAAGCATCAGTGTTCCAATTTTTCCACATCTTCTCCAACATTTAAAAATTTCCTATAGTATCATGTTAATTAATCTTATAGGTGTGAAGTGGTACCTCAGAGACTTTTTTTTAATTTGCCCTTCTCTAAGCAAGAGTGATTTAGAGGGGGTGTAGTCAAGGTGGCATCATAGATGCAGGAAAACTCCATGAGCTCCCCCAACAACCACCAAAAATACCTAGAAAACATGACTCTAAACAAATTTTAGAGCTCCAGAATGCACAAAGTGATAAAGAAACAAATCTCCCATTGAAGGCAGCTGGGTAGGTAGACAGGAAGGGTTCATCACAACACACTCAGAGCCAGGACCAGGCCTATGTGAACTCATGGTTTTTGACCCAGAATGGTCCTTCAAGTCCATGTGGAGCTTTCTGGAGAGCAAATCACCAGCAGCTGTTGTGGTGACCAGAATTACCAACCCACAAACGCCAAAGACAAAGTGAAAGGTCAGTGAAACTTGCCTGAATTTGGCAGGACGGTGGAGTGGGTCCTTCCCTTTGCCCCTAGAGGCAGAAGTGGTGGAAGTAGACCCATTTGGGTGCTTCAGAGCTCCCGTCTTGCAGATTGCAGGGAGGCCAAGCAACCACTCAGATGTTAAGTACTCTTGCTTTAATCTGCCTGGATTGAGATCACGGTCTTGGTTGGTGGTTCTCAGGTGTGAACCAAAGCTGGTGGGGACTGTAGAGAGAGCAGCCTCCTAACAGCACTGACAGCTGCAAAAACCCCAGGTATTTGCGACCCTCAGGAAGTACAGTTCTACTGTGGCAAAGAGCTCAAAAGTCAACTTAATTGCCTGGCAACATGAGCAAGCAAAGGAAGCAAAACAAACACAGCTATCCAACTTTAGATTCCTTTTTGGGGGATGAAAAGGATGAAAGTATGGAATGAAAGGAAGACAACACAGTCAGAACTCCTTCATCAAAAGCTTTGAAGAAAACTATGAATTGGTTACAGGCTATAGAAGAGCTTAAGAAAGATTTACTAAATAAGGGAAGTGGAGGAAAAACTGGGAAGAGAAATGAGCATGATGCCAGAAAATTATGAAACTAGAGTCAAAAACATGACTGAAGAAAATAACACCTTAAAAATTGATTAACTCAAATGGCAAAAGAGACCCAAAATAAAATGGGGAGAGGAATGCTTTAAAAATCCAAATTTTCCAGATGGAAAAAGAATATGAAAAGGTCACTGAAGAAAATAATTCCTTCATAATTAGATTGGAGCTAATGGAAGTGAATGACTTTATGAGAAATTAAGATACTATTAAAAAGTTCCAAACAAATAAAAACATAAAAGGCAATGTGAAATAACTCATTAAAAAACACTGACCTGGAAAATAGATCTAGGAGAGAATATTTAAAAATTATTGGACTATCTGAAAGCCACGATCAGAAAAATAACCTAGAAAGCATCCTTCAAGAAATTCTCAAGGAACATTGCCCTGATATTTTAGAACTAGAGGGCAAAATAGGAATTGAAAGAATTCATCGGTCACCTCTTGGAAAAGGTCCCCAAAAGAAAACTCCTAGGAATGTTGTAGCCAAGTTCCAGCATTCCCAGATCAAGGAGAAAATATTATGAGCTGCCAAGAAGAAACAATTTGAATCCTGTGGAAACACAATCAGGATAATCCAGGATCTAGCAGCTTTTACGTTAAGGGATCAGAGTGCCTGGAATATGATATTCTGGAGATCAAGGGAGCTAGGATTAACATCAAGAATCACTTATCCAGTAAAATTGAGTATAATGCTTCAGGGGAAAATATAATCATTCAATGAGGTGGAGGACTTTCAAACATTCTTCATAAAAAAAACAGAACTCAATAAAAAGTTTCATATTCAAATACAAGAAGCATGAGAAAGCAGGGAAAAGAAATCATAAGGTACTTATCAAAGTTGAACTATTTGCATGTCTACATGGAAAAACAATAATTGTAACTTATGAAACTGTTCTCAGTATGAGGACAGTTGAAATGAATATAAATGTATTTGTGTATACATACATGTAGGGGAAGGTATGTAAATAGAAATATATACAAATATATATGTGAGTGTGTGTATATGCATGGATAGAGGGCACAGGATCAACTGAATAAGAAGGGATGAAATTTTATTTTATTTTATTTCTAAACTTTTGTTTTTAGTTTACATCATTCATTTTCATGAGATTTTGATTTACAGATTTTCTCCCCATCTTTCCCCTACCCACCACCTCAAAATGGCAATCCCACTGTATACTCCCTCTCCCAATCAGCTCTCTCCTGTATCCTCCCCCATCACCCCTCTGACTTTCTGGGAGGGAAAGATGGATCTCCTTTCCTCAGTACCTGTGTATTTCTGTCCTTCCTATTCCACCCTCCCACTTGTTGTATTCTGTACTTTGCCCCCATCCCTTTAAAAAAATATGTGCTTCAAATAACCCTCCCCCCAACCTGCCCTCTCTTCCATCCTTTCCCCTCTCATCCCCTTCCCCCCTACACTTCTGTATGTTAATACACCCAATTTAGAGTGTACGTCATTCCTAGGGATGAAATTTTAAAAGGTGAAAGTGAGGGGTGGAAGAGGAATATAATGAGAGGATACAGGTAGAGACTGAATGAGCTTAATTGTTTCATATGGAAGAGGCAAGGGATAACTGTTACAATGGAGGGGAAAAACAAGAAGGCAAAAGGGAGTGGGTCAACCTTATTCTTATTGAATTTGGCTTGGGGAGGAAATGTCATACACTCTAAATTTGGTACCTTGCCCTACAGAAGAGTAGGGGGGAAGGGAAAGAGAGAGGAGATGATAAAGGGAAGAGAAGGCTGGGGGTGAGAGTTGTTAGAAGCACACACTTCTGTAAAGGGACAGGGACAAAGTAGAGAATAGAACAAGTTGGGGGCAGGACATGATTGAAGAAAATATAGTTAGTCTTTCACAATATGTCCATTGTGGAGATATTTTGTGTAACTACATATATACAGCCAGTATTGAATTGCTTGTTTTTCCAGTGGGGGTGGGTGAGGAGAGAGGTAGAGAAAGAATCTAAAATTTAAAGTTTTAACATCAAATGTTTCATATATGTGTGTGTACGCACGTATGTATATATGTATGTATGTATGTATATATGTATATGCATATGTATGTGTATATAGGTATATGTATATACATAATTATTATTTACATGGAAATGGGAAATGTGATATACAGGCACTGGAATAGGAAAATGCATCTATTGCCCTACTGGAAATTCTGAGGGCTGATGGGGTAGGTTATAGGAGAGACCAGATTGGGGGAGGATTATATAGTGGGATTGCTGTTTTGGGGTGGTGTGCAGGGGAAAAACAGGGAGAAAATTTGTAACTCAAAATCTTGTGGAAATGAATGATGTAAAGTAAAATTTTTCAAAAGGTTCATTTAAAAAGAGTTATTTAAATAATTTTGTCATATGATTATAGATACCTTTAATTTCTTCATCTAAAATCTTTTTGTGCATATGGTCTAACATATTTCTCAGTTTGTGGAGGACTTCTGTTCTTATCATTTTGATTCAGTCCTTTATATAATTTAGAACTGAGGCCCTTATCAGAAACACTGGATATAAAAAATGTCACACAATGTTCTGCTTCTTTTCTAATCTTAATTATATTACTTTTGAACAAAACTTTTTTTAATTTGATATAATTCAAAATTTCCATTTTCCACTTCATAATTTTCTCTATCTCTTGTTCACTCATAACTTCTTCTATTTGCCAAAGATCAGACAGCTAAAGTATTCCTGGATCTAATATGTTCATAGTATCAATCACCTTTTAGGTCTAAATCATGTGCCCATTTTGACCTTGTCTTTGTATACAATGTAAGAAGTTGCTCTTTGTTTTGCTTATGTCACACTATTTTCTATATTTCCTAGTAATTTTTATCAAATAGTGAGTTCTTACTGCAGAAGCTGGAGTCTCTGGGTTTATCAAACAATAAGTTACTAAAGTGATTGACTCCTGTGTCTTTTGTATCTTACCTTTTTCATGACTGTTGCTTTTTAAATGCAGTTTTAGGTGTCATATGGCTAGACAACCTTCCCTTGCAATTTCCTTTTATTAATTCCCTTGGTATTTCTGACATATCTTTCTCTTCCAAGTGAATTTTGGTATTATTTTTTCTAGCTCCCTAAATAATTTTTGGTAGTTTCATTGGCATGGCACTAATTAAGCAAGGTAATTTAGAGGGAATTGTCATCTTTATTATATTAACTCAGCCTACCCATCAGCAACTGATATTTTTTCTAATTAATTAGATCCTTATTTGTGCAAAAAGTGTTTTGTAATTTTGTTCCTATAGTTCCTGAATTTATCTCAGCAGGTAGAGTCCCAAATATTTTATGTGATCTATAGTAAAATTAATTACTATTTCTCTTTCTCTTGCTGCAGAGATTTGTTCTTAACATATATGGAAATGCTGATGATTTATGTGAGTTTATTTTAATACCCTACTTCTTTGCTAAAGTTAATCATTTCAAGCAAATTTTAGTTGATTTTCCAGCATTCTCTATGCCATCATATCATCTTCAATGAGTGATAGCTTCGTGTCTTCTTTGTTTATTCTAATTCCTTCAATTCCTTTTTATTTTCTTATTAGTAATACTAACATTTCTTGTACAATACTGACTAGTCCTTGTGACAATGGAAATCCTTGTTTCACCCCTGATCTTATTGGAATTGCTTCTAGCTTATCCCTATTAGATATAACACTAATGGTTTTAGATAGATAGAATTATCATTTGAAGGAAACTCCATTTATTCTTATGTTCTCTAGTGTTTTTGATTTGCAATGAGTACTATATTCGGTTTTCTTTTTTCTGCATTTATCGAGATAAGCATATAATTTCCATATAATTTTGTTATTGTTAAGGTCAATCATATTGATAGTTTTTCTAATATTTAACCATCACTGAATTCCTGGTATAAATTCCACCTGATCGTAATGTATTGTACTCATGATAAATTGCTGTAATCTTTTTGTTGACACTTTATTCATTTTTTTTCATCTATTTTCATTTGGGAAATTGGTTTTTACATTTCTGTCTCAGTTTTCCCCTCTTCATGGCTTAGGTATCAGCACCATATTCATATCATAAAATTAATTTAACATGACTCCATAGTTGCCCATTTTTTCCCATTTTTTATTGCATTGGAATTATCGTTCTTTAAATTTTTGGTGAAATTCCCTTGTCCATTCATCTGGCCCTGGAGATTTTGTTCATAGGAAATTCATTGATGGTTTATTCAATTTGTTTTTCTGAAGTATTATAAGTATTTTACTTAAGTATTTTATTTTCTCTTCTGTTAATCTCAGAAATGTATATATTTTTTGTAAATGTTAATTTATTTAACTTAGATTGTCAGATAGTTTGGCATACAGTTGGATAAAATAGCTCCTAATTATTGTTTTAATTTCCTCTTCATTGCTGGTGAATTCACCCTTTTCATTTTTTACATAAGTGATAAAGTTTTCTTCTTTCTTTTAAAAAATCAAATGAACAGAACAGGACTACTTTTTAAAATAAAATCAATTCTTAGTTTTCTTCATTAGTTTGATAGTTTTCTTAATTTCAGTTTTATTAATCTCATCTTAAATTTTCAAATTTGGTATTATTTGGGGATTTAAGATTTGTTATTATCTATCTTTTTTAGTTCCATGCCCAATTCATTGGTCTCTTTTTTTTCTCTTGTAGCATTTACAGAAGTAAAGTTTCCCCTAAGAACAGGTTTGGCCGCATTCCATAAATTTCATTATGATGTCTCATTACTGTCATCCTCTTGGATGAAGTTATTCATTGATTATGTTATTTCTTTTTTGAGCCACTCTTTCTTTAGGATCAGATTATTTAGTTTCAAATTAATTTTAAGACTTTTTCCCCTGTCCATTTATTACATGTAATTTTTTATTTCATTACAATCTGAAAAGGATACATTTAAATTTTCTGCCTTTCTGCACTGAATTATGAAGTTTTTATCCCCTGGAACATGGCTAATTTTGTGTACGTACCACATACTGCTGAGAAAATGAAAACAACATATATTCCTTTCTACTTCTATTCAGTTTTCTGCAGAGGTCTTTCATATCTAACTTTTCTAAAATTCTATTCAGCTTCTTAATTTCTTTATTGTTTATTTTGTGATTAGATGTAACTAGGTTTCACAGAGGGAAGCTTAGGTTCTCCAATAGTATATTTTTCTGTTTCTTCCTATAATTCACTTAACTTCTCCTCTGAGAATTTGGATGCTATAAAACTTGGTGCATATTTATTTAGTATCGATATTACATTATTTCATATAGTACCTTTAAGCAGGATGGAGTTTCCTTACTCATTTTTAAAAATTAGTTTATTTTTGCTTTTCCTTTGTTTGAGTTCATGATTGCTACTCCTGCTCTTTTTCTTTATATTTCTTTTCTTTGTATTTTTTCTTCCACTGAAGCACAATATATTCTATTCTAACCTTTCACACTTTCTGTATATTTCTCTGCTTCAAATATTTCTTTGAAACAACACATTTTAGGATCATGTTTTTTTTAATCCAATTTGCTATCTGCTTCCCTTTTATGGGAGAGTTTTTCCCATTCCCATTCATTGTCACTTAGGATTACTATATATTTCTCTCCATCCTATCCCCTCCCATTTAGATTATTCTCTTTCCCTTTTCCCTGTTCCCTACTCACTAGTGTTTTGCTTCTGAATACTGCCTCCTTCAATCTTCTCTCTCTTCCATCCTCTCCCTTCCATTTTCTTTCTTATTTCTCCTACTACTTTCCTCCCTTTCTAAGAGAGGAAATTCTAAGGATTTCCCTTAGAAATCCACCCCCTCTCTTTTATATCCCCATTCTCTTCGTATTTCCTACAGGGTAAGATAGATTTCTAAACCCAATTGAGTGTGCATGATATTTCCTCTTTGAGTCAAATTTGATGAAAGTAAGTTCCAAATGATACTCACCTCACTCTCTTTCCCCCTACTGAAGTAGGGTTTTGTGTCTTTACATGTGATGTATTTTACACTTTCCTTTCTCCTCCTTTTCTCCACACTCAGTATAATCCTTTTTTATCATACCATATCAAAATGAACTTATATCCACACTCTCTATCTATGTATAACCCTTTCAATTTAAATAATAATACAGTTCTCAAAAGTTACAAGTGTCCTGTTCCCCTGTAGTGATGTAAGCAGTTTAACCTTATTGACTTTCTTGTTTACCTTGTTAAATCTCTCTTGAATCTTGTTTTTGAAGACTGTATTTTCTTTTCAGCTGTTTGTTTTTTTTTTCTGTAAGTTTGAAAGCCTCATACTTTATTAAATATCCATATCCTCCCCTGAAAGATTGTGAACAATTTTCTTGGTTGTAATTCTAGCTCCTTTGCTTTCCAGAATAACATATTCTAACCTTTCAAATCCTTTAATGTAGAAACTGTGTAATCCTGACTTCAGTTTTACAATATTTAAATTGTTATTTTGTTTTGCTTTTTTAGGTATTTTTTTCCTGATAGCCTGCAGTATTTTCTCCTTCACCTAATAATTATGGAATTTGTCTAGAATATTCCTTGATGATTTCATTTTGGAATCTCTTTCAGGAGGTGATGAGTGGATTCTTCCAATGATTCTTTTATTTATTTATTATTTTGCTTTTTTTTCTGGAAGGAAATTGGGGTTAAGTCACTTGCTCAAAGTCACTGTAAAGCCAATCATCAGTAGATTCCTGAGAGAGTGCTTCTGTGAAGAGCTTTTAAGATTCGGATTACATAGTATTAGTGAACACTCTGTTTATTCCATTACAAATCTTTGTTCAGTACAATGTTCACAGTTTCAAAAGTTCACAATATTATATACAATCTTCAGAACAAGGAAAGTCTC
>CM053601.1:44829535-44922104 GCA_028646575.1 Pseudocheirus occidentalis
AGAGTGGAGCAAGTAGAAGCTAATGACTTTATGAGAAATCAAGATACTATTAAACAGTTTCAAAGAAATGAAAAAATAGAAAGCAGTGTGAAATATCTCCTTGAAAAAAGCACTGACCTAGAAAATAGATCCAGGAGATAAAATTTGCAAAGTATTGGTCTACCTGAAACCCATGACCAAAAAAGAACTTGGAAAGCATCCGTGAAGAAATACTCAAAGAAAATTGCCCTGATGTTTTAGATTCAGAGGGCAAAATAGAACTTGAAAGAATTCATCAATCACCTCTTCAAAAAGATCCCCCCAAAAAAAACACCTAGAAATGTTATTGCACAGTTCCAGAATACCCAGTTAAAGGAGAAAATATTACAGGCTTCCAAGAGAAAACCATTTGAATACTGTGGAAGCAGTATCAGGATAACCCAGAATCTCACAGCTTCTACACTGAGGGATCGAAGGGCCTGGAATTTGATATTTTGAAGATTAAGGGAGATGGGATTAAAAGCAAGAATCAACTATGCAGAAAAATTGAGCATATTATTCCAGGGAAAAATATGGTCATTCAATGAGGTGGAGGACTTTCAAGCATGAGAAGGTAAACATGGGAAAGAAATCGTAAGTAACTTGTCAAATTTGAATTATTTACATGCCAATATGGGAAAGCGATAATAGTAATTTATGAAACTTTTCTTAGCATGAGGATAGGTGAAGGGAATACAAATGTGTATATATATGTATATGTATGTATACTTACACATAGGTCCATGTAGGAGGCTATATATGCATATGAATACATTTCTGAGCATGTGTGTATATGTGTATGTAGAGGGTATAGGATGAATTGAATATGAAGGGATGATACTTTAAAAGGCGAACTTCTGAGGTGGGAGAAGACTAGAATGGGAGGAAACACGGAGAGACAAAATGGGGTTAATCATCCCACATCGAAGAGGCAAGGGATAAGTGTTATAACTTTACTTTCAATTACTTCCATTGAATTTGGCTTAGGGAAGAAATGGCATAAACTCTAAACTGGGCATCATGCCACACAGGAGAGTAGAGGGCATGGGGATGAGACAGGGGATGATGAAGGGGAGGCCAGGGTCTGGGGGAGGGATGCTGGAAGCACACACTTCAGTAAAGGGACAGTGACAGGGTAGAGAACAGAACAAGGGGTTAGGGATAGGAAGGAGACACAGATGATCACTGTCACAATATGTCCACTATGAAGATGTCCTATATAATCACATATCCACAGCCTGTATTGAATTGATTGTCCTTCCGGTGGGGGTGAGGGATAAGGGAGGAATCGAAAGAATCTAGAATTTAGGGTTCTGCAAGACCTGCAACTAGGAATTAAGATATACAGGGGCTGGGATAGGGAGACCCTCCCTGCCCTACCAGAAAGTAAGAGAGCAGAGTAGGGGAGAGGCTTTACAGTGGGATTGCTGTTTTAGGATTGGGGCAGGGGAAAGATGGGGAGAAAATTTGTAATTAAAAAATGTCATGAAAATGAATGATGTAAACAAGAAAACAAATTAAAAAATAAAATAAAGTGAAAAAAGAAGAGAAAACATAAAAATAATCAGGCTAACTGAAAGCAAAGATCAAAAAGGGATCTGGATACAGAAATATAAGAAATGATTAAAGAAAAATTGTCCTGAAACATTAGAAAATGTGGGAAAGTAGGAACAGAAAAAAAAATGTTAATAACCACTTAAATAGATCTTATGAGGAAAACTCAAAGGAATATTATAGTCAAATTCCCAAACTCCCAGCTCAGGGTTAAAACATTAAAAGCAAGAAGAATTAAACAGCTTACATATGATGGTGCCACAATAAGAATCACACAAGACTTGGCAGTGGAGACATTATAGGACAACAAGTCCTGGAAAACTATATATTTAAAAGCAAAAGAACTGGAGTTCCAACAGAGTTAAGCATGATCTTGAATTTAAAAAAAAATGGACATTTGATCAACTGTCAGACTTTCAAGATTTGTTTAAAAAAACATACAAGAGCCAAGAGAAATTGAAGGTGCATTCCAGACACTGTTAAAAGCGATTCAAGAAGAACAGATTCTTTCTTTTTTGTATATTCACAATGCAAAACGTATGTTTAACGTACTTATTAATAATTAGGAAGCTCATAAGAAAGACTGGGGATAAACCAGAATAGTATATGAATTTTAAAAGTAAAACTTGTAGTAACAGTGCAAAAGAGTAGTAATTTTATTGAAATGAGGTACAACAGGAAGAATCAATACAGAGGAATTAGATGGTCAAGGAGGGCTGGTAGTTCTGGTAAACTACTTTCATTGGAAATGGGTTTAAGAGGAATCTATAGCCATATCTATACCTATATTTATAAGTACAAAAGTCTTCTAAATTCAGAAGAAATAAAATGTTAAGGGGATGGGGAGGAGGAGAGGACAACAGAGGGAATTTAGAAGTAAGGATGAAGGAATAGGAAATAATGGGCTATAGAATGGTTTTTAACTCAACAGGAGTGGCAGGATAAAGGCAAGATATCTAAAGTGGAGGGTGATGAAATAGGTTATAGGGGTCTTTAGAAAGGTTTTCAGATTTATGGGAATGGGAGGACAGATGATGGATCCTTGGAAGGTAGTAGGGCTAGTAATAAGAAGGCAAAGTAGGAGATAGAAGTAAGGTATAGGATGCTGGAGGGATAGGAAACAGGAGATATACATAGAAATAAAAACAAAGATCAGGAGTAGAATTTGTTTGGAAAAGTATATGTCTGTATGTGTATATGTATATGAATATATCTACAGCTATAGAGAAATATATCTACACTTCATTGTAGCCTTCTGTGGCCTGGGAGAAGGGGGCGTGGGGAGAACAAAGTAAAAAAAATGCACAGCAGGGAACAAAAGAAAACTTGCAAGGAAGCAAAGAAAAGATGGACAGCTCTCAACACAACATGTCATATTTATCATCCAGGCTTTTCAGAAATGAAAATTTATTGTTACATATTTTGAATCCTTTCTTATGTTCTGTTATGCACAAGATGTGATTTTTCCCTTTCTTACTTTGCATTTAAATTCCAATATTTAAGTTTATGATATGTTTTTGTTTCTTTTATCTATTCTGTATTTATGTTCTGATGTTTGTATTGAAAATAAAATTTTAAATTAATAAATAAAGGAAATAATAATAGTAGCAGTTAAGAGGGCAGAAGGAGCTGAATACCATTCTCAGAGTAGAGTTACCTCCATGACCCTGAGAATTTGAGTTGTAGCAGTGTCAAGGTACTGGTCTTCCTTTGGCAGCCAGATGTCCTAGTGCAAGACACCTCAGTGAAAGAGCCAGCTTATGCAGGGAACATTTTCTATACCCATTCATGAATTTGAGCGCCATTGTCTTATAAGAAATGATGATTACAGACTTCACAAAGACCTGGAAAGGCTTACATGAACTGATACTCTGGGAAGCAAGCACAACCAGGACATTGTACAAAGAAACAGCAATACTGCATGATCACCAAGCTTGACAGACTTAGTTCTTCTCAACAATGCAATGATCTTAGACAATTCCATCAGACTTATGATGGAAAATGCTGGCCACATCCAAAGAAAGAACCATGGAGTCAGAATGCAGACTGAAGCATTTTGTTTATTTGGTTTTCTTTCTTGCATTTTTTTCTCTTTTGTTCTGATTTTTCTTTCTCAATAGGACTATTGTCCAAATATGTTTAATAATATCATACATGTATAACTTTTATCAGATCGCTTGCTCTCTTGGGGAAGGGAAGGGAAGGAAGCAAGGGAGAAAAAAATAAGAAATCAAAATCTTATAGAATAAATTTTGAAAACTATCTTTACATGTAATTGAAAAAATAAAATACTATAAAGTGGGAGAAAAAAAGATGTATGTTCCCATGGTATGAGTGAGATAAATCACATCTGTAACAGACTGACAGCAAGTCTTTTATACTGGATGCCAATAAAATATGTTAGTCATTAGGTGAGGGGTGTATGTGAAAGATCATAGGAATGGGATACAAAGAGAAATATATATATATATATATATATATATATATATATATATATACACATAGGAACTGCATAAAGGATCAAAAGACTTTGCTGGCTCATTAGATAAGGGAGACAAGAAGAAGCCATTTGTGAGGGGATGGAAAAAATAATGACTTCAGGTTTGAATGTAGTGAATTTTAAATACTTTAATTTCTCCAATGATGCTATAAATGACTTACTTTAGTAAAAAATGGGTGGTTCAGGGGATACAGCACTGGCCCTGAAGTAAGCAGAATCTGAGTGCATTTCCTACCTTTGATAGTTATTAACTCTGTGACAACTCTCAAGTGATTTAACCTCTCTAGGACTTAGTTTCTCATCTGCAAAATAAGATCATGACAGCACCTATTTCACAGGGTTATTATGGGGGTAAAAAGAAATATGTTGAATGCCTTTAAAAGATAGTTTTCTAAAGCTTGTTATGTTTACATGCTTTAAAAGATATAAACATGTAAAGCTTAAAGCACTAAATATAATCTGCTATTAAATTTAATTATTATTTTTATTTTAAATATATTTTCCTAAACATAATTCTAATACTAACAAATTTTCTTCTTCCTGCTACCCAGGAAACAATGGTATGGCATTTAATGATAAATGTCTAGAAGGAAGTTGAAGATGAAGTGTTATTGATAAATTTGCCAATTTAGGAGCTCTACTGAAAGTTGTGTTATTAATGTCAAGGGAGTGGAAGATATCTGTGAGGGGTAGAATGTACCATATGGTGGTATTTTTTAAATATGCTGTTAATTACATTTCAGTAATTAAAATAATAATAAGCATATAATACAATATGCAATGGAATTTTCTAAAAATCCTGAAGTTGCAAGGATAATCACATGTGCATACATACATATATCATATATACACACATAGACATATGTGTATGAATGTTATATATCTGTGTATGTATGAATATCCTTCTTTATTTAGTCCATGTGTTTGAATTTATATGGGACACTCAATATAACAATTCATTAAATGACTACTTTGTGATATGCTAATTCAATGTTTTTCTTTTTTTGTGTCTTTTTGGAGGGGGTAAGGCAGAGCAGTTGGGGTTATGTGACCTGCCCAAAGTCACACAGCTGGTATATATTAAGTATCTTTGCCCAGATTTGTACTCAGCTCCTCCTGAATCCAGGGCCAGTGCTCTATGCACTGCACCACTTAGCTGCACCTAATTCAGTACTTCTTAAACTGAAAATCTCAAACTGCAAATTCTTTTCTCTTTTTGATAGAATGGGAATTCATAATTTAATGGGAATCAGTTTAAGAAGCACTGCAGTGTGTCAGTATGGAAAAAAAATCAAGAAATCCAGCATGATTACACAAAGATAAAATAACAAAAGAAAGTACTACCTTCAAAACACACGTATTTTATAAATATTTTTAAAAAGTTCAAAAATCAATTCAAGAGAAGGCCCCTTATTTAGGCTTAGAAGGAAAAAAAAGAAAGTGGGAGAAAAAGAATATAATCAGGTAAGTAAGAATAATGCAGACTATGATGTCCAGATAAGGAGAAAATTTAAAAGGTCTGATATGATCCAAACTATTACAATTTGAAGAGAAGAATTAAGCCTGAACAGGAAACTGGTAGGAACATTTAATCATTAGGAAGTTATTGGTTAAACAATTTCTTTTTAGCTGTTGAGTTTTTCACTTTCATGATATTCAATACAGATTAAAAAATACATTTAGTTTTTCCATCTCCAATAAAAGAAGTGAGTATTAGGCTACAATTAAGAAGTTATTGGGTAAAAGAGAAAAAAAATCAGTATGGAAATTGCAGACTGAGAAAATCCAAGATGATCTAATTTGCAGATTTCGAAAAGAGAGACCAGCGTTTTCTGAAACTAAGTATAATGAAGTAGCAAAAATAATACAGTTATTGTGCTATTTCTAAAAGATATATTAGATATTTTAGAAAGTTTTATTTCAAATTTGCCAAGAATGTTTTCCTTACTACTTAGTTATGTAGTGCCCTCACTGAGTTACCATCTAGTCCTAGTTGGTCGGGTCTTCCATACAAATTCTAGGTCTGAATACCCAAAATTATAACACATGATACCTTACTCATTTTTACCTCTAATATACATCCAGAATTAGCTGAAAGCAATGACATTTCTCAAAAAGTCTTATTAGAAAATGATAAGAAAACATATCTCTCTCTCTCTCTCTCTCTCTCACACACACACACACACACACACACACACACACCTCTAAACCTAAAGCATATTTTTTCCAAAAATATCAGAGTATCAGCAGAAAGAGTGGACACACAATTTTAAAGTAGAGAGGGACATACAAATTATTCATGTTGGATTCAACTCACCACACAAGGTTTTTTTTGTTTTGTTGTGTTGTGTTTTGTTGATGTTACTGTTTTTAATGCCCTGAAACTGCTAAGGTATACAAAATATGTTGTATAATATGATCACTTAGGTCTTTCTGACTGACCTGCTCCTTGGATGGCTAAATGACTATGATGCTTGAGCATAGTCTTTGACTTTGGATGCAAATGAAATCCTGACCTAGGATAATTCTTTGCTCTTCTGGAAAGAATGCGAATTCATACCTTAACACCAGCAGAATTCTGAGCCCTCTACTCTAACATTTCTGAAATAGGACCCTAATTCTAGATAATATGTGCAGTTATATCCTTTAGCTAAGGCCGCCTCTGGCTGTTTTTCTTCTATAAGACATCATTGCCAACTGTGGTGAGGGGGAAGTGTATGTCCGCAACCTTTCTACATTATGTAAAAGAGAATGTAAATGAGACCACATCTACTCTATTATAATCTACAATTCAATCTACTTTCCTAATATCCTTTTATCCAATTTGTTCCTCCAATTCAAAATAAAAAGTTCTACCCTTTCATCAAAATAAGTGAATTAGTACAAAAAAGAGACCATTGTGTTTGGCAATACTCACCAAGTTTCCTTGATCTTCAAAAACATCCAATATATAATAAACAATTTCATCAATTGGATTTTGGGATTCAATTGCAAACACCACCCCTCCCCCATCATTATTATTGTTCAGTTATTCAAATCTTGTCTGAATTTTCATGACCCCATTTGGGATTTTTCTTGGCAATGATACTAGAATGATCTGTCATTTCTTTAACTCATTGAAGAGAAGCACAAAGGCAAACAGGCTTGATTGACTTGCCCAGGGTTACATAGATCATACATATTTGAAGCCAGATTTGAACTCAGGAAGATCAGCCTCCTTGACCTCAGGTCTTACGCTGTATCCACTGTGCCACCTAGTGGTTCTAAGACCCCTACCCCACCCAAACACCAAACCCCCATTCACTGCCTGCTACAACAACAACAACAACAACAACTACTACTACTACTACTACTACTACTACTACTACTACTACTACTACTACTACTTCTACTACTACTACTACTACTGCTACTACTATTCTTAGGCAACTGGATAGCAGAGTGCGTAGAACACTGGGCCTGAAATCAGGAACACTCAAGTTCAAATTGAATCTTAGATATTTCCTATCTGCATGACCTTGTGAAAGTCACTTAACTTCTGTCTTCTTCAGCTTCCTCAAGTGAAAAATGAGGATATTGACAGCACCTACTCACAGGTTTGTGGGGTTTTTTTGAGAAGTACTGTGTATTTATCATAATGCCTGGCATATGGTAGGGGCTATATAAAAGCTACTTATTATAAAAAAAAAAGTTAGACATCAGACTTTCTATTTTTTTAATAGTAATTCTGTATTTATCTATTTTGAAAAACATTCCTTTGAGTTGATTGGAGTGATTTTTCTTTTCTGAATGAATCAGGTATTTATTTTGACATAAAATTTAAGTAGTAAAATTCTCCATGTCATTATTATTCCAGTGTTTCACATTAGGGAATATTGGATATTTGATTATTTCAAGTTGGAACTTCTGACTCCATATTCAGCATTCTTTCTAGTTTCTGGTAAATTTTATACTTATGTTAAGATTGTGTCTGACACCTCAGCTTTACTAGTGAATGATTTAACTAGGGCATAAGAGAAAAGCACATTTATGAAAGAAGGGCCATTTGATCACGAAAGTGTTATATTCAGGTAGAGAGGAAGATCAGGTTATGTACTTGAGACCCACTTAAGATAAAAAAGATAAAAGAGGAGATTTCAAAATCAAGGCACAAAGCAGTCAGAAAACCCTCCCTGGTTTGCTTCAGACAAACCAAGCCAACAACAGAAGAGGTAGGAAAACTAGAAGAGGAATTTGGGGACTTACGGGATGGCAACCTTTCTCAGTCTTCAGTCAGCAATCCAAACTGAAAACAATTATAGAAACTACAGAGAGATATTAGCCTCCATCCCCAAGGTCCAACCTATAATAAGATATTATAGGAAATATATTCAAGACATATGTGATGTAGAGAGTGTTGCCAAATGCTTAATAATAGAGTTGGAATTGAAGAAACATCAAGGATAAAGTGTGGCAGAGGGAGAGCAGTATAAAATTGAAAAGGAGACTCTTCAAGCATAGGCCTCATTGAAATAATAACAGATTTAAAGCTTAAGAAACTAGCAACATGTATTCTTTTCTCCTAGTCTGTCTGATACTATTTCCACCATCCTTTTGCTTCCCTTATGGTGTTTAGTTGTAAAGATTCTTTTCAAAGTCAAGGACATTTCTTTTGTTAGAAGTAGAAAGAAAAGAGGAAAACCTGTGGCCTTTTATCCTAGCAAAGCCTTGGGCTATTAGGAAACCTGAAAAATACTGGACATAGTCAAAGTCAGGAAGCATATCCAGGCTTGCCTCTTGTTTACTATGGAACTTGGAGTTTGTCACTTCTACATGCTGAGATTCAGTGTCCTCTGAAAAATACACATAGTAACACTCAGACTTATTCTATTGGGAAGCCAGGAAAGTTTGAGGAAAGGGAAAATATAGGTATCCATATAAAGGCTAGATAAAGCAGGTTGGAAAAGTTAAAAAAAATACTAAAATAGAGTACGATTATAAGACCCATATGGTTTTGGAGGACAGTGATGAGTTTTTATCCCCTGGTCCTTGGAAAATTATTACAAAATTAGTGAACCCTAATTTCTTCTCTCATGATTTTGCTTACATTTATTATACCATATCGATTTATCATACCAACTTATTACCTTTATCCTAAATACTAGTTCTTTTTTAATGAAAATTACTCTTTGGTGCGATTATTAAATAGCTTAGATTCTAGAGGATAACTGTGGACTTTTTTCTGTCTCTACCTCCTGGGAAGTTCCTCTATCTTTCTCTGGTATTCAATAGGATAAAAAATGGATTTGGAGCTGGAAGAAATTACTTAGAAACCAAACTCTGACACTGCCTTTTCCTTTGGTAAGTCACTTTACCTCTCACAATAATTTTTCTTATCCATATCATGGGGGTAGTAATGACCCTGGTTAGTTCAGAGTCATGCAATGATCATGGGGAAATACTTTTATAAAGTTCCATGTAAACCTTCATCTCTCTCTCTGTCTCACTCTGTCTCTCTCTGTCTCTCTCTCTCTTTGTCTCTCTCTCTCTCTCTCTCTCTCTTTCTCTCTCTCTCTCCCTCTCTTACTTTCTTCTCCTTCCCCCCTCCTCTCCCTTCTTCTCTCCCTTCTCTCTCTCTATGTATGCATACATATATCCATTTAAAATGCACATTATAAGCATTAATGTTTTATATAAATATATGGTATTATTAATATTATAGTCTTTTGCCAAGACATTACAGTCCTTTGAATGACTTGACTTTAATATGTGTGCTTGGGATTAGATCATTTTAAATTTAGTATAGAAATTGATGCAACCAAATTTGTTTTTCCTGTGTTTATGCTAAGCAGTCCTATCATTCCAGAACTATTCTTACTTAACTTTTAAATTGCACTGATTTATTACTGTCCATTTACACAGCAGCACTATCACCTTTAACCTGGAATTGACAGGTAAAAGACAACACCCAGACTGGGACATATCCCTGTAACACATAACTTAATAGGCTGAACAAAAGCTATAATCTAAAAAGCTTTAAGAATTGTTCTGCCACTCAACATAAAAACAGCCTTAGAAACCTATGATTAGTTGAAAGAACTATGGTAGTCTTTTTTTTCTTCCCTTTCTAAGACGCTGTATTTTCACAAAGTAACCAAAGTGATTATTTTAAAATTTTGCTCTATGGATGTTAGACTAGACAATGGCTTCCCAGAAATAAAGCAGTGATTTTCTGGGAAATTTAATTGTAAAATCAAACTTTGATCTACAGGTTATACAGAATAAACAGGGAAAAATCTAACTACTCAGGTTTCTACTAGCATCTAAAGACTGAATCTGTCCAGTGAAATTCACACCATTGAAGAGACAATTTTCTGTCAAAAGTTTATCATTCTTGACTCAGAAGGAACTACCTATTCAATCACTTTCTGTGATAACAGTTGATGAAAAGGTATTATTTGTTCACCACTGGCCCACATACCTCTGCTATGTTTCAAGATATATAGGCTCTTAAAAGGAAGGCACAAAAGAGGAAAAAAATGCTCTCATGAAAAAGAAAAGCAGGAAATATCAAGAGATTGATGTGACTTCCCAGAGAAGCTCTATGATGAGCCCAGAATAATTTAAAGGACATGTCCAAAATATGGAAACAATACTGAAGTAAGAATAAAAAAGAATGACATGAACCTTTTGAAAGATAAACACAAAAAAGGTTCAGGTCCCAAATGAACTCCATATTGGGGTAAAAAAAGAAATAATTCCAAAAGAGACAAAAGTACTCCTTTAAAAAAGTTATATTTGGAAACTGCTTGAAACATATGGTATAAGGTAGATAGAAAGCAGAAAAGCTTTAACCACTCAATGACAATTTTCATTTCATCTTCCCAGTAAAAAAGAATGATACTTGAAATTAAAATGTCAGCATATTCTATATGAATTTGGAAATAAAGGAAAGATAGTCATCAATATAGTAAGACTGAGCCTTACAATTAGAAGTTAGATGAAATTAATAACCTGAAGAAACTTAAGAGATTTGAAATCTTAAATCACTTTATGATATATGGTAAAATGTATAGAATGTAACTAAGGCAAGCTGAAAAATTCAAAATGAAGGGAGATATTCTGACTTTTCTTTTTTTCTTTTTTTTTGCCTTTTTTTTCCTTTGGAGGGTAATTGGGGTTGTGACTTGCCCAAGATCCCACAGCTAGTAAATGTGTCAAGTGTCAGAAGTTGGATTTGAACTCAGGTCCTCCTGACTCCTGGGCTGGTGCTCTGTCGCTGTGCCACCTAGCTGTCCCCTGACTTTTTTCAAAAGGAAAAATATATAAATTTTAATTTAACAAATGTCTCTTATGTACCTACTATGTGCAGATGAAAAAAAGGTTTGAAATGGATTTTTTTAAAGTAGTATAAATCCTGTTTTCAAGAAGCTTATGTTTTATTATGGGATGGAGAGTAGACAGAAAATTCAGAATAATGTATAAAAGAAAAAAATTAATACAAGATAATTTAAAGAGAAAATGAAAAATAACGAGTAGGGGCTATCAAGAAAGGATTGACAGTTAAAAAAAATGATACCTTAGCTGAGTTTTGAAGGAATCTAAAGATTCTAAGAAACAGATCAATAAAGAGTTCATTCCAAGGAGAGTAGATAGAATGAGTAAAAACACAAAAGTGAAAAATGAAAAAGTTACATTGGAGAATGGTAAGTTATCAGAGTGGATAGAATGTGGAAAGTATGAATGCTAAAACTAAATGAAAATGTTTAAAAAGCATGGATGGTAAAAATAAATTAAAAGTAAACAAATAAAAACAACATCTGTCTTGAAATGTAGGTTGGAACAAGATTATGTAAGCATTAAATCCAAGGCTAAGAAGTTTGTATTTTATCATAATTGCCATAGGGAACATTTTCAGTTCCTTGATTGGCAGAGTAGCATGATTAAGACTGTACATTAGAAAGATGATGTTGACAGCTAATAATTGAATACAGGAGAGACAGATTAACAGTAAAATATAGTAGTGCCCACTAGATTTACAGAGAAGGCATGAGGTATGAGACAGGTTAAAATGGGATCAATAGGGCAAATCAAGTTTGGAGAATGAAAGGAGATAATAAACCAATTTTTCTTTAGACAATGAAGTAAAAGAGAGAATGGGGTTAATGGTGAGAGGTTTTGATGTGTGCATTAGAGAAGGGTTGTGCAACAAATGGTCCCTCATTTCCCAGTAAATTAGGGAAAATAATTTCATCTGTGGAGGGAGAAAGTGTGAAGGATGTTTATCTGCTTGAGGAAATGAGAAAAATGAGAATTCTCAAAAATATAGTTACATCCTAAAAAAAATTTTAAATGATTTTTAGTCTAAAAGGTGCATAAGTTTTTTTCATTGACTTGTTTATTTACTTTTAGTTTACGAGATTAAGTTCCACAATCTCTGGTGTTTCAATTTTCTCTCCTCCCTTCCCCCACCCCCATGGCAGCAGGCAATCAAGTACAGGATCTGAAAATACCTTCATAGTATGGTTGTATAGAAGGGTTGAACTAATGGAGTGAACAATAGGAAAAAAGAAAGAAAATTAACATGAAAAAGAACAATGGCATGTAGATTGCTTCAGTCTCCATTTAAACTCTGTTCTTTCTAGATCTTTTTCTGAATGTAAATATCTCCTTCCATGATGAGACTTGTAGAGTTGTCTTATTCCTGTGTGTTGCTGAGAAGAGTCCAGTTTATGAAAGTTGGTTATCACACATACTATGTGTCTGTGATTATGTACAAATTTTGTCTGGTTCTGATCTTCTCACTTAGCATCAGTTTGTATAGGCCTTTCCAGATGAATATGACGACCACCTCCTCCCCATTTCTTATAGCACAATAGTACTCCATTACATTCATATACCACAACTTGTTTAGCCATTCCCAATTGATGAGCATCCCTTTAATTTTCAGTTTTTTGCCACCACAAAGAGAGCTGCAATAAATATTTTTTGTATATATTGGTCTTCCACCCACTTCTATGATCTCTATGGGATACAACCCAAGAAGTGGTATTACTGGGTCAAAGGGTATTATTTATAGCCCTTTGGGCATAGTTCCAGATTGCTCTCCAGAATGGTTGTATTAGTTCACAGCTCCACCAACGATGCATTGGTGTTCCAATTTTTCCACATCCTCTCCAGCACTTGTTATTTTCCTGTTTTGTCATGTTACCCAATTTGACTGGTGAGATGTGGTACCTCAAAATTGTTTTGATTTTAATTTCTCAACTCAATAGTGATTTAGAGCATTTTTCATGTGCTTATAGATAACTTTAATTTCTACCTCTGAAAATTGCCTGTTCATATCTAAATGTGTTTAATTAACTTCAAGGCACTTAGAACATAATGATAGGATGGGGGAAGAGAGAGAGACAGAGAAACCGAGAGACAGAGGCAGAGAGAGAAAGAGACAAAATGACAGAGATGGAAAGACAGAGACAGAATGAACATTTATTATGCACTTTTTATTTGTCAAGAACACATTCTCTAGATATATATGTAATTAACGGTGTAATGAAGAACGTTACTTATATCTATAAATCACTATATTATAGGACAGATAAAATATAATATGATACATGCAGAGTTGAAGGGTATAGTTGTGTTTCATAAAGGAGAAATTGATTTTATCTTAAGAGGAGGAATCAGGAAAAAAAATACATATATGGCATTTGAGTACATCTTTTAGTTAGAGAAGAAAATGTTGCAGTACATAGGCTACATGGGACTACTAAATAAGGTCTGGGACATGCATATTCAAATACCAATGGTAACACCACACTGGTGTATGACTACAATCAAGTTATCTTGTCTCTCTGAGTCTTATTGTATTCATATGTAAAATGGGTATACCTCTCCTATCAGTCTTGAAGAGTTTTTGCAAATCTCAAATAAAAGGATTCATGGAAAGTACTTTGCAAAACATAAAGCATTATACTTTCATATGGTTGCTTTTTAATGGAAATGGAATTAATGATAACTCAGAGTTAGTATGGATATTATTTACCTGGTGTCTTAGGTTGTGTGGTAAATATGGTGTATTTGGTCTGTTAAGCATTTGGCAAAATATTTCATAATATATTTTGAAGTAATAGAAAACATGTATTGGATGACAGTTCTGGGTGCTTCTCACTATCTACACCCAAAGAATGCTTAATTTTATTGAGAGAGGATTCTAGTCAAATAACTCTGCCTTGGCACAACTTTCTTCAACATTTTATCCCTGAATTTTATGAATATGTCAATGGCATGCTGTCAAATTTATGAATGATACTGGGCTGAATGATATAGTTAAGATATCAGGTGGCAAAAACAAGATAATTCACAAACTTGAATAGTGGGGAACATATGCCCAAACACAAATTTCACATGATGAAAACTAAATCCTCGAACATATGGTTAAAAAAAATCAACTTAGCAAGGTCTTGAAGGAACCAAATGAATATACAGCAGTTTATATTCTTATTCCTTAAAAATCTAAGTAGATCATAAATGCAATATAAGAATATGGATTAACTGTCAGAAAATCAGGAGTTCACAGACTACACTAATGAAAAAAAAAAAACAATTGTCCAGAATAAGGGAATTCAAGACCTTGTTTTAGTATATCCCACTCAGAAATCCTTTCGAGTAATGCACTCAATGTCAGATGTCATATTTTAAAGGAACTTTGACAAGAAAGAATCCAGTTAAATGAGAGTAACCAGAAAAGGGAAGGAAAATTTAAAAAATGATATAGCACCAATCTCATTTAAAAGAACTGAAAAAAAAGTTTCAAATTTGATTAGGGACAAGAAGAATACCTGTCTTCAAATATATGAAAAATTGTTATGTAGATGCTATATTAGGACAACTTTGTGAGCTTTCAGAGGTCAGAACCAGGAAAAATACATGAATTTTACAAGGAGGCAGATTTCTTTTTAAAATGAAAACAATGATAACAGTAGAAGTTTCTAACCATTTAAAAGTAATTTCCATTGAAAACAATAGAAATTATTTCCAAATGGCAAGAGCTGCCCTAATAAATAGTTCATTTTCCTAGCATGCACATCTTAATAATAAGATGGCTAATTCTTGGAGGTATCATAGAAACAGTTCACACTATGTTAGAAGTACGAAATCTCTGAAATCTCGTCAAACTCCCTAATAATAAGGTTCTATAACACTTCTAGAAAAGGGGGGGGGGAATTATCTGCAAGGTTCTAATGGACAAATTCTTTTCTCAAGACAGTATTCTGAAATATAGTAACTTCCACTGTCTAACCAAGGCAGAGAAAATATGAGGTAGTTTCATACTAGTATTTGTCTTTATGCAAGAAATGGAAAGAAAAATAAACACTACAGATAAGAAATGGATCAATTTAACTCCTTTGTCACCAAATTCATTACCAATATCAAACTTTTAAGGATCAAACAATGCATTTAGAATTAATTTCAATTATATAGATTTCAAGCTTTTGAGTAATTTGTCATTCTAGAAATATTGAAAATCTAAATTAAAATCTATTGTAATTAGCTGTTTTATTAATTGCTAGACATTATTGACCTTTTTCCAATGAAACATATAATGTCATTATAAACCAAGATGCTGGTCACTTTTTTTAATGTGGGGTGGGAAAACATTTAATATAATAAAAAAAATCAATGAGAAATTTATAAAATATACAAATAATTTATTATATGTATATAATGATATACATAATTATATTATAAATAATATGTATATGTAAAACAATACTTTGGAATTAAAATAGGTCATTGAGAAAATGTGTTTTGGTTTTCATGAAGTCTCATTTATTCAATAAACAAAACCATCCTCCACTTTAAAGAAAATTTAGAAAACTAAGTTTACCTCCTTTAATTGCAATCTCACTTTTAGTATCTAATGGTCTTTAGTGACCATTGAAATTAATTATATATTTACTGAGCATTAATAATTTTTTAAGTCTTAATAATTCTTATCATTAGGCTTAATATTGAATATTAGTATTTTCTCTATACTGGTAATCCTTCAAAACAAAGCAGATAAATATAATTCTTGATGCACTGGTAAAGGCTGATGAAGTGAAAAGGCATTAAGTAAAAATATACTTTGTAATTGACATAAGATTCAATATCTACTGCATATTATTCAGCAATCTCACTGTAATACTTTTAGATAAAATATGAAAAAAGGAAAGTTTATGAAAATGCATAGAATATTTCAGTTAATGAAAATTTTTCATAGGAGGTGCCCTTACCTTTGAATTTAACTCAGGAAATTTCAACTGGGCAACCTAAAACACCTTTAATGATATAATCTTACTAACCTATCAAATGTGCTTAAAAGTAAATTAATCATAATTTATTTACCTTTTTAAGGAAGTTTGGTCATTTAATAAGTGGCCTTCGGACTTCCTTTGTGAGATAAAGTCATAAGAAGAGGAAGTGCAATTGTGAAAATGAATATGAGCTTATTTAAATGATCAAAATGTTCCAAAATTTTATGGTTGAGTAATTGATAGTATAGAATTAGAGAAAAGCAAAACAAACAAACAAAAAACTAAAAAAAGGATGACTACACAAATGCACAGTGATTCAAGTCAGTAGGTAATCATTGTCAGAATATTTAGTATCTCTCACGGATACACTTTAGATTTTACTTGTCATAAGCTATTTCTTGCAAATAGTAAGAGAGTTTCCATTTTAGCTATGCCTTGATGATATGTGGATGTACTTTTTTAAAATATAGAAATATAGGAGATCCTGGAACATTGTTATTTCCTCCATGGTATAGTCACTCGTAGGCTAAAAGTATAGTTTTATCAAAACAAACAAAAAAACAAAAAGTGGCAAATCTTGTAGCCCTATTAAATTCATTTTAATAGATGGTGGGATGATAACCCAGGCCATAGGAAAGCAGTCTTACACAAAGCCCCAAAGAGTATTTGGAATGATTATAACCTAAAGATGCTTCTCAGAAATAAGCCATGGGACTTCAAATTTGTCAATCACTTTGCAACTGGCTCATTGATATAACTACTAAGATAATCCCAGGTCAAGACTAAAATAGTTATATTTTTAACAAATATCATTTACTTATGACAGTAATTAACCTATTGCCAAATGTTAGGTGTAAAATGATGTAGGTGAAATAATGTAGAAGACAATGACTTTAGAAAAAATGGTTAAAATTCTAGCATAGAGTCCTATTAACTGGGCATCAATTAGACCATTAGTCAATTTCTCTGAGCCTAATAGGTTTATGTATGAAATTTGAATAATATAGGAAGCATAATAATAAATAAGAAGTATAATACTTTCTACCTCACAGGACTGATTTCAGGAAATCACTTTTTATTCATAGAGAACTATTTTAAATCTGAATTATTGAAGATAGAAGTAGTATTAATAAACTGATAATTTATGACAATCAACTAATCCTTTGTGTTCAGAAACTTACTTCATCATGGAGCATGATTCCTGGCAATGTCTGCCAATTTATAGAGATTTCTTTGATGGGACAGACAGTGATTTGAAGAAAATAGAACTAAGTTCAGAGATGCTCATTAATAGAAGTTCAAATAAACACTAACCCATGTATTTAGTTTTCATCATAGCAAACCACTTAGTAAAGCATAAAAAAGGCTCTGATTTTCCACAGTCAAAATAAACAAGCTTATTATCAATCAGATTCTGTAGTAAGTAGGGGTAACAAAGAAAAGTAGATAATTAACAGCAGCAGTCCTTGTTCTCAAAGTTGTGGCAGAGATTCTGGAGTGGTTTACCATTTCCTTTTCCACTTGATTATGGCAGAGATGCTAGGTGACTTACACAGGGTCACATAGCTAATAAATGTCTGAGGTTGAATTTTAACTTGGGTCTTCTTGACTCCAAGCCCAGTGTACTATCCCGAGTTTCCTAACAGCCTACAAGGAAAATAAAGATTAGGTAACTTGCACAGGGTCACATAGCTAGGAAGTATCTGAGGCTGGGTTTGAACTCAGGTCATTTTGACCCTAAGCAAGAGCTCTGTCCACTAAGCCATCTAATTGCCTCTGCTGTCAATGTACTCATAGTCTAATGGGAGAGACAACATGAAAACAACCATGAACAAATAAGCTCTAGAAGATAAATTGGAGTCAGTCAACAAACAGAAGGCACTAGTATTAAGATAGATCAGGCAAGATGTTTTGTAGGTGGTAGGATTTTAGTTGATACATAAAAGATACCAAGGAAGCCAGGAAAAGGAGATTTAAAAAAGAAAGAATTGCTATCATGGGGGAACAGGCAGGAAAAAATGTCTTTCTTTTGTGAAGAACAGCAAGCATGCCAGTATCATTGGACTGTAGGCTATGGTGGGAGGGGTGGGGTTGAGGGGTAAAAAGTAAGTTGTAAGAAGACTGGAAAGGTCGGAAAGAACAGATTGTGGAGGACTTTGGCATCAAACAAAGACTTTATGTTTGAACCTGTAGGTAATAGGAAGCCGCTGGAATTTACGGAACAGATGGGATGACACAGTCATGCCTGAAATTTAAGATGATCAATTTGACTGCTGGAGTGAAGAGACACTTGAGAAAGGAAAAGCAAACAGAAGGTTATTGAAATAGTCAAAATGCAGTTATATTAGCGCCTGGACTAGAGTGGTGAAGTATCAGTGTCAGGTAGAACTGACAATTTTTTGCAATGAGAGGGAGGGAGGATGGATAGATAGGGTGAGGAGTTTAGAATGTCACTGCAAAAAGTGTCTATTCCAGTGAACTCTAAGGTCTTTTGAATATTGAATTTTAATGTACAATAACACATTTTTAGATCCTCATTTTGTTTAATTATGGGATTTAAATGTTTTAGTTTTTTTTTGTTTCTTTACATTTTTACTTGTGTTGTCATGCATAGAATATTGGGTAGATTGGATATTTACTTAGTAGATATAGCATGAGATAATTGATAGAAATCAAGTCTAAGAGTCAGAAAACTGATGTCAAGTTGAATCTTTATCATGCACTGATTATGTAACTACATTCAATCATTTGATCTCTCAGTGTACCAGCCAACATTCTAATATTAATAGTTGCAAAAGGGGAACTGATTTAGATTGTTAGAGGGAAAGGACTCCCTGCCAATTAAATCACAGATTCAATCCAAAAAAGAGTAGTCAAATCAGCATTCTGGAAGCTGGGGTATTTGCTTGGTTTTTCTTAAGATTTATGTATCTGATTACAGCATCTTTCCGTGAGGACCTTGGGACAGCTAGATGGCTCAGTGGACATAGTGCTGGGCCTGAAGTCAAAAATACCTGAGTTCAAAGCTATCTCAGGCATTTATTAACTGTGTGACCATGGGCAAATCACTTAATGTCCATTTGCCTTAACCTACTAGAGAGGAAAATGGCAAATAACTCCAGTATTGTTTGTCAAGAAAATTCCAAGAACAGCATGATCCATGAAATCAAGAAGAGTTGGACATGAATAAGCAGCAATGAGTTTTCATAGTTAATTCTTCAATAATTTGATCTGTTTTGTCCTGAACTCCTATAATATGGACTTTATGCAAATGAATTGAAAATGTGAGTGATTTTTTCTCTCATTTCAAAATAAGTTGAAATTCAAATATCTTCAAAATGTATGCTTTCTATGCTAAAGACAGTGAATTTTTTTCTTTCCCAATTCTGTAGCCCCAGTGACATATTTTTATTAGCCAGGAATTTATAACTGGATATTTCATCACTTAAGGATATTTTCAGACAAAACATATTTTCCATTGTCTGGGCGTGGCATCAGAGAAAAAAATGAAAAAATGACGCAGAATCATCACAGCTCTGATTAAGTAACAGTAAATCTGGGACTGAGAACAAGTGATGGGGGAAAACACACACACATACACACACACACACACACACAGCTTTGAAAAGCATACCTAGAAAAGGCAGCAAAGAAATTACCAAGGAAATAATATAGATTCAATAATTATTTAATAGGTTTAAAACACACACACACACACACACACACAGAAAGAGATAGAAAGAGAGAGACGGAAAAACAGAGAGACAAAGAGAGAGAAAGAGAGACAGAGAGACAGAGAGAGAGAAAGAGAGAGAGAGAAAGAGAGAGAGAGAGAGAGAGAGAGAGAGAGAGAAAGAGAGAACAACTGGTGAAGCTATTAATAATTTTTTTCCTTCCTATCAACATTAAAAAGGTGTATAATAGATAATCCATGATAGATCTGATGAACATGATTTTCTTGAAATTTTAGTGTTATTGTTTGAAATCCTCATGCTTAATATAGTTAGAAACAACAAATTTAAGTCCCTTTAAAAAATATAATAGACTTTGAAGACATAACAGTAAAAGTAAAGGAAGAAACAAACTCATTTTTTAGAATATTGTATACATATATGTTTATGTATATTCTAAATATATTTGTATATGTGCATATATCTTCAAATAAATTCAAATATATGTATTTGTATATGCAGAACTATATATGTGTATTCTCAAATATATGCACATGCATCCATATTTGGTTTAAATTATATATGCATGTATACATACCTACATAAGTATGTATGGATGTATATTTGCATTTTAAGTGTATGTATATAATATATATTCTATAGGTATTATAAATTATGTGTACATATGTTCTAAATATATGAGCATATGTACATATTCATATATAAATATGTAACATTGATTTGGTATCAGAAAAGACTTCAGTGACCATTGAGTCTGATGTCCCCAATTTACAGATGAGGAAACCAATGCTAAAAATGGTGGCATTGTAGTAGCAGAGGCAGGACAATTAGGTAGCACAGAGCATTGGTCCTGGAGTCTGAGGGAGACTGAGTTAAAATCTGGCCTCAGACACTTACTAGCTATGTGGCCCTAGACAAGTCACTTAACCTGATTTGCCTCTGTTACCTCATCTGTAAAATGAACTGAACAAGAAAATGGCAAACCACTCCAGTAACTTTACCAAGAAAACCCCAAATGGAGTTAAGAAGAGTCATATACAACTAGGTAGCTAAAATAGGGCCAGGATTTGACCTTATGTTTTCTGTCTCCAAATTCAGTGTTGTTTTAAATGTATTATAATTTTTCTACTTACATATTATCCCATATTATACTTATCACTTGACTCCCTATTAAAAATTTTTCAGTGTTATCATTCCCTATGGAATACTAATTAAATTATTTAACCTGTCATTCAGGGCTCTCTGTAAGTCTTCCCATCCGGCTACCTATGCTGTGTACCTAACACTCTAAGCAGATTTGAAAACTCACATTTCCCTAAATTCATCACATATGTTCCTTACTCTTTTTTATTTAATTTTATGATTTTTGTTTGTATTTTAAAAAGAACAACAAAAACATCAAACCTTGCTATCTACCATGTAGAGGTACAGTAATTTGAGAGCTGATGGTAGAGCCAAGAAAATCTCAGTTCATCCAAGCAACACCTTTCTAATATAAACTAGCTCTATAACTCTGAAAAACTCACTTAGCCTTTCAGCACACCTTTTAAGATTATAAATTAACAAGAGCTTCTTTTGTTAATTTAATCACAGGTCTAATCCCTATCCTAAGTGATAGACTTCTGGTTGAACTCGGCCTCATGTCCCTTTCTGCTACGCTCTGTTCTCCGTGCAACTATCAAAATGATCTCCCAAAATCACAGGACTGATCACATCATCCCCCTTATTCCATGAACCCCAGTCATCTCCTATTACATCCAGGAAAAATGTAAATGCAAGCAAAGAAGTACTTAGCAGCTTGTTTTAGCAATTTAATTATTTAGCACCTTGTTTCAGTTCAAGTTTCTTTTATGCCTTGCCCATGAATATATCAAGTCTTTATTAAGAAACACGACTGGTGGACCCCAGAGTGGGAGGAACTTATTGATGCAACAGGAAGGGGTGGAACAGGAAAGAGTTAATACACATATGTTAGGAGAAGCCCAAACTGGGAAAGACTAGAATTGAGAAGAGGAACTTTGTGGTGGCCAGGTACTCAGTTTTTTCTGTTTGCATTGATTTTTGTTTGTGATACTTTGTACAGAAGCCCTGGGACCTTGCTGGAAGCCCTGAAAGAGGATTTTCTTGTTGTCTGTCTACAGAAGTCCTAGAGGAGGGTTTTGGAGGTCCTGGGACTATACTGACAATTTGAGCTTTCAGACTTTGTAGGTCTGTGTTGATTTCACAGGCAGAAAGTGAATTGATGATGATGCCAGCAATGTGCATGAATGCTGTTTTGACTCAGTTAAGCTTTTTCTTCCCAGAAACAGAAACTGTGAGGGACTTGAGTTGAACTGGGCACTGTAAGCTTCAATATGGAATGGGAACTAGATGAGGAACTGGATGACGAACTGGGTGAGGAGGTGGACAAAGAGCTGCATGGGTAGCTGAGAGCTACCCACCTTTGAATCCAGGTAATAATTGGGTAGATTCAGGCAGGAGCTGCATGGAAGAGGAACCATGGAAGCTGTGAACCACCCCCAAGTCAAGATAAAAAGACTTCTCCTTGGGTACTTAATGCTGAGAAGATCATGATTTACTGTGACCTAGGGGTGGAGAACTTTGACCTTTGTACATTATGTCTCTTAAGGAGGCTTGCTCTTTAAGGATGATTGAGTTAAAGACTTACTGAATAATATGGTTTGCTTAAAACTACAAAGCCCCTGTGGTAAAAACATGTGGCCGCTTTGTGGATAAGTTGTTATGTTATATCAGGGTGAATCCTGTTCTTTGGTTTCTGTGAATGTTTTGCTTTAATTTACTGATGAGTAAATAGAGAGTTCACTATACTATGTGATCAGAAACTTAAAGCTATTCACAGCATCAGTCCTCTGGAATGTTGCTTGTGCTTGGCTTTAAAATAACAAATAAAATCTCATTTATTTATTTTTACATTTTAACACCCTTTATAACCTAGTGCATTCCTACATTTCTAGTCATCTTAAAACCTTATTTCTTTTCTTATAGTCTACTATCCAATGGCATGGGTTTTCTTCCTTTTCCTCACACAAAACACTCCATCTCTTGAGTTGATCCATTTTCAGTGGCTATTCCCCATGCCTGGAATTCTCTATTTCTCCCTCTCTGCCTACTGGATTCCTTGGCTTCTTTTGGGTTTCAACTAAATGTCCTCCTTCAGCAAGTTCTTGGCAGTCTGCTTCAGTGCTAGTGACTTCCTTCTAAGGTTATCTCTAATTTATCATACATTTATTTTGTTTGTATGTTGTGTGTGTGTGTGTGTGTGTGTGTATGCTCCCTGAATCCCTATTAAATTGTAACCTTCTTGAGGGCAATGACTATTTTTGTCTTTCCTGGTATCCCTAGTGCTTAGCCAGTCACAATGAAATATATGCTCATCCAACACTTTTACTTGACTCAACAATTCTATGACTCTCCCTATGTTTAAAATTCCCTCCCCATGTTTTTATTTGTTCAAATGCAATCCATGATATCTAGTTCCACCTTCCCATAAAACGTTAAGCTTTGTTGCTCAAGAACTTACTACTGAATTGAATTATGGTTGTAGAGAACAAAAGGAAAGGGAATAAGCATGTATATAGTACATTCTATGGCCATGCTCTTTTCTATCACAACAATTCTGTAAGGAAGATGCCATTATTATCCCCATTTTACAGATGAGAAATTTGAAGTAAACAGAGATTATTTGATTTGTCCAAAGTCACTGACTTAGTATGTATCTGAGGCCAGATTTGAATTTGTCTTCCTAACTTGAGTTTCAACAATCATTTCACTACACCACAAAGAGGACTCAGCCTGTTTGGAATTTTTCAAAGAATATCAAGTATTTTAATAATTTTAGATACCATGAAAGATATATCAGATGCATGATTCATTTGATTTTTTTTATATTTGTTGAAAACAATATTTAAAACGCTAGGCAATAACACTGGCAATAACAATCGTAATAGGCAATAAGACTGATGCTAATTAATAAAACCTCACTATGTGCCCTACATCTTTTTAGGGGATAATAGAGGAAGGAGAGAAAAACAGACTGTATGGGTGGAATAGTTTAGTTAGTATAGAAACAAGTAAATGGCACCCCCATTATTTGAGAGTCATTGTAATTTTATGTTTGTTTAATAGTGATGGATGTCACATCATTAGATAATGCATCAAACATTAATGAAGGGAGACTGTGCTTCTAAAATGTCATTGATAATTGGCTAGTCACTATTTCTTCAATTACTATAATGAACTAAAAACAGAGGAAGCAAGATCAGCATATATATTGCTTTCTAAATGAGACTGCTGCTCTCCAAACTATTGTTTCTTTTAACACCTGTCACAATTCACCAAGATAAAAACTTTATCTGAGGAAATAGAACTGTAACAGGTATTTTTTTATCTAATGGAAATGTAAAATATTAAGTTGCCAAGACAGAGATGTCTTCTGTTTATGGAAATGTAGGTGGAAACGTTTTGAGAAAAATTTTACACTTTTTTTGGAAGCATGTTACAGAGACTGTCCTATGACACAAGCAGGGTTGGGTTTGGCCCATACCAGAGATGACACATATGCTGTGACTGGTCCAGAACTTCGAGGAAAGTCTGATATTAATAATCTGTGTTACTGGGAGTAACTAGATGGCAGGTTACTTCCTATGTGTGTACGTGTGTGTGTGTGTGTGTGCGTATATATATTCAATATGATGCCCACTGTTACAAGTTAAGATCTTTATTTTACTAAATGCACATAAGGTGGCCATTATTATAATTATATATTACTTATCACCAAGTGGAATATGGCTATGCATGATATGAGTAAATTCATCAGCATTTTTATGGATATTTAATTTTGAAACTAGAAATATTTTATTTCATGTATATGATATTTTAGAGTCTGGTAAAGACATAAACTAATTTATTTTCCCAACAATTTTATGAATCCCTAGTCTCGTTATTATGAATTTTTCCTTCATAGTTGTAAATCACAACCTCACAACCTAAGCAAACTTTCTTATCCTACGCAATTTTTGTCCATTCCCCCATAAATTATATAGAGTTCAGGAATATGTCCAATTTCCAGGAAGCTTTCAATTATGCTCATATTTTATGGATATAAGAGCATCATAAAAAGGGGGAATCTTTTCAATTATCTTTCCCCATTTTGTTATGTGACAAGACTATCTCTTCTCCTAATTATGTATAGCAACACACAATTTAAACTGGAAAGAACCTTAGAAAATCAAGTCTAACTCTCATTTTAGAAATATGGAATACGGATACCAAATGACTTGCCCAAGTTCACACAGTTAGCTAGAGCTTGAACCAGAATCTGAAACATAGGCCTTTTTGATTCTATGTTATGTCCTATCATGTCATGAAGAGTCTCTCAGTGCATATTTTATTAAACAAGTCATTCTTGATTGGGGGCCATTCATCCTCATTACATATCTTTCCATTTCTATCTTATTCGTAACCTATACTTACAATGCTATTGAGATTAAACTTTGGAAATAAAGCAGTAGAGGGAATATTGCTGTTATTAAGATGGTATTTTGTTCAAACCAATATTTTGACATCTTGGAACTTTCTGTACAATTTCCTAAATGTATAATTTCAATTTCCTTTTTCTGATAGACAAATTTTGGATACAGTTCTTTGGGCCTGTTCATACGTATATGTATGTTCTAATTCAATGATGGAATTTTGAACTGATAATTCTGGAAAGCAAATAGGGAAAGGATAACCAAATCATGGTATATCATTGCAATGAAATATTACTGTACTTTGGGAAGTGATGAAAATACTGAATACAGAGAATCATTGTAATACATGATCGGAAAGTAAAGTAAATGGGAGCATGAAAATAATATACATAACTATATTATGATAATGAAAAGAACAACAACAAGAAATATTCAATACTCCTATAGTTGCCAATATGTGTGTTTTGGCTTCTGTAATGTGTTTTTTAAATTTACTTTTGATGAATACCTCCGCTTCCCTTTTTATTCTACTATAATGGATTTTTTTTCTTGCAGGAAAAGTGGAAGAATATGCCAAGAAATAAAGTTAAGGGCAGTGGAGGTGGAAGTTGATTGCAAAACCAACTGGGAAAACCAGTCATTGATTAATTAATGCCCAAGAGCAGGAAGGACCAAGAAGCCAATGAATAATAATCTGCCTCAGAAAACTGGTGCTGTTTATTTCTCCCAGCCAGGCCCTTAATTCCATCATCCAAGGAAACACCTCTTATGAAGAAGGGTCCAGCCATCCTTCCAACAGCTAATCAGTTGCCACCAGCAGGGCAGACAAGGCTTTCTATCTGAAGTGACAAAGCTTCCTGAGGGAGAGTAGTAGGTGACATGTGCCAAGTGGATTAAATCACCACTGCTTCCTTGAACAATGCCTCTCCTCATACCCCATGGAGATAGGCAAGGTCCCTAAATCCATAAGCTCTGAGAACAGCTGTATGTTTCCACTAATCACCCCTCCTTTGAGGCCAAACAGGAAACTGTATTTGAATGGACGATGTAACTTGAAATCTGCATTTATCCATATTGCATCCAATACTGCTTCAAGAAACACAGTTATATAAAACTTGAGACTGGTGAAATTTTCATCTAACTTGCAATTGAAAACTCCTATTCTGTTTTTTTCCCCTCATATGACTGTAGATAACTTTGATTTCTGGTTCTGAAAACTTTTTATAGCTTTTGACCATGCATCAATGGGAAATAACTCATTAAAAAAAATCTGACTCAGTTCTATAATATTTGAGAAATAAGGCCTTTATCAGAGAAACTTGCTATACATTTTTTTTCCAGTTTCCTGCTTTCCTTCTAGTCTTGGTTGCATTGGGTTTGGGGAGAGGAGGGTGTATCAGCAAGCACCGTAGCATACCCAGGGTGGCTGCTAGCACAGGTTCTTAGATCTGCTTTTCTAAAGGAAAGCAAATCAAAATGGGTTAACAATATTACTTTAATCAATCAAACATATATCATTTATTGTAGAAAATTCAACCCTGAACTTCAGAGAATACAAACAGAATACCTACAGAAGTTACAAGCAGAAAAAGAAACAGATCAGCAGAAAGGCTTCCAACTGTCTGACCATTGCATCCATACCTAGTCAGTTACCAGAGATGGAAACATCAACATCTGGGTTTACAAAGCTGGGGCAGGGGAGGGGAAAATGGCCGCCCAGAGTCTCATCTGGCCAAATCACATACACAACTCTTTCCAAAGTGAGCCCCAAAGCAAAAACTAACATCAGGGTATATGTAGCCTTCTCCTGGATCACAGAATGTCTCAACCCTCTTGACACAAAGCCCATTAACAAAGTAATAAGGTGTGTGCCACAGGCTCCATGTGACCACATTCAGCCTATTAGGGGACAGAGTATATTTTCAAATCAGAGAAGGTCCTCAGAGTCACTTAGCCTATCAAAGGGCCTAGGGGTAGGGAAGATTTTCATATTCCCATAGCAATAATTTCTCCTTCTTCCAACAGGAGCTTATCAGAAGAAAATTCTGACTCTCTCTCTGGGTCTTTTCTTATATACACACACACACTGGTTTCCTGTTTCAGCCACCTCCTTTCCTGTTATGTCAGCAATAGGAGACAGAGTTCACACTTTCTATTTCTTTCACAAAGGTTGGATTAGTTACTAAGCAGGCTAAGCACCTGCTTATTTGACATAACAAAAAGGAGTCTTCAAAATTAAATTAATTACCATTGCAGAGGGTGAGCATAATTAAATATATATATATATATATATATTGTAATGAAAATGAATTATTTTATATCTCAAGATATTCTTTATCTGTGATTTGGTCATAAGTTCTTCTCTTATTTATTTATCTGACAAAATTTCCCATGCTCTCCAATTTGTTTATGATAATATCCTTTATGTCTAAATAAGATAATATTTGAGTTTATATTGATATGTGGTATGAGAATTGGGTTTATACCTAGTTTACACCAAATTGCTTCCTAGTTTTCCTAGAAATTCTGTCAAATAGTGAGTTCTTATCCCATAACCTGGATCTGTCAGTTAATTTAACACGTATGTTCATTTACTATTGGGTGCTGTATATCTAATCTAATTTGTTGATCTACTATTGTATTTCTTTTTTTAAATTTTAAATTGATTAATTTATTTACTTTTAGTTTACATGATTCAGTTTCACAATCCCTTGAGTTTCAAATTTTCTCCCCTTGCCCCCCACCCACATGGTGGCAAGCAATGAAGTATAGAATGCAAAAATACTTTCACACTGGATATTAGTCTGGATGTATAGAAGGGTTGTAACCAATGGAATGAACAATGGGAAAGAAGAAACAGAACCAAACATGGAAAAGAAGGAGAGCATGTAGCTCCCGTCTCTATTTAAACTCTATTCTTTCTAGATCTTTCTCTGAATTTAGACATCTCTTTCCTTCCTGAGACTTTTAGAGTTGTCGTATAACCTTGTATTGCTGAGAAGAGTCCAGTTTATCAAAGGTGGTCATCACACATACATTGTGTCTGTCATTGTGTATAAATTTCTCCTGGTTCTGCTCTTCTCACTTAGGATCAGTTTGTATAAGCCTCTCCAGGAAAAGATGAAGTCCATCTGTTCCTCATTTCTTATACCACAATAGTATACCATTATATTCATAAACCACAACTTGTTTAGCCATTCCCCAATTGGTGGGCATCCCCTTAATTTCCAGTTTTTTACCACCACAAACAGAGCTGCAGTAAACATTTTTGTACATATGGGTCTTCCTCCCATTTCTACAATCTCTTTGGGATACAAGCCTAGAAGTGGGATTACTGGGTCAAAGGCTATGCCATTATTTATAGCCCTTTTGGCATAGTTCCAGATTGTTCTCCAGAATGGTTGAATCAGACCACATTCCACCAACAATGCATTAGTGTTCTAATTTTTCCACATCCTTCCCAACATTTGTCATTTTCCTGTTTTGTCATCTTAGCCAATCTGACTAGTGAAATGTGGTACCTCAAAAATGTTTGGTTTACATTTCTTGAATCAATGGTGATTTAGAGCATTTTTTCATATAGTTATAGATATTTTATATTTCTACCTTTGAAAATTGCCTTTTAATATCCTTTGACAGTTTATCAATTGGGGAATGACTTGTATTCTTATAGATTTGACCCAATTCCCTGTATATTTTAGAAATGAGGCCATTATCAGAGATACTGGTTGTAAAAAATTCTTCCCCAATTTCTCGCTTTCCTCTTAATCTTGGTTACATTGACTTTGTTTGTACAGAAACTTTTGAATTTAATTTAATCACAATTATCCATTTCACATTTTATAATGCCCTCTCTAACTCTTCTTTGGTTATAAAGTCTTCCCTACTCCATAAATCTGACAGGTTTGTTTTGATGATTATCATTTTATAAAATAAAATTTAAGGCCTGACTGATATTGTCAGATCAACTTCCTTCAGATTTTGTTTTCATTGATTCCCTTTATATTCTTGACCTTTTGTTCTTCCAAATGATTTTTAAAATTATTTTTTGTTACTCTTTAAAACAGGGTTTTTTTTTCTTATTTGATTAGTATGGCACTGAATAAGTAACATAAAAGGTAGAAGTTATTTTTAAAATAATACTGGCTTGATTTATCCACGAGAATGTGATATTTCTCTAATGCTTTAGATTTGGATTTATTTGTGTGGGAAGTGTTTTGTGATTTTGTTCATATAGTCTCTGGATTTAGGTTGGCAGGTAGAATCCAAGTACTTTAAATTGTTTGAAATTATTTTAAGTGGAATTTCTCTGTATTTCTTCCTGAGAGGTTTTGTTGTTAGCATATGGAAAGACTGGTAATTAATGTGGGGATTTTTTTAATGCCTTGCAACCTTACTGAAGCTGTTAATTCTTCACCTCCCAGACCCCAAGAGTTCTCTGAGTAGTACCATCTTTAGAGTCATAGTTTTGTTCCCTCATTGCTTATTCTTTCAATGTCTTTGTCTTTTCTTCTTGCTATAGCTAGCATTTCTAGTGTAGTACTGAATAATAGTCATGATCATAGGAATCTTTCCTCCTCTCCTGATATTAATGGGAAGGCTTCTAGGTTATTCTCCACTATGGATAATATTTTCTTTTGGTTTTAGATAGATATGATTTATGATTTAAGGAAAGATCCATTTATTTCTATGCTTCCTGCTTTTTTAAAATTTTATTTTGTTTTTAGGAGCATTTGTTTTTGGTTAAAACTTTTTCTTCATCTATCAAACTAACCATGCAATTTGTGATGTTTTGGTTATTGATATGTCCAATTATGCTAATGATTTCCTAATACTGAATCAGCACTGCATTCCTGCTACAAATTCCACACATTCATAATATATCATCTTTGTAATCTATTGTGATAATCTCCTTGATAGTATTTTACTTAATATTTTTGCATTAATATTAATAAAGGAAATTAATCCATACTTTACTTTCTCTTTTTTTGTTCTCCCTGGTTTAGGTGTCAGAAACATTTTGGTAGGGTCATAAAAGAAGTTTACTAATAATACTTCTTTGCCTATTTTTCCAAATAGTTTGTACAGTATTGGAATGAATTGCTATTTAAATTTTTTTTGCATAATTCACTTGTGAATCTATATGATCTTGGGGAATTTTTTGTTAAAGAGCTCATTGATGCCTTGCTCAATTTCTTTTTTCTATGATAAGGCTTTCTAAGTATTCTCTTTCTCCTGTTAATCTGGGGAACTTTTTATTTTTTTTTAAATACACATACATTTCACTTAGATTCTTAGATTAGGGGGCACATAATCTGGTAAAATACCTACTAATAATTGCTTTACATTCATGTTCATTGGTAGTGAATTCACCTATTTTCACTTCAGTATTAATAATTTGATATTCTTTTTTTAAACATAATTAACCAATGGCGTAGCTATTTTAGCTATCTTGAATGTTTTAACTATTTCATTATATTTTCTCATAAAAGTAGCTCTTAGTTTTATTAGTTCAATGATTTTCTTTAAGTTTTATTAATCTCTCTTGATTTTTTGGATTAGCAATTTTGTATTTAATTGTGAGTTTTTATTTATTCTTTTTCTAGTGATTAAAAAAATTGTTTCTCATCCATTGATCTTTCCCCCTCTATTTAATTAATGTAAGCATTTAGAGATGTAAATTTTCTTCAAAGTATGGCTTTGACTGTATGTCATAAATTTTGGTATGACGTCTCTTTGTTGTCATTCTCTTTCTTTAAACAATTTATTGTTTCAATGTTTTGTTCCCTAACTCACTCATTCTTTAGGATAAAGAAAATTCTTTAGGATGAATTAACTTAGTTTCTTATTAATTTTAATATGTTTCCTTGGCCCCTTATTGAATGTAATTTCTATTTCATTGTGGGCTGAAAAAGATGTATGTAATATTTCTACTTTTCTGCATTTTATCAATGTCATTTTTTGGCACAAAGAATGATCAATTTTTGTAAACTTTCTATGCACAATTGAGAAAAGAGGCACTAAATTTACTATTCCCATTCAGTTTTCTGCAAAAGTTTACCATAGTTAACTTTCCCAAAATTCTATCCATCTTCCTACTTTCCCTTTTCTTTATTCTATGGTTAGATGTATCTAGATCTGAGAAGGAAAAATTGAGGTTACTAACTAATATAGTTTTATGATATTTTTTCTCCATTAATTCATGTAATTTTCACTTTAAGAATCTTTACATGCGTTTATTAAGAATATTACTTGTCTACTGAATCTTTTTTTTAGGAAAATGTAGTTTCCCTGCATATCTCTTTTAATTAGATCTATTTTGTTTTTTGTCTTTGTCTGCAATCATGATTATTGCACTTCCTTTTTTTATACCAGTCAAAGAATAATAGATTTTGTTCCAGCCTCTTATTCTCAGTCAATGTATATGTCTCTGGCACAGGTTGTTTTTTAAGGCAACATATTGGATTGTGGTTTTTAATTCATTCCACATTCTGCTTCTATTTTGTGAGTGAGTTCATTCCATTCACATTCACAGTCTTCCCTCATCATAATTTTTTTTTGTTTCTTTTTAGCTCGTCCCTCCTCAAAAGTATGGTTTCCTTCTGATCACTGCCTCTCTTAATCCAAACACCTTTCTCTTCAGTCTGACCTCTTTTTCTTAGCTGCTTCTCCTTCTACTTCATTCCCTATAAGGTAAAATGCATTTCTGTTCCCCAAAAAATGTGTATGTTATTCCCTCTTTGAGTCCTGTCCAATGAAAGTAAAGTTCAAGTGTCACTCACTGTACCTCCGTTTTCCTCTCCACTGTAACAGATCTTTATTTTGTGCCTTTTATGTGAAATAATTTTCTGCATTATTCCTCTCTCTTCCCCATCTTCATATATTTTGAAATCATCCTTTAAAATACAACTCACTTTAATGCTCTCTATTTATATTCCTTCCAACTGCCTCTTATGTATGAGTTAGAGGTATCATTTTCCCATGTATTAATGTCAACTGTTTTAATTTATTAAATGCCTAATGATTTCTTTTTTGTTTGTTTATTGTTTTTATATTTCCCATGAGTCTGGTAATTGAGAGTCATATTTTCTATTCATCACTAATCTTTTCATCAGGAATTATTGAAATGACCTTATTTCATTGAATACCATTTTTCCCATAGAGAATTATTGTCAATTTTTCTGGTTAGGTTATTCTTACTTGTAATCCACACACCTTTGCCTTCCAGAATATTATATTCTTTTTTATTAATTTATTCATTTTCTTGTTTACATCAGTCATTTCCATGAGATTTTGAGTTACAAATTTTCTCCCCATCTTTCCCCTACCTGCCACCCAAAAACAGTGATCCCACTGCATAGACCCTCCCCCAATCTGCTCTCTCCAATGTCCTCCACTATCACCCCTCTCACAGGGAATGGGTCTCTCAAACCCAGTGCATGTATATCTTAATTCTCAGTTGCATGTACTTAATAATAATCATAATAATAAGCTTCTGTTTATTAAACTAGCTTCTTTGCCTTCTTCCCTTGTCACCCACCCCCACTGTAAATACAAGCAATTCAATACAGGGTGTACATGTGTAGTTATGCAGCACATCTCCACAGTGGATATATTGTGAGAGGCTGATTATTATATGTCCCTCCTTCCTATCCTGCCCCCCACCTTGTTATATTCTCTACACTGTCCCTGTCCCTTTATAATAATGTGTGCTTCCAGCAGCCCTCCCCTCCATCATCCCACCTCTGATCCCCATCCCCACTACTCTCCTGTGTGGCAAGACTCCCAGTTTAGAGTTTATGTCATTCTTTCCCACAGCCAAATTCAATGAGAGTAAGGCTGACCCTTTCCCTTTTGCCTTTCTGTTCTTCCCCTCCATTGTAACAATGATATCTAGCCTCTTCTATTCTGTCTCTACCTGTCTCCCTCTCATTCTAATTCTCTCCCACCTCAGAACTGTACCTTTTAAAGTATCATCCCTTCCTATTTGGTTGATCCTGTACCCTCTATGTACACAAATATACACATACTCAGATGTGTTCATATGCATATATAAACCCTCCTAAATAGACATATGTGTATGTATATACATTTGGATTCTCTTCACCTATCCTCATACTGAGAAAATTTTCATAAGTTACAATTATCTTTTTTCCATGTTGGCATGTAAATAGTTCAACTTTGATAAGTTTCTTATGGTTTCTTTTCCATGTTTACCTTCTCATACTTCTTGTATTTGAGTATCAAAGTTTCTTTCCAGTTCTGGTTTTTTCAGCAAGAATTTTTGAAAGTCCTCCACCTTACTGAATGACCATATTTTTCCCTGGAACATTATACTCAATTTTGCTGGGTAGGTGAATCTTGGTTTTAATCCTCACTCCCTGGATCTCCAGAATATCATATTCCAGCCCTCAATCCCTCAACGTAGAATCTGTCAGATCCTGGGTTATCCTAATTGTGTTTCCACAGTATTCAAATTGCTTCCTCTTGGCAGTTTGTAATGTTTTTTTCCTTGATTTGGGGACTCTGGAACCTGGCTATAACATTCCTAGGAATTTTCTTTAGGGATATTTTTCAAGAGGTGATTGGTGAATTCTTTCAAGTTCTATTTTGCCCTCTGCTTCTAAAATATCTGGTCAATTTTCCATGAGAATTTCTTGAAGGATGCTTTCTAAGTTCTTTTTTTGATCATGGCTTTCAGGTAGTCCAATAATTTTTAAATTGTCTCTCCTGGATCAATTTTCTAGGTCAGTGGTTTTTTCAAAGAGATATTTCACATTACCTTCTATTTTTTTCATTTGTTTGTCTCTGTTTAATAGTTTCTTGATTTCTCATAAAGTCATTTACTACCATTTGCTCCACTCTAATTCTGAAGGAATCATTCACTTCAGAAAGCTTTTGAAATTCACTTTCCATCTAGCAAATTTGACATTTTAAGACATTCTTCTCCTCATTGGCTTTTTGGGTCTCTTTTGCCATTTGAGTTAATTTGTTCTTTAAGGTGTTATTTTCTTCAGTCAGGTTGTTGACTCTCTTTTCATGATTTTTTTGCATCATTCTCTTTTCTCTTCCCAATTTTTCCTCCATTTCTCTTACTCAATTTTCAACATCCTTCTTGAGCTCCTCCATGGCCTGTAATCAATTCATATTTTTCTTGGAAGCTTTTGTGCGAGAGTTCCAACTTGATTTTCTTCTTCCCCTTCCATGCTTTGATCTTTTTGTCCCCCAAAAAGGAATATAATGTTGAATGGCCATACTTGCTTTCCTTCCTTTGCTTGCTCATGTTGACTCTCAATTACTTGGCTTTTGAGCTCTTTGGCACAGTGAAACTCTGCTTCCAAATGGGAGAGCTTTGTCCCAAATGTATTGGATTTTCACAGTTGCCACAGCTATTAGGAGGGTACCATCTCTGTAGCCCCCTCAGTCTCTGGCTCACTGATAACACAACTCATGGCCACCACCAAAACCACAATCCAGACCCAAGCAGGTTAAAGAAAGAGCAATTGCCCTCTGAATGGTAGATTGTCCTCCCTAAGATCTGCAGGCCAGAAGCTCTAAAGCAGCCATGTGGAGGTGGCTTCAGGGCTGTCACACCTCTTCTACTTCTAGCTCTGGTGGCAGGGGTTGGACCTGTTCCTCCATCCTCCCCCCACTCCAGTTCCAACAGAGTTCTACACTGATCTCTCACTTTTTCTTGGCATTTATATATTGATAGTTCTAGAACCTGCCACTGCTGCTTGTGATCCACTTTCCTGAAGTTGTTTGCAGTTCCTGGGCAAGGACGCCCTGGGGCTACAACCAAAGGCTCATGCGAGGCTGGGCTAATGAGCCCAGCTCCCAGAGTGCTGTGATGAACGCTTTCTGTCTGCCTCCCAGGTTGCTTTCAATGGGAGATTTGTTTCTCTCTGTCATTTTGGGGATTCTGTAGATCTAAAATTTGTTTAGAGAAATATTTTAAAGGTATTTGAAGTGGTTATAGGAGGGACCATGGAGTTTTCCTGGTTCTGTACTGCCATCATTTATTCTGTAGTCTTTATCCAGGAAGAGACCATGGCCCACTGCACCTGCAATCATTGTTCTCCTTTGGGCCCTGGAATTGTGATCAAAGGCTCTGCTTTCCTAAGGCCTCAAATGCTAGTGATCTTTTTTTTTTTTTACTTTAGATCTGAGACCAGGGTCCTTTCTCACTTGTGAGCAAACAGAATCACTCTTCTCTGCCTGGAACTATGATTAGGGCTTCTGAACCCTTGTGTCCACTTTTTTTACTGGAATAGTAACCTGGAAATGATTTTGAGAAATGTAACAAAGTGCTAAACTTAGCACCTCTAATACTTCTCCTATATTCTTTCTGACCAGTTGTCTTATACTCACATCTGTGGGCTTGTGCTGTGCTAAAGGCTTGCCCCTGTGTGACAGTTCTTTTCTACTTACCTCCTAAATTGTCTTAGGTTGGTAAATTGTCTCACCTCAACCTTTTTTTTGCACTGCCACCTAAAATTCAACTTGAGGCATTATTTTTGAATATTTTAAAAGAGAAATTTTGGAAGAGTTTGGGTAAGTTCTTGACTGTACTCTGCCATCTTGGCTCCCTCCACATATGATTGTGTTTCAATACCCAAAGTGACTTCTATTAAAAAGTATGAATTCATATCCTAAACTTTTTCTTTCTTTTCTTCTGAAAACACACACACACACACACACCTATTTTACGGTACTGTTGGTCTAATTCTATGTACCATATCTACCTTATAAACTTCTATCTTTCCCAGTGATTACCAATGCTCAACATACTTCTTGGGAGAACCTTAATAGCAGAAGCAATTGATGAAAGAAAATAATTATCCCTATCTCTATCCCTACTCTCCTCTACCCAATGTATCTTGATTTTCTTTGTCTAGCTCATTTCTAGCCTTAACATATATGGGATAGTGCACGTGTGCAAAAAAATGCAACATTAAAAGCAATGTTTATAATCATCTTAGGAGAAACTGATAAGAAGGAGAATTTGTTTAAACAGATGTTCAAAAACTTTGGAGAAGAAACTTAACCTCAATAGGTCTCATTTAAACTCTATAGTCCTTTCTTAATGTATAAAACAGAGGATTCTAGTACATACTCTCTATGCTTTTCTTCATACCTATATTTATTTTCAATGACTTTTATTCATTAAAATGGATTGCAATATTCTACATATCCTCTCTCTCAGATTCATTAATCCTAGGGGGTAATATGGCTTCCTGAGAAACACAACTAAAGGACTCAGTTTCTATATGACTTTGAACCTTTTGCCCTCTGGAGGCAGAGGTCAGCCTCAAAATGTTTTTGCATGGGATTTTTTTTCCATTTTAAAATAAAGTTTTATTGCATTTTAAAATGTAAAACTGTTCTTAGTTTGGAAGCAAAGAAAAAAAAAACCCAGACAGTTGACTTGACCCTTTCTATATAATTTGTGCATAATTGGTGTAGGGGCTGTGGTTCAGGGGAAAGAAGACTATATTAGATATTCAAGGGCTTAAGAAAAAAAAGATAATGCCTGTGGTCAGTAGAATATAAGCCTCATGAGAGAATGGATTGCTTTTATTCTTCATGTATTCTCAAAATATTGAATACTGCCTATCTCATTATTTCACTTATTAAATAATTGTCAAATAATGTTGTTGTTGTGTTTTTCTTTTGTAATAAGTAATATCTCTGAATTATATATGACCTTTTTCAATATTTGCCAAGTAGTCAAGAGGGCTGGCAGGGAGTGGATTTTTTTTCTTCCTTTTTTCCATTTCATTTGTTTTTCAAATTAAATGCTCACTAGAGTAGAGAGGAATGCAGGCAAACCCTGGTTATCATTTTGTATCAGGAAGATAAAATTAGTGTACCATGCTGAGAACGGTGAAGAGGCTGGCAATGTTGTGGCACCCAATAAACCCAGATACTAGCATATTAGAAGCTTAATATACTGTGGAGCTCATGTATACTGCTAATTAAATGTTAATTTTGCTAATGAGTATCATTTAAGATGCTACTATTAGCATCTCTTAAAACCATATTTGAAGTAGAAATCGTTGCTAGAAAAGGAAATGGAAGGAAGCATTTGTTTTCTTCTAGTCTTTTTCTAGTTATATTATGCAACATTCACATATGGGATAGAAACACAGAAGTGACCTCAGGCATAATAGGATCTTAGATCTTGCAAAGGACCTTGGAGTCCTGGCTTTCAAACTTCTAACATTTTAGATGAGGAATCTAAGGTTCAGAGAGATTAAATCCCTTGCTCAGGGTCATACATGTGGAAAGAGGGGATCACAAATTGAAAACCAGGTCCCCTGATTCCAAATTCTGTGATCTTTCTACTAAACCTTGCTACCTTCTCGGTGTCTAAGCTACCTCCTTCATATTTCATAGGAATAAACTGAGGTCAAGGGAATTAGAGAGTTTTCCTTTTGTCCAGCATGTAGAAACTACAAAAGTAGAGATATTTACTAATTCCAAACTAGCATCTGTTCCATCATTCCACAATGGTAAGCATTCTAAGTTCCATGATTAAACTGTTGTTATTTGTCAGGGTGATCTATGCATATAATTATACATACAATAATGTTTGAAGAATGAATAAAGCAATATATTGTCAATAATGGAATATGAACCAGGCTTGGAATCAGGAAATAACTTATTTTAAATATTTCCTCAAGGACTTGTTACTCTAGAGACCCTGGGTGAGTCACTTTGCTTTTTAAGATTCAGTTTCCTCATTTGTAAAGTGGGGATAAAAATTTGTGAAGTTCTTCCATCAATTGATAATATAGGTAAAGTTTTTTGTTGTTGTTGTTATTGTTGTTAAACATACATACATACATACACACACCGATATATACACATATATACATACACATTTATACACATATACATATATACTACATGCATGTGCATATATGTGTGTATGTGTGTGTATATATATACATATATATGTTAAACAGTTGACATTTTATTGCTCATTTATGTATGTTGCTTGTTCATTTATTTCAGGACTCTACAATATATGGCTTACCACCACTTGAGGTTTGCCAAAGGATTTTGCACTATTGTCACATGACCCACGGCAACCAGCCGTTGTCATTTTGTCTCTAGTCTAACCTATCTGAGGTCCCAAGCAGTTTACAATTTGGGCAGGTTTGATTTATTGTGTTGATCTGCTCCATTGTTTTGTTTGTTTTACAATAAGCAGTTACTGGAGTGTGGGGAAGAGTACCATAAAGAAATTTGTGTCAACAACTCATTGAAGAAATTAAAGACATCCATTCTCAGACTGTAAACATCAACTTATGGGACACAAAGAGAGATTATGGGTAACTCTAGCAATAATGTCTCACATTTCTGTAGCACTTTAAGGCTTTCACAATGTTTTATTTAGCATATTTTACTTGATCTTTACTACAATCCTTTGTGATAGGTCCATTATTATCTGCATTTTTAGATGAAGAAACTGAGGTAGACAGAGACTGTTACTTTTTAAAGGTAATACAGCAAGTAAGAACCTGATGAATAATTTAAATTAAAGGCTTCCTAATTCCAAGTTCAGTGTTGTGCCCACTCTTTTCTCCTCCTCCCTCTAGAAGAATGGTTTTCAAAATGTAGCCTGAGAACAATTAAGAGGCATTATTGAATGTCTTTGACCAAAGAGCAATGAAAAGACATGTAGTATTTGGCAGCATGCTACAACCTGGTCAAAATTATTGTTTGAGGAAACAGAGTGAGTGAATAAATGAAAATAAAATTCATTATTTACAATAAGCAGAGCATTGTGCTAATGTCCATGAATACAGATGGAGGAAAAAAAATAACAGTCCCTGCTCTCAAAGACTTCATGTTCTAATAAGAAACAACCCATTGACATGACAGACATCAAGAACATATACATGATTAAAGAAAGAGACAGGTAAAAAATGTATGTAGAGCAATAGATATCCCATGTAATTCACTGAAATCCATAAATTGTTCAAATAGGCACCCAAAGCATTAAAGAGATCTTATACCGAGGTAAGGCAAGCTAAAGCCAATAATAGTAAACAAATATAAAAACATTCAAAGTCCTAAAGGATCTAACATTATAATAGGGTTAGATAAATATTAAATGGAGCTAAAAAGGGATAGGTGTGGAAGAGAAACACAAGTCAGAGATTGGTGTCTAGAAATTTGGAAGCTAAATTAAGAAGGGAATGAAGGGAGGGCAGCTTGATCTCTTCTTCCAAGTGGGGAAAATGATGACATCAGGAGGAATCCATGAATGAAAGAAGGGTGTGTGTATGTAATGCCATCCATAAGTAGCTTCTCGAAAGAATGCTACTATGAACAGCTTTTAAGGTTCTGATTACACAGTATAGTGAATACTCCAATTTATTGCATTACAAATCAAGGCAAACATTTGCAACAAATCACAATGTAATATTCAAAACATTACATCTTATCACAGAAAATCACAATATATAGTGTTCACAGTAGCTTAACATTAGAATGGCCACATTGTTGTGCAGAGAATAAAAGTGAGCCAAGACCTGGGTTCAAGGTAAAATTTAGGCATGGATTTATTAAGCAAGCATGTGACTACTGAAGCATAATCTCAAATTGGTAGTGACATATTGGAGGCACAGGCTTTGGTTATAAAGGCTAAAACCAAAAAAAAAACACCATCAGGGAGGGGAGTTAGCAGACAACATGATGTACAGAAGCAAAGAACATCAATTGGTTTGATCTATAGCTCAGGGTTAATTTGGGAATGTGGCACAAGAGTAGAAGGGTACAACCTTCCTGTGATATGGGGGACCCTCCTAGAACAGAGTGGAGGGCACAGGGTAGAGGATCATAGTCAGTACTTTCCAGAACATGGTGGAGGGCCATGGTGTAAGGGGGACCTGAAATACCAGTCAGGGGTCATGTTCTGGGCAAAGGGTATAGGGCCCATCCTTGGTCAACAGAATAGGGTTCCGTTATACTGTAATCTTCATTACAGTATAACCATGGGTTGAACCTTGTATACTTATGCTAATTCAAGGAGAATTTATAGAATGATGATTTGAGGAAGCAGGGAGTAAGGGAACTATACTTTGAGCAATGCCCAGGCATGCCTTTAAGCAGTTTCAAGCTATTTCAGGGTATTGGACAGAGACAAAGACAGAAATATAAAAGGGACTTAATGGTGGGCCACAAATCAGGTGGTATGTAGTGACATGGGATATGGGTTTAAGTACAACAACATAGTTTCCATCAAAGTGGCCAAAGCATTTAAAACCTAGAATAAAATAATAATCATCTTTCCCTAAGGGGGAAAGCCTCCTTACTTAATCATTCAATCATTTCACAATGCTGTTCACTCTTGCACTCATGGGGCAATCATAAGTTAACTCCATCAGTCACTTATCCATATTTACAGTTACTAAGTATCATTAATCACTAAATACAATCATTAGAAAATTATACAAATCCTCCACCCCTAGGTGTCCAGTACACTTCAATTTCATCACACATTCAATATCCAAAGAGAGGCCTTTTCTTCATCTTGACATGGGGTGGTCTCTCAGTTTCTCTGGAACCCCTTCCATTTTCCCAGCTCCTACCTGAATCCAACAAAGAGTCACTTGGAATCAGAGGCAGACAGCTGCTAGGTTCTCGTCCAGTTCTGCAGGCAGTTCTTGTTACATACTAAATTTCACAGGGCTCAGCACATCTCAAAACCTTCACAGCTTCTATTGGTGTTCTGGAACTCAAGGATCAACCAAGCCAAAAACAAACAAAGGTTTATCATGGTCATGCTTTTTCAGTCCTCCAGCAGTTCACCTGTCCCTAGGACGCAGAAGAAATCTCAGCCTTCCAGGAGGCAGCAAGCACTTAGACGTTCTAGGAGGCAACAGCCACTTTGGCCTTCACCATTTTCTGGTCTTGTAGAAAATTCCAACTCAGTCCTCAGTCCAGTAGCAGTCCAACTCCTAGATGCTGGAACAATTCTGCTTCCAACACCAGGAGTAAAAATTCTTGATTCTGTCTTTCTCTCTTCTTGAGCTCTTCTGAAGTACACACACACAGATACACACACACACACACACACACTTCCTTGTCTCAGCCAACTCCCCTGTTATGTCAGCAACAAGAGACAACTCACACCTTCTATTTCTTTTACATAAATACTTAGCCCTTAGTTACTAAGGGCTAAGTTCCTTCTAAAGTAATTACCATTATAATGTGATATGATAGAAAGATGTTCCAATGCAAGAAGTCAGCAGAGCAAGATTCATGTTCCAGGATGAAGAAACCCCAGGAAGTGGGGTGAGTTGAAGGCTGAGAGTGTAGCTGCTACATGATAGCAAAGTTCAGAAAGCCAGAGCTGGAACTAGAAGTGGAATTAAGGTTGGTTGGCCAAGCAATCTACCCAAAATGGAAACCTTGGGAGGAAGTATTCAATGACATGTACATTCCTATGCAGGATTCATGGGAAGACAGGAGCCAGAATATTACATAAAAAATGAAATTGATATAGCTGGAAAAATTTCTACATCAGTACAAAGAATGCCCACATTTGTCACATGGTATATCCACCAAAATATTGAAGAGTCATATTGCCAGTAGCTTTTAGAACAAAAAGCTTCAGATTTTCTGCAATAAAAGAAACATCACTTTGATCATCTGCTACTTTTATACTTTTGCTGAGATGTTTTTCGTTTCCTTCATCTTGTGAAATTGCCTAACTTGTCTTCATTGCACTTAGAAAGAGAGGATATCATGGATTCTCAAATTAAGAGTATAAGAAACTTGAGAGATCAAGTTAAAATCCCAGTTGTTATGGATTAGGAAACAGTCACAGTGAAGCTACATAGCTTGTCAAGAGTGAGAAGGCCAAGAAATACCTGAAGTGGGATATAAATCAATTTATTCTTGCTTTCAAGTCCAGTATTCCATCTACTATATCTATTCTCAACTTGACCACTAGCACAAGGAATGTGTTTCTGGGCCTCAGGTTGCTCACTTGAAAAATGAGGGGATGAAACTCTTGGACTATATGATCTCCACAGAATGTCCCAGTGTGGATGTTCTATGATTGTATCATTTCAATTCTAATATTATTTTAGTTACCTTATATATATAGTCTTAAGATATCAGAACTGCAAAGTTTAAAAGGATGTCAAAAGTAATTTATTCTACTCTCCACACAAATCACAGTTCATCTCTATGACTCTCCTGATGAATGGACATCAAGCTTCAATTAAATTCATATAAGTTACTGTTATGTACCAGGCACTGTCCTAGGTGCTAAAGTATATTCAAAGACTTCTAGTGACTGGGAATATACTACCTTTCCAAAAGAACCACATTTGGTAGTTGCTCACTAATTAGCTATTAATTAATTGATGCATTCAAATTTTGCCTCGAGCATCTTCAATATCTAACATTTTAGATACAGTATGTTCTTTATAACTATGATAAAAGTATACATTCAATACTTTTAACAATCAAGATCCAAAAAATTGTGCCACAGATCTAAGAGCCATGGGTAAAGAGGTAAGATATAGTAAAAGTATTGTGCTTAGTTGTAATTATAGTTTCTAGAAACTAGTAAGTGGATTTTTTTTTAACTTTTTGACTCAGAAAGGGGTAGGAAGTAGGAAATCTATTAGCTTTGCAATATAGTGAACTTACTAGCAACAAGTTAGAAAAATAGGGGCAAAGAAGATTCAGTTTCAAAGGAAGTAGTTGATGTTAAGATAGCCCCAGGACCTAGGGGTACAGATAGAATCTGAGCCCCAAGCTGGTCAACAAAAACAAGAAGAAGAAAAAAAATTATAAGAGGTTCCCAAACACTGCTTGAAATCTGTTCCAATTTGTGCTGGGAGTATTTTTATGAGTGTTTATAGAGTTGACCTGACTAACCTAACCTTTTGATAAATGGTTAGGGGTGCCCAATCACTTCTGCTTTCTACTGTAGCAGAGTCAACTCTTTTTAGGGCTGGTGGTGAATAATCCTCCATAAATACATTTATAATGGTTAGGCTAGGAAATTGACCAAAATGTATTCATTTCTTTTAAAGGGATACCTGAGTAAATTCACTGGTGGTGAGTAAATAAAGGACATGAAGGTTTTTTTTTCTTTTCTAAGCCTATGACTCTATAATTACTTCTACTACTTCCTTTTCTTTTTTAACTCTTAATTCATAACTTCTCTTTGGTATCATGGTGACATAATTGTCACCTCTAGCTACAAGACCACTTGCAATCCCAAAAGAATTACAGAACCTTTAACAAAAAGCACAGATTAAGAAAAAAGGGTCAGAATTATTGGTTCATATTCCATTGGTTCAAATTCTGGATATGTTATCAGTCTTATGACAAAGATGGTTAGCTCTGTTTTTTTCTTAGTTATTTAAACATAATGCCTTGAATCAAACTATTTAAAACTATTCTGTGGCAGTAAAACATTGGGGCTGGTATATTTAGGATCTAACTCTTAATTTCCTAAATACTTCCAGGTTGCTTGTACTAACAGATAATGAGGTAATTAGCAATGGAAGTCAAATTTAAAGTAGTTTAATGGATTCAGCAATGCAGCTCCAATCCTTAAGCTCTATGGATCACTAGCACACCATTTTTGAAGGAAAAGAGCCATCTCTGTTCAGGACCAGTACAAGCTTTAGTACCCATGAACAACAGACTCTGTGCTCAGTATTCACTTTATTCCACTTTTAATTTGGAAGTGAAAACTTATGTTCCCTAAGGTATGCCTCACTTTTCATACAAAGTATTATATTTCTGTGATTTACTGAGATATTAACATGGAAATGGTGATGTTAAACAATAGTTTCAATAGCTCTAAAAGTGTAGTGGGAATCATGATTTCATAAGAACAAAATTAGTTCTGTAGGTAACATTATTGTATCATTTCCCATAGGATCTCTACATCAGGGTGGATTTTATTATATTCTAAAACAAAGTTGCCTGCATTCACTTTAGATATAAAGTAATGCTGAATACAGCAATATCATAAGGCAGCTCACAGTACGAGCAAAGACATCTGTTAATGGTACCATGAATAGTTATGAACTGTGGTGCTCAAATGGCTTTGCCAGCAAAGCATTGCCTCCTAATTTATTTTTATAGCAAATGGATGCCTCATTTTTCATGGTTTGGTAGTTTGCATTCAAATGTACCAATAACTTCCAATGCAATCACTTCCACACAGCATGTTTTATTGTAGAACATAAGATAGAATTGCTAATAGTCTGTTGGTGGGTAGTCATCTTCTTCATCAGCAGTTTTGTCTCAATCCTTATTTTGCTGTTTTTTAAAATTAATTCATGAAAAGGCATTTATTACTTTATAGAAAAATTCAAGAAGGCTGTCTTTATACAGGGATTTAATTTAATACACAAAGTACGTGGAGGTGAGAAAGTGGGAAAATACTCTCCCTGGAACAATGCCATTTCTTTAGTTCAAAAGAAGTTTACCGTGGATGTCTTTTACGGAGAAAAACATCAAAGTTTGAAAAAGGTTCTAGGGGTAATAACAATATTGTAAATCAGAGCCCTTTGAAAATATTCAGTGGGAGGTTAAAATGTATAGGGAAAAATGACCATAAAAAAGTTGATTAAGTCCCATCAACAATAGTAAAATTGAAAAGTACATAGAATCATGAGAATGTAGTTTAAGTCACAATTGTGATCATTCCTTTTTTTACAGCCTTGGACAATTGTCTTTATTTTATTTTATTTTTTAATTTGCAGTGGGGAAGGCAGGGCAAGGGGGGTTAACTAACTCTCCCAAGGTCACATGGCTAGTGAGAATTAAATGTCTGAAATAAGATTTGAACTCAGGTCTTCCTGACTCCAGGGCTGGTGCTCTGTTCACTATGCCACCTAGTCACCGCAATTGACTTTATTTCTATAACCCTTAGTTTTGTCACAAATAAACAGATACAGATACACACACACACACACACACAGATGTGAAGGGTATACATTATTGTGATTAAAGGACTTTGTACACATTAAAATACTATAACAATGAGAGATATTATTGCTAACACTAGAAAATATGAATATAAAAGATAATGCATATATTCCCAGGCATTAAAAAAAATATTGTTTAATTGCAGCCCCTATGAACCTGTTCTTTCAAAAACATCCACTTAGGAAGCAAGGTTAAGAAATGGAAAGGCCTTTATAAGTCATCAATTCCAACCACTTCATTGTATAGATAAGGAAAATGCGGTCCAGAAAAGTTAAATGAGGTGCCAGATTCATATTTCTAGCAAGGTTCTGAGGAGGATTTGAATGGATGAATGAAAAATCATGTATTAAGATTTTAATATACAGATTGTCCTAAAATTCTAATTGAACTTTCAAGCTTTAATGACTTCAAAAATATAAAGACTTTAAACTTGCAAAAATAGTTTTTAAAAGATTCATTATTTCTAACCTTTACACTCATTCATTTTGTGAGTTTTGAATAACAAAATTTAACAAGAAATTTCATCCTGTCGTTATTCATTATGTGCTCAAAACAGTAACTTAATGATACATTTTCAGAATTGTGGCTTTGAAGAGGATAGTTTCTTGCTGAGTTATCTGGTTTATCTCCATTAGACTTTTTCTTATGGGGTTTCATCAAAACTCTTATATATGCATCAACTTCGTTCTCTGAATTACATCAAAGCTAGAGTTACAATTAAGCCCTTTAAGTTAATGGGCAGCACCTAATGATTTTTTATTAAAATCAAAGTTAGCATAAGAAAATAATTATTTAAATTGTAGTAAGAAATGCCTGTTTTTCAAAATAATAAAAAAACCTTTTGAGTATAAATTTATAGCAATTTTTCTTCTGAAGTAATTAAAACTGTAAGCTGCACCAAGATTCTTGGGATATACTTCATACAAATCAATATTCTAAGATCTGGAGATTCAAGTAGAATACTATCACAATCCATCATCCGAAGAAGCTCATATTCTAATATGTGACGACAAGGTTTTGACTACATGTCATGTGAGATAGCTTAGTGTTCCTTAGAATACAACAGGAAAACATTTCCTCTTTGATGTTTATTGTCTACACAGATCTTAAAGATTCCAAGGCTAGCACACTATATCCTACACTATGCTGCCTTTCTGGTGAAAGATTTCTTTTGATGAACTCCCAAACTCTGGAGGTACTATATTTACTAAGATTCATGTTATCATAAAGTCCTCAGAACTAGGAATCAACAAGTAATTCTAACTTCATCCCTTAATATAACAACCATTAAAGTTCCTATAGTTAGGATTAATAAGGTCTTTAGGGAAAAGCACTCATTTATATGATCGATGACTAATTAGTAAAGAATGCTGTGCATAAAAAGTACTTATATATCTATTTGTCAAATTAATGAAGTTCATTAACGATTTTTTAGAATTCCTCCCCTATAACTATTCATTTTAAAAGCATCATAGTTATAGACATTATACAAGCTTGTGAAGTAAATTTCTACCACAATAATAATACTGCAATTCCGACATATAATAGAGATAGAATAAGATATATGTTTTGATGGGCAAATTTCATTCTTCCTTTTTTTCTTTAAAGAAAGTGTGAAAACCTATTACAAAGAATATTGCCAGTGTCAGCAGTTGGTATTCATAATAAAAGTCAGTAGGAATTCATTTGTTCTGTGCTAAAAGGAAGAGTTCCTAGATTTTACTGTAATTTTCTGGGTACTTTGACATGCTAATTCTCAAAATTCGAAGCTTCTATCTCTGATTGGAATTTTTCTTTTCATAGAAATCTAAGCTATTTCATTGAAATAATTAGGTGGCACAGTGAGTAGAGCACTGGGTCTGGAGTCAGGAAGACCTAAGTTCAAATTAGCGCATAGAGAATAGTTGTATGACCCTAGGTAAGTCACTTAAGAGCTGATGCCTCCATTTCCTCAATTGTAAAATGAAGATAATAACAACATCTACTTTGCAGGATTTTTGTGAGGAGCAAATAAGACATTATTTGTAGATGGTATTTAGCACAGTGTATAAAGTAAGCGCTATATAAATATTCCATTTCTTTTTCCTTTTGTGATGAATGCAGAATGAATAATGTATATGGGGATTAATTTTCTTTTAATAAGACTTTTCAGAGTCACATTAGTTCATGCATTCAACACATATTTCTTAAAGACATACAATGGTTCTAAGTACTAGGAGAGTTTCAACAAGGCCCTCTACCCTCCCAGAGCATACAATTTAGTCTGGAGATAAGAAACTAACACAAGTCACTGTAATGTCAGAGAATCTCTCAACCTAGAGGTCATAAGATCCTCCTGGGAAATATTGAAATTTCTTCCACTGTGCTCCATTTGACCACAGGCCAATAAATCAAGAGGCAAGATAAAAGATAAAAAAGTAATTAATATCATTTGATGAGCAGTTGCCTGGCACCTAGAAATTCCATAGAATAAAAGGGGAGTATAGATATTAAAAATATAAATATAATGATCCACACAAACTTAAGAGTCACATTATAGCCTACAAGTGGAATTTATTTGTTAAAGCCTCTCAGGCATTTCCTTATGTGTGAAACTCAGTAACAGAACTAGGATGCCAGGCAACTTGAGGGAGTGTGTCTGAACCTTAGGGTCTCTGGAGTTGTAAATCATCTGTTTCTTCCAGTGGGGATGTTTTTAGTGCAACCCATTGTCATATTTTTATGTGTTAAAAGTTCTGTAGTTAATCACTTTCAAGTATCCTAGTGGGGTTAGATGTTTCTAAAATACTGGAGGCTTCTTTCAATAGACCATCAGGAAGTTTATCCTATTGTTGAATAAAATACAGATTGAGCATCTGTTTCTATTTACATGTACCTGTAGTTCCTTTGCTTTGATGACTTGCATAACATTTTTTTTCCCCTAGGAATATGTTTTCCACAAACTCACAGGTTTGTGTGAATTTGCGGATAATATTTAGAAGTTTCTCCTAAGAGGCATATCAGCCAGTTTAAGTTCAGTTCAGTTTAAAAGGTATTTATTTGATGCATTTAGATTCACAAAGAGGATAGTGTCCAACTTAACAGAAGGACTTATAAAAAGGGATACAAGGGTAAAAGAGAATAAGGATATGGATCCTAGTAACCAGATATTCAAGTATGAAGACACATATTCAGAGGCAGAATGCATCTCCAATTTGTCCAGCAGAGCAGAAACCCAATATTAAGTGAGATGAAGTGAGGTGATGGGAAATGAAGGGGAGCAGTAATCTATCAGGAACCTCTGAATCCAGGATCAATTTAGAACAGGCTCTCATTATTACACATGATAAAGTATAAGTATGTCTGGATTGCATTCTACCAGCAGAACTGTTGCCCAAGATGGGGGGTTGGTCAGATGTTTTATAGTTAAGGACAGAGTGTCAGATCACCACATCTGATTGGTTTATAATCTCTGATGTCACAGACAAGAAGAGTCCCGTTTGTGAGGTAGGCTAGGAATTTATAATACGAAATATTCAATTTATAGGGAACTAAATAAGGAAGGGGAGTTACCAGACAAGGTAACTAGACAAGGTGTGTGTCTCTAGCAGAGACAATGTATAACAAGAAGGTCTAGGCCCAAACAACCAAAGAGGGAATAAAATGAAATGATGTGAGAAAATGGAGTGCAGTCTTATTATAGATGGCCTTGAATGTCAGGTAAAACAATCTAGTTTGAAATTTTATTATAGGATTATAGAAGAGATCTCTGAGACTATTTAATATAACTCCTTCATTTTGCAGATCAATTAATTCAGGCTCAGGAACTTGACTAAGTCAAGTAGCTTGACTAAGGCACATAAATGGGAGAACAGAAGCAACTAGGTGTCACAGTGGATAGACAACTGGCCCTTCGGTCAGGAAGACCTGAATTCGAAACTGGCTTCAGACAATGATTCCTCAGTAAGAGAGGGCAAAGATTTTCATGATTAACAGGATGACAGGGTAAAATCTTAAGCAACAGGGATATCTTCTTTCGATTGGCCAGAAAGCAAAAACAAATAAATAAATCAAAACTTCTTACATTAGTTCAATATTAGGATTGCTTGGGCCCCCCCTTCTGAAGCTGATTAATAATATATGTGATTTGGGTCACAAGACAAAGGTAAAACAATCCCAAATGGTTGATATTTTAATGGGAAGGTAGAATAATTGTCATCGCAACTTCTCCCCAGGACAACATCCTTTGGAAATGAGATTAGCTCTCACACCTGGGACTTGTGATGAGTTTACTCTGCAACAGCTTTTATTGAATCAGCTGTTGTTGTTGGGTTTGTCATTCATTTCCAAAGAAGACAATGACAACAGGGAAATGATGATATGACTGGCAATTGACTTGTATTTGTGCAAGGGAGGGCTCTTCAAGGTGACTAGCCTCACTTTTTTCCTCCAGAGCCATCTGGGTCCAGCAACCAGGTATTCCTCAGGGTGACTGGAGATGTCCCAGGACACAATGAGACCCTGGCCCTTATAGGCTAAGGCTTTGTCAGATTCTCACTTTGAGAGAGGTAATGCTCATTCAGTGAATAGGCCTCCTTAAGGAGTGAGTCAAGGTATTGGAACACTAATGCATTGTTGGCGGAGCTGTGAACAGATTCAACCATTCTAGAGAGCAATCTGGAACTATGCCCAAAGGGCTATAAATAATTGCATACCCTTTGACCCAGTAATGCCACTTCTGGAGTTGCATCCCAAAGAGATCATAGAAGTGGTAGAAGACCCGTACACACAAAAATATTTATTGCAGCTCTCTTTGTGGTGGCAAAAACCTGGAAATTAAGGGCATGTCCATCAATTGGGGAATGACTAAATAAATTGTGGTATATGAATGTAACGGCATCCTATTGTGGTATAAGAAATGAGGAGGAGATGGACTTCATATTTACCTGGAGAGACTTATTCAAACTGATGCTAAGTGAGAAGAGCAGAACCAGGAAAAATTTGTACACAAACACAGACACATCATATGTGGGATGACCAGCTTTGATAAACTGGACCCTTCTCAGCAATGCAGTTATAAGACAACTCTAAAAGTCTCAAGATGGAAGAAGATGTCTAAATTCAGAGAAAGATCTAGAAAGAACAGAGCTTAAATGGAGACTGAAGCAATCTACATGTTGTTATTCTTTTCAGTGTTTGATTTTGTTTCTTCTTTCCCATTGTTCACTCCATTGGTTACAAGTCTTCTACACAACCAGACTAATGCCCATTGTGAAAGTATTTGCAGATCCTATACTTGATTGCATATTGCCATGGGAAGGGGGAGGGGGGAGAGGGAGAGGGATGGGAGAAAATTTGAAATTCCAGGGATTGTGGAACTGAATCTTGTACACTAAAAGTAAATAAACAAATCAATTTAAATTTTTAAAAGAGTCAAGGGAAGGCCCCTTTAATTAGAAAAAAAAAGAAAATAACTAGAGTGGTAGGTGAAGTTATAAACAGAGGAGATACAGTTCACTCTGGAACTCAAGGATTAGACCACAAGAGTTCCCTACCTAAGTACCACTTAATGGCTCTATTTTGGGCCCAGAGTAAATATAAAGAGAAAAGGTTTCTCTTTTGACCAGCAACCCTGAGGGTCTTCCCCTTGCCATTTGATTTTTGTTTTAAATTAAAGGGGCCATCCTTTGACTCACTTCTTTAAGAGGCTTATTTCCTTAATGGACCTTACCTCTCTCAAACTGAGAATCTGAAAAAACCTTAGCCTAAAAGTGCCAACATCTCCCATTGCATCCTGGGCCATCTTCAGTCGTCTTGATGAATATCTGGCCACTGGTGGCTCTGGAGGAAAGAGTGAGACTGATGACCTTTCACAGCTCTCCCTCACTCAAATCAAAGTCTATTTCAAGTCATGTCATTGTTTCTCTGATATCATGGTCCTCTTTGAAAGGGAACGACAAACACAACAATAACAATACTGGAGGTTCTAGTTATAAGATAAGAATTGAAACGCAGGTGAACTGACTTTACATGACTAAAATTTTCAGTGAACTGAATACTCAATGTAGCTTAAGTATTAAAAAAAATTAAAAATTTATTTTCAATTTCACTTCATTTGCTAGTTGAATGACTCTGGGCAAGTAATTTAACTTCTGTCTGCCCCAGTTTTCTCATTAGTAAAACAGGAATAATAATGGTATCCTTTGAAGATTGTTATGAAGAAAAGATATTCAAAATACACTTAGCATAGTGCTTGACACATAATGTGTGTAGATCCTATTGTCTTAAAAATTATCATCAGTATTATCATTTCAATTGCTAAATCTAAGCTTAAGAAAGATTTTGCTAGCAGTGGTGTGGAGTGGAATACTGGAGGGTGAGAGGGTGAAAAGTGTAGACCCAATTAGGAGATTATTGAAAAGAAGGGATGATGAATGTAAGAGATATAGTGGAGGTAGAATTAAGAAGACTTCGAAATTGATTGGACTTGGAAATTGAAGAGGCAAAGAGAGTGATGGAAAGAATTGTGGTGACATAGAGAAAAATATAGAAGTCAGAGAATTAAGTTTAGGGGGAAAAATAAAAAACTTAATTTTGGAAATATATATCAAATTATGTGAATGAATTAGTCCAGAGCTATCACCAAAGATAATGTAGTATATTTTCCCTCTAGCTACAATACATTTTATTTCATTATGTACAAGAGAGATTTAGAAAAGATTTTATAATATGCTAAGTCATTCATAGAATGAGATTTTAGCATACAGACTGCTGGCAGATTTTGAATAAGTGATTTGATTGCATGTTAGAATATTAATGATTTCATATTGACTAATTCTACTTGATTGCACTATGAACAATGTTTTTTTAGTTCCCAGAATACTGTGTCATATAAATAAGACATTTACAGTAAAAGATTCTACTTTTTTAAAATACGTTTCACATGAGTATATTTTAAATATAAAAGAAAAATGAAAGCTTCCTTAATGATTGAACAATTTAAAGAAGTAACTTACAAGGGTTTTCATGGCCAAAATGACTAGTTAGATTAATAATTTTATACTTACACATTAAAATTGATCATCCATAGTTAACTCATGCCACAAGTAACTATATCATCTTTCAAAAAACAGAGCTTTATAGAAGTGAAATGTCAAGGGAAAATTAAGTCATAATTAATTTTCTAAAGTATCAAAGAAGCATAATAAATGCCTAGGTTATATTTCCACATTTTCACCATAAATATTGTACTAAAAATGAAGGCACTAATCTGTTAAATTAAATTGCTTCAAATTTAATTCAATTTGTGCTGAAATTTATGAAAGTCATAGAAGTTACCAAAACTTTTTATGTATAAAGAGCAGAAGAAGGATGTGAGTGATATTGTAGCAGTAAAAATCAACAAGACATGGTAAATCATTGGATAGTGGGAAGGGGAGTAAGAGAAGAATTAGGTATGACTGCTAGATTGTGAAATTGGTGTCAGAATAGAGTGAACTCAAAAGAAAAAAAATGGCGGTGGGGGGGCAGACTCACAGCTGATAGGTCAAAAAAAACCCACCACCATGAAAATCATTAGATTGTCCAACAGCTTCTGTTATATAGAATGAATAAGAGAAATTCTGGGGAAAAGAATCTGAGAATTCCATCAAAATCAAGTCAGCTCGTGGTTTGGTAGTTGCTCACTTCAGTGTAAAGTTGAATATAGAGGATAATGGTAAAATTAAGTCCTAGTATATAGTTTGGGATCAAGAAATAATGCTAGGGAACAAAGACTTATAAACTAAAATTCCTAATATTCAGGTAACGATAGTACCAACAATGAAGGTTTGCTATGAGGATGGATAATAATATCTATAAATAATATTTATAAAGCAATTTTAAGGTTCTAAATAATTTTATGTGTTAGTGATGATGATGATTCATCTATTTATCAACTTTAAATTATGCTATTGAACTAGTATATTGTAAATATTATAAAACACAAAATAGAATGAAAATCAGAGAAAAATAAATGTTTTATTTTATTTTTTATCTATTAATTTTAAAATTATATTTTTCTCTTTGGAAATATTAATACTAGTAAAGATGTTATTTGTAATTAAAATTAAGTGACAGTATTGGGATTGAATATACTTCAGTTTTAAAAATTTCTTTATACATTTGGGAACAGAGGAGACTTGTAAGTGGGTGTACAAGGAAGAACTTTTACAATAAAAAAATAACCAGGATGAGTAAGGAATGCTTGAACTTTGATCCCACCTGAACTGCTTCAAAGAGCAAAGGACAGACACATGCACACATATTTACATGTATGTATAGAAATGTATATATATATATATATATACACACACATATGTTGTAGGCCAAGACTTTCAGGTGCCTTGGCCACATTAGCTCCCCAGTTCTATAAAGGTCATTAGACAGATATGCAAGGAGAGTATAATCTTGTTGAGTGGATACTCTCATTGTTTTCATGAATATCTAAAGAGAGTACTGAGTTAATTTGCAAGTCTTGATCTTAACACCCTGTTTGTTTGTGCCTTTGGACATGGTCCTAGGATAAAGAGCTTAATGAGTGATTGGCTGTGGGCTGGGGTAGAGAAAGATCTAAACCAAAGGTGGTCCTTTGCATTCTTCTAAGGGTATATAAACCTTGTAAGTTCCATGTATCTTTGGCTCTGTATGAAATGGTTCTTCAATAAACAGACTATGGACTACATCCCTGTCTCTCTCCCTCTTTCCTTTAGAGAGCTCTCTCTCTCTCTCTCTCTCTCTCTCTCTCTCTCTCTCTCTCTCTCTCTCTCTCTCTCTCTCTCTCTCTCTCTCTCTCCTTTTATTTCACTCAAGCTGGTAGGTAGGCTATAGCTACCAGTCCCCCTGGGGTGAAGGCCCAGGGCAAGGCTCAGGTAGAAGCTCTTTCACTTTCTCTTTATTTCACTCAGCTGGTAGCTAGGCCCACACTGTGCTAGCCACAACACACATATACACATATGTATATGTATTTGCATGCATGTATATAGTTTTATACTGAAATCCATTTTACTACAGAGAGAGAGACAGTTAATTTTGTGCAGAAATTCATCTTACCAAAAAGGGAAGTAGGCAGTGAAGTGAAAGGGATGAGATTGGTGGGGGGTGATAAGGAGGGCATATTAATGAAGGCAGGAGTAAGTAAAACTGATTTTTCAGGAGGCAGGGAGTAAAATGAGGGAGAGAAAACTTAATGGAAGACAATAGGATGGAGGAAAATATGAAGTTAGCAACAATAACTGGGAATATAAACAGGATGAATTCATGCATAAAACAGAATTGGATAGTATAATAGAGTAGAAATCCAGTAATTTGTTTACAAGAAATTAGGATGAAACAGAAAGGCACACAAAGAGTTAAAGTAAAGGTCTGGAAGAAAATCTATTATCTTTTCACTGAAAGATAAAAGGTAGAAGTAGTAATATGATCTCAGTCAAAGTTAAAGCAAAAAACCAGACATAGTTAGGAAAGGTGTCTTGCTAAATAGGGTATGACAGACAATGAAGCAATATTGATATTAAAAGTATGTGCAACAAATGGCATGCCATCCAACTTTTGGAAGGGTAAATTACAGAAAGACATAATAAAACTCTATTAGGAGGTAACCTTGAATTTCCCTTCTCAATGCTAGGTAAATCTAACCATAAGGAAGGAAGATGGATGGATTTTTACAAAAACTAGATATGACAGACTATTTTGGGGGAAAAAAATTAGAGGAATAAAACATTTTGTAAACTTTTCCTCAGCTGGACATGGTACCTTGGCAAAAAATAACTATGAATTAGGGAATTAAAAACCTTACAAATGCATGCAAAAAACCAGAAATATTAAATGCAACCTTTTTTTGACAATAATGTGAAATGATTCACATTTAGTAAATGGTTATAGAAGAATAAATTTGAAAAAAAGGAGACTAATGTAATGCTAAAGACTGATTGAGTCAAAGAATAAATCATAAGAAAAATAATTAATTTAATTAACAAGCCTGATAATGTCACTATCTACCAAAATTTGTGGGATGCATCCAAAATACTACCTTTAGAAAAATTATCTTTTTTAAATGAATACATAAACAAAAGATAAAAAGAACAGGTCAAAGCATTAGGAATGTAACTTTGAAAAAGACAACAACTTAGAAACAGAAAAAAAGCACAACATTGACATCTTGAAAATCAAAGATGAATTTAAAAATATTAAAATTAAAAGTTAATGCATTAAATTATTGAATAAAACCAGAAACTTGTTTTGTGGGGGAAAAATAAATAAATTATTGTTTGATTTTATCTAAAAAAGAAAGAAAACCAAATTACCAGTATGAAAAAAAGAAATGAGTGAATGCACCACCAATGAAGTTGCAATAAAGCCAATTAGAAGCATTTTTGCCCTATTATATGGAAGTAAAACAATCGAATTGAAATGTATACATATTAATGAAAATAAAAACTGTCCAGATTAACAGAAGAGAAATTCTTAGAAAAAGAAACTGAACAAGGAATGAGTTTTCTAAGAAAAAATTCAAGACCAAATGGATTTTATCAGTAAAAAGAAAGAGAGAGAGAGAGAGAGAGAGAGAGAGAGAGAGAGAGAGAGAGAGAGAGAAAGGAAGGAAGGAAGGAAGGAAGGAAGGAAGGAAGGAAGGAAGGAAGGAAGGAAGGAAGGAAGGAAGGAAGGAAGGAAGGAAGGAAAGAATCTATAGGGCAAATTCCCTAATTAATATTGGTGCAAAATGCTAAATAAATACTAGAAAGGCAATTACATCATATATCACAAAGCATATACACTATATAATCATGTGGTATATGTGCCAGCAATGGTTCAGTAATTGTAAAATTACAAACATTGCCAAACAAACAAAATTATAAACATTAAAAAAGTGAAAATTTGTGAATTGACACAGAAAAATCCTTTAACAAAATACAATTCCCATTCCTCTTAAAATGCTAAAAAGCAGAGTAATAAATGTTTTGTTTTTTCCTTAAAGTTATAAGAATTATCTATCTAAAACCAAGAGCAACAGTATTTGTAATGGGGTGGAAATAAAAGCTTTCCCAGTAAGATCAGGGTTGTAGCAAGGATGTCTATTATCACCACTCTTTTGTATTGAAAATTTTAGCTATAACAATAAAACAAGAAATGGAGGTGAAAGAACAAAACATTAGAAATGAAGATTGATTAAAACCGTAGACAAGGAATATGAAAATTTCTAGAAGAGATATGCAACGATAGAAGTAGTGTTAATGCAACCTTTGTTGAAGTTGTGAATAAGTCCATCTTTTCTGGAGCATAACTGAAACTATCCTTAACAGGCTATAAATTCTTCAGACACATTAACAACAAAATATCATGAATAGGTCTGCATTCTAAAGAGATTAAAGAAAAAGAAAAAGACCTATATGTACAAAAACATTTATGATAGTTCTTTTCGTGATGGCAAAGAATTGGAAACTGAGACTCATTAATTGAGGTGTGACTAAACAAGTAGAAGTATGTAATCATGATAGAATGGGATTGTCCATTGTCTTTCCAAGAAAAGACATGGAAGACATTTTCAGAAAAATCTGGGAAATCTTAAATAAAGAAGTGAGCAAAATCAGAAACACGTTGCGCATAGTAAGAGCAATATATTAACAAGGGTAAGCAGTCAAAGACTTAAATGTTCTAAAGAAAATTAGCCAAGGTAATTTCAAATGACCTAAAATGAAAAATGCTGTCCCCTCCAGTGAGTAAATCTATGAACTCTGAGTAAATATTGAAGTAGACATTTTTAACTTAATCTTTTCTTCTTTTGTTCCTGTAGCATGGTTAATGCTATTTTGCTTCATTCCACAGGTATATAAAATTCCTTTTTAATAGATATAGGATGGAGTAGAGGGAGGAAGAGAATTCAGAACTCAAAATGTAAAAAGAAAATAATGCTAAAAATAAAGGAATGAATGAATAAAGAATATTCATTTAGTCTGACTCTTTTATAAATGTTGATTCTTTGTTTAATTGGTTGATCCTGTCTTCAAGTCCTTTTGGTTTCCATGCACACTTGCATACTCCCAAGCAAGGATGTAGAGGTAGAAGCTACAAGTTTTGAGCAAGATGTTACTACTGTACAGTGGAAATAATGCTATTTTGAAATGCATCTTAATTGATATCTTTTGTAAATATAGCACTTAAATTTCTCCCAGTATCTCTTACCTACCTCTTTACTGTCAGACAGTCATCATGTATAAAAGGATTTTTTTTAACACAAAAGAGAAATCAGAGGGGGAAAATATCAGCAAAATGAATTAATACATCATGTGTGTCCATGTATATATGTGTACATGTGTCTCTCTGTCTCTTTCTCTGTCTCTGTCTGTCTTTCTGTCTCTCTGTCTCTATGTCTCTCTCTCTTTCTCTCTCTCTCTCTCTACACACACACACACACACACACACAAACACAAACACACACACGCACACACATATTTTATATACTTTATAACATCATGGCCTAACAAAGCATAGGTCGAGGGGAAATGAGGTAAGGATAGAAAAAAAGAAGGGAAGAGAGAGAAGGAAAAATAAAGAGTGAATGAGAGCATATAGGAAGGAGAAGGAGAAGGAGATAGACAAAGAAAGCAAGTCACTACCTGTTTCTCCATATCTCTCAGCTGAGTTATCTAGGCAGAGGAAAACCACAAACACTGAGATGCTGAAAGTACAGATAGACCTGCCACAGCCTAGCCAGAGGAGAAAGCAGAAGTATCATGTAAAACATTTGAACAGAAATTGAAGTCATTTGCAAGAGAAATTCCAAGGGGCTATCCCTGGGATAAAATTACTTCAGACCTTGAAGGGACTAAGGCATCAATTCAATTGTGGTATAGTGATACAATATATTCCATACTCTTTTATTCTCTTGTCAGAGGCTTGGTGGGGCAATGATGAATAATAATTGTCCTCTGATAGTGGCCTCTTGGAGATTTCTTCTCCTTGCAAAAAAGGTGTGTACTCTGGCATTAACTGGGAAATATTGCTGCTTAGTGTTTAGATGGCTGACCTTTTACTTGGGCACATTGTTTGAAATTTTATTGCTGTGTCCTTTTATTTATTTACTGAAGGAAAAGTATTCCAGGCAGTGAGGTGAGAGTGTTCTTTTTGGATAAATGAAGATATTGAGAGTCTATATAGGTAATGAGGCATGAACTGTACTTTTGGAGGTTTTCCCAAAGGTATGGAGAGGAAAAAGATAGCAAACCAATCTCATGATAAGAAATATGGAATAATGCTTGTAAATGATAATTTAACATTTTAAAGTTAGATTAAGCCTAAAACGCAGGCCAACTTGGTTGGGAAAGCAGGTGCTTGCAACCCCTGCAGTTTTTAGAACCAGTGCTTTACCCATGTGGAGGATTTAACCAATTTCCATCCTCTAAGTTTAGGGAGGTACTAAGTTGGCCATGAAGACAGGCAACTATCTATCAGACACAGTGAGTGTATTCTATAATACTATTGACTAAGTATGTGGTTCACCACCTTCATTTCACATATACTGAGATGATGTACGACATAACAGAAAGATTGCTTCCTAAACCTTAATATAAGTCAAACTACACTGAGATATGTGTGTTATTTAGATTAAGCCTGAGATACCTGTAGCAGCAGCAACACTGATAATAATACTTTTATACAGATCTTTTTGGAAAGCACTTATATAAGCTTTGTAACATACTTAATAAGATATAGTAGCATATTCATTCATTTCATCCAAACTTGTAATGCTTGCATGTCTCTATTCACTGTGTTTTTGGGACCTTTGTTACAATATGTAATTTGTCACTAAGTGAATATGGAATATTATGAACAAAACAATTTTCTTACATTATGTGACTTTATAAGAAGTTTAAGAAGCATCCTTAATTAGGTCTCAAAATTCAAGGAAGATACATTAAACGTTTAACTGGCTCTTCATAAAGATACAATACACTTTAAAATGTAATCTATATGATTTTTCCATCACTTATTTAATTTTAGACAATCAATTGGTCAAGTTCTGACACAGTACATGATGTTTTCTGAGGTTTATAGGCTCAACCTGAATATTTAACAATTGCCTTTCTCTCAAATTTTTCAGCAGGCTCCAGCACACTCCTATAAGTGATTATGGGGTTCCAAGCTCTATTTTAAATGCTGAATGTACAAAGAAGGGTCTTTTAATGAATGAGAGACATATGTGTGAATTAGTGCCAAAGAAATGTTGAAAGAGTATGTAGAAGTTAACCCTACAGATAAAGGATAATGCAGCTTGGGGGACTAGAAATGTCTTCATACTGAAAACTACTTAGGCAAGTCTTAGAGAAACTGAGGAATTCTAAGAGAAAGATGTGAAGAAGGAGAGCATCCCAGGTATAGAGGTGTGGATGACAAGCAATATAAATACACATACAGTAAGCAAGGTGGCAACTGTTTATGGCCAGAGTTGGAATTGTTACAGTGCATATACATCATCTGAAAAATGACCAAATTTATATGTATTAGGGCACATCCATGTTGTTTTATTTAGAGAGTCTGAGGAATTACACATTTTTGTTATGGAGGAGGGATACAAAAACAAGAAGATAAAAGGAAAAAATTGAAAATTTTGTAGTAAATATTTTGAATTTGCCTGACTATCCTTACTTCCCTTTGCTTAGGTTCAGGAACAATAATGAGGGCTGAATGAGGTAACTAATGCTAGTATTTCACAGTCAGTTGGTCATAGCTTTTTAATCCATGTTCATTAGAGAGCTGGAAACAATGCAAAATCAGGGCAATTTCCCTGGCCATGTATCCCCTTATTGGAATGCTGCCATTCTCAGAAAGCTTTTGCATTAATTGCTGGTAGGATGTCAGAGGAATGTGCAAAATGGAGATGTGAATTGCAGAAATGTGCTGTGTAGGTCAGGTGTTTTTTTTTCTTGTTGTTGTTGTTACATGTTATGGTTTGGTGCATTATTCCTTCCATTATTGCTAAAAATCACCTGGTCCTGATTTGTCATCTTTAAGGTCTACTGTACAACAAACAGAGAAACTGTTATACTTTGGGGAATATCGATCAGATCTAGTTAGCAGTTAGTGACTGTATACCAGTGAAACCAAGTGGACAGATTAGTCTGTGTTTCCTGGCGAAGAAAGCAGGGAGTCAAGAAGTGATCAATCCACCAATCTGCAGTGACAGAAGATACATAAACCATTATTGATCTCTGGAGTTGTTTTAAATCATGTTCTCATCTTGCTTTGGGCAAATTTATTATACAGAATGATGTTGGTTGCTCTCTAAGATGCTCTGAAAATAAGTTTGAATGTTTTTTTTTTTTACTTTTACACTTTTTAAAAACTTTTTATACTTTTATTCTACCGGGGATCATAGCCTGTTTTTTTTCCCCTATATTACAACATAAAATTATATACCTAAAATCTAAGAACTGATTAATACCCTAAGTGAAGAAGGTCTAGGTAGTTTTAACATGAAAAAATATATTTATTTGTGTATACATCTGAATACACATACATATACACATATATGTATGTGTATGTATGCATGTGTGTAAGACTGACATGTATTTACATATAATTATTGTTCTTTCATTTTATAAGTAGAATAGTATTTAGAATGCTGAGCTAGCTTCAAAGTCAAGAAGACTTGGTTAAACTCTTGCCTTTGACATATATTAGATACTTAACCACTCAGTGCTCCAGGAAATAATCCAAGAATATGTTTTGAAGAAAGTGCCAATATGCATTGGGACAGGGAGTTTCTCAAACACTGTAATCACAGTTACAATTCCTATATTTAGATGGAATTGTACATATTAGACATTGTTATCATCAAAATGATGTTTTTATTGTACTGATAATGCAGCATTAATTATTTAACTCTTTGATATCAACTGCTCAATGAGACAGAAAATGTTCTCTTAGCTAGCTGTGAAATAATACATATTAGTTAGGAAACCAACAATAAAACTATGCCTGGGAAGATTCTGTGTAAGAAATGAACTTTCATTTGGTAGCTTTGAGATTGAATATATTGAAGACCTTATGAAGAAATGATGAAGGAAACAAAAAAAATGTCTTGAACACTTAGAGTGTTTCAAACTGAAAGTGATTTTAAGGGCTTATTTTCCATTTGACAGGACACCTGAACCTCACACCTGATTGGACTTGATGAGACCTTCTATTTCTCTCTGCAAGCAAAAGCCAGCTTTAATTGGGAAGAAAAGTCAATCTCTACATTAAAAGATTCTGCTTTGACCCTCTCCTTCTTCACCTGCTCCTTTCCACTAGCTATTGCCAGCATTTCCCCCTTCCTTTTGTCAATGCCTGTATCTGGCAATGATACATCAGTGCCAGTGAGAGCACTTGAAATGTCAAGTTCTCACATTCCATCAGAGCTGCAATAGATCATCTAATTAAATGGACACCTTCTGTGTCAAGGGCAGCATGCCGGGTGGTGCTGAACTTAAACCAGCCTCTAATAAGAGACCATGTACTCTATCTAAAGGGGTCTCATTTGAAATGAGATCTGAATTACAGCCATGCTTTCCAAAATAACAATAGATTAAATTACTTACTATCCACACATAGAGATAAAAAGAAAACAAGAAAAAGTTTGCTGCAGATGATTAAAGAAACTTGTCTTAAAGGTCCAAATTCTCTCTCTTCCTCATTCCCCAATCCCTTCATTGAAAAAGTAAAAGATTTGATATATGTATTACTCGTATGTAGTCATGCAAAACATTTCCATAATGGTAATGTCATGAAAGAAAACAGACCAAAACAAACAAACAAAAAACCCTCGGGAAAAAAAAAAAGTATGCCTCAAACTTTAGTCAGAATTAATAAATTCTTTCTCTAAGGATATATAGCATTTTTCATCATAAGTCTTTAAGAACTATGTTGGATCATTGCTTTGCTAAGAATATCTTAGTCAGCCACAACTGAACATTTTGCAACATTGCTATTACTTTGTACATGTTACATTTCATTTTGCATCAGCTCATGTAAACCTTTCCAGGCTTTTTTGAAGAGTATCCCGCTCTTCATTTCTTACAGCAAAATGTTATTCAATCATAATCACATAACACAACTTTTTCAATCATCACCCAATTAATGGTCATCCTCTCAATTTCTAATTCTTTATCCCCAGGAAAAGAGATGCTATAAATATTTGTGTACATATAGGTCCTTTTCTTTCTTCTTTTAAAATATCTTTTAGAATACTGATCTAGTATTGGAATTGCTAGGTCTAAGGGTATGGATGGTTTTATAGCCTTGAGGACATAGTTCCAAATTGCTCTATAGAATGGTTGAATCAGGTCAAAATTCTACAAAGAATGCATTAACATCTCATTTTCCCCATGTCCCATTAAACATTTTTCATTTGCTTTTTCTCTCTTATAAGTCAAACCAATAAGTATGAGGTAGTACCTCAGAATTGTTTTACTTCACATTTTTCCAATCACTAGTGAGTTAGAATATGTGTTCTATGTTATTATAGATAGCCTTGGCAACTTCATCTGAAAACTGATCACATCTTTTATTCATTTATCAATTGAGTAATTACTTATTTTTATAAATTTGACTGAGCTTATATTATATGTTTAAGAAATAAGGCCTTTATCAGAGAGACTAGCTTCAATATTTTAAAGTTATTATAGCTAAAATTCTGCTTCAGTGCTAGCAAAAAGACCTCTGTAATTTCCTTCTGAGCAGTTGCCTCCCACCACCTGTCCTTACCATCTGTGTGCTTAAAATTCTGGAAGTATCCACTACAACTGCTAATTCACTCATTCCCAAAGCCTCCTCTTGGTTTGTTGTTACCAGTGCTATGCTGGCAAGGACTCCTTTGGCCTGAATGTCACTCTCACTCAGGTGAAATAGACCTTTCCTCCTGACCTTCTCAGTTCTCTGTGGCACCTCTGGGATGAGACATCTGTAAATCACCACTACTGCCACTGATTCAGTTGCTTAGCCTGCTCTGGAATGGGTTCCTGCCTCACTCCAGTGCAACAGACCTTTTCTGGCAACCTTTCAAGTTTTCTTGGTTTGGAAATTTGTTTCACTCCATGTTTTTCTGGGTTCTGCTTCTGTAGATCTTATTTAGAGTCGTTTTAAAGGTATTTGGAAGGGTTTGGGAGACATCTCAGGTGAGTCCCTGCCTTTCCTCTACCAACTTTTCTCTGAATCAGCAGAGCTCTACTTTAACAAAGAGTTAAAAGTCAAGAAATAGGGTGGGAAAATGAACAAACAACAGGAAAAAATCTGACTTTGGGAAGTTACTACGGTGACAAGGAAGATAAAACTCAGTCAGAAGAAAATAACAAAGTCGAGTACATATATCCTAAATTTTCAAGAAAAATATGAATTGGTTTCAAGCCATGGAAGAGCTCAAAAAGGATTTTGAAAATCAAGGAAGAGAAGTAGAGAAAAAATTGGGAAGAATGAGAGTGATGAAAGAAAATTATGAAAAATCAGTCAACAGCTTAGTAAAGGAGACACACAAAAAAAGACAAAATAAAATAATACCTTAAAAAACAAACTACGCTAAATGGTAAAAAGAGGTGAAAAACTCAAGAAAGAGAAGAATGAGTTTAACAGCAGAATTATTTAAATTGAAAATGAAGCACAAAAAATTATAGCTGAGAGCCTCCTGCTGTCCAGGTGACAGTTGGATAGATCCATGTCAATTAAGGAGGATTTCTCCTTAAGGATGATCGAGTTAAAGACTTACTGAATGATATCTTTTGTTTAAAATTATGTGACAACTTTAGTGATAGTTGTTATGTTATATCATTGTTAATGCTGTAGTTTGGTTTCTGTGAATGTTTTGCTTTAGTTTATAGCTGAAAAAGTAGAGAGTTCACTATAGTATGGCATCAGAACGTTAGAGCTACTCACAGTCCTCTGGAGAGCTGCTTGTGCTTGGTTTTGCATTTATGGCATAGTCAACAGTATTAGAAAGGAGCAATCCTCCTTAAGTGACATAAAGTACAAAGGTCAAAGTTTTCCTACCCTAGGTCACATTGTCTTTATCTCTCAGTCAAAAAGTCTTCTTTCTTCCTGATTGTTAGTTAGTTTCCAATCAAACTTAACTTGATCATGCTTAATGGGTACAAGGTAAGAAGTACAAAGTTCTCCCACTCCTAGATCACAGTAAATCATGATCTTGTCAGTCAGCACTATATACCCAAGGAGAGGTCTTTTGGGCTCAAGGCTGGTTTCCAAATCCCATAGTCCTCCTTCCGTTGGTCCAGCTCCCTGGATGTACCGAAGTGTCTCCTGGATTAACAAGCAGGCACCTCTCAGATCCTCGTCCATCTCCTCGTCCAGTTCCTTGTCCAGCTCCCACTAATATTAAAGCTCACAGTGTCTGGTACACCTTAAATCCTTCACTTTCTCTTTCTGTGGAGACAAAGCTTAACAGAGTCACAAAAACCATTCATTAATAAAAACTTTCTGCCTGTGAAACCAACAAAGACTCACAAACAAGGTCTGATAAATCAACACAAATCATCAATATAGTCCCAGGATCTCTGAAAACATCAGGAAAACCCTCCTCCAGTACTCATGTAAACAGACAATAAGAAAGTCCTCTTTCAGCATTTCTAAACCAGTAGTAAGGTCCCAGGGCTTCTGTAACAGCAGCAATGTCAAATATCAGCAGACAGATCTGACAAAGTAACATCAACACAGACAAAGTACTGGTGCCACAGCCATGCTTCCTCCAATTTCTGTTCTATCCTAGCCTGTGCTTCTACTTTTATATGGTCATTACCACCTCCCTGTTTTGCCCTTTCTTGTTGCATCAGCAAGTTCCTCCAACTTTCAAATCACAAGGGGCTCAAACAACGTCTTAAATACTTAAGTAGCTGAAACAAGGTACTAAGTACTTTTTTTCTTGCCCTTACAATCTCTCACATTTCTCCTCTCTCTTCCTGATACAATTCCATATTCCTTGCCAAATGTAAAATTGCTATTGTCTGAGTTTCTGCTACATTCATTTTCTCCCAACCTCAAATCTATCCATCATATCACTACCACAATAATTTGCTTTGTGAACAGATATGTCACTCCTCTGCTTAAAATGTTCAGAGACTCCTACTGACTACTGAATAAACTTCAAGTTCCTCTACCTGAATGAATTCATGATATTCAGCAACTTGACACCAGCCTTTCATTCTAGTCTTATTTTAGAAGCCACCTGGGATAATGGAGATTTATCCTAACAGAGTAAATCAATCAATCAGTCAATAAACATTATGCATTTACCATAGGTTGCTACATTATGTACTAGAGATACAGACTAAACAAACTATCCCGTGCATGCACACGCAAAATCCTATTCTCAAACTGCTTTCATTCTAATAGTGGAGACAACATACATTTAAATAGGAATATACAGAATACACACAAACATCTGGAAAGCAAAGTTAGAGAGTAAAAAGAGATTCAAATTTCATCTCTAATGTTTCTTAAGTTAATCAAGTTACTTATTGAGTCAGTTTCTTCATTTGAAGTACCTGTACTACCAATTTCACTGGATTGGTGTGGAAGTTTAAATATGATCATACGTATAGGAGAGCTAGGTGGTACAATGTCTAGAATGTGATTTGGCATATTGTATTTTAATATTCTATAATCAATTGCATAGTGTATATTGAACTTTGCTCATGTCTCATTACCCTATCACACCTTAAGCTCTATGAGAGAAGACAAACATTTCATTTAATTTCTATATTTTGCCTAATTTCTGCAGCAATATTGTTGAATAAATGAAAAGTTTCCATGAGACTGACTAAATAGGAACATTCTTTATCAATAACTGCCCACTCATGAAGGTAAAAATAATAAATAATACTTATAAAAATTTCTCATCATCTGTATCCTCAATTTTTGCATTTCTTTTCCAAAGCTAAATACTTTCTTGAAGCTAGACTTTTATAAATGTATACAGGTAATATATATTATTAAATTAATATTTGTCAGATCTCTCACACTTTTAAACACTGTCACTATTTCCTGCTTTCTGTTATTTGATTTCTGAAAATACAAAAATTTTACATAAAGAAATCTCATAACCACTAGCTTTCAGGTGGATAGAAGTGGAAGAATGTATTTACTGAAATGCAAGTCACAGTAAGAAACAAATTAATTTTAGCTTCAATCAATGAGCTTGAAATGTATAATTATCACTTTCCTAATTTGGAACTCCATTACTGAAAACTAACAAATTTTACATTAATAAATAGATGGGATAATTGTGACAACAATTTAGAAAATGTTTAAAACTCCCCAGGAGAGTAACCTGATTCAAGAGTAATCTACAATGTAAGACAATGGAGTTTCTGGTATTTTATCCCTTGACTGATGAACAGTCAAATATTCTTTATACAGCTGCTACATTGACACAATTAGCAGAAGAAATCCTACTAAACCAATATCAATCAGCAAATACTGTTAAATAGGCACTATTCAATAGGATAGTGGTAGTACAAGGAGAAGAGAAATCATCTCTGCCTTCAAGGAGTGTACATTAGTTGACTAATAGGATCATAGATTTGGTACTGGGAGGCACCTTAGAAGTTATCATATAAACACCATATTTTTTACAAATAAGAAAACTGAGACCAAAAGAAGTTAAATGACTTTCCCATTATAACTTGGGTAAAAAGTGATGATAGCATTTGTATAGATTAGAAAAAAAAACAAAGAAAGCACTTCACCAATATTATCTCACTTTGGACAAATCTTGTTTGATAAGTTTTCATTAGGTCAGACTGACACATGAGAGTCAGTAGCTAGGGATGTTGAACCTAGGGAAGATGTTACCATGGTCAAGGCCCTTAAATAGTTCTCAATTTCTAAACATCTTTGCATCCTCTCTGCATACATTTCCTCTGGATCGTCAATGGATAGAAAGCATTGGTGGTATTCTAATTCATTGTCCTAATGGAATATGACAGGAGATATTATCTCCAGGCATCCACTGAAGCCAAGTGAATCTCCAACTCTACCCCCTAGAGAAGCACAGATTCACAATATCTCTTTGATTTGCTACATCAAAAGCTGCACCTGCTCTTCAGTCTCTTACATACAAAACTGATCTTCCTCCACTCTGCCTCAACAGAAAGTCAGACAACCTGTTTTCTAATCATAAACATTTTATAATCCTAAAATTGGTGTTAAATACCATGAAAGTAATCACTTCTTCAATTTGGATTAGAACTGACTTGAGAATGTAGTGAGTACAAATTACTTTTCCTCTCCAGCCCTAGGTTTCTCTACAATTATTATTATTATTTTGCTTTTTTTTTTAAGGAGGGAAGGTAGGGCAATTGATGTTAAGTGACTTGCCCAAGGTCACAAAGCTAGTTTTTGTGCTAAGTGTATAAGGTCAGATTTGAACTCAGGTCCTCCTGACTCTAGGGCCAGTGCTCTATTCACTGCACCACCTAGCTTCCCCCAACAATTATTATTTTAGTAGAGACATAAATGAACCCAGAATTCCTGTCTTGAGCAAGATATGCGTAGGTAAAGAGCAGACAGAAACGTGCATGGAAAAGCTTTAAATTCAGTAATCAGTCTTAAAGTTTTTAACTTCATAGAGGAGAGGAACTGGGAAGTATTTTTTGTTTGTTTGTTATTCATTCCTCATAAGAAAAAGCAAAGTATCTTTGCTCTTTAATTCCTATGATTATTGTATTAATTTTTTTTAAAAAGGTGACTCAAGGGTTCCCCCACTTTTCTGTTTTCCTACCCTGTACAAAAAACTTGTGGTGTAGGCTTTTAAATGTAGAGAAACGAGGTGTTCCCCCTCCCATAGAACAATACAGGAAAATTTAAGAGTGTAACTGTTAAAGAGAAGCAGAGACAAAAGGAGCTTATTCCATGGAAAAGAGTGAAGAAGAGTGGGAGAAATCAGCAGTAGTCATAGCACCAGAAAAGGCAATAGCATCAGAAATAACAGGCAGCTAAAAGCAGAATTTGTTGCATTTAGTAAGTGACATTGCTGTAAAAAAGTACCATATTAAAACAAAATTCATATGCAAATTCCATTGAAGTAGCTTTTATTTCTTTGCCAGAAATTTTACTTTTCGGCAGCTGAAATTAATAAAGCACTGCTGATATAGGGAATGAGGGAAAACTTCAAACACCTCAGAAGCACTGAGCCTAAATTAATAGTGAAAGAGACAAATACAAGATGTTTTGTTGTTCAGTCGTTTTTCAGTCATGTTTGACTTTTCATTACCCTATTTGTGGTTTACTTGTCAAAGGTGCTAGAATAGTCATGCCATTTCCTTCTCCACCTCATTATACAGATGGTGAAATTGAGCCAATTAGGGTTAAGTGATTCTCCAAGGGTCACACAGTCAGTAAGGGAATGAGGCCATATGTGAATTCAGTCAAGTCAAAACTCAGCCTTAGGTCAGTACTAACATTTATAACCTTAACTTTTACACACATGTTGCTAAACAAAAGTGAGAAAATCATGCAAACATTCTGACTAAATCCACTACTCATTTATATTTCATAACATCATGTGGGTCCTCATTGCTGCTAGATAACCTTACTTTACCTCAATTATCACCTCACTTCCCCCTTTCCCCAGTGACTATTCTAAGTCTCTTTACACCTTCTCAAACCTCCCATATTCCACAAGCTCTTAACTGAGAATATTATATCAAATAGTGTAGAAAAAAGATGCTAGTCACTGTGAATTCCCACTTCTCTCCTCTTCCTCATCTCCATTCACTCTGATGCCTTCTGCCATTCTCTCTTCCTTCACCCCATCTCACATTGTGAAGTGGCCTTACTTCATACCAAGGCTAATCCATGTATTTGTCTAAGTAATCCTATTTGATCTTATCTTCTCCAGTGATTTGTCGCCTCTGTCATGTCACTCTCATTTATTTTCAATTTGTATTGGCTTGCAGTATTTTCAGTCTCTCCTCTCTCATTTCCTACTGCCACATTCTTTACTTACAAACCATCATCTCTCAAAAAAAAATGTTCTATCATTAATCTTCAGAAGTAATTAGTGCTCTTTGCATTAATCAGAATTCTGAAGTCTTTCTCATTTGTTTTCTTCTGAATTTGGCATAATCATTGTACCATTTTTTTTTATTCTGAATTTTCCCACTTTATTATGTATAAATTAAACAAAAACTCAAATTTTACAGAATCTACCTTTTGTGGTCATTTCTTACCATGCAGTAATATTTCATTACATATATATGTATACATTCAATGGTTGTTATACATCTATATAAAGAAGTATGTATGTATTTGTGTGAATATGTGTATATACATATATACTCACAAAAACACACATGTATGTATGCACAAATCTATGTGTGTATATAGGTATGTGTTTGTGTGTGTGTGTGTGTGCACATGCATTTGTGTTCAGTTATTCCCAGAAGTGTGCTGGCAAATATTCAACAACCAGATCTGTTAAAAAAAATAGAAAAATGCAGGTAACCTTGAAAATAATAGGGAAGTTTGGGGGGAAGGGAAGTAATAGAAAAGACAATGAGTGAATTGTACTTAATATAGGTTGGTTTTGTTATGTCTATGGGGCATCCATTGGGAACCATGCAACAGGAATTTGGTGATGTGCATCTGCATCACAAGAAAGACACTAGAAGTGAATTAAAAAAAATCTTTTTAGCATCAACAAGAGATGAATCCCTTGTATGTATTGCATCCTATGAGAGAGCCTTGAGGGATATCAGTGTTTAATGGGTGTCACATGAATGATGATATAGTAAAATAGACTGAAAAGCATTTGTCATATAGGAAGAGAATCAAGAAAGAAAAAGATTTATGAAACCTGAAGGAGACAAAGTGCATAGGCAAAGAAAATTGTCATCGGTGGCAGACTTCACAAATATAGGTAGGTATAGAATAAAAGGAAGGCACATGAGACAGAGAGAGGGAGGGAGTGAGGTAGTGAGAGAGAGAGAGAGAGACAGAGACAGAGACAGAGACAGAGACAGAGAGAGACAGACAGAGAGAGAGAGAGAGAGAGAGAGAGAGAGAGAGAGAGAGAGAGAGAGAGGGAGAGGGAGAGAGGGAAAGCGAGAGAGAGAGGGAGGGAGGAAGAAGAAGAAGAAGAAGAAGAAGAAGAAGAAGAAGAAGAAGAAAAAGAAGAAGAAGAAGAAGAAGAAACTATGAACAATTTATTGGCAGTGTTACTGTTGTGTTTTTCTACATGTTAGACATCCATCCATTTGTTGCATTTTTTTGGTGATAGATGTATGAAATGGATTTGTATAACCATGTCATTCCCTTCCCTTCAAACCTCTGGTTGACTCTTGGACAAAATACAACCTCTTCTGTTTGGTACTTAAATACTTTTACAATCTGATTTCAGCTCATCTTTTCAGTCTTATTATGTGTTATTCTCCATTTACTCTATAGTGGTGGTGTCAATCTGAAATGAAAACAGGGGCCACAAAACCATATAATAAGAATCCTTCTTTCCCAGTGACATCTAATGTGATTTGGGCTGTACTCACATGCAGTATTGTCAGTAAAATGCAGCCTGCAGGAAGATTTTTGACATCTTTGCTCTACAATACAGATAAACTTGCCAAAGTTTTCTATTCCTTTTATGCAACATTCCATTAATTGCCTCCAGGGCTTTGTACAGTATTTTGCAAATCGAATTTCATCCTCCCATATTTCAGTTTCATAAAATCCCCGGCTTACTTAACAGAACAGGACAAATGGCATGTCTACAAGAAACTTATCCCAACTCCTGCCAGTGGTAGTGTCCTCAGGAATTATTTTATTTATATTTCACAATTCCTGCATTAACATTGCTTCTCCCAATAGAATTTGTGCTTCTGAGATCAAAACCTCCTTTTTCATTGGCTTTCTATTTTCTAATAGTACTTGACCAAGAGTAAATGCTTAATAAATAAATAAATCAAAAAGTTGATTCAGAAACACATGCATTGATAAAAAAGGACAAGAAAATAGGTAGTCATTTTTAGTATGTTTTTACCTTGACTTAGCTAATGTGACATTTGAAACTTAGAATGAATGTCCTTCTACATAACATTTATTATTTTTCCTATATCTTTTCAATTATTAAGTTGCTAAATAACTTTTGGGGTTTTTTAACCTTACAGTTATACTTTAATAAAATATATTTTTTCTATTTAACAAGGTCACAGAATTCTCGAGTTGAGATCACCATATAATTTAGTAAGATCTGTACCACATAGATTTTATGCTTCTGCATCATCTAACTGAACAGTACAGGTTAAAAACTACGGCTTTATTTTTGTCAAACATAATGCCATCAATTCAATTATGTTGGTGAAAAAGATTTGTTTAATCCAAAGAAATATCCAAGTGACTTCTTTCATGTATATTCTGAATTACCAAGGATATTTTTTTGGGGGGGTGAGTTGTGCATTTCATTTAAGTTTTTAACAAGTCATCTAAATAAAAAGAAACAAGAAAAAATATAACTCTATCATGATATATTGTTTAAACAACCAAATAATTTAAAGGGAATAAGGTCATTATAGAGAAACAAACCAATTCTGGGATGGGTCTCAACTTCTTGGTAAGTTTTTGGTAATAAATATAGGGAATGGAAATGTCACCTCCCTCCTTTTTAATCAAGTCCAGGGATTCTCAATTGCTCCTTAATTAAATAACAAACTATTCTATTTCCCCTTTAAAACATGTCTTAAGTAGTCAATCTGGAGAGTTTACTCAAACAAATAATTTAATTTAGTGGGAAGACTACATATTTGCCTGAATTGACTTGTCAGTCATCTTGATCCAATGCCCCCAATCATGTAATCTTGGAACTGACCACAGTCATATAACAACATGAGGAAAACATAAGATGAACATGAATGAAGTACCAGGCCTCTTCTCTAATATTTGAATACTCTTCTCCCTCTCTCTATGTGTATGCACGCATGCATGTGTGTGTATGTGCATGTACGTATATGTATATATACAGCACATGTGTGTGCAAACATATATATGTATTGATATGTAGGTGTGTATGCGTGTATACGTGTATATGTATATACGTGCATGTGTATATGTTCATAAATGTGTATGTATATACATACAGTGATATATGAACTATATCTATAGGCATAAGGATCCCAAATATTTTTCTTTTCATTGCATTTTCCTCATTTTCTCTTATTGTCACATTTTTGAATCATAGAGAACGGGAACACCAGAATAAAAACTGTAACTGTACCAGAAGGCCTGGTCAATAAGAAAATAATGAGATCATCGTTTAGAATTCAAGTACAGTGAGGGCTTTTTTTTTTTTACCTGCCAAAGTTGAAGTACAGGGCACACTGATTGTGTTTCTATCTTAATTCAAACCACAAACCTCAAGGTAAAAAAACCTAATCATCTGCCAAAATTACAGACTTTAAACCATTGCCTCAGCTGACAGGATTCCTTAGAACTCTTCAGTGAGATTTCTCTTTTTGTAAGCCTTTCCAATTTTCAGAAACTTGCAGGCAAAAAGTATTTGCTTTCTTTTTTATTTTGCTGAGAAAAGCAGCTTCTGAGCTCCCTTCTCTTCCTATTCTGTGACAAGAGTCTGATGAACTCAGGTTCCGAAAAGTAAAAGACCACAAAATATGGGTGAAGTTCAATGTGCAGCTTGCCAAAACATTCCTGTTGACCAACACAAAAATGAAGACCCAGATCTATTTTTTCTTAATCTCTACATTAGTCAAGAGAAAGTGATTCAAAACTTGATGATCCAGCTATTTAAGATAAAATAGTATACAATAAGACATAAATTTAGTTTCCTTAAATATTGTCACTAAGAGGAAAAAGTAAATAATTTTAAATGAATAAACTTGAACAAATTAAAAAAAAAACCTTTCTTGAACTTTTTTTGTTAACCTGTTTTGCTGTATAATACTTACAAAACTCATGAATATATAATCCCTCAATAACTGAATAATCTCCCCAACATCAATATGTTCATAAATGTGTATGTATATATCATTCATACATTAGGATTTTATATAATTCAAGTGTATAATAAAGGATATGAAAATGTCTGAAAGCAAGTTTTGCATTCATACAATGTTGTTGTTTTTGTTTTCCCTTAGAAACAAAACACACTAAAACTCAAGTTTTCTGTTTGCAAAAAACTTGATTGAAAGAAGCCTTAATATAATGTCTCCTTCCAGTGCAGACCATTCCCAGTTCCCTTTGACCTACTCCATACCCAAAGTGTGATTCTCCTCCAACTCTTAGGTTATTTTATTTCATTATGCATCTCTTTGTGTAAATATATCATTACTTAGTAGTATAGATATAGAGGTGGAAGGGACCAGCACCTGGTCCGACCCCTTCATACGACAGATGAAGGAAGTGAGGCATATCAAGGAGATATGAGTTGTCCCAAACATCACAGAGATATTAAATTGCAGAGTCTGGATTTGAAATTAAGTATTTTAACTTCAAAACAGAACTCTTTCTCCTAGTTGGCCCCCTTTAAAATGGCTTTAAACATTTTGATCTCCTTTTAATGGAAAATAAGCACTTTGAAGGCAGTCATTACTTTTCCTTTATTTCGCCACCTGGGAAATCATGACTAATGCATAGCTTCCCCTTAACAAATGCTTAAAAACTTATTTAAAACAACCAAAAAAGAGGTGTCAAACACAAGACCCACAACAATTTATAGTGAGTGGGCTAAAATAGATTAAAATGTAATTGGAAGGAAGTCAAGATGGTGGAGTACAGGCCAGAGACAAGCTAAACTCTCTGAACATTCCCCACCAATCAACTTTTAAATAATGACTCAAATAAAATTTTGGAACAGCAGAGATAATAAAATATCTGAGGGAGATAGTTTTTCTAGTTTAAGACAATTTAGGAAGTCTGCAGGAATGACATGTAACACTGATAAAATTTTTATTTTGCCATTATGAATAACTTAGTAATAAATTAGGATCCGGGTTTTCTTTTTCTTATTATTTTCTCATTTAAGTCCGAACACCAGTAGACTTTCAGAAAGTCTTTGAAGAACATGGGTGATTGATTGAATTTCATTAACCCTCAGGGAATATGCTACTTTATCTTTGGCCAGACCCCACCTACCTAGGAGATCTTATTCCTATTTAGAGTATAAATAGAATTCAGTCTGAGTAGAACCTTTCACTGAGGAAATGAACCTCTGCCCTTGTTGCTCTAATGGAATATTGAATTAGAGTTCCTGTCCTGGAGTCAGAAGGGAACTTGACACTTAGTAGGTATGTGAGTATGTGTCAGTCACTTAACTCCATTGTTTTGCCTTGCCATATAATAAAAATAGAATTTAAGGTGACACAGTTCATGAAATAAAAAAAAATTGCAGGGGTCTGAATGGAGGTAGTTTCCTTTGTCCATATTGCTGTAGGCAGCTTAGTCTTATGATTAATTCAGGTTTCCTCAGATGGAACTGAAGACTTCTACCCCACATCCTTATTAATTGTCCACCTATAAAGGTTGATTTTTGCTTATCCAGAGCATTCCTTTTTCAAAAAAAAAAATTAAGGCTTTCAGCATTTCCATGGTTGTCTTTGGTTGTCAAAAGAAATCATTGATCATCAATTTATTGATTGTTAGTCTGCCTAACTAATTCTAAAACTCACATGCACTTCTGGATCAAAATTCCAGGGCGGTGCTCAGTCTTGGCAATAAGTAACAGTTACAATTATCTTTTTTTCCATTTTGGCAGGTAAATAGTTCAACTTTGATAAGTTCCTTATGCCTTCTTTCCCATGTTTACCTTCTCATGCTTCTTGTATTTGAATGTCAAATTTTCTAATAAGATCTGTTTTTTTTTTCAGCAACAATTCTTGAAAGTCTTCTATCTCATTGAATGACCATATTTCCCCCTGAAACATTATACTCAATTTTGCCGAGTAGGTGATTCTTGGTTTGAATCCTAGCTCCTTTGTTCTTTGAAATATCATATTCCAAACCCTCCGATCCTTTAATGTAGAAGTTGATAGATCCTGTGTTATCCTGATTGTGTTTCCACAATATTCAAATTGTTTCTTATTTTCTCCTGGGTCTGGGAACTCTGGAACCTGGCTATAATATTCCTAGGAGTTTTCTTTTGGGGATCTTTTTCAAGAGGTGATCAGCTAATTCTATCAAGTTCTATTTTTCCTTCTTGTTCTAAAATATCAGGGCAATTTTCCTTGAGAATTTCTTGAAGGCAGATTTCTAGGTCCTTTTTTTGATCATCATAGCTTTCAGGTAGTCCAATAATTTTAAAACTGTCTCTCCTGGATCTATTTTCCAGGTCAGTGGTTTTTTCAAGGAGATATTTCACGTTGCCTTCTATTTTTTTCATTTGTTTGAATCTGTTTAATAGTATCTTGATTTCTCATAAAGTTATTCTTTTCCATTTGTTCCCATATAATTCTGAAGCAATTATTCTTTTCAGGGAGCTTTTGAAATTCTCTTTCCATTTGTCAAATTTGGATTTTTAAGGCATTCTTCTCTTCATTGGCTTTTTGGGCCTCTTTTGCCATTTGAGTTAGCCTATTTTTTAAGGTGCTTTTTCTTCAGTCAGGTTGTTGACTCTCTTTTCATGCATTTTTGCATCATTCTCATTTATCTTCCCAACTTTTATTTCAGTTCTCTTGCTTTATTTTCAAAATCCTTCTAGAATGCCTCTATGGCCTATAAAAAATTTATATTTTTCTTGTAAGCTTTTGGTGCAGGAGTTCTGACTGTGTTGTCTTCCTCATGTTTCATGCTTTGATCCTTTTTGTCCCCATAAAAGGAATCTAAAGTTGGATAACTGTGCTTGCTTTGCTTCCTCTGTTTGCTCATATTGCCAGCCAGTGGCAAGATTTTGAGCTCTTTGCCACAGTAGAACTCTACTTCCAGAGGACAGAAATTTGTTCCAAATTGCTGGGGTTTATGAAGCTGCCAGAACTATTAGGAAGGTGCCATCTCCACAAGCCCAATCAGCTTTGGCTCACTGGTCCCTCACCTCAGGACTACCACCAAAGCCCATCCAGATCCAGGCAGGTTAAAGCAAGAACACTTAGCCTCTGAGTGCTCACTTGACCCCCCACCCCCGGAAAACTGCAGGCTTGGAGCACTGAAGCAGCCATGTGGTTATAGGACCACCATTTCTGCTGCTTCTCACTTCAGGAGCAGAGGCCAGACCACACTCCACACGCCCTCCCCTCCCCAATTTAGTGGGTGTCCACTGACCTTTTACTTTGTCTTTGGCATTTATGAGTTGATAATTCTGGAAACAGCCATAGCTGCTGGTGATCTACTTTCCCAAATGCTCCAAACACAGCTAGTAGGGGCCACCCTTCGGCTAAAACTGTGGGCTCATATGAAGCTGGGCTTGGGTCCCAGCACAATGCAATGAACACTTCTTGTCTGCCTGCTGGGCTGCCTGCAGCATGAGATTTGTTTCTGTCATTTTGTGGGTTGTGTAGCTCCAAAATTTGTTTAGACTCATATATTATGGGCATTTGATGTAGTTATGGGGGGAATCACATCTCTACTCTAATGCTGCCATCTTAACTTTGCTCCCCACAAAATAACATATATACATACATACGTACATGCATGCATGCAATGCATGCATATATACATACATACATACATATACACACACATATGTAGGGGAGTGGTTCTATTTAAAAAAAACATACCTAATACAAAGTGAAATGAGAAGAACTGTGAGTTCATTGTGATCTGAAACAATTCAAAGTGTATCATGATAAAAAAATTAATTCCTGTCCTCTCCAAAATAAGAACTAATGAAGTCTCTGAGTAAACTGAAGTATAATTTTCTTATTTTAATATACTTGCTATCAAAAATATGTCTTATATGGAAATATGCTTTGCATGATATCACATGTACAATTTATCTCATATTAATTGCCTTTTTATGGAAGGGAGTGTCTGAAAATGAGGGGAATTGGGTATTCAAAAATTTTAAAAAGAAAAGAACATTAAAAATGCCTGGTAATAGCAATGTTGTAATCATTATGAACTGTGAAAGATCTGGCCATTCTGATCATACAGTGCTTCAAGGCAATTCCAAAGGACTCAGTCATAATGTGCTATGGAACTCTTGAGTTCTCTGAGATCTGAGAGATCTCTAAGTACAAAATGAAGTATAATTTTCTTCCTTCCTTTATTTTCTTTTTTTGCTTTTTTGTGATATGGTTAATATGGAAATCCATTTTACATGATTTCACAAGTATAATTATTATCATATTGTTTTCCTAATCGGTGGGTAACGGATGGACAGGAGGAAGGGAGATTATCTGGATTTCAACAAGAAAAAAAGTGAATGCTTAAAAGAAATAAATACAAAACAAACACTCTTCCAGTTCAGTGATTCATCTTACTGATGATTATTGATACATTCTCTCAGCAGTAATTTATTATGAATTCACAATGAAAGAAAAAAGTCTGTGTGGCTTATCTTTAATGGTAATTTAATAAAAATATTGACTTTTAAGAAAAAATGTAGTTGGAAAATATATAACAAAACAAAATACAATAGAACATAGATAATGTTATATGTGATTTTCTATGTTAATATGTGGCATGCAGGAATCCTTGTGTACAGTTTAATGATTCCTTTTTCTACTTGAGTTTGACACTACTGCCCTACAATATAATGTAATAGACTTGAGTGCAAGAATGATTTGTATTTTTTTGTCTTTTTATTTACAGATCTCAGAATTGTGCCTTGCCTACAGTAGATGATTAATAAATTGAAAATAAAATTGGAAGCTGTCACCTACATTTTCCTATTTTCATTGTATAGACATTGTTTTTAAAAGTAAATTGAACTATCATTTCACCAATGCAGGGAAAAAATTCCCAGAATAGCTTTCTTCCTTCAGTGGAGACCCACATCTGCTCTACAGTTTTTAGTTTTAAATATAGCATGTACCACTGAGAATAAAATGGCTTTCTTTGGTTCATAAAGTCATTATGAGTTAAGAGTGTGGCTTGAATCTATTCATATATATGTGTGTGTGTGTACATATATATATATATATATATATACATATATATACAAATACACATGTATATATCTATAACTATTTATCTAATCTAGTACTTTTCTATATATTTACATGTGTATACATATGCATTTATTATAATACACACATGTATACACGTGTATTTGTATATATGTATGTGTATATACACATGCATGTGTGTGTATTTCAAACTCACTTATATCCTATGCCTTAATAAGCATAAATATATTAGATTAGCTATACTGTTTCTTAACAGCATAAAACACAATTAAGTAGATATAAATGATTGTTCACAGGATATCACCTGTGAGAAAAGCTACAACCAAAGTCACTTATAACATCACAATGACTGCTGACATCTCCTTGTTTTTAGGAAATATGGTGACACCATTCAGCTTTCCTGGGATAGCAAGCCAAGTTATTTATGAGTTCTCTTTATAATGTTTCTTTATAAGTTAAAAGTTTAAGCAGTCTTCTGAGGAAAAGAGTTTTCATAATCTTCTTTTTCTCTGTTTGTCACATAGTCTCTACTCGATCATTAACAGATCATTTCTCCAGAAAGAAGTTTAAAGTGAATGTTGCTAAAAAATATATATTCCTCTTTAAATATACAGCAAGAGATTACTATGAATACTACTACTACTATTTCTACCACAACAATGACTACTGATTATTAATAAAAGAATTTAAAGAGTATTTTATACTTTGAGAAGTATTTTACAAATATCTCATTTATCAAAACAATTAGGTATTGAAGGTTCTATTACCATCCCAATACTGAAGATGAGGAAACAGAGACCAAAGAGATAAAGTGACCTGTCCAGGATCACATAAACACTGTCTAAGACAAGATTTGAATACAGTTCTTCTTGTATCTAAGGATAATTGTCAATACACTATGCTACATTATAATATACACATGCAATGGGATGGAATTTTGAGAAAAGAAGACTAAAAAATTTTCAGAGAATTCAGGAAAATATGATATAATAGTGAAGCAAGAAGAACTAGGAGAAAATTTTTATATAATTATACTACTACAAAGAAAAGCACATTTTACTGACTTGATACTGGATTGATATCATTATTGTCCATGTCATCATAAAGCAAACCCATGCTGTTGTTTTTTGAAGGCACTCAAATTCTAATGTGGTATTCAGCCAGTACTGTAAGACCATCCTTCATCGATCCTTTTCTGCTTCAGCATAATTGTCCAAACCTCATTGCCTAATGATTTAGACATATTCTTTGTCTTGTCTGGCTTCAGATACTTACTGGCTGTGTTACCTTGGACAAGTCATTTAAACTTTGTTTACTAACTTTTCCTCCACTGTAAAATGGTGGTGAAAATGGCATCCATCTCACAGAGTTGCTGTTGGGATCAAATGAGATAATATTTGTTAAAAAGGGCTTAGTATGGTGCATGGAACATAGTTGGTGGCACATAAATATTTGTTCCCTTTCTTTTTTCCTTCGCTATTCCTCAATTTTCAATTTTTTTTAACCTGAAAGAGTCATTAGAAAATGTATTATAAACCTTGAAATAGGTACCTCTGTTGTGAGTATTAAAGAAACCAAAAATGGTTTGTGATGCCAAACAAAGGCAACTTCCAAGCTTCAGAATATCAGCATAATAACTCTATTGTATTTCATGACAGATTAATGCAAAACATTTACAGAAAATCAAAATATATCATAACTCAATAATTTTTGAAGTCCTCAATTCAATTGCTAAGTACCAAGGTCCAAGTGGCCCACCCCTGGGTAGTACATTCATTTAGTCAGTCTACCAAAGTCTCTCTTTTCAAATGTAGATTAGTTTTCAATCATAAAGTACATTCATTTGGTCACAGAGCACCAAAAATTCAAGTTTCCCATCCCTGGATCACAACTGAATTACAATACCATCCATTAATACTAAGCTCTTTCTCAAAAGGGGCAGGAGAGCACAAAAGGTCATATACCCTTAAGTTACAACAAGATTAAGATATCACAGCATTGAAAACCCAAGGATAGATCCTCCCTTCATCTTGACAAGAGGCAAGTTCTCAGAAATCTTTGTTCCTGGGGAGACAAAGCTTAACAAAGCCACAATACACATTGCCAGTGTCCTCATTAATTCACTCCCTACCTGAAGAACAGTCCCACAACCCCTGAAAACATCAGAAACATACAACATGAAAATCCTCCTTCAGGGTTTCTGAACCAATAGCAAAGTTCCATGACCTCTGTAACAGCAACACTGTCCTTCACCAGCAGATGAATCTCGGAAAACAATATCAAAATAGACAGACAAAACACAGCCATGTCTCCTCAGTTCTTGGCAGCTCTGAGTTGCAGTTCTCAAAAGTTCTGGGCAGCTCCAACTGGCTCTCAGCAGTCTCTCTCTCAGCAACTTGGGCCCCTGGAAATTCTCCTCTCTTTCTACCTCCATGATACTTCTCCCCAAAAGTCCTTCTGGACTCCTCTGCTTGGGCCTTCTCTCTGCTTGGGCTTCTCTCTAAATCTACAGCACCAGCTCCTCTCAGTTCAACCCTTGCTCTTAATGTGAACAAGTCCATCCCACAAATGGGATTCACAAGCTCTGGGTTTTAACACTCAACCCGAAAACTAAGCCAATACAAGGGGATCTTTAAATTCCATTACCATTACATGGTTCTGTTTCAGTTATGAAGGTGAAGTTTTTACAGGGGGAAAATTCTCAAATGTTCCATTAATTCCTCCTCCAGGATTTTGGGTTCCAGCATCAGGGCTTTTTGAGGATTAGTCATCTATCTGAAGGCTAGAGAAGAGTCTGCATTGGGTGAAAGTTAGGACCTGCTTTCTGGAGAGATAGGAAAGAAAACAAGAGAGGAATCATCACATACACACTCATATCTGTTATGGGTTGAGTAACAGTTCTTCTCCTAGAGTAGAGTATGTAGGTTCTCTGGAAGGAATGAGATAGAAGAAAGTAGGTAAGGGGGTGGGCAAATTGGAGAAGAGGAGAAAAGTGCTTGAACTGGAAACAATACCATACAAACAAATCAAGTCATTTAAATATATATATTTAAATGACTTGATTTGTTTTGCTTCAAAGGTCTGGGGGTAACATTAAATTTTCTATTCTTAGTTTTGTTCAAGATGAAAAATCAGGTCTTTTCCCCAATGGTGCCATTTCCTTACACCGAGTCAAATTAACATTGTGATTCAGACATAAAAATATCTTACAACATTGTTCTAAGTAATACTAGTGCTCTGTCTTCAGAGTCTGCTAATCTTGCAATAAAGACTGTGTTTATCTAGAAGACAGCTGAAAGCCTGACATTTGAAAGTGTTAACCAGGTGCTCTTTCTTTTTAGTGTGGTTGGAGATTCACTTGAATTACATTAAAACCTCCAAAAAGGTCAAGATCTTTTCTCTGACAGTTTGTTACCATAACTTTAATATCTATAATGGAAATTTTTCATTTGTTTGAAAATTTCACTGAAAAAATATATACATCCTTCTTTGTCACTTCAAGTGATACATAAGGGTTTCAGAAAAGAAAATTTACCTAAGATAAAGAATGCTTTAAAGGACTTTAGACATTGGTATGAGTATATTATGGGGGCGGGAGGAAGCAGTTGAAGGAGAACAGCAAAGAAGAAGAAATTCCTGACAAGCAATTATAACAAAATCATAATCAGTCCAAATACTTTTTTTAAGTTATATGTAAATAGATAAATCTAACTACTACATCTTTATACATATATATATATATATATATATATATATATATATATATATTACATTCATTTGTGAATGTATATCACCCTTATTGTGCTTTCTGTTGGAACAACAATTAGAAATTTAAAACAAAAAACCAAAACACTTCAAAAAATCATTCAACAATCCATATCTTATGTCAGATATGCAATTGACCATATTTATATTCTTCTAATTCTGTGATAAAAGAAGAGAGAAACAATTTCTTATCTATACACTAGGACCAAGTATAGACATAATTTTTACAATGCTCCGTTGCATGTTATATTTTTCCTTAAAGTGGAATTTTTTTTGTTTTCATGTTTTGTCTTACTTGATATTCTTCATTACTTCAAATATCTTTATGCTTATCTAAACTTTAAGCTACGCTAGTCTTTATTTTTCTGAAAAATAAAATTATAACACCAAAGATTATAGGCTATTTTTTCTTCTTAGGTATTTTCTCTCTCATTCTGCTAACAAGATGAGAGAAGAAAGGAATGTAATTGCCTATTGAAAGCCAAAAGGAAATATACTATATGAATATTTATTTAAAGTCTATTATGTTATTTTTCCTCCACCACATCCTACTCAAATGCCTCTTTGTGGTGTCAAGTTGACCTTGGATTCTCAAGGGCTATTCCTCAGAAGTAAAAACTCTGAAAGTGGGTATCATGCTAGAAAGATAGCAATTGACTATATGCTTCTTGTGGAATAGTATATTTAAATATAGAGAGTGGTTCATCATCAGTGGGACAGATGCTTTGTGATAAATTTAGTCAATGCAAGACATAAAATAACAACAATCAAAAATTAGAAATGGTTGATAAGAATACTATAATAAAAATGACCAAATGTCCAATCAAATGGGATGTTTTGAAGCATTAGAATTCCTGATAAAGAACCAAATGTTTAATTTGTACTCCTAAAGAGAAATAATGATCCATTCCTCTATAGACTTGAAATTTCTTTAATGTTTCCATTTCTTTCAGCTAACTTATGGATATCAAGATTATTGTCTCCCATGGCTAGTAGTTTCTTCCTCCTAACATCTGCCTCTTGATATGCATGATTTCATCAAGATTCAACTCAAAAGCTACCATCTACAAGAGGTCTCTCCTGATCTCTCATTCACTTAAACCTTTTTTCTCTAAGGTTACATTCCTTTTATTGTTTTGTTTTGTATTGTTTTTCTTTTTGGACAGGAATTGGGATTAAGTGACTTGCCCAAAGTCACACAGCTAGTGTGTCAATTGTCTGAGGCCAGATTTGAACTCAGGTTGTCCTGACTCCAGAGCTGGTGCTCTACTCACTGTACCACCTAGCTGACCCTAAGGTTTCCTTCCTTATGCTCTGCATTACACATGGATGTCCCCCCTTTTTATTTACATGATGTCTTCTCTGTGAATGTGTAAACACCTTGAGTGTATGGATTTACTTTTGTGGAGTGTATTTTGGCTATTCTTTGTATTTCAAAGTATAACATTGTGACTGACAAATAGGAAACTTGTAATAAATTTTGGTTGATTTGTTGACTGTTAGAATTTGAAAAAATACAATGGTTATAATAACTACAATTAATGAATCAATATCTGTTGGTTACTAAAGTTTAGAAAGTAGGAAAAATTGATGAAAAAATAAATAAGTATATGCAAAATTCTTTATTATATAAATGAGCTCAATGCAATGATAAACCTAGGCAGGAATAGTAGAAAATAGGTTCAGGATTAGAAGTTTCTACATATAGAAATCACTGAACAACATGACAGGGGAAAAAAGTTGATTAAGTTCTGACAGAAAAGAATGATTACTGGTACAAAATTAACTTCTGAAGGAAATGCTTATATTGAAAATCAAGGTAGAACAAAGAAAAGCACAATAATGAATTAGAAGAAAAAAATGAGTATGAGAAAAGTTGGCATGTAATTGACATAACTCTAATTTGTTATACTTAAAGAGATTTTGATGCAGAAAATTTGGAAATTTATAAACTCTGACTTTCATCATATTCAGAAGTTTATCCAATAAAATCAATTACAAAAATAAAAAGTTTAATAAAATGAGTAAAGAAACCACATCAACCAGGAAATACTTTATATCCTTTTCAATTAGGGAAATATAATAGGCAATGGTAATATTTATTTAGAATGTAGACTTATTTTTTAAATCCTATGGAAGAGGGTAGCAAAGGATCACAAGCAGTAATTAAAAGAAAAGGAAGAAACAGTAGACAGATAATAAAATAATTGATAAATAACATATTTTTTTTAAATTGTGAAAGAATAAAAAAAAATAGAATCCTGGGGTATGGAGGTTCAAACACAAAGGAAACTGAAAAAAATGGAAAATAACTGTTAAAAAAACATTTAAGATACTAATTATTTTCTCCCAACTACTGATATTTGAGGAACCATACTTGGATTCAAGTACAATGATTGATGGCATAGAAAAAATAAAGAAAACAAGATGTCAAGGGAAGTTATACCAGAAGAAGAAACATGAAGCAAGTCACAGCTTGTGTTATGGAGGTAAGAACAGTAAGAGCTCAATTCTTAAGATATATGGAAGAGGGGAGAATATCAAATGGTATCCTCCAAAAAACCATGGAGCTTATTATTGACTTAAAAGATCATAAAACCATTAATTGTCCCAGATCTTTATGCCTAATTTTCCAATGTCTTACAAAATCTTTCTGGGGATAATCTACATATATATTATGACTACTATGGATGAGAGTATAAGAATAAAATGAAGAACATTTTACAAACTATATAATATAGTAAACAGCATCTAACCAGTCAAAGAGTTGGCTGAAAGATGCAGAGAATACAAGAACCCACTGACATTTTCTGTTGACAATTAAATAAGCAAACACATGAATGAATAAATGAATAAACAAACAAACAAATAAATAATATGGATAGACAGAGACAGAGAGAGAGAGACAGAGAGACAGAGAGAGAAAGAGAGGAATAAGATATCTTAAAGGCATCTCTCATTAATATGAAAAAATATATAATATTCCTCAAATATTTAATAGTAGTTATAATTTTATTTGACAAACCTCTGATTGATAATAAGCAAAGATCTTTAAAAAATATCCAACAAAAGGAGTATGCTTATCAAAGGTATTTACAACTCTAATGAAGAAAGTTAAGGGCATATTCCAAATTGAAATGGGATTTTCTCTAGATAATAAATTGTTTTACCATCTTCTTTGTGCATGACATTGTCCTGACTGAATCAAGCCCCAGTATGTATCAGAATCTCCCAAATGAGACTTAAAATTCAATAGTTTTCAGAGTTTCTCTAAAATTTAAAAAAAAATTAAAATAGTCTTTTGAAGTACCATCCATACAGCTAATCTGTTTATATAATAATATTGTTAATAATTGAGACAACATTTTGCAGATTTTATGTATTGTTATGCTATGATATATATTACAGATGAATATTTTGTTTGAAAAATAGTTGAATAGGAAATAAGCCCATCAATTTTCCACTTAAGTCAGCTAAGAGGTACAGTGGATAGAGCATGTGGCTTAGAACCAGGAAGACTTGTTTTCATGAGTTCAAATCTGGTCTCAGGCACTCACTAGCTTGTGACCCTGGGAAAGTCACTTAACCCTATTTGCCTCAGTTTCCTCAACTGTAAAATGAGTCAGAGAAGCCAATGGCAAGCCACATTAGGATCTTTGCCAAAAAACCCCAAATGGGATCATAAAGAATTATAGACATAACTCAATAACAACAAAATTTTCCACTCATTCTGGAAACCTTGAGTAAATTACCATGGACTTTTTATTGAGTCAGATTTTACATGTATGTGAGTTTATTTCACAGCAACTGAAAGGATTTACAGAAAGCTTGAGACATTTCCAATAAAAAGCACCAATTTGTTGTCATTGACAATGTTTGGGGGTTTATATGTTGTATAATCATTAATATTATAAGAAATTAATTAGCTAAAACATGGGGATGACAAAAGATACTTTCTTTCCAAGTATCCAGTTATTTCCATGTTTTATGTCTTGTAGAAGTATTCATGTCATATTTCACTACCTTGTGTCAATGTTATTTCTCTTAATGGACTAAAAAGCACTGTAGTGTTTTGCATTTTTAAAGCAATGTATATCTAATAAGTATAGGCAAATGCATAGAATTATTTTTATATTAAAATGAAGTGTCACAGAAATATTTTAAAATTTATTTTTCATTGTCTTTGATTGTAAGCATGTATGCTTTGGGGAGTATATATGCCAATTTTCTCTACATGGGAATCTCTTTCTGTGGAAAACCCTATTGATTCAGATTAATAACTCTTCTGTAACTTTTTAGTCTTTGAGAATTTACTAACATAATTCAGCCTTTAAAATTCCTCCTCATGGTTCACAAAAATCCACTATGTGTCTGATGAGCTGTAGGCTCTGGGACTCCCTCCCCTGCCCCTTTTGAGCTCTCCTTGAATCTTTGAGCTACTTACTCTGGGAAACCTCTTGAAGTCTGATTGATTCTTCAGGAGGCATTTGCAGAGGCCATAATTATTTCATTGTGGCTGGGCCCAAACCTGTTACCTGTTACTAGCCTGGCCCTCCATTGTCCATCTGCTTCCCACCCTTGAGCCTATCAAAATATAAATCCACTCTTGCATGGACCTCATTAACTCCTCCTGAAGACCCTCCCCAACTCATTACTGTAGTCTGAACTCATTGGTTCCTCCTGAAGACCTTCCCCAGGCTCCTCCTCTGAACTACCCCTAGATTCCTCTGTATATAAGACCCCATCTTCCCTCCACGGGGTGGGAAAGTGCCTTGGAATAGCTTAGCACAGACTTACTCTGTGAGAGTGCTATAGAATAGCTTAGCAAAGACTTACTCTGTAAGAGTCTACCCCATATCTTTCAATAAACTTTACTTTTTCCTTGGCTGAGAAGACTTGAGTGGAATTCTTTCCGCAGGACCCAGCATGTTGCTGTTTTGGGGTCTCAGGCAGCCCTAACCCTCTTTGGGCACACTCTTCATGTCAAAGCATGACTTGAACATAAGTCTTATTGACTGTAAAGCTGGCCATGTTGCTGGCTGTAAAAAATTATTGGAAATAAAGTAAGATTCTGATAAGTGAATTCTGACCTAGAATTTATGCAGTTTTCTCCCAAGTATGATGCCCAAAACAGGGCAGCTAAGTGGTACCACGGATAGAGCATTGACCCTCAACTCAGGAGGACCTGAGTTCAAATTTAACCTCAAACACTTATTGCCTGTGTGATCCTGGGCAAGTCATTTAGCCTTGTTGGATCATATCCTCATCTGTAAAATGAGCTGGAGAAAGAAATGGCAAACCACTCTGTATTTTTGTGAAGAAGGTCCCAAATGGGGTCACAGAGAATTGAATATGACTGAACAATAACAACAAAGGTACAAACACCAAAGCAATCTGTCTTTTTCTTTGGTGCCTTCTCATCGTGTATTTGACAAAATTAGATTTCAGGAAGTTTTAACTGTGATAACTCTACTTTGCTCTTTGTTTACCTAACATTTTACACAAAACTTCTCCAAACTGCTAATTTAAAGGCATTCAAAGTTCTTAGGTTTGAAAATTCCTTGGGGCCAGCATAATGCAAGATGTTTGGGGAGAATAACTTTTAGCAGAAGTCAATGGGGGTGACCAACAAATTTGTAAAACCTGGACTTGCTCAATATTTCTAAGTTTCTTTGCCATACACAAATACAAATTAGATAACATGTACAATTTGAATAACTCTAAAAACCAAAAAAAATATTGTTAAAGCTGAAAAACATAGTAGTTAGCTTGGTGTTAAACACAAAGTTGCATATATAACACTTCAGAATTTGATTGTAATGAGGTACTGTTAAAATGAAAACATAGTCATTACATTGCTATTAAATACAATTAAGGAGAGAAACTTGAGATTCTGGAAGAAAAGATTAGCTACTGTATTCTGTTGCACATCATTAGTGAAGTGGTATATGAAAGCATCTGTTAATAACAGATGCAAATTAGAAATGAAGTAATCAAATTCAGTAATTTGTAACTTCTCAAAATACATTTTCAAATTTATGCCATCAGTCCTGTGAAGAAGGGCTCTTCTGATATTATAACCTGCAAGGAGTCCATGGTACTCCACCCTGAGCACAACCCAATAACAAGGAGAAAAAACAGTATTAGCATAATCACATAGAGAGGATAAGCTTTATGTATAGCCCTAGAAAAGGAAGACATTAAGTATTTTTCTAGTTCTGTTTGCCTCTTCCCATCTTGCTTCATGTGTTTGGGGGATTTGGCTGGGAGGGAAGAAGGGATATGGTATTTGTAAATGATGGGAGATGTGATTTAAAGACATCACATGGGCACTCTACTTGAAATTAGAAAAGGGGTCCACCTTTTGCAGAAGCTATTTCCTAGTTATGTGACACTAGGCAACAAGTCATCTCAACTCAATTTCAATTTATTTGCATGTAAAATGAGGCAAGATTAGATGAACTTTAAAGTCCATTCTGAGGGCAACTAGGTGGCACAGTGGATAGAGTCCCAGCCCTGAAGTCAATAAGATTCATCTTTCTGAGTGCAAATCTTGTTTCAGAGGGGTAGCTAGGTAGCACAGTGAATAGAGTACAAGCCATGGAGTCAGGAGGAGCTGAGTTTAAGTTCAAACTCAGACACTTAACACTTACTAGCCATGTGACCTTGGGTAAGTCATTTAACCCCAAATGCCTCCAAAAAATAAAAGGAAAAAAAAGGAGTCAAACACAACTGAGAAATGACTGAATAACAGCAAAATCCATTCCAGTACTGATTTATGATGCAATGCAGCTAAGGTCACTATCAGAGAACGATCACTAATGATGGTTCAAGAGTTCTGCTTGCTGGAGGTGGGTACTGAGTCCTCTCACAATGATTTTTAAGGGGCTTTCCATAGACAGAAATTGTCCCTACGAGTTACTTGACAGCTGAGAGAAGAAAAATCACCAATCCTCATAAGTGTCAGTTTTCATGGAACTCAGATACAAGATTCCCTAGCCAAGAATATTTTTGTTTTCAGCTGATGACTGGCCCTACTGGAGAATGATAAAATTTAACCCCTGTGGAAATTGGGATTCACCATATTTTTAATTGCTCACTTCCTAGAGCTTTGAAGTTTGAAGCAACTCCTTGGCCTTTTGGGGAACCTTCCAGGGTCTGGCAGGTATGGTGAACTATTTGATAGACATTTAATATTCATTGTATTATTATCAGTATATACAGTTCACTTGCTTATTATGCTATGCTCAGAGTAACTTGTAGATGGCATATTGCCAATGAGTACATAGTTTTCCAGTATTTTTTTTCTAATTAAGTGGGAAGCCAAATTCATTTTGCCAACTTAATCAGATTAAGGTTCACTCTAATGAATAATTCCAAGAAGGAAGTCAGGTTTTCTTTTTGACTGGTGTTCCAGATATTTTTTTTTTTGGTGAATTTACAAGTCCATACACCCTTTGAAGGGCAGATGCTGCCTGGTTAAAAAAATGTGGAACTAAGCAAAATCATTGACTTTTCCAGTCCATGGACCATCAGCATTGATTCATCATGTCTCCCCATCAGGTCATGCATAAACCACCAAGATAGCTTCTAAGCCTAAGAATAAAACTAACATAGTGGGAACTATCACTCCCTGGTGGGTAAATAAAACTCTTTCATATGCTTTAGAGGAGGCAAGAGAGAGACAGAGTCCATAATTTACTCTTCGGAAAGGTAGTTGGTATAGAAACCATATTTTCTCTGAAAATGCCCTGGAGAGGTTACAGCTAAAATAAGTGGAACTTTGAAGATGCATGGTTCATTCACAAATAACACAATTTTTCAATTCATATTAACAAGCATTTTGATACATAGTAATCTCAGTCTTCTCCCTCAAGGAGTCTACACTTTTTTTTTCTTTCTGTAGGGGGAAAGGTAGGGAAATTGGGTTTAAGTGACTTGCCCAAGGTCACATGGCCATTTTTTGGTGTTAAGTGTCTGAGGCACCCTATGAGCTAAAGTCCTCCTGACTCCAGGGCCGGTGCTCTATTCACCACAATGCCTAGCCACTTCTAGTCTATGTTCTTCTAGATTAAATTTCTTCAGCTATTTCTAGGGGTGTGATGAAGATAGATAGATAGATAGATAGATAGATAGATAGATAGATAGATAGATAGATAGATAGATAGATGTATAGATAGATGATACATAAATAAATTCATAGATACATAGACATATATATATATATATATATATATTTAAATTCTTGAATACTTTAATTGTAACATGTGCTTTTTATGGCTTTGTTTTGTTGAAGATCAACTTGATTGATGATCTAAACTATTTGAAAAACTTTCTTTTATTACTGATTAAATGCAGAATTCCTTGTCTCTCTAATGAATCAAAAAGAAATCAAATCAATCCATTATATTGTAAACTGTCTTTGAGCTTTAAGAAGTTCATAATTCTATGGTAAAATGAAACAAATGAAAAGTTGATACTGACTTGTTCATATGTATAGCAAGCATTAGAAAATTCTGTCTTAGTCTTTTTCATCACATGGCCTACTCCAGCCTCCACTTAATTGACATGACAGGGAAAAGCCAAATACTTTCAGCTTTTAGGAACCCATTATAGGCTAGTAATCAATTATTTACAAACCTGAAGAAATCAGAAAGGCTTTCCTCAAACAAATGCAATATTTATAATAACTTCAGCCATCAAGAAAACTGAAAAGTGTCAAAACAAGCAATAACATTCATTTTGTTGGACATCATAGATGAAAGAGATTTTACTGCCACAGTTTTGAACCAGACTATTCAAAATAGGGGCAAGAAAAAAAAACATCAAATGGAGATAATAAGTTTACTTATCTTTTAATAGTATTAATTAATATTTCCTCTGCACTGTCTTAGCTTGGAAATCTAATTATTAAAACTATTAAATTTACCAGAAATTAATTGACTGAGAGTTTATCTCAGGGGTTTGGCAGATAAGTAGTATTTCCACTTTACGTTATTAATGATGGTATGGTTGACCCCACATACACCCCCAAATGATTTTTTTCTTTTTCATATTATTTTCTATCGTGCTACAAGAATGGATTTTCTTAGACAACGTCAAGCTCAAATATAAACATTCCTGGGGTTACATATTGATGAACTTAGAAAAACACAAATTAACATTACATATTTTGCATTTCATTTTTACTTGCGTTTATAAATATGACTGAATTAAATTTTAATATGTTGCAGCTCAGAACTCAGGAGTATTGTGGGCCTCTGGTTTGATACCTCAGCTCTAAACATAAAACATTGTATTATGTGTTATTTATAATAGCACTTTTAATTTTTCCAAAATGCTTGTGACTGCAAAAGTTTATCTTTTCAACATGAATATTTTTGACTGATACCAATGAAAAAAATCTTGCTGCAAATCATGGACATAATGACAAAAAGAATAAAAAAGAATTAAATTTACTAAAGGAAAATAAAAATACCTATGGTCAGTGGAACAAAGTACCAATGATAACCTATTGTAATGGTAATCAATTTGTTTGATATACTTAGGGTTAAGTAGATCCTAGTAACTCAGGGCTAAGTATAGAACTCTGTCCCTTGGTGAAAAGGTGTGAATTCCCCTGTTGATGTGGAAGAATGCTATTGGCTGAGACACTCTCCTGTTCACCTGGGAGAAGGCCAGTGTTTATAAGCAGGAGAATTTTGGAGAAATAGACAGATTTTGGATTTGGCTCCTCAGTGGCTGACTGAAGACATGAATAGGATGGGACTTTGTTTGTTGGTGGCCTGGCTGATCCTTGAGTTCCAGGCAAGAGAAGTCCTGAAGGGTTTGAGGTGTGCTGAATCCTGTGAATTTCAGTGTGTGCCGGGGATTGCCTTGAGGACTGGACAAGGACCTGGGAGCTGTTCATCCCTGAGGACTGGATGAGAACCTGTAAGCTTTCAGCTCCTAAATCTAGGTGATTGCCTGGCAGATTCAGGAGGGAGCTGGGACCAGGGAAGGGGATATAGGGAATCAGAGAGGCCACCCAGATTCAAAATGAAGAAAAGGCTTCCCCTTGGATGAAACTGATGTTTGCAGAGGACAAGGACCTGGGAGCTGTTCATCCCTGAGGACTGGACAAGAACCTGTAAGCTCCTGAATCTAGGTGATTATCTGGCAGTTTCAGGAGGGATCTGGGACCAGGGAAGGGGATCCAGGGAATCAGAGAGACTACCCAGAG